>JARGCU010000044.1:1917321-2551428 GCA_029227775.1 Morpho helenor
CGTTTTCGCGTTACGCGATTTCAGTCCATTGTATAACGCGGAGATTCCCCACGTGTATTTCTTTCTATATATCCATCGTCATCCTCCTGCCTTATCCAACTCAAAGTGGGGTCGGCAGAAAATGTTATTAACATGTTGTCGCGTGATTTGGCTACGTATTTTACAAAAGTAATAATATTATTAATTTGCTATAATCCGCGATAAATTCATCGCAAAATAATTTTATTATTACATTTATATTATAGATTTCCGCAAAGTAGGGTCTAATTCTATAAATTAAGTATTTTACAACCAGCCGCCTGACGTCAATTTATCTTAGTCAGAAGCGATAAGAAAGAGGGTGGTCTATTATAGTAAACCGGATACCACACGGTGAGTCAACTTACCATAGTCGCCTTTAACGACACTTCGGAAAGAAATGACGGTGGTCTATTCTACTCAGCCGGATACCATACGGTGAGTCAACTTACCTTAGTCGCCTTTTTCGATACCTCGGTAAAAAATGAGGGTGTTCTATTATACTCAGCCGGATACCAAACGGTGGGTCGACTTACCTTAGTCGAATTTTACGACGGTAGGAAATAAGGGTGGTCTATTCTACTTAGCCGGATACCACGGTATAATAGGTATTGCTAATATTCGAGTTTGTTAAGAGAATCTATGTAATGCTAAGTGTAGGAAGCAGGCAACGTTCGCATACCTTATACATGCAGGACCAGTCACCATACGTTTTACAAAACGTCGTAAGTTATATAGAGACCATTTGACTGTCTTGAGAGAGTCATGGGTTTAAACCTGAGCAGGCACCAATAAGATTTTCCATTTAAACACATCTAGTTTATAATTGGAATTTATCACATGCTTTTCGGTGAAGAAACATGCATATCTTTAGTGTTTTGGCTCCAAGGAGCAGTGGATAGTAACCCTGCCTTCAACTCCGCAGGTCGCCGGTTTGATTCCCGCCGAGGACCAACATTTTCTATAAATGAATTTATTGGTCTTCGAGTCTGGGTATATATTTGTATTTAAGTATGTATTTAATAATTATATAAGTATATATTCACCAGTTGTCTGTCTACCATAACACAAGTATTAAGTTACTTACTTTGGGGACGGACGACCGTGTGTGTAAGTGTCCCATATATTTACTATTTATTGATATTCTGGGCATATGTTTAAGCTACCAATCCGCATTCTCTCTAAAAACGTTGAGAGAAGGGGATAGTAACAGATATTTTACTTCTACTTTTACCTTTTTTTAATTTCCACAACATTTTCATCACAAGATTAAAATGTTTGCAAACTCTGTACAAATTTTAAAAAATAATATATTCACAAACCCAACTCAACTCTTAACATTATTCAGGAAGAGCTACAAGAAGTTTCAGCTCCCTTAATTATCATATTTCCAGAGATGCCGAGCCTATCAATATTCAATTACAACTCGCTATAAAAGCTTTAAGCTGCAAAGTTTTGATTGCGATATTCAAATTCCGAGTAAATAACACGATATGAACAGCTGATGTATAATAAACAGTCAATTTTGTTGTAGAATTTATCTCCTGATGTTGCGTTGGTTAAATAAAATCAAAATCTTTGATATTTCAATGAGTAAATGTTGTCATCATCATCTTCCTGCCTTCCAAGTGAAGATTATTTGGATGATAAAAATGCCTGTAATACAAAAGCCTTTCAGCTCTTTATAACTGCGGTTTAATAAAGTAAATTAAAAATATTTAACAGATTGACCGCCTAGTTTTTTTATTGGTTTTTCTCGATAAAAGCATTATTCCGAACCAGAAGTAGCTTCATTAAATCTAATTGATCCTTGATGATTCAAAAGTTCTTGCAAAAGCTTACTTTAACAAAAACTGTTTGTATTCAATTTGATTTGGCCTTATCGGCATCTTAACTTATCGTAATAATATTCCCTTATGTACGATGAAGCCGCGATAAATAAATTAGGGATAAAAACTGGATAATCTTATAAAAGGAAACCCGAAAGGAACCATTTGTTTATGTTTCCCAACTGCGTAATAAATAGACTTTATTTAATCTAGACGTAGCCTAAACAAGGAAAAACAATTTCGTTAATCTTATGTAATATAACAACTAAATAACTATTAGGTATTTTACTGAAATATAAATTTATATGCATCGTAAAATTGTAATAAACTTTGTGCCCCGGATGGGCTCAAAACTAGTCGGGCTAACCCGATAGCATTAGACGTGAGTATAGCCGGTTGCTATACATTAACTATGAATACTACTCACGGCAGCTTAAAATAAGAAACACTAATCTACAAATTCGAATTCAAAATATTATTAATTCAAATAAACTTGTAAACTTTTGAATCGCCAACTCTACTGGTGGTTCGGAAAGCTGTTCCTACCGAGAAGAGTCAGCAAGAAACTCGGCGGTTGCTTTTTTAAAAATATAATTCTTATATTTAGTCTCACTCAGTACTCACTAGTCTACATTTAGTCAGTACTGTCTTATACAAGGTCGAAGAGCAAACAAAAGCAATATACGATCCATATATTGCTATATAGGACATAAAATACAATATACTACATGGCACAATCCAATGGCGTCTAAAAAAAAAGATTTGAACAAAATAATGACGTCACCGCTATATCGTAAATTGAACTTTATTATTAAGCAGCAATATAATACCAACCTTTATATTACCCACAGGAGCAATAGAGAAAAATCTTAAACTGATATATATCTCAGTTTGATGGACCTAACTGAGATGATAGAGAGTGCTAAGTTTTATCACCTATAAAGCCCTCCTTTAAAACCTGCGTCTTGATTGCATTTTGGTGATATTTTGTACTTACGACACGACACTGTTTAATATTATTAGCTAGCTCTTTTTTTTCATATATCCAACCGAGCTCAACTTTTTAATAAAATGTCGATGAAAAATGTAACATTCTTGTATTATAAGCCTATTAAGAACTAAATATCTGGGTGACCGTGCCTTGCTCGATAATTTTTTACAAATAAAAAAAGGAAACTTCAAAAAAAAAGAAAAAATAATAGGATAAGTGGGGATCGATCCTAGGTATTTTCTTTTCTCGCGACCATCCGTTCCCCGAATAAGCTACGCCGACTTTTAGAATTTTTTAATGCCCAAAAACAGGGATAAAACGAAGTTTTTTTTTTAAATAAAACCTAAAGCTAGATCGATTTTTCTCCCCCAAAACTCCCCTACATGCTGAATTTCATGAAAATCGTTGGAGCCGTTTTCGAGATTCCGAAAATATATATATATATACATACAAGATTAACTCATTCAAATATTAAAGATAAGGCTTATTAACGTCCTAATTAATATTGTTATTTGGGTGATAAGTCTTGGCAAATTTGTCTTGACTTTATATAGCGACAGAGGTGGACAAATCTGGTCTTACATCGGGGTTCTCCGATTGAAGCGACTGTACTAAGCACGGACGGTTTGAATTTAAAGACGATAGATCATTAAAATGGCTTCAAGTTGCTCTTTTAATGATAAACAGTCAGACTATTCACTAACGCCATCTAACGACACTAGCATAAAACAATAATTTCCACTTTTAAACACGAGATTTTTCCATCTAATTAAGGCGTCCGTCTTAAAGTACGAGATTTCCTGACTCCCATTAAAAAGGTCAAAGACATCACCCGGGTTTATCAGCGCCTGAGTTGACCTGCCTAGGTGAAAAGCCGAAGCCTCCAGGACCATAGCCCAACCAGCTTAGGCTACTGAGAAGAACCCGTAATGAAACACAAGATCAGTCTAAAATAGCGATGTTTGAACATAAAAATCAATAGAATAGCTTGTTGTGGTATTTATTTAAATTTTTTTAAAGAAATAAGATAAGCTAAGATTTGTAAATTTATTAATCGTATCGTAATCGTAACGATTAAAACCGGTTTCAAAACTGTTAAACCTCTTTTTAAAGCGGAACAGGGAGCCGTAAACCGATAAAGACCTATAAAAATACGATTCCGACTTGCGGCCCTCCTTATGGGACAATTTTATTTTTCTGATCAACTTAATAAGATTTCTATTGTTTTATTATAGATGAGATGAAAAAGTGTATGTACAACTCTCAATCTATATTCTTATGTTTAAAATCCTGAAAAACTGATACAAAACTATTTTATTTGTATAAATTCAGACTGTAAATCAACGTGTACTTTAATCAAATAAAATTAATAAAAAAATTATTATTCCAATAACCTAGCAAAGTATTAAGGCATTTGCTAAAATCAAGCAAAGCCAGCATGAAGTGTAGAAATCTATAATACAAAAATAATGATACACTTAATTTACTCTAAGTCACTATTAAAGACATATTTATTATGGTTTTATTGTTCATAGATGTAAAATACATTACACTAACACTGTATGCGAGTACATTTATAAAGACTATATTATATTTTTTATGCAAATTATTTTATACAACAATAACAATACTCGAAATAAGTACAATACTCGTAATATAATCAAAGTAAATGTTTAGGAAATAATTCCAGTCTTCGCAAATCATATAGTAGCTTCTAAAACGAATATACTCTAAGGAATAAATAAGAATTTATTTTCTTTCAATGATCTCATTGTAAATATCCAAAGAACATTAGTTATAATTTGTCATAAACGCCAATATCGATCATATCGCGCGTGGAACTATTAAACTTCTAGTTAGGGTCTATGCACGAGTAGAGACACGTCCGCTCTCAACGACGGCTCTCGCAATACTGCCCAGTGCTCCACATTTTTTAATACATGCGACGGTGTATCATTACTAAATAACAATATATGCACTACCAAACCCTGTCATCAAGGAGATCAGTGTATCATTCATCATTTAAATCGCTCTCCTGATATACAAATGCCCTACTTTACGTAATTCAACATTCGTAACGGATAAATAGCATTCCGAACTCGCGGTAGAATCATTTACGGATTCAATTCAAAATTAATTAAAACCAAATTTCTCCATTTCCGTGGCCACGTACGTATTATGTTCTCTATAATTAAAAGCCTCAACTTGATTTATACAACACTACATATTAACTGCAAAGTTTGAAAGGTTTCGTAAAATATTTCGTATAACGGACAAAATAATTCAGTTAAAAATCATCAATATGTTTAGTTATTTTTTATATTTAAGTAGTATTTTTTTTTATATCAGTACATTAATTTGCTAAGATTTTACAAATTGTTAAATGGTGCATGCGTCTTAAGCAAATAAAATAGTTTACTTTTAATTTTCAGTTAAGTCAACATTGTTCTTTTGAGGAAATAAATGTCTTTAACCCGTAAAAAAAGGATTCTTTTAATGTATTAGGTCTGATAGACACATACCTGTCCCATATATTTATTTATTTACAAATAAATTAATTGCTTTATCATTTAATTTAACCATTATTTTCGTTCGTTACTTATAAAAAACATTCAAATCGGGGTCAACAAATTGACGTCACAATTTCATTTCGTTACTCTTGTTTCTAACCGAAATTGAGATATATTCAATTAGATCGCCGAGCCGTATTCGTTTCATTTGATTTTCTTACCTTTTCATTCTTGTTTGCCCTCCTAACCAATTTATGAAAAGGATATTGCTAGATAAATCCAAATAATAAAAGTAAATTATTAGTAAGGCGCAGAGTTGGGTGTAATAAAGTTTTATTTACTCCCTGAATTATCGTTATTTTTATTTAGTATTTGCAATTTTTCACCAGAAAATCTGACTCGGGAAAAGAAAGAAATGGTTGCAGTAAACAGATAAAAACAAAAGGGACATAATCAATCGAATGAAACATTTTTAAATATTTACTTGTACATGTTATACCAAAATATTAACCAAACTGTCGATGAAAGTGTTCACCCGTTTTTTCTATGCAATTAATAATTTTACATGTGGTAATTGCCGCCGCGTGGTATCCGGCGCAATATAATAGTACCACCCTCATTACCAAGGTGTCGTAAAAGGCGACTAAGCTAAGTCGACCCACCGTGTGGTATCCGGTTAAGTAGAATAGACCACTCTCCTACTTACCGAGGTGTCGTAAAATACGACTATGGTAAGTTGATGTCAGGCAGGCGGCCGGTCGTAAAATACGTAGCCAAATCATGTGACAACATGTTTATAACATGTTGTGCCGACCCCACTTAGAGTGGGATAAGGGCAGGAAGATGTTGAATTAATAATTTTGCATAAGGTAGTTGCTGTATAGAGGCTCTGTAATGGTTTACTTTTAAGTTTCATCGTAGCTTAGATATTATTGGAAGCTTTATTATAATATTAAACACAACTACGCAGTAGGTCGCCATTTTTAATTAAATGTCAACGAACGCCCCTTTCGTGTCCTTCGGGGAGTTCATCGGAATAAGATTTAATTGACTTTGATTTGTAATTTCAGTCACAGAAAAGTTTTATAACAAATTGTATATTTTGCGTAGATAGCCCAGCGGTGAGACGATGTCACTCCTTCGAGAGGTCACGAGTTCAAATCCCTGGGAGGCCAATGAGTTTTTCTGTTAACACTTATGTGTCTAGTTGATAATTGTAATTTATCACACGCTTTTCGGTGAAGGAAAACATCGTGAGGAAACCTGCACTTCTATAGAGAATTCTGGGGATATGTGTAACCTATCAATCCGCATTGGAGCAGCATGGTAGGTCTTAGCTCCAATCCTTATTTCCGAAAATGCCAAAGAGGCCTATGCCCAGCAGTGGGATATTAACAAGCCGTCACTTTATATATTTTGCTATCGTTTTATATTTTAAATTATTTGTGCCCGTGACATTGTTCGCGTAAAGTTTAATATTAAATAAGTCTCAATTTTATACTGTTTTTTAAGGAAAAATTGTCATCTCATGATCCTATCGGACCACTATTCAGGACTACCTTCAATTGAACCGAATTTCATTAATATTGCTCCAAAGGATAATCGTGAAATCGTCAGAAACAAACAGATTTACTTTCGCATTCATAATTTTAGGATATCACCATCATTTCTATCCCTTATCCCACTGTAAGTAAGGTCGCACAACATGTTATAAACATGTTGTCACATGATTTGGTTAGGTATTTTACGACCGCCGCCTGCCTGACGTTAACTTAACTTAGTTGCCTTTTGCGACACCGATCGATAAGAAATGAAGGTGGTCTTACAAATTTTACCCGGCGAAGCTTCTGTGCTCGCTTATCATTCCGGTGGCGCCGTAAAAGCCATTAAAGCTAACAGCATTAGTCAATCCAAAAAATATATATTTATTGAAGTCATTTCATACAATAAACGTGTCTAAGTCGTTACTCTTTTTTTTTTATGTCAGGAAAACCCATTATGGGTCATCACCGCCCGACGGGGACGAGCGGCGGGTATGTCGGACTCGCACCGACTAAAAACCTGACAGTGCTCCACCGCGCTGCTGGTGGCGGGGACAGGGTACCTATAAAGACATTGCCCCCATCCCCGCCAGCAGCAGCTCTGTACCCCGGAGAGCGCCACCTCCGGGTCGGGGCCTCTCTTAACAGTGGCCCCTCCCTCCGCTAATCGATGCATCGGGAGCACCAGATGCATCGACCGCCTCGGGGACCTAACTCCAGCGAGCGTCCGATACCCCGTTCGGTCCACTCGGAGGTCCCCGTTAGGGCGGCATGCGACGGACTTCGGCGATTCGCCTGCGCCCCGCTCGCCTGCGGCGGATCGGATCCAAGGACTCGACTTCCCGGATTCGCCCCGCCGCCTCCTTCCGCGAGATTACGTCCTCGCAGAAGGAGGCCATCGCTGCCCACGATCTCTCCCTGTCCACCATGGCACGAACAACAGTGGGCAAGGAGAGATAAGTCGTTACTCTGCGTGACTTATTTAAATACCTATAATTTACGTACATTTACATAATATTTAAATATTTTACATAATATTTCAATTTTGCCGTAAACACAATTAAATCGTCTAAGAGTTCTTCAGTATTGGCCGATTTCAACCGCAGAAACCTCGGCCCTTTGCAACGTGCCTTTTTACAAAACCGCTATCACCGCAAACCTTTCCAAATAACTTCAAAGTAAGGAAAATATTTGGTTGATATATATTTAGGTAAACATCATAGTTCCAGTCGATTTAAAAGGGTTTTGTAAAAACAAATATTTATCAAATGAAATCAATTCAAAATAAGCTTTTTCAAGAACTTTTGAATCATCAATCAATAATAAACTACATCATCATCCTCCTGCCCTTATCCCACTCTAAGTGGGGTCGGCACAACATGTTGCTATATGATTTGGCTACGTATTTTACGACCGGCCGCCTGCGTGACGTCAACTTACCTTAGTCGTATTTTACGACTCCTCGGTAAGAAAGAGGGTGGTCTATTTTACTTAACCGGATACCACACGGTGGGTCAACATACCTTAGTCGCCTTTTACGACACCTCGGTAAGAAATGAGGTTAGTTTATTCTACTCAGCCGGATACCACATGGCGAGTGGACTTATCTTAGTCGCCTTTTACGACACCTCGGTAAGAAATGAGGGTGCTACTATTCTATTCAGCCGGATACCACACGGTGTCAATAATAAACTACATCTGGTTCGGAATGTCTTACTGAGAAGAACCAGCTTGTAAACAATTTTAACTTAAACTTCATTTACAGTCTTGTATGAAACTTGACGGATTCTCAAGTCCAGATATTTTTATCATTTATATAATCTTCAATTTCATGTGCTTTATATATAAACGTATTCCTGACACTTAAATTAATTATATAAATTTATGTGCTTTATGTATAAACATTCTTTGCACTTAATTCAAACTAGGTGTATTTATGTAATTTAGTTTATTTGAAGACTAGTAATATCCCGCGGTTTCACCCGCGCACATACCGATCTTATGACAGTGGAAAGTCTAATAAGTAGGACAATCGATTTATTTTTGTTAAATATATCATCAATAGTTTTCGCCGTGTGGTATCCGGCTGAATAGAATAGTACCACCCTCATTTCTTACCGAGGTGTCGTAATAGGCGACTAAGGTAAGTCGACCCGCCGTGTGGTATCCGGCTGAGTAGAATAGACCACCCTCATTTCTTACCGAGGTGCCGTAAAAGGCGACTAACGTATGTTGACCCACCGTGTGGTATCCGGTTACGTGTAATAGACCATCCTCCTTACCGAGTGATCGCAAAATACAACTAAGGTAAGTTGATGTCAGGCAGGTGGCTGGTCGTAAAATACATAGCCAAATCATGTGACAACATGTTTATAACATGTTGTGCCGACCCCACTTTGAGTGGGATAAGGGCAGGAAGAAGAAGAAGACGATGTCATCAATAGTTTCTGCAGCGCATGCGATTACAGATTTTTATGACTAATTTTTTACACCTTGTTACATTTGTATTACGGAGCCCTATTTTATAAAAGTAATATAGCCAATATTGCTCAGTAAAGATGCAGCTTTCCAATGGTGAAAGAATTTTTGAAATCGGTAAAGTAGTTTTTGTGTGAAAACGTTACAAACATACATAGAAATTTTTTCTCTTTATAATATTAGTATAGATTAATAACTCATTGTATTTCATTTAAAGGATTAAAAAAAAAATAATTTTAAAATAATAAAAAAAGCGCCAGTGAGATGGGATTCGATAACGGGTTTTGAACTTTTATGGTTCACCTGTTAACCATTAGACTATCACAGGATTACGTTTGACAGCTAAAATATAATTTCCTTTCAATTCTACAGTTAAGCATTTTTTCAGTGTGCGAAAATAGGGATATAAAGTCATCTTTAAAAAATGAAAGCTAGCTAAATCGATTTTTACTTTGGGGCAGTGTGTGTTTAATTTTTTTTATATATTTATTATCACTATTTGGTAAAACGATCGTTGTAATTTTCTTAGTGAATGTGTGCAGTGCTTGTAAAGTGTGGTCGTGGTGTTTTGTATTCACAAATCCTGCATCAAAATGGTATGAAATAGATCTCTAATCCTGTATTAATACGATACAACAACGGATTTTGTCTCCTACAGTTTAGCATTACATAAGTTAAATTACAATGGGAGTTTATATAATAGTAATTCTAACTTTAACCAGATAAACAATTACTTGGCTCTGCCTTTTATATAAGAAATTCAACTAAATTTATACCAGTAAAACTACACAATTTATAATTATTTTCCTGCCTTATCCCACTCTAAGTGGGGTCGGCACGACATGTTATAAACATGCTGTCAGATGATTCGGCTGCGTTTTTACCACCGGCCGCCTGCCTGACGTTAACTTACCTCTGTCGTATTTTACGACACCTCGGTAAGAAAGAGAGTGGTCTATTCTACTAAACCAGATACCAGACGGTGGGTCAACTTACCTTAGTCGCCTTTTACAACACCTCGGTAAGAAAGAGAGTGGTCTATTCTACTAAACCAGATACCAGACGGTGGGTCAACTTACCTTATTTGCGTTTTACGACACCTCGGTAAGAAATGAGGGTGGTCTATTCTACTCAGCCGGATACCACACGGTGGGACAACTTAACTTAGTCGCCTTTTCCGACACCTCGGTAAGAAATGAGGTTGGTACTATTCTATTCAGTCGGATACCACACGGCACACAAAAGGAGTTTATATCATAGTTATTCTAACTTTAATCACATAAACAATTACATCGCTCTGCCTTTTATACAACAAATTTAACTAAATTTATACCAGTAAACTCTCTAATCTTCACAATTTATATAATAGCTAAAACTTTACAGAATTTTGTCTCGGTGCCAAAATACATGTGTGTAACGAACCTTAAAGAGTAAATGTGTAATGAGCCTTATTAATGTTTTAAATTACTTGATTTAGAATTTCTTAGCGAAGGGGTATAAGGTATATGTTTTAGGATAATTAAAATTATACTTCCGGGTCTTAAGTATACATTATTGACATTCATTCATATATTATTGACATTCATTTATTATTGACATTCATTCATATATTATTGACATTCATTCATATATTATTGACATTCATTACACTATACATTATTGACTGGCCCGTTGGCGCAGTGGGTAGAGATCCTGCCTTCAGCACCGCGGGTCGCGGGTTCGATTCCCGCCGAGGGCCAACATTTTCTATAAAAAGAATCTGTTGGCTCTTCGTGCCTGGGTGTGTATTTTTTTTTTAAATATATGGGACACTTGTGGGTGTGTATTTGTATTTAAGTATGTATTTAAAAATTATATAATAAATGTATATATTCACCAGTTGTCTGTCTACCATAACACAAGTATTAAGTCACTTACTTTGGGGACGGACGACCGTGTGTGTAAGTGTCCCATATATTGATTTATTTATATTTATATTATATCCTCCTCTCCATATCCGACTCTAAGTAGGGTAGGCCCCCCAAGATGTTATGAAAATGTTGTCACATGATTTGGCACCGTATTTTACAACCGGACGCCTCCCTGACGTCAGCTTACCTTAGTCGTATTTTACGACACCTCGGTAAGAAAGACGGTGATCTATTCCACTCAACAGAATTCCACACGGCGGGTCAACTTACCTTAGTCGCCTTTTACGACACCTCGGCAAGAAATGAGGGTAGTCTCTTCTACTCATATCTATACTTATATATAAAGCTGAAGAGTTTGTTTGTTTGATTGTTTGCGTTAATCTCATGAACTACTGGACGGATTTTGAAAAATTATTTCAGTGTAAGATAGTCCATTTATCGAGTATATAACATGCACGCAAATTAATAGGAGAGGAGCAGCAATAAAAAATATTGCAAAAACGGCAAAATTTAAAGCTTTCCTTGCGTGCGCTAAGTAAATGGTAAAAGTTATTAAGAAATCGTGTATTGCAAAATTGTTTCCCTCTAAAGTTTCTGAATAAAAGTCCGCGACAGTATATGTCTAGCTTTTAAGGTTAACCCACTATAACCTTTTTTTGTGGTTATCAAAATATTATATTACGGTTTTAATCTTTCTACGCGGGCGAAGCCGCTGGCGATTTCTAGTTATTTATATTTATAACCAAATGTAACTTCAGTACATAAAAATTTACAAACGCATCGGGCTGTATATAACACAGCTGTAGCCTTATATTAAAAATAAACTCAAAAGCCTTTCGCGTAAAAGCAAAATTAATAATATTGAATAGCGGAAACCCGTTAATTACAAGCTACGCCGCACGCAGAGCCTGTATTTGCACATAACACGGTTATGAGAACGATAATAGCGTGTACTTACTGTAAATTTAATGTTAAAAATAGGTAACTTGAATTGCGCGTGTTAACATTAACATATGTATATGGGAAATATAAAAAAATATTTGCTACGCAGAACGTTGTTCTAAAAGTGACTCGAATAATTTGACCAGTCATCATCTTCCTGCCCTTATGCTCTAAGCGCTCTAACTGCTCTAAGTGGGGTCGGCAGAAGATGTCACAAACATGTTGTCACATGATTTGGCTACGTATTTTACGAGCCAAACGATGTAACGGTTAATTCCCATTCCGTACAATAAACATAAGGTATACGTTTCCGGGTCCGCCTTAAGTATTCTACGATAAATGTATATCCTCCTGCCCGTATCCCACTCTAAGTGGGGTCATCACAACATATGAAATATGTTGTCACATGATTTGGCTACATATTTTACAACCGTGGGCCTGACATTAACTTACCTTTGTCGTATTTTACGACACCTCGGTAAGAAAGAGAGTAGACCACCCTCTTTCTTACCGATTCTACTTAACCGGATACCATACGGTGGGTCAACTTACCTTAGTCGCCTTTTACGACAGCTCGGTAAGAAATGAGGGTGTTACTATTCTATTTCGCCGGATACCACACGGCGATCGAATAATTCGACCAGTATTTTCAGTAATTCTTCTATAATCAATAATGATATTAGCTGTGATAGCCCAGCGGTAACACCGTGCTACTCTTTCGAGGTGGTCACGGGTTCGAACCCAGCCAGACACCAATGAGTGTTAAAACTTATGTGTCTAATTGATAATTGCAATTTATCGCACGCTTTTCGGTGAAGGAAAACATCGTGAGGAAACCTGCATATCTTTAGAGAATTCTGGAGATATGTGTAACCGCATTGGAACAGCGTGGTAGCTCTTAGCTCCAATCCTTCTGTACAAAAATGGAGAGAAGATGCCTATTCCCAGCAGTGGGAGAGTAATAGGCAGCTTCTTTACTTTTCTTTTTAATATTGACTCGGATAATTCTAATGGTACAATTTGTAAGGACTATTTAAAAAATATTTTGTCAATTCTTGTTCTTCGCTCTATAAATTGGAAAAGTCAAGATGCAATGGCTACTGTCGCATAATATAAGGCAGTGTATTCTTGTAGGGTTGCGAAGAAAAAGAATCGATTTTTATAATAATCGATTATTATTATTTTTTAAATCGATTTTTAATAATCGATTATTTTTAATATTAAAAATCGATTATTTCGAAGATCGCAAGATTTCGAAACTATGGCCAGTAGGAACTTTATGACCGCTTTCTAATAAATGTTTCGCGAAATGTGAATTTTGTCGTTTATTATTCCTGAAAGCGATTGTGATTATCAAACAACAATGACACCCTGATTAACGATCAAATAAATGTTTCTAGTTCAAGCTCGTTACATGTGTTCGCAGGCAAAATAAAATAAATGGCGGGGTTGAACCGATTACTACATAACTAAGCTAGTTTGAGTAATGCTTCGCTTTACGATTTTGTCGTGGAGTCTATCTCCTGATGATGCTTTGGTTGCGGGGCGAAACGATTGTTGAGTTTGTGAACGTGTGTAGTGCTTGTGTTTTGTGTTGGCGGTGGTGGAGGTTTTTGCATGTGTTTTTACGAATCCTGCATTTATCAGGTATGAAAACGAATTGTCCACTCTACATTTAGCATTATATTATATATTTACTCTTTTACTTCATCGCGGATTATAGCAAAATAAAAACAAATCATTATTACTTTTGTATAATTCATTCATTTACATTTACATTCGTTCATTATTACAGACTTGAGTTTGACATCTTTAATATTTAAATGAGTTACTCTTGTATATATGTAGATATATAAATATATATAAATACCTATTTCGGAATCTTGGAAATGGCTTCAACGATTTTCATAAAATTCAGCATGTAGGGGGTTAAGGGGAGGAAAATTGTTCTAGGTAGGTTTCATGTAAAAAAATCATTAAGTCTCTGTTTTTGAGCATAAAAAATGCTATTATTAATTTATATTGAATTGAATTTTTGCCATAAACTGTCAAGTCAGAGTAGCTTATTCGGGGAACGGGCAGTCTCGAGAAATATAAATACCTAAGATCAATCCCCAACTACATAATTTTTTTTTTTCATTTGGTACTAAATATATTATAAGATTAACTCATTTTAAGATTAAAAATTTCTGATGGCTCTTAACAGAAACGGCGAAGTGCTTTCACATACATTTTTCTCCTGAGTAACTTTCAAATCTTATCAAATAAATAGAATGGAGGATTCCGTTTAATGCTACACTTAACGTGATCACTAATTTGATTACGAAAACGTGTTAATTACAAGCCGCGCTCACTCCGGCCTTGCGTTAACTTACGCGTTATTTCTCTTAATTTAAAGTTAACTCGCACCGTGAAGTCTACCGTTTATATACGATGGTACTTTCCATTATTATAAATGGCAATTTATAAAAATGGAAATCAACATAATGCGGTTCCTACTTTATTTTTTATAAAAGTAGGTAATAAGAGACAACTTATACATTGTTTTTTATACTTCTACATTATGCGTTACGGAATATTGTTATGAGATAAATTCATAGATATTAAAAGGAAATTTAAATAATCATTATATTTATAATTTAAGTTCTACCGTGTTATATCCGGCTGGCTATTCACTTTTCTTACCGAGATGTTAATAAGAAACGCGGGTGGTCTACTCTACTTAGCCGGATACCACACGGCAGGTATTTGGTAATTCGTTTAGAAACCGTAAATCCTACATAAATAAAAAAACGATTAGAGTTGGAGCAACAGTTAAAATAATGAACCCATTCATCCTTCATTTTTCTGCCCATATCCCACTCTAAGTGGGGTCGGCACAACATGTTTTCAACACGTTGTCAAGAACACATGGAACACGTTATAATGGTAAGAAATAAGGGCGGTCTATTCTAGTCAGCCGGATACCTAAGGTACTTTAGTCAGTTACCTTAGTCGCCTTTTACGAACCTCATCCATAATAACAAGTTCCTAGGTGACCAAACTTTGGTCGGTATTTTTTAATAAAATATTTAAAAAGATAATATGATTTAGCTAGCTATTTTACGCCCGGCCGCCTGCCTTACGTCAACTTACTTTAGTTACCTTTGATAACACCTCAGTATGAAATGAAGGTAGTCTATTCTACCCAGTCATACCAAATATGTAAACAAACTACCGACATTGAATTTCAAAACATATATTTACTTTAAGTCATCATCTTCCTGCCCTTATCCCACTCTAAGTGGGGTTGGCATAACATGTTATAAACATGTTGTCACATGATTTGGCTACGTATTTTACGACCGGCCGCCTGCCTGACGTCAACTTATCTTAGTCGTATTTTACGACACCTTGATAGGAAAGAGGGTGGTCTATTCTATTCAACCGGATACCACACGGTGAGTCACTTTCCTTAGTCGCCTTTTACGACACCTCGGTAAGAAAAGAGGGTAGTCTATTCTACTCAACCGGATACCACACGGCGGGTCGACTTACCTTACTCGCCTTTTACGATACCTCGGTAAGAAAAGAGGGTGGTGCTATTCTATTCAGCCGGATACCACAGGGTCCACCTCGGTACGATATTAAGTTAGTATATTCTACTTAGCCGAATATATTAACATACTAACGACGTTAAATTCCAATACATATATTTACTTTAAGTATGCTATTAGAATTCAAGGAGATTCGGGCACGCTATTCGCGCGTCGGTTTTCATTTTTAATGTGATAGCTTGAAAGAGTCGGAGTTTTCCACGGTCGGTTAGTACCCCCATGAGACGTGACATGTCGTTGCGCGAACCACGCTGAACCAACGACCCGTATAAATGTTGCACGGGTTAAAATTCTTTGAAATATCGGGCTTCGAATCTTAGGTACGTATAAAAAAAATTAGTTAGAAACCGGCTATAATGCCCGGTTCACATTATTCCAGTCGACCATTCCAGTCCAGCGCTGGTCCAGAGATTCAAGTTGCGCACGAGCCACGTTTTGGGTAATTCTGCTCAAAGAGGGCAGTTCTATACATGCATAGCGCTCACATTCGCATAAAGTTTAAATTATTATTAACATCCTCCTGCCCTTATCCTACTCTAAGTGGGGTCGGCACAACATGTTACAAACATACTGTCGCATGATTTGGCTACGTATTTCACGACCGGCCGCCTGCCTGACGTCAACTTATATTAGTCGTATTTTTCGACACCTCGGTAAGAAAGAGGGTGGACTATTCTACTAAATCGGATACCACAAGGTGGGCCGACTTACCTTAGTTGCCTTTTTCGACACCTTGGTGAGAAATGAGGGTGTTCTATTCTATTCAGCCGGATACCACACTGCATAAAGTTTACATTATTATTAACCTAGTATCTTAAATGTATATCTTAAATCTAAGGGTTACTAAAAGACACTAGCTTTAACCTCTACTTACGACCAATCTTATTCTACAAACTGTAATATCTCATTATATAGTTAAAACTACGAAATTGTCGTCAACAAAAGGCAAAACAGCTATTTGCCATTAGCAAATGACACAAAGTCAAAAGTGAACTAAGTTGAGACTTGTTTGCTTGTAAATTAAACGATACAAGTAACTAAACAAACATTTTTCAACCGTAATATAAATTGCTCTTTTAGCTTCTAATATATCTGAGTTTGGAACTTTTTGAGAACAAACTTACTTTTTTGCAGACAAAAATCAGGCTGAATATTTTTAATATTTATTCACGTGACGTCATTAATAATGATTTTAATCTGTAAACTGTTGTATCTGGCTTAGAATACACCACCCTCATTTCTTACCGAGGTGTCGTAAAAGGCGACTAAGGTAAGTCGACCCGCTGTGTGGTACTCGGCTGAGTAGAATAGACCATCTTCATTTCTTAGCGAGGCGCGTAAAAGGCGACTAAGGTAAGTTGACCCGCTGTGTGGTATCTGGCTGAGTAGAAAAACCACCCTTTTCCTTACTGAGATGTGGTGAAAGGCGACTAAGTTAAGGTGACCCACCGTGTGGTCATCATCATCTTCCTGCCCTTATCCCACTCTAAGTGGGGTCGGCACAACATGTTATAACCATGCTGCCATATAATTTGACTGCGTTTTTACGACCGGCCGCCTGCCTGACGTCAATTTACCTTAATCGTATTTTACGACACCTCGGTAAAAAATGAGGTTGGTCTATTCTACTCAGCCGGACACCACACGGCGGGTCAACTTACCTTAGTCACCTTTTACGACAACTCGGTAAGAAATGAGGGCGGTACTATTCTAGTGTGGTATCCGGTTTATTTTAAAAACTCGGGTCGGCACAACATGTTAAAAACATGCTGTCACATGATTTGGCTGCGTTTTTACGACCGGCCGCCTGCCTGACATCAACTTACCTCAGTCGTATTTTACGACACCTCGGTAAGAAAGAGGGTGGTCTATTCTACTAAACCGGATACCACACGGTGGGTCAACTTACCTTAGTCACCTTTTACGACAACTCGGTAAGAAATGAGGTTGGTCTATTCTACTCAGCCGGATACCACACGGCGGCTCGACTTACCTTAGTCGCCTTTTACGACACCTCGGTAAGAAATGAAGGCGGTACTATTCTATTCAGCCGGATACCACACGGCGTGTGACCCACCGTGTATCCGGTTTATTGTAAAAACTCGTATTAGAGAAGCGTGGTGGGTTGAAACTTTAATATCATTTTCAGCTGTTACTAGTAGTAAAAAAGTAAGTACCGGCCTGTTACTATCCCACTGCTGGGCATAGGCCTCTTCTCTCCGTTTTTTTTGGAGAGAAGGATTGGAGCTAATACCTACCACGCTGCTCCAATGCGGATTGGTAGGTTACACATATCCCCAGAATTCTCTAAAGATATGCAGGTTTCCTCACGATGTTTTCCTTCACCGAAAAGCGTGTGATAAATTGCAATTATCAATTAGACACATAAGTTTTACTAGAAAACTCATTGGTGCCTGCCCGGGGTTTGAACCCTAGACCTCCTTGATAGAGGCGCACGGTGATACCGCTGGGCTACCACAGCTTGTACTAGTAAGAGGTAGTTAATTTTATTCACTTTTGTATTTTCGGTTAAGTGTATCTCACGTTTATTACACGAAAATATTTCATAACAACCGTTTTGTATTAACTAATGGGCACTTAACAAAATTATTTTCTTACTAATGTTATTGTTGTTTCTTTTAATATCTGTTTATTCTTGGGTGTTGTAAGGCATTCCGAGGTTTTTTGAGGCAGAGTTTATGTAATACACAAAAATTGGCTATTTTAAAAGTTTTTTGTACTAAATAATTCTACTAAACTTTAATATCAGTCTAGATATACTGATATTAATGTTTAACTTTGTAAATTTAATACGTGTTAACGATTTTTTAGAATTTGAAAAAATATGAAAAATTACTCAGCTTATAAGTAATTTTTAAATAATTTGTAGAATCGGGCATTACTTTGCGGAGATCCACAGATTCATAATAAAAAAGTAAAAAAATTTTTTTTGCTATATTCCGCTATATATTATAACAAAATACATTTATTATTACTTATGTAGGTAATTTATGACTTGGGTGGAAGAGATTCAGATTCCGGAATAAGCCTGCCAGCAAATTTGCACATTATGATGTTTTTTATCATTTTTATATTAATTGGCGCAATTAAGAGATTACAACCGTTACCATTTACATCCAGTAACTAGAAAAAAAAACAGTAACTAAAAGTAACTGATCTCCTGATTTCTGATTTGATCACGTAGAGATACTACGATGGTGGATGGGATACTCTGTCCATCAGACTGAGCTACTTTAGGCTTTTTTATGTGATCAAAAGTAATATAATCAAAATTAAATAATATATTTTTTCAATCAACATATAAATGTGGAATCGGCGCAGTTTAATAGGCTCCATTAAAAAGTTTCATGGGCAAGTTTAAAAGCGGAAGAGCCGCCATGTTTATCGTTCACATTAGACGCAATAAAAATTCAATTTTCTCGCAAATAGCACGGGTATCTTTTCACAATTGATCGTCTTATTATATCTCTTATAATAAACAATATCTGAATGCCGTGTGGTATCCGGCTGAATAGAATAGTACCACCCTCATTTCTTACCGAGGTGTCGTAAAAGGCGACTAAGGTAAGACGACCCGCCGTGTGGTATCCGGCTGAGTAGAATAGACCAACCTCATTTCTTACCGAGGTGACGTAAAAGGCGACTAAGGTAAGTTGACCCACCGTGTGGTATCCGGTTTAGTAGAATAGACCACCCTCTTTCTTACCGAAGAGTCGTAAAATACGACTAATGTAAGTTGACGTCAGGCAGGCGGCCGGTCGTAAAATATGAGTGACAGAGCCTTGCTCGGTAATTAAAAAAAAAATACATACTTATTATAAAACAAAGTCCCTAAAAGCTGTCTATCTCTATGTTACCGATTTTCTCAAAATCTACTGAACGGATTTTAGTACGGTTCTTACTAAAAGGTAGTGCAATTCTTCAGAAATGTGTAGGTTAATAGTATATAACTAATATAGTTAATGCATTAGATATAATGCTGCGTAACAGACGACAATTACAAAGTAGGTCATATAGGAGACGAATAAAAACTTGATGCCCGATAATTTTGCTAGAAATCATAAAATGCACACTCAGTGCAGTTTATGTTTTGGATCATAAAGCGATAATATGAGTTTCAATGTCTGGAACACAGATCGTAAAATAATGTTATATTGAATTCATCTGTTGACGATGTTGCTTTATGTTTTCTGAACGGGGAGCCCAGAAGATATAACTTTATAGCACATACAATCTACTAATTAAGAATAGAATAGAATAGAAAAGAATATAAAGAAGCTGTGGTAGCCCAGCGGTAACACCGTGCGACTCTTTCGAGGAGGTCACGAGTTCAAACCCGGGCAGACACCAATGAGTTTTTCTGTTCAATTATGTGTCTAATTGATAATTGCAATTTATCACACACTTTTCGGTGAAGGAAAACATCGTGAGGAAACCTGCATATCTCTAGAGAATTCTAGAGATATGTGTAACCTACCAATCCGCATTGGAGCAGCGTGGTAGGTCTTAGCTCCAATCCTTCTCTCCAAAAACGGAGAGAAGAGGCCTATTCTCAGCAGTGGGATAGTAACAGGCCGCTACTTACTTTTTTTACTTTTAGAAAAGAATAGAAAAAACTTTATTCATTCTCATGCCACGATACAAATACAAAAAACAAAAAAGTAAAGACCACCAAACAAAATAATCTTAAACCTAACAATTAACCTTACGTAGTTAATTATGTATATATGGAAAAATTTGTACAGACGTGTATCACCAAAAAGGATGAACAGTCAGCTGTAATTTGGGTGTATATTTGTATTTAAGAATGTATTTAGAAGTATGTATTTAAAAAATATATAAGTATATATTCACCAGTTGTCTGTCTACCATAACACAAGTATTAAGTTACTTTGGGGACGGACGACCGTGTGTGTATCAAAAACTGGCACATTATTCCCTGTACACCGGAGTAACATATAGGCTATAGAAATCCTGTTAATTCTACAGGAATAGGATGATATTGAAAAACGTCATCTATTATCAATGACATGACAACAGTCCACGCGAACGAAGTTGCTGATAAAAGCTAGTATAATCACAAACTGACTTACATTTTGTCTACTATAACCTGTCCTTTATATTCACTCCGACATATATATAGAGAACAATGTTTATATTTACATTTATTAAGCGTTTCTATGAATATTATATTCGCGCACAAAGGACTGACGGATTTCATCTAAATCCTATTATAGCATATGCGATATCGTAACACTACGCGAAATTTTGGGCGAAATGGAGTAATATTTCTTTGTTTAGTTATTTGATTTAACATGGCTCTGGAAATAAAGTTATTGTTTCAAAATGGGAATTCACAGCGAAAGGTAATTTAGCATACAATATTGAAGAGCATTTCAATTTACTATACACTAATTTGAAATTTGTTCTATATGTAAATTCAAATTCAAATTATTCTGTATTCAAGTAAACTTGTTAACAAGTGCTTTCGAATAGTCAACTTTACTGCTGGTTCGGAAAACTGTTCCTACCGAGAAGAGCCAGCAAGAAACTCTTCGGTTGCACTTTTCGATATAAAATTCTTTATAACTAAGGTTAAGGCACTAGTAATTGACAATGCACTAGTAGTTGACCGTTTTGCATGAAATTTTAAATAACAAGCGTTTTGTTTATTGTAGCTAAAAAAAAAAAATTGTCATTACCTGTGGCTATCTATTAACAACTGTCCAAAACCTCAGAACTGTAGCGCATTGTTTAATATTTGAAATTTAATATTGTTGCAGGTTACCGGTCATAATATACTAAGCCAAATCATATCACTTCATGTTTATAACATGTTGTTCCGACTCCACTTAGAGTGGGATAAGGGCAGGATAATGATCGTGGATTATAGCAAAATAATATATTCATTACTTTCTATACCTTGTAACAACATTAATATCTCGTTATGGACTACACGTTCCTATTATTGAATCTGATGTCTACGCGATAATCGTTTACGTGGCTGCAGACTGGCTTATAATTTGAAATATATATCATATCCAACTATCGATAATATATTTAACGATTCGGTATTACCATCGTTATATGTGACTGGAATTAACGAAATAACATTGATTGAGTCTCCAGAATTATTTGAAGGTTAACTTGTTAATAAAAAGCTGTGGTAGCCCAGCGGTAACACCGTGCGAAGAAAGGTTCGAACCCAGGCAGACACCAATGAGTTTTTCTGTTAAAATTTATGTGTCTAATTGATAATTTATCACACGCTTTTCGGTGAAGGAAAACATCGTGAGGAAACCTGCATATCTCTAGAGAATTCTGGAGATATGTGTAACCTACCAATCCGCATTGGAGCAGCGTGGTAGGTCTTAGCTCTAAACCTTCTCTCCAAAAACGGAGAGAAGAGGCCTATTCTCAGCAGTGGGATAGTAACAGGCCGCTACTTACTAACTTGTTAATAATTAACGGACTAAATAATTTATAGAATTAGGCGTTACTTTGCGGAGATCCATAATACAAAAGTAATAATAAAATTATTTTGCTATAATCTGCTATGAAATAAAATAGAATATATATATAATGCTATATTTAAAGTGGACAATCCGTTTTCATACATGCAGGTTACGTGAAAACACAAGCACAAACCGCCACCACAATACACAAGCAGTACATACGTTCACTATCACAAACTCAACAATCGTTTCGCCCCGCAACCGAAGACGTTAGAAATTAAAAAAAATATTTATAAATAATATATTTATAAAATAAATTTCAAACGTGATTTATCGATTTAAATCGATAAAAAATACTTTTTTTGACTTCGAAATAAAAATCACATGTCGCTGACGGAAGTCTTTGAGAAATTTCCGCTAACTCGTCACCAACATTATTTATATCTTACCACCTTATAAATTTCAAAGAGTTTTTTACATTATCTCTCTTTGTCTGCCAATGATAAAGAGAAATGATATACAAAAATACTTCTTACTCGGCAAACTGCCAATGTGCATACCAAAATGGCACGCACAAATGTTATTTGTCAACATTTAAAACAAATCTGTTTAGTATTAACTAATTTAATCTTCCAAAAGGACAAAAGAAATTTTATTTTGCGTTAACTGAAAACAAAAGTCTTTAATTTTATAAAACCTATTTTATAATTTTAGTCCTCATAAGAAAGTTACGAATTATTCAGTGAGCAAGAAGGTTAGTCTTTAAATCGCAACAGACAACCAATAATAACCAGAAATAAGTGAGAAAAAAGCGGCCTAAAAATTTAAAAGATGAATGAGATTTGTCTTATAAGAAAACTAAGCACTCGCTGGGTGAAACATCTTTGGTTAAAACTTATGCATAATTAAACTAGAAGTTAGAAGATTAAGGTATTGATTAAGCGAAAAAGAGGACAACGCATCGCCAATTAGGACGTGAACATAATTGTAAAAATTGTGTGCTGAGTTTTCTTAGCATACTCTTAATCGGGTCAGCGTAACGCTAATTTGTATGCAGCTGCAACAGCGACTTCTAGTGAGCGCTTTTCCAGCACCATACAAGTCGGTGTTACATTAACGCGTATAAGTAGGTTAAAAATATCTCGCTCTAAGTACATTGAGGAAATATAAATTTTGAATATGGCATTCATAAAACATCGAGAATTACTCAACGAGTCAAAGAATGAATTAGCACCTGTACATGGATTCAGAAACAAAAAAGCTTATGCAAATAATAAAATATGAAAAATAATTTGAATAAGATAAACATTATCATCATCATCTTCAACCGATGAACTACTGGAGGTAGGTCTCTTTATGGGATCTCCACAAGATGTAAGATACACATGAGATCTAACATAAATTTAAGCAGCACAAAGATGTGCGCCTTCAAAATCCCTAAGTGACTTATGTTAGTCCATGGAAATGTCCAGAGCAATTTACTGATAGGCATTTAAAATAAAATAAAAAACTGATGCAAAATAAAATTTTATAGGAAAAATATAATAAATGAATACAATAAAATCTAATCTAGAAACAAACCGAAACGAAAATTAACGTATTCGCGTGTTTCATACAAAATTTATTATCCGATTGAAACTCTGAGCTTATGAAAATTCAATTTGTTCGTATACAAAGAACCGCCGTGCGTGTGGTAATTAATGAACAAAGAACTTGTAACGAAGTATATAACTGCGTGAAAGTTGAACAAATGTTTAGAGAAAGAAGTTACTTTCATAATGAAGGAAGTAATACTATTGAACAACATCATTCATGTAGTCAAAATACTAACTTGTAAAATATAATCTCGAATAATAATAAAATGCCAAATGACATATTAACACCCTTTCTTCTTCAGCCGTTCATTTTTGACAGATTTAATGATTTATCTATTAAGTATCTATGTAATTTAAAAGATATCTGTAGAGGACGGGTGGTCAACTCCTATTCCGGACTATTCCACCCATTTTACCCATGTTGGGACAAGGTTTTCACTGCTGTCGTGAGAGTGTCACTTACTCCTGAAAACAACCTGAAAGAGATATTTGTTAGACCCTCAACTAAAGATTTAATGATTCTAATGTGTTTGGATAATATAACCTTCGCAATGCGCCTACATTTATCGTGATCTTCAACGTCTTTAGAACATGGGACTATGCAAATTCGAGATGATTTAAATATAAATTCAAATTCAAAATATTCTTTATTCAAGTAGACTTGTAAACATGTGCTTTGAATCGTCAACTCTACAGCACTCTGCATTAATAGCTATCCCTCTTTGGTTTTAGTTGAGGTATTTACGCTAAGTTTTGTTTTGAGCGACTCCGACCATAAACAAATGAATTCCGTACAAACAATTAAGTCCTCTTAGTGTTTGGTGTTTGGAAATTTAGTTTCGTGTTGCAAGGAAATTCATTCTAGTTTAGCTCCTAATTCGTTAACTTCGTCTACCTGTGGTATATCTAGCCCAGAAAACGATATTAAAGATTTATTGTTTACTCAATAAAAGATTAAATATATGTACACATACATCATCATTATCCTCCTGTTCT
The DNA here is from genome assembly GCA_029227775.1 of Morpho helenor. Classification (NCBI taxonomy): domain Eukaryota; kingdom Metazoa; phylum Arthropoda; class Insecta; order Lepidoptera; family Nymphalidae; genus Morpho; species Morpho helenor. The sequence goes on from JARGCU010000044.1 coordinate 1,942,204, forward strand.
TAGCCCACTCTACATAGGGTTTTTTTTTGTCAGGAAACCCCATTATGGGTCGTCAACGCCCGACAGGGCCGAGCGACGGGTATGTCGGAATCTCACCGACTAAAAACCTGACAGTACTCCACCACGTTGCTGGTGGCGGGGACAGGGTACACATTGCCCCCATCCCCACCAGCAGCAACTCTGAACCCCAGAGTGCGCCACTTCTGGGTCGGGGCGTCTCTAATAGTGGCCCCTCCCTCCGCTAGACGATACATCGGGAGCACCAGATGCATCGACCGCCTTGGGGACCTAACTCCAGCGAGCGTCCGATAAACCCCGTTCGGACCGCTCGGAGGTCCCCGTTAGGGCGGCTTGCGACGGACTTTGGCGAGTCGTCTGCACCCCACTCGCCTGCGGTGGATCGAATTCAAGGACTCGACTTCCCGGATCCGCTCCGCCACCTCCTTCAGCGACATAACGTCCTTGCAGAAGGAGGCCATCGCTGCCCACGATTCCTCCCTGTGCACCATGGCACGAACCACGGTGGGCAGGGAGAGATCGTGCCCCACCTGTGCCACTAGTTCCGCCCGCTGAACCACCCAAGCTGAGCAGTCTACGAGCGTGTGCAGCGCCGTATCTAGGGTAGATAGGGTTGGCACAACATGTTATAAACATGTTGTCACATGATTCAGCCACGTATTTCATTCATTCATTCATATTTTACGATCGGCCGCTTACCTGACATCAAATTACCATAGTAGTCTTTTACGACACCTCAGTAAGTAAGAAGGTAAACTTTATAGCACTTCTACAAAGCCGTATTTATTAAAACCAAATCTTCTAATGAAACAAAGAAACTTGCTAAAGTCTAATTGAATAATACAAATTATCTAGATACCTTTGAATTGAACATTTTGGTATTTGTGGAAACGTCGCTTGAACAAGAATTTAATCGAAATTTTAAACTTGACATCTCTACGGATAGAGTTGTCAACGCGAATAATAGAATTTCACTTTTTTAGTTTCAAAATTGATATCGGTTTTTCGGTATTTGTCAGGTAAGACAACGCTTTTAGTCAAAATTAATTGAATAGTTGCCAATTTAAAAGTTAGGAAGCCAATTTTGATAAATAAAACCATCGTTCTCCTGCCCTTATCCACCTCTAAGTGCAGGCACATATTTTAAACATGTTGTTAATTGATTTGGCTAAATATTTTACTACCAGCTGCCTGCATGACGTCAATTTATTTAGTCGCCTTTTACGACACCTCGGTAAGAAAGAGGGTAGTCTATTTTACTCAACCGGATTCCAAACGGTGGATCAAGTTACCTTAGTTGCCTTTTATGACACCTCGGTAAGAAATAAGGGTGGTCTATTCTACTGTTGGATAGATACTACACGGTGGATCATCATTATTTTGATATCCTCTCAATTTTTACCCACACTTGACCATTAAATCTTTGCGGTTTTATTTATAAGCTATATACGGCTTTTAAAACTTCACCAGGCATAAAGAGGAGATAAATTGGCACTGAGCCGGAATTTACGTCGAATATCTCATACAACGTATTTAATGAACTCAAATAACCATAACAACAATGCCTGATCAGTATATTATTAACTTTATTAAAATATATGATCGACGAAAATATTATTTATTACGCGTTGTCGCAATTAACTGTATCTTCCGCATATAATCGTAAGCAGTTTCTAGCATTTGTTTAGTCTGTCAATTTTAGTTAAATTTAAACCTTTAACCGTCTAATTTTTCAAAGAATATAATCCTTATAATAATAATATAATTTTGTTAAAATAAATAAAATAAAATTATTTAATAGATTAAATAGTTCAATTTATATAAACTTTTTTTTTCTCTATATGACCCGTACTCTCTTTCTTCTTCAATTCTAGCCCTTTTCCTTCTATTACTCAAAGATTGACTGGAAGAGATCCCTTTTAGGGATAAGTCCGCCTTTATGCATGTTTTTCTTTTAATTTTTATTTTTTTCTTACTCTTTTCTAAATATATGTGTAAAGAGAAAAATAAATAAATCCCTTTTTTATTTTGGGAAGAGCCGCCATGAGGTATACGTCTGAGTAGAATAGACCACCCTCATTTCTTTACAAAGTGTCGTAAAAGGTGTCTTAGCTAAGTTGAACCTAAGTAGTATCCTGCTGTGTTGAACAGTCTAACATCATTTCTTACAGAAGTGTCATATAAGGCGACTAAAGTAACTTGCCCCGACATGTGGTATCCTGCTGTGTTGAATACACTATCATCATTTCTAACTGAGGTATCGCAAAAGACGGTTAACGTAATTTGCCCCGACATGTGGTATCCGGCTGAGTAGAATAGACTACCCTCTTTTCTTACCGAGGTGCCGTAAAAGGCGACTAAGGTAAGTTTACGTCAAGCAGGCGGCCGGTCATAAAACACCTAGCCAAACCACGTAACACGTCGTGCCGACTCCACATAGTGTTGGATAAAAACAATATCAACCGAGGCATCATCAGGAAATATACTCTACAACAAAATGGCAGAGCGATGCATCCCCTAAACAAGCAGAGTTATTTATTAATGTCACTAGTAATATACTTTTTATGATAAAAAATGTAAATAGATATACATTTGTCTATTTGTGACTCAATTGGTCAAGTTATCATTTTCAAGTCATATATCGCAGTTGGAGCGCAAAACAACTTGTCGTAGAAGCATTTTCCCAACACCATCATGCGTGAAGCAAGCAGGTATACTGTCAGCATGGGCTTAAAGCAAATAGATATACGCTATGCGTGCCAGCATGAGCTAGAAGCAAACAGCTGCAGGATCAGCACGAGCTTAACACGAGACTCAGCGTGGAACCTTTCCAATAGTATTTCTTCAATTGTTCCTTACGTTAGGTATGTTTAAAAAATCCACCCATATGAACGTTTCGTACTTTCTGGTACTCATCAGATCGGCGAAGGATAGGATACCCAGGATACGGCTTCAGAAAGTTCGTAGATCGTTTGTGGGCCTCGGTATACATTTTTATAATAAAATTCCACAATCTATTTTGGACTTGCCTTTACACAAGTTCAAAATAGCAATTAAAAAGACACTGATTTATAAAGCTTGTTATACTGTTGAGGACTATATTGATGATAAGAAAGCTTGGTTTTAAATTGCGACCAGCTACGCACTAGATTATAAATTTTTTATACTATAGTGTAAATTTTTTAATTTGTTCTTAATTAAGCCATTATTGTAAAACTCAATTTTGAAAAGAGTGACCGCCGAGTTTCTTGCTGGTTCTTCTCGGTGAGAGCACCTTTCCGAACCAGTGGTAGCTTCATTGTAATTTGACGATTCGAAAGTGCTTGTAAAGGCCAATTTCAATAAAGAATTATTTGAATTTGAAGAAGCTCATTACGTCATATATTTTCAAGTCAAATAAACGCTTTACTTTTGTATTAATTCATAAAACAAAACGCAAACGATCATGAAATCGTAACATCCGGATTCAATCCGGGTAATTTATATCCCGTTACACGTCGCTTCCTCGAAATCTATCCAAAATTCCTGGTAAACGATACAAATTTACGGAATATCATTTCCCGCGTGGCTTTGTACGGCGTGTACAAGTGATTTAATTCAAAAATTCAAATTAGTTTCTCGTTTCCTGCTGCTAATGAATATGGAAAGGATATTATGTTCGTGATACCAAAATAGCAATTAAAACTTTTGAAAATTATTTTCTGCTCTGTAACGGCAGATGCTTAATGAGATTATAAATAAAACGGCCTGTTATTATCCGACTGCTGGGCTTAGATCTCCTCTCTCCGTTCTTGGAAAGAAGGGATGGAAAAAGGAGGTCCTTTCTCCAACCTTCTTTTTTTATTCTGGAATCCGAATCTCTTCTAGCTAAAGTAAGTAAGTAGCGGCCTGTTACTATCCTTGCTGAGAATAGGCCTCTTCTCTCCGTTTTTGAAAAGAAGGTTTGGAGCTAAGACCTACCACGCTGCTCCAATGCGGACTGATAGGTTACACATATCCCCAGAATATTCTACAGATATGCAGGTTTCCTCGCGATGTTTTAATTAACCGAATAGCGTGCGATAAATTACAAATATCCATTAGATACATAATGGAGCAAGAGCCCGTGAACCCCAGACCTTAGTCATTTTATAAAAGCTGAAAGTTTGTCAGCGCATGCTTGCAGTACAGGTAAGAACGATGGTACATTATGGAATTTGGATCATCGTAGCTTTGGGAGATAAACGGTATTCAAGATGTGTAAAATATCAATCTACTTTCGTCAAAGTGTAAAGGCTGATTTTTTGGTATAACCTTCAGAATAATATTAAAAATCACGTCAGTCAATGCCGTGGTGGCGGTGGTGGAGGTTTTTGCATGTGTTTTTACGAATCCTGCATGTATCAGGTATGAAAACGGATTGTCCACTCTACATTTAGCATTATATATATTCAGTATTTTACTTCATCGCGGGTTATAGCAAAACAATTTTATCATAACTTTTGGTCTATTCTCCGTCTATTCTACTCAGCGGGATACCAGGATATTCGATTGCCTAATGTATACGATGAATATGTTAGTAAAGTTGCATATATAAACTAGTGAATATTTAAATAACTCTCTTAAACGTATACTAAACTTAAACCATGAGTAAAACCGGCGTCTAATCCTAGTAACATTGTTTATTTTATTTTACAGGAAAACTTACAGCGATATTAAATATACACAAAACAATAGAAATACAATAAGCCAATTACAAGTTTTAACAAATAAATTTTGTCTTAAACTTAAACAACTCGAATAAATATCAAACTTATTTCTGATGTGATAAGAAAAAGTCAGTACTCAAAACTCTACGTACAGATGATGATGATGATGATGCTCGTTGAAAATATTATTGAATGCAACGGATGATCACTTATTTATTACTCTTTCCCGGCCAATCCGCTGAACCAATATCGATTAAACAATTATTCCTTATACACCGGGGTAACATATAGTCTATAGAAATCCGTTTAATTATACAAGAACAGGATGACATCTCAAAGCGTCATCTATTATCAACCTATCACGCACAGTATACGCAAACAAAGTTGCGGGTAAACACTTGTTGCGCATAATCTACTAGGGATGTGACTTGGAGTACAAAAAAACGATTTTTATCCCTTTAAAAATAATCAAATTTTTTAAAAATTGATTAGTTTTGTTGCGAAATAATCGAATTTAAAAAATCGATGTTTTTCTGACTATTTCAAAAGTTGTCTTTTTTAATATTATTAATTAATTACAGTAAAAGCTAATTAAAGTGGACAACTACCAAGAAAATATAATATCAGGTGCGCTGTTTGTGAAATTGGATTAAAATGTGTAGTTTGGCTACATTGGTTTCATCCAACAATGCAAAACAAAAGAGTAAGAATGAAAAAAGGATAGCTAAAATAATCGATTATTAAAAATCGATTATTATGAGAAAATAATCGATTATTTTTCACATCGCTATAATCTACCCACGTGTATCGAACATTATAGAGACCGCATGCTTCTCTCTGTCGATCAGCGCACTGAGTATACTGAAGTCAATGGCATTTATTGAAAAGGACAGTGGGTTATTTATTAATAGGATATGTCTGCATCGCTGTACAGATAAAAATATTTCCAATCAACGCTGATTTATTGTTAGTAGCCGTGTGGCCGGCTGAGTAGAAAAGACCACCCTCATTTGTTACAGAGGTATCGTAAAAGGCGACTAAGGTAACTTGACCCACTGCAACCGGCTGGGTAGAAAAGACCTTCCACATTTGCTACAGAGTTGTCTTAAAAGGCGACTAAGGTAGGTTGATCCACTGCGTGGTAACCGGCTGAGTAGAATAGTCCATCCTATTTTCTTACAGAGGTGTCTTAAAAGACGACTAAGGTACATTGACTAGCCATGTGGTATCCTGTTGAGTAGAATAGACCACCCTCATTTGTTACAGAAGTGTCGTGAAAGGCGACTAAGGTACTGGTAAGGTACTGGTAAGTTGACCCGCCGTGTGGTATCCGGCTCAGTAGAATAGACCAACCTCATTTCTTACAGAGGTGTCTGAAAAGGCGACTAAGCTAAGTTGAGCCGCCGTGTCGTATCCGGCTAAGTAGAATAAACCACCCTCATTTGTTACAGAAGTGTCGTGAAAGGCGACTAAGGTACTCGTAAGTTGACCCGCCGTGTGGTATCCGGCTCAGTAGAATAGACCAACCTCATTTCTTACAGAGGTGTTTGAAAAGGCGACTAAGCTAAGTTGAGCCGCCGTGTCGTATCCGGCTAAGTAGAATAGACCACCCTCATTTCGTCATCATTTCCTCATCGTGAAAGGTGACTAAGATACGTTGAATTAACCTGTGGTATTCGGTTAAGTAGAATAGACCACCCTCATTGCTTACACAGATGTGGTAAAAGGCGACTAAGGTAAGTTGACCGACCCACTGTGTGGTATCCGGTTGAATATAATAGACCAATCTCTTTTTTACAGAGGTGTCTTAAAAGGCGACTAAAGTATGTTGACCCTCCGTGTCGTATCCAGTTAAGCAGAATAGACCACCCTCTTTTTTACCGATGTGTCGCGAAAAGCGTCTAAGGTGCGTTGACTCACCCTGTGGTATCCGGTTGAGTAGAATAGACCAATCACTTTCTTACCGAGGTGTCGCAAAAAGCAACTACGATAAGTTGAAATCAGGCAGGCGGCCGAATCATGCCAATAGCCAAATCATGTAAAAACATGTTTGTAACATGTCGTGCCGCCTCCACTTAGAGTGGGATAAGAGCAGGGGTATGAAGTATTGTATTCTAGATATACTTTTATATGAGAACAGTATGATCGTTATAAAATATTTCAAAATATAAATTGCTTATCAACAATTATATTCTCTCAAAACAAAAATATAATAAAACGATTTCTGTCATCGCCATAGACAATATTAAACATTTATTATTGATTTTGCCAAATTCGATGTATATCATAGACAAACGAGAGGTCACAAAAAGTTTCTGATACCTGTGTCACGACTCAGCAGAGTTAGCAACTCATTCGATGGTCTCGGTATTCGCTTCTACAATAAAATTCCGCAATCCATACTAGACCAGTCTACAGAAAGATTTAAGTTAAGTATAAGAGATGTAATTTATAGAATTAGGCGTTACTTTGCGGAGGTCCATAATACAAAAGTAATGAGAATATTATTTTGCTATAATCCGTTTAATTTGTAAGAACTCATGCACTATTAAGACGACAAAATCGCGTGGAGTCTATCTCCTGACGATGCTTCGGTTACGGGGCGAAACAATTGTTGAGATTGTGGTGGTGCAGCGCTTGTGTATTGTTGTGCCATCGATATCGGGTAGTGCATGAGTTCTTACAAATTCTGCATGTATCAGGTATGAGAACGAATAGTACACTCTACATTTAGCATTACACATATTTTCTTTTATCTCGGATTATAGCAAAATAATATTCTCATTACTTTTGTATAAGAGATGTACTTATACATAAAGCATATCACAAAATTGAGGATTATTTGGATGATAAAAAAGCCTGGATTTGAAAATCCTTTCAGCTTCATACAGGACTACGGTTTAATAATATAAAATTGAAAAAGATTGACCGCCGAGTTTTATTCTGGTTCTTCTCGGTAAGAGCAACATTCCGAACCAGTTGTAGCTTCATTAATCACATTCATCCTTGACGAATCAAAAGTGTTTGAAAGAGCTTATTTGAATAAATATTATTTTGATTTTGATTTTTGATTTTGCTATGAAAACAAATTCATGAAATACAACAAAAACAAATTCCTTTGTTTTTGTATGTACAATGCTTTATGCAATATTCAAATATGTCGCTTTCATTGACCTATAAGCCAAGGATGCTGCGGAGTAACGCATATCTTTTGATAACCTATAATACACGAGGCCTGACCCATTTCCCGGAAACATTTCACCGACATTGAAAGTACTGAGAAACAATGCGTATAGAAAAACAAAAACGCGTGTCCAACGACCTTTTACAATCCAAAAGCAACCATGACGGTCCCGATTCGCTCACGCGCACCTCCAAAAATAACACCCTACGCTGTCGTATCGAGTTGCTTTCAGTACAGCAAAGAACGTGTTACACGCCGCCTGTGATAAATCTAGTCTCAAACTGTACCATTTTTGTGTATCACCACGAAAATGTCAAGTAAATAGTGATAACCCCGATTTTTTTCCCGCTTGTGAATTTGTATTTTTGTTTGGATTTCTTTCGTGTTCTTTATGTCGCTATAAACGCTGTAAGTACCGCGCTTTGGGTTTAAAATAACTGCTAACCTAAAAGGTAAAAGCCTATAAGCATATAAGTCTTATTATAGACGAGAATCTGTTTATCATTATCGGGTGGAATATGAATGAATTTTGGATGTTATCAAAAGATCAATCAAGATGGATTCTGTTAAATTTCCAATTCCCATAATTCCATTCCCATAATCTATTGAAATTATAAATTCCATTGAAACAACTACTCTCTCTTCCCTTTCTAAGTTAGTTATATACAAAAGAAAACTCCTGCTTTGCGCCTAGCAAAAGTACGTAAGTCGTTTATGAGTTTTGGTATAAGATTCTATAGTAAAATTCCGCAATTAATTTCAGCTTCGCCTCTCATTGGGTTATATTTATCTGATACGAGAAAGGAATTTTCAGTTCTTTTTTTATTCCACCAGCATTCTGTTTCTTAATCTATACTTATTGAAGATTATGATATAATGAGGAGAGATGAAAATAATATAACTAAACGAGTGTTAAATATGAATGTGGATGGATATGTTGCTAGAGAGAGGTTGAAATAAAGATGTATATATTGTATAAAGTATGACATGTATATAAAATGAGTAACGCCAGAGTTGACAAATGAGAGAATGGAAGCGACCCCACTTAGAGTGGGATAAGGGCAGGAGAAGGAAGGTGTCTTAATGACAATCATTTCACCAAGCTGTATGACAGTTGATAACAGAAAAGCCATAGATAAAAAATTATATTAATACATGTGTCACAAGTTTGAATGTTTATACGTTTTTCATAATCATCAGACTGTATATAGTCGGAATAGCAACGTAAGACTTTTTTATCCACACGACTTACTAACAGGTCAACTTAATCATGCCTATAATAAATTGTGGTAAAACCTAAATCATTACTAAAATGAATGTTCTGTTTTTATCCCTTTTTTTTCATTTTTTTTATTACTGATCAATTTTTTTTTTTACTTTTATAATTAAAGCCTTAACCATAATATATCTTAGAATATAACTTTATAACGCAAAAGTAATAATAAAATTATTTTACTATAATCAACTATATGTACTTATCGCGGATTATAGCAAAATAATTTTATTATTTTATAACATTCGTACAATAGATTTTATCTTAATATAATAAATAGACTTAATACTATATAATAAATACACTTAACACTATATATATATATATATATATATATATATATATATATATATATATATATATATATATATATATATATATATATATATATATATATATATATATATATATATGTAAATAGTATTAAGAATTATATTTTTAAAAGAGCAACCGCCGAGTTTCTTGCTGGCTCTTCTCGGTAGGAACAACTTTCCAAACTAGCAGTAGAGTTGACGATTCAAAAGCACTTGTTTACAAGTTTGTTTGAATAAAGAATATTTTGAATTTGAATTTGATTTTGAATACTATATAAATGAAAACTAACTAAATAATAACTAAAGAATTAAAAATTATTATTGCGTTAATTTAATTAAATCATTACTTTTGTATTATGGATTTCCGCAAAGTAAAGTCTAATTTCTATAAATTACTATCTAATGCAGAATGTATTAATCATTTTTAAAGTTTAAATAGCACTTCCGGACAGTTAACAATTAGGTTTAATTATATTTTAAGCTTGAAATATTTCGTGTATTTATGAAAATATAACTAGTTCAAAGTCGCTACTGCATACTTGTTATTCAAATTCCTTGCAGCAACAGGATATACAAAAATAAGCTACTAAATCGTAACCGTGTTTAGTTAGACAAAGGAATGTATGAAATAAGCTTTGATTGATTTAAAACAAATATAATCTAAAAAAAAGTATTAATAAGTAACTTATTGCTATAAATCAATCATTGCAAATTTATTTCGCTTTATAATGGCTCCTTAAAAATCAAAAATTAAAATTCAATAAAGAATGTAATTGTATCAGGTGTAATTAAATCTAATTAATGATTGAAATAAATAAATTATCTGCATCTTATTGTATTCTTATTGTAATTGAAGCAGTTCTGGTTTTAAATATCCGTAAAATTACTTGACCTAAGAAAGCTGTATATTTTGTTTATTTGAGCCGGCATTGTCATGGATAAAAGAAATACATACTTCATTATTGATTCAGTGTTGCCGTGTGGTATCCGGCTGAGTAGAATAGACCACCCTCTTTTTTACCGAGCTGTCGTAAAAGACGACTAAGGTAAGTTGACGTCAGACAGGAAAATTAACCTTTAAAAAATAAACCTTCTGGAAAATTACTATATTTTTAGAATAAACCGTATCAAAATCCGTTCAGTAGATTTTAAGAAAATCGATCACATACAGGCAGGCTTCTGGAGACTTTGTTTTATTATAAGTATAGATATAGATTAATATGTAAAGGATAAATTTTGTATGACACCAACATGATGTGAGATTTTTAGATGTTACCAATGGATGCTACCTTAAGACTTCTACAATTTATTTCTCGAGACTTCTTAAAAAAAATTACGCATTAAACATTTCAATGTTGTATTTTCAAATTCCGTTCTTTATTTATAACAGTCTACATAACAGGAAGTGATTTCATTTCTTTGAAATTCACGAATTTTCTGTGAATCGTTGTCTGGTTCTAAATATGTTTATGTTCTCAAGAATGAATTTCATTTTGCCAATGCAGAGTTTTGGTTTGTTAAAACATCCAACGGTTTATTTAGACGTTAATTATTTTAAACTTGGACAATATTTTCTTTGAAATTTTCTTTATATTTGTATACGGTTAAATAATTAGTACCTTATTGATCGAGTTTGCTCGGTAATTTTTTACAAAATAAAAAAAGAAACTTCAAAAATAAAAGAAAAAATAATTAAGTAGGTGAGGCTCGATCCTAGGTATTTTCATTTCTCGAGACCACACGCTCCCCGAATGAGCAAGGCTGACTTGACAATTTACGGAAAAAATAGTATTTTATATATTCAATATAATTTTTAGTATTTTTTAATACCCAAAACAGGGATAAAAGGAATTTAATTTATAATAAAATCTAGCTAGATCGATTTTTCTCAAAACATCCTGCATGCTGAATTTCAGGAAAATCGTATGAGCCATTTTTGAGATTCCAAAAATAAAAATATATATATGTGGGATTGTAAGTTTGAACACAGCGGAGAGCAAGTGAGAAGGATGTATGAATGACAGAGTGAAAGGATTAGGTGTCGTATGGATGGTTTTAGTGGGTAATGAGTAATCTATGGTCTATAGTCATAAGCCGAACGACGAAACGACGCTAACGTGTTTTCCGTGCTCTGTAATAATTTCAAGTGTTTGTAAAAATCTTTGAATAAAGAAATAATTCGATTAAAAAAGAATTTTCATAATCCCACAATTTTGGGGGCTCGTCCGGGATCGAAGAGAAAAAAAGGGATTACGAAAAAACATGTCGAAAGATGACGCCGCCCATACGCAGAGCACGTTACATCTCACCTCAAATCTTATACCTAAATTTAATGGACATGACAAAACATATCCCGCTGCAAAATGGGTGCACGATGTGGAAGAATACAGTGAAATATGTGGCTGGACGCCATTACAACAGCTCTTAATGGCCCGACGCTCGCTGACAGGTACCGCCGAACTTTGGTTGCGCGCGGAACGCACATTTAAATTCTGGGAAGAGTTGAAAACGGCGATATGTAAGGAGTTTCCGGACACCGTGGATTCCAAGGCCATTCACGAGCTCATGACTCAACGGAAAAAACGGCGTGATGAAAGTTGTCTCGATTATATGCTCGTAATGAAGGAGCTTGGCCGGCGTGGCAAAATGGCGGACTACGTCGCTATAAAATATATAGTTGACGGGATAGTAGATAGAGAGACGAATAAAATTATGTTATACGGAGTAAATACATACGGAGAATTAAAAGAAAAATTAAAAATATATGAAACAGTAAGAGAAAAAATTAAAAAGCATTCGGAACAATATAAAAATGGCGTGTCAAAAAGTGAACATCAACGCAGTAAGGGAAATTTAAAAAATAATATAACAAAATGTTATAATTGCGGAGCCGGTGAACATTTATCGAGAGATTGCCCACGGAAGGTGGAGGGCCCAAAATGCTTTAATTGCAATGAATATGGGCATATTTCACCCCGATGCCCGCATAAAACATCTGAAAAAAATAATTTTCATAGTTCATTAAATGCAAGATGGCGAAATACGAGAGCGGGCGATGCTACGTGTTCAATGGCTACGTGCGAGGGAGACGGAGCGACTTCGACGTCAGCGCCGGTGATCAACAAGATGGCGAACACCGATAGCGGCCATAGTGACAGTGTGCGACAATGTTGCTGTCAATTTGACACATACGATGTCAACAAACAAAACTTTAGTTGTGAAAAGCCTTTAAAGTTAGTGAAAATGTGCGGGAAAACGACAAAAGCGCTTATCGATTCGGGTAGTGATTTAAACCTAGCATCTTCTGAATTCAGTTGTGCCGAAAAGTTAATTCTTGACGATAACATAACCCTAACAGGACTCGGATATTCTAAGATTAGACCTATTGGTTATTTTGTAACGAATATTGAAATAGATAGTGAAAAGTATTATAACGTGCGATTTTATGTAGTACCAAATAATTGTATTCCGTTTGATGTAATTATAGGACAAGAATTTTTGAAAAATCTGATTGTTGTGATGGATGGAAGTGCAGTCTGGCTTAAGCCTAGTCAATGGCTAAGCAATTTTAATTGTTTTTCTTCCAGCATTGAAGTAGATCACCTAAGTGATAAAAGCCTCGAAGATAAAGTCATGCAGTTGGTTCAGGGGTACAAACCAAATCAAGTCAAGGAGTCTCCCATCCAGTTGAAGATTATTTTGAAAGATGACATCCCTGTATCGCAGAGGCCACGAAGATTATCATTGTCTGAACAAGCTTTGGTTGAGAAGCAAGTTGAAGAATGGTTGGCTGATGGAATCATTCGCGTAAGTTTTTCGGAATATTCCAGTCCCTTAGTTCTTGTGAAAAAGAAGGATGGCACAACGAGAGTGTGTGTTGATTATAGACGATTAAATATTAAAATTATTAAAGATGAGTTCCCATTGCCTATAATTGAAGACTATATTGATAAATTGGCTAAAGCAAAGGTTTTTAGTGTTTTAGATTTAAAAAATGGATTTTTTCACTTAAGAGTGAGTAGTGAATCTATTAAGTATACAGCATTTGTGACACACAATGGACAATTTGAATTCTTAAGAGCACCGTTTGGTCTATCTATCTGTCCTAATTATTTTATGAGGTTTATAACTGCAATATTTAGGGAGTTAATCACTAAAGGTATTGTTATGATATTCTTTGACGATTTATTAATTCCAGCAAAGGATGAATCTGAAGCATTGGCAAGACTTCAAGAAGTATTAACGGTGGCATCTGAATATGGATTACAAATAAATTGGAAAAAGGCTCATTTAATTTGTCGAAGCATAACAAATTTGGGGCATACAATTGAAAATGGTCAAGTAAGGCCAGCAAGTGATAAAATTGAAGCAGTTATGAAATTTCCCGAACCAAAGTCGATCAAGCAACTACAAAGTTTCATAGGCCTTGCATCATACTTTAGAAAATACATCAAGGATTTTGCTCTCATAGCAAGACCACTAACAGAATTGTTAAAGAAACATGAAGATTTTATATTCAGCCATGAACAACGAAGTGCATTTCAAATATTGAAGGAGTGTCTCACAACTAGACCTGTGCTACAGATATACGATCCGAGACGAGAAACCGAAATGCATACTGATGCTTCATGTGTGGCTTATTCAGCAATTCTAATGCAGCGTTCGGAGGTTGATGAAGGAATGCATCCAGTTTATTATATGAGTCGCAAAACGAGTGATGCTGAGAAAAAATATACAAGTTATGAATTGGAAAGTTTGGCTAACATCATAGGAGTAAAAAAGTTTAGACCTTATCTGTATGGAATCAAATTCAAAATTGTTACAGATTGCCAGGCATTCCAAATGACTTTGAAAAAAAGAGACCTGTGTACTAGAGTGGCCAGATGGGCATTACTTCTTCAAGAGTTTGATTTTGTTGTTGAACACAGACCAGGAATAAAAATGAGGCACACGGATGCACTCAGCAGGAACCCATATGTTGCTATAATAACCTTACATGATGAGATAAGACAAGCACAGATGTTAGATGATGGGCTGAAGGCAATTATGCTTCTTCTAGAAGAAAACTCATATGAAGATTATTTTGTAAATAATGGACTATTGTATAAAGGAGCTGAGAAGCATTTAGTTATTCCGAAAACCTTAGAAAATGAAATAATTAAAAGAGTTCATTCAAATGGACATTTTTCAAAAAGGAAAATGGTCGAATTAATAGGCAAGGATTATTTTATAAAGAATTTGGATAAAAAGATAGACGAGGTAATTTCTACTTGTATTCCTTGTTTGTTGGCAACTCGGAAGGAAGGAAAACAGGAAGGATTTTTAAGCCCTATTGACAAAGAGGAAACACCATTGCATACTCTTCATTTAGACCACCTTGGTCCGATGACGGAGACTAAAAAACAGTATAACCACATATTAACGATTATAGACGCGTTTACCAAATTCACTTGGATATTTCCCACTAAGAGTGTTACCAGTAAAGAAACTATCGAGAAGCTTAAAATTCAACAACAACATTTTGGTAACTCCACAAGATTAATAACAGATAGAGGTACAGCCTTTACCAGTTCAGAATTTAAGGAATTTTGTAAAGAAGAAAACATACAGCATGTTATGATAACTACGGGGATACCTAGAGGGAACGGTCAGGTAGAGAGGATTCACCGAACAATAATTTCAGTACTCACTAAATTATGCACAGAGAGTCCAGGTCTTTGGTACAAGCATGTGAGCAGAATACAAAGATCTCTTAACAGCACCTTTCAGATGAGTATAGGTTCTACACCTTTTGAGTTAATGATCGGAACGCCTATGAGAAATAAAGAAGATATAGAGTTATACAATATGCTTATGCAAGAAGAAAGAGACAGCTATATAGAGGAAAGAGATACACTGAGGCAAAAGGCTAAGCAACAAATTTTAAAAGTTCAGGAAGAAAACATAAAAAGTTACAATAAGAAAAGGAAAGAAAGTAATAAATATAAGAAGGGAAATTGTGTAGCTATCAAACGCACACAATTTGGCAGTGGCATGAAATTGAAACCCAAATATTTATTTAGGTCCTTATGAAATAACAAATGTCAAAGGTCATGACCACTATGAAGTTAAGAAGTTATATCCGAATACTGAAGGCCCAGGTTTTACCTCAACTTCAGCAGATTATATGAAGCCATGGCCGGATGCAGTACTTGCATCTAACACCAGGTAGCATGTGTTCATTTTTCCAACGGTTTTGTCTATTTTTGTCATTTCTACTACTGTTTGTATGAGATGTGTACAAGAGTTAGTTTAAGTTAGCTATGCTACATAAGTTCTAGTATGTAATAGTGTAATAATGTTTAAGGATAAGATATTTTTCTGTTGTATTTGTAACTTTGGGTATTTATTTAATCTATTTTTCTTGAAACTTAACTTAGAATTTTATGTAAAAGTTTATTGTTTAGTTACTATATAATATGTAAAGATGTTAACATAAATGGGATTTATAGCATGTGTCTGTATGTCTGAGGGCAGACATTATGTCAGGTTTGGCCGAATGTGGGATTGTAAGTTTGAACACAGCGGAGAGCAAGTGAGAAGGATGTATGAATGACAGAGTGAAAGGATTAGGTGTCGTATGGATGGTTTTAGTGGGTAATGAGTAATCTATGGTCTATAGTCATAAGCCGAACGACGAAACGACGCTAACGTGTTTTCCGTGCTCTGTAATAATTTCAAGTGTTTGTAAAAATCTTTGAATAAAGAAATAATTCGATTAAAAAAGAATTTTCATAATCCCACATATATACATACAAGATTAACTCATTGAAATATTAAAGATAAATAAGTTTTATTTGAAACTAGCTTTGCCATTAGTAAAAGGTTTTTTCTATTTCAATTTTCATAAAACGGCAAAGTATAATCTACCACTTTCTTACCGAGGCGTTGTAAAATACAAATAAGGAAAATTGATGTCAGGCATACCGCCGCAAAAAACGTAGCCAAATCATGTGACAACATGTTTATAAAATGTTGTGCCGACTCCATTTGGACAAGGGCACAAGGATAATAACACTACATAACTACAGAACTGAGGGTATTTTAAAGGTTAAATTCGCAGCCGTGGTTTTGCTTGTATTGAAATAAACGTTGAGTGGCCTTGGCGACGTGACGCGGTGTTTTATTCATTGCATTTCACATCTTTTGTATTTCCGCCGTCAGACGGGACGTCACTTCTGGAAAAACGTGTTAGCAATTTTAGCTGGCATTCTGTATTTAGTAACTGAAGTCGGTTTCGCGAATTACCTTATTCCTTATAATTAAATTATAATCAAAGATTAAAGAAATTAAATTATTACTTTCATGTATTAGTTCGTTCAATTTTACTTTTGTTATTTACCTACGAATTAATTGTGCTTTAAGACGATTTATAGAGATTCTTTGAAATTCTTAGTGGTTAGGATTAGGGCATATTTTACATCAACACTACTAAATATTATAAACAAGCTTGTTTGCTAAACATGATTCTATATTTTAACATTCTCAATTATGTACCTACTATATTTTTTCTTAATCCTGAAGGTAGAACAGGAATTTTATTATCATTTTGGGTAGCTCAATATGAATTTTGAGATTGAGATATCTTTATTTCTCATTAAGAATAACATTATTCTTTTATATGAGATATATAAACATCAATAATACTTATACAATCAAATCAAATGAAATCAAAACCTAAGCAATAATACTGTGAATATTGCACTAGCGGATTAGCCAAGAAAGCGTTTGTTTGTCTGTTATGTTTTTCACTAAGCTTCCGTGAAAGTTATTCAAAAATCTCTTATAATTAACTCACGATGTGTTTTTTACTAGAAAGATTGATATTTGTTTTACAACTTTTTTAACTACTTGTATGTTCAAAATTTCAATTCGGAAAAAAATAACACATTCATTTCTATGCGGCTAGCTAGCTTAACAGCTAGCTAGCTTTAAAATAACGCAAGTTAAAATTTCACAGTCATGATATATCTACGCTTAGCTAACATATTGAAGTTTTAGAAAATCCCTCGAAGATTATATTTAATGACATTAAATAACGTGCATTTGATATTCAAAAGTACAAATTTAAATTTGTACTTGCACGTCAGGAAAACCATAAAATTTGCCAGCAACCTTGTCCGAAATAACACACACCCGTTCAGATAATAAACGGAGTTAAACAAATAGCGTTAAAGTTATTTTGCAATGAAGTCATTCCTGCTAAAATATGTTAAATCTGTGTTTATTTTTACGTTAAAATAGGAAAAATACGAAATAAATGAGAGTTCGTGACTTAAAGTAACCGTCTGTTACTATCTCACTGCTGGGTATAGGCCTCATCTCTCCGTTTTTGGAGAGAAGGGTTGGAGTTAAGACCCACCACGCTGCTCCAATGCGGGTTGGTAGGTTACAAATATCCAGAGATATACATTCACATGACTCTACAGAGATACGCAGGCTTCCTCACGTTGTTTTCGTTAAGAAAAAGCTTCTGATAAATTGCAATTATCAAAAGTGACAATAAAATTAGTTTGCTTGATGAAGTAAAATATACGATGTATATAATGCTAAATGTAGAGTGGACAATCCGTTATCATACCTGATATACACAGGATTCGTAAAAACACATGCACACATTCACATGACTCTCCAGAGATACGCAGGCTTCCTCACGTTGTTTCCGTTAAGAAAAAGCTTCTGAGAAATTGCAATTATCAAAAGTAATTATAAAATTAGTTTGCTATAATCCGTGATGAAGTAAAATAGACAATATATATAATGCTAAATGTAGAGTAGACAATCCGTTTTCATATCTGATACACGCAGGATTCGTAAAAACACATGCACAAACCTCCACCACCGCCACCACAATGCACAAGCACTACATATGTTCACTATCATAAACTCAACAATCGTTTCGTACTGACATTGCAAAGCGATCTTTGCGATTTTGTCATGGAGTCTGTCTCCTTATGATGCTTTGGTTTGTGATAGTTATATTTTGGTAGTTATGTTTTGGAGTAAATAAAAAAAACTACTATCGGTCACTATCTGCTTAGGACGACCTTACTTAATCCTGATGCATATATGTATTTATGTATATGTATTTGATATATATTTTGTATTTATTACGGTATATGTGTAATGTTTTTATATATGAATATATGTATATATAATTTTATATTTGTATATATTTATTTTAAATATGTAATATGTATTTTTATATATAGTTCTTGCACCACCCTACCTTCTTTCCTTGAGTTGTGAAGTTCTCTAGCCCAAAGGTTGCCTGGAAGAGATCGCTTGTTAGCGATAAGGCCGCCTCACTGTATCCCGCAGATTATATTGTGATTCTTTTACTTAATATTATTGTAAATGTTGTGGTGTACAATAAAGAGTATTCTATCTATCTATCTATCTAAATCTCCCCAAATAAAGAGTGCGTTGAAAAATCTAATACGCCTTACTGTTCCTTTCATTTGCGTTACATGACTCATTTTACTTTGAGCCAAATCACCTACGTAGTTGTCTTGAGACAAAGCGACGTCTTGTCATGCAAGTCATGATTTTAAATATTATCACACATCAGACAATGATAAGTATGGATTTTATTCCATTGAAAAATTCCACGATAATAACTTTGGAATAAACCCAGTCCGATAAATCCGATACCACGACACCAAAATACTCAGTTAAATAAATAGTACCTGGGTAACGAAGCCTTGATCGATATTTATTTAATACATAAATGTATTTGGAATCGATCCTGTTATTTAGCATTTGAAACCACACGTTACCGAAATGAGCTATCGCGACGTTGCAATTAATCGTGTAATTATACTTTGCTTTCTCATAAAATTATAGTAGTTTTTTAGTGCTTGAAAACAGGGTTAAAGTTACATTTTTGTTAAATAAAACCAAGCTCGATTTTTCCCACCCAAAATACAATAAAATACATGCTGAAAATTACATGAAAATCGTTGGAGCCATTCCCGAGATTCAATATACAAGATTACAATACACAAGATTAACTCATTTAAATTATAAAGATGTTCGTATGAAGTTTTATAATGATGTTTATTTAATAATAAATTTAATTCATAAATTTACATGAACAAAATTTTTAATAAAACAGGTGATAATTTCGATTTTATTATACACTCGTTTCCTAAACCCACAGAACAATTTTACCGCTTTCCAAAGGCGTACGTGCGCAAACATTCATTGACGAAATACCCAAAAATATATATTACGATTTCTATTTTGAATAGAATCAAATTGTCGTCTACTATAAGACGTCATCGAGAAAATTATTTTAAGGTGATAGAAGTGGACAAAAGATGTTTACTATGTTTTAAAAGCGTTTATTTATGTGTAATATGTTTTAAAAGCGTTTATTTAAGTTGCCGTATAAAAAGCTGTGATGGCCTAGCGGTGCGACCGTGTGAATCTCTAGAGACGATCATGGGTTCAAACCCGGGCAGACACCAATGAGTTTTTCTATTAAAACTTATGTGTCTAATTGATAATTGCAATTTATCACACGCTTTTCGGTGAAGGAAAACATCGTGAGGAAACCTGCATATCTTTAGAAAATTCTAGGGATATGTGTAACCTACCAATCCGCATTGGAGCAGCGTGGTAGGTCTTAGCTCCAACCCTTCTCTCCAAAAATGGAGAGAGGAGGCCTATGCCCAGCTGTGGGATAGTAACAGGCCGTTACTTACTTACTTTTTACTTATATATAAGGTGGAATCTTGCTAGTTAAATTTTGACCTATTTCCCGGTGTCCGATTGAGCTGAAATTTTGCATACTGGTTCAGTCCCGATGACAATACATGTTTATGATAAGCGAGACCTGATGTTGCAGCTAGGATTGGCTCCAGCTGAATAGTAGGGACATGTAATTTCATTAAAAGCCTTTTATAATTTTTTTTTTAACTTGAATAGAATAATAGTACCACCCTCATTTCTTACCGAGGTGTCGTAAAAGGCGACTAAGGTAAGTTGTCACGCCGTGTGGTATCCGGCTGAGTAGAATAGACCACCCTCATTTCTTACCGAGGTGTCGTAAAATACAATTAAGGTAAGTTGACGTCAGGCAGGCAGCCGGCCGTAAAATATGTAGCCAAATCATGTGACAACATATCTGTAACATGTTGTGCCGACCCCACTTAGAGTGGGATAAGGCAGGAGCATGATGATGACGTCACAAATGTAGTTAAAGATATACCAAGCGTTCTCCAAAACATATTAACATCTGCACGAAAAACGTAGGACGTTTATTTATAAACCCAGCCAGATCTACGTGTATATCCACTAAACAAATTTAAACGCGGCATTTCAGCACTGCTCAAAATAGTATTAGAATTAACGTCAGCAAATAGCGCGCAGATAAAAGTAAAGGTGAATCAACTAACTATGCTTTGATGTGCTCTGTTACCTTGAATTCAAAATCTTTCTTTAATTATGCTTGTACATTACTATATACATATAAAACTAAATCCATACAGATATATTAGTAAGTAAGTAACGGCCTGTTATCCCACTGCTGAGCATAGGCCTCCTCTCTCCGTTTTTGGAGAGAAGGATTGGAGCTAAGACCTACCACGCTGCTGCAATGCGGATTGGTAGGTTTCACATATCCCTAGGATTCTCTAGAGATATACAGGTTTCCTTACGATGTTTTTCTTCACCGAAAAGCGTGTGATAAATTGCAATTATCAATTAGACACAGCTTTAATAGAAAAACGCACTGGTGTCTACCCGGGTTAGCACCCTCGATAGTCTTTAGAGATTCACACTGTCGCACCGCTGGGCTATCATAGCTTACATTTATATTAAAGTAATAATAATATTATTTTGCCGAAATCCGCAATTCCAAGAAATCTATTTAATGATAAAAGTAGAGTGTTCGAACCGTATTCATAAATTATGCAACTGATTAATAGAAGTGGGCGTTGCTTTGCAAAATTCCATAGTACAAAGGTCATTATAGAATTATTTTGCTACAATCCGCGTTTGGAAAATTATTGTAATGCTAAGTGAAGGAAGCATAACCCTTCTCTTAAATAATTCTACATATCTTAAATACTCTTTCTATTCCAGATACATAAAGTGTAGTACAAAATGGAGCAGTTTGAATCGCTGCTGACGTGCTGCGTGTGCTTGGATCGGTTCAGGAATCCGAAGCTGCTACCATGCCAACACAGCTTCTGTATGGAACCGTGTATGGACGGCCTGGTCGACTACGTAAGAAGACAGGTAACGACTTGTATAAATCAACCGTTATAATGAAATCTAATAAGAATGCATGCTTGCCTGTAATACACGTATTGAATCTTGAAGATATGTTAACTGTATGTACCAAACCGACGACTTGCTTTCTTGGGTCTCATAAGTTGGAACTTATTAGTTTAAAATTACTTACCAACTGGTTTTTTTTCCAATCAGCAATCTATGGCAAATATAATTTCATATTACACTTATTTTATTGAAATTTAATCTGTATAAGACAATCAAAAAAATATCTTCAATTGACGTAGAGTTGACGTTTCAAAAGCATTTGTTTACAAATTTACTTGATTAAAAAAAATATTTATGTTATTACCAAAATTTACGTTTTTTTCTCCAGGTTAAATGTCCAGAATGTCGAGCAGAGCATCGAATCCCCTATCAAGGGGTACAAGGATTTCCTACAAATGTCACCTTGCAAAGATTTTTGGAATTGCACGCTCAAATTGCAGGGGAACTACCCGATCCCACAGCAGGGCAGGTTATGGAAAGATGCAATGTTTGCTCTGAGAAAGCATATTGCGCAGTATGTGCCCATTGTGACAAAAAAGTTTGTGAAGACTGCAAATCTGCTCATATGGAAGTGCTTCGAAGGGAAATAGCCCGCATAAATAATCAAATACGCCGTGGTGTAAATAGAATTCAAGATATATTAGCTATAGTAGAACGAAATACATCAAACCTCCAAACAAATTGTGGTGCAGTTGCTGGAGAAATTGATGAAATTAATAAGAGACTTACAAAAGCTCTTAAAGATCGAACCGACTTTTTGCGTAATGAAGTTGATCGCTATCTAGCTACTGAACTTAGGAATTTAACACATCTCAAGGACAATTTAGAATTAGAATTAAGTAATATTCAAAGCAACAGTGATCTCGCTGATAAATATATAAATGACGATGTAGAATGGGAGGATACTGAATTAGTTGATACCAAAGAAATCTTCCTCAAGACAGTTGAATTCCTCAGAAACTTTGATTATGAAGCAGGTGATTATAATCGAAGGATAAGATTTATAATGACCCATGATCCAAATCAACTTGTCATGCATGTAGCTAGTTACGGAGAGTTAAATATCACCCATCCAAATGCGTACTCAGCTGGTATCCAACAAACACAAGGCTTGACGAGATCTAAAAGCGATCATCGCTTAGCAACTCAATTTCGTCAACAAGAAGAAGCAAAAGGATGGATGGAAAACGATGAACCAATTTTAGGTGGTCGTAAGTTTGGCGAACGTCGTCCTCCTCCTCCTGAGAAGCATAGTACTAGAGATTATGTTACCGATGATTATAGTGGATATGAATCGGAACATAGACCTTCTCGAAGATTCCGTTCGCGTTTTGTTAGAAGTCATCAGCAAGATAATGATTCTGATACAGAAGTAACTACCCGCTCTACAAAAACTGAACAAAAAGAAAAGGAAAAAGAAAAAGTCGCTGACACTGAGGATGCCACTCGAGGTCCTCTTAGTGGAATATTTAGGCTAAGCGATTGTCCTCGCGTAATGCAGAGAATATTAGATGTAGAAAGTGGTAAAAAAAAGGAAAAGAAAGAACCGCCACCACCACCTAAGCCAGTCCAACCAACACCTCAACCACAGCGGCAAAGACCTGCACCTCCAACGAGACAGCAAAGTGAAGATGATGAAATTTCCCGTCTTAAACGACAAAATAAAGGTGCAGCATCATCTCAAGAACCAGATCGCGCGCCACAGCGACCAGCAGAGGAAGAAAGAACCACAACAACTCGTAAGCCACCGACACCAGCTCGTGAGGTGAGTTGGGAAGGTGAATAAGAAGGACGAAAGAAAACGAAGTACAAAATAGAAATTTAGGCATCGATTACTAACATGAAAAACGCGATTACTAACTAGGGCATTCCATAATTACACTCCACGTTAATTCATACTCACAAACACAACACTACAAAAATAATTCAGACTGCGTTTTGGTGTCATGACCGAATTTAAGTATATTTCTCAGGCCTCCAGTGACGGTGAGTCCGATGAGTCTGTTGGATCCCTGCAAAGAAATCAGCGCAAGACTTCAGCGCCTGTACCTAAACCAACAGCTATAAGAAGGCCTTCTGCATCTGATGCACCTACCGCACACCGCCCTGCAGCTCGAGCAGCTAGCACTGAATCTAGTGCTTCCACAGAAAGTTCCGGCTCGGCGGTAAAACACACAGGTGCGATATTATCTATCGCGGAACTGAAAGCAAAATACAGCAATGACGAAGCTCCATCAAAACCGAGATCTCGTTTTTTGTCCGCAGGCAATGAAAGATCCACGCCAGTAACAACGAATGGAACAGCCGGCGGCGCCCAACGGGTACAAAGTCGGTTTGTTGGATCTCAGCGACCAACCCCCGCCCCGGCGCCCGCCGAGCCGGCACACGAAGATTCCGATACGAGTTCTGAGGAGGAAACTGATTCGTCAGAGGAGAGTGAAGAGGAGCCTGTAACGCAAAGGAAGCCCGACAGTCAGGCGATGACGCGAACAGACATAGGACCTCTTTTAGCGAGAAGTAGCAATGCTCGAAGTGACGCACAAGATACTAAAAATAAAGACCCTCCAACCCAATCGCGATACCGAACTCGGCAACAATCGCAACCCGAAGAAGAGCCTGCTCCTCGATACAGCGCAAGTGGCTCTTCATATAGCAGTCGATATGGCAGCAAACCCAAAGACGAAGAATTAACATCTTCTTTGGATGACGATTCAAAGTATCCGACCGCCCGATCGAGGTACCTCGCTTTAAAGGAGCGACGTAATCGTCTCGCACGCAGTAAAAGCAGTCACACGGGTTTCGGTGGAGGTGAAGACGATGATGACGAGCCTGTTTCACCGACAACCGCATCACCTTCAGCATATCTCGCGGCTCGATACGGCTCCGGCACCGGAGGTTCGGAGTTGTCTCGAAGCCGATCTTCTCACGCGCTTAAATCGAGAGAGAGCTCCCCTGAACGCCCAACAACCGGCGAGAAGGACGGAGCGGCCTTGAGTTCCTGGGCAAGGTACTTGAAAAACAAGTACGGCTCGCGAGGAAAAGAGCGTGATCCGAGCAGTACCTCTTCGAGCACGGCTCGTCGCTTGTCTCTCGGGCTGCCTTTACGCTCGGCAAACGAGCTTGCTAGTTCTGATGACGATTCAAAAAACGCGGCAGGCTCCCCCATCTCCCCTACGGCGGCTACAGCAGCGGTAGCAGGTTAGAATAACGAGTGGCGTGTATATAGGTTTGCGGCTTCTGATTCTTACCAAATGAATATAGACATATTTTAATCTTAACCATTTAACACAGGTTTCGCAGCAGCAGGTTCCTCCCCTAGGAGCCAGTATCTGCAGAAACGCCGTTTACAATTCAGCGTGGGGAGTCGGGGGAGCGAACCCGGTTATTTTACATGGCCTCGTGGCATCGCTGTAGGACCTGACAACATAATGGTCGTGGCTGATTCGTCTAATCACCGAGTGCAAGTAAGTTTTTTAAAGATTTTTTACTAGTTTAGACATTAAAAGCTTTCATTCTAAGATACTTAAAAATTACCAATTAATAATTACTACCTTTAATAGATATGTATTACGTAGGTAGTAATTACTCGAATTTCATTCAAATACTATTATTATTTCTACTTCACTGACGCCCAATCGATGGACGGTTGCTATTTGACATAGATGTCTTTTCATCCAACAGTATTATGATAGAAAATGAAGGTTTTTTTAAAGCTGCTGCTTGATTAATTTAATCTCATATTTTATAAATTCAAAATTCATCTCGATTCATTCAATATTTTATATAAAATAATATCATAAGAATATTGAAATTTCCTATTCATATAAAATGTTTTCAAGTTCACAAAATTTTCTCGTGCAGTGATGCGAATCCACAAACGTATCGAGGGAATTTAAATCAGGCCAACGGCACTGAGTTTTATAAAGTTATAAAAATTTTGTACGATGGCCCTAGTAATATAAGTAAATTTACATATTGTCGAAGTTAGTGTCATATCGAAAATATAGTAATAGAATCGAAAAGATATATATGTATTTGGATTTTTTGTACATTGTAACTAAAATCACACTTTTTTCTTTAAGGAAAACCCTTACTTAAACTTTTATTTGAACAACTTATTCGGTATGTGAAATATGAGTTCAGTCTTTTATTATTTATTTAAGGACTATTTCAAAAAATTATCGTCCTTTAATAAGCATTGATCTATTCTATTATTTGCTTAACAATATACAAAGTAATGAAAATATTATTGTGTTATAATCCGCGATAAAAAAAATATACGTAATGCTGAATATATAGTGTAGAATCCTTTCTCATACCTGATACAAGAATTTGTAAAGCTTATGCACTACCCGCCACCAATAACAAGCACTGCACACATTCACCAAAGGTTTGAATCCATGACTCCCTAATAAGAGTCACAGAGTGTCGCCGTTTGACTATCACATTTTTTTAATTCTATTAACTATAAGAATGAAATGTGTTTTGTTGGTCAGGTGTTCGATGCAAACGGCATATTCGTTAAAGAATTCGGACAATATGGCAGCGGAGAAGGAGAGTTCGACTGTCTAGCCGGCGTCGCTGTAAATCGCATCGGGCAGTACATCATCGCCGATAGATACAACCATCGCATACAAGTTAGTTATTTAACATATTTGCGAAAAAAATAAGCTAATTATAAGTTCTAGCAAATAAAATTTTTAATATACACTTTCGTATTTATAATATACGCTTTCGTATTTGTAATATACACTTTTGTATTAATAATATACGTGTTCAAATTTTAATATACACTTTTGCATATATAATATACACTTTTGCATATATAATATATACTTTTGCATATATAATATACACTTTCGTTTTTATAATATATACTTTTGCATTTATTATATACACATTCGTATTTATAATTTACACTTTTGTATTTATAATATACGCTTTCGTTGTTTATAATATACACTTTCGTATTTACAATAATAAATAGAATTTAATTTTGGTTCCGCGCCTAAAATCGATTATGTAAAGTGGAAGAATCACTAATTCAGATCACGCATTGAAGATAAATACGAAACACGAACATTTCCCGATACAGAATACCCAATGAGCTATAATGCATACCATTTGTTACAATCATACAACATTCCCCTTTACAGCGAAACATTTGTCATGAGAAATACAGACTCGGTACATTTGTAATGTCAAGGATACAGATTTAAAATGAACAAAACTGATGGACCATACGTGAAATATAGAAACGTGGTGCAGCGGTCAGATAGAAAGCGCTCGCTAACAAATGACGAAATTTTTCAATAGTAGATTGCTTTTGAAAGCTTCACTATGTATAAAGCAAAGTTGTACCTGTGTTTGTACGTTCATCACAATCTCAAAATCTATTAAACAAATGTCAAATAATTTTTCTTCATTAGATATATATAGTTGGTAGTTCAACGGGAAGGTCTAAATCTATAATTTGTTGAAAAATGACGACAATTGCTGAAAATGTCAGAGTAGTCAAGTCAATTGAAAAAATGATAGAAAAGATTTATTTAAACGCAATTTAGATAAATCTTTAAAAAAAAACAGAAGGCACTTTTAACAGGCATGCGAAGTCACGGAATTAACACATCATAAATTTTTTCAACAAAGTAACTTACGTATAATAAAAAAAATAATATGCCTTACACTCTACCAAACTAATGAGATAAATAAATAAAAACTTAAAAGTCCGAAAACTTCACAAATAATATACAAAAAGAACATATTTGCGTGATAGGTTGATAATAGATGGCGCTTTTTAGTGTCATCCTGTTCCTGTACAATTAACAGGATTTCTATAGCCTATATGTTAACTCGGTGTACAAGAAATAATAGTGCCAAATTTCATCGATATTGGTTCAGTTGATTCACCATGACAGGGTAACAAACATACATCTATACTCACAAAATTTCAAAAAATATTAGTAGGATTGGTAAGAATAAGAAAGTTAACCGAGTATAAAATACCTTTAACAAATAACCGCAGTAACAAGCTTTACAATTATAAAACACTCACGTACAAAATTTCGTTTGTCCAGTTTATTTATTGGCCACTCGTAAACGAGTGTTATCGATCAGGTATAAACGTCAATTAATTTAAATTATTGAACCGGAAAGCAGCGATATTGGCAACGAATCCGAGCCGTGATCACTTTGGTCTGCTTGTTGGGATTCGTTAAATAATTGGCGGAACATTTTGACAATGTATAACAATCAAGTACATTGCGTTATTCACAAACGCAGGAAACACAAATTAATTTCGCTCAATATTTAAATTCCCTCTTATTTTTATGATAACCAGGCAAAGCAAATTCATTGTCAAAAATGAATTTAAATATGGCAGAGCAGCTTTAGATATTTCATTTATAGCTCTTAATTTACAATTTGCGCAAATTCAGATTATAATATGTGAAGTTGAAAAACTTTTAACAAAATTTCACGTCCCTACTGTTAGCTGAGCCTATTCTGATAGCAGTATCAAGTCGTGCTTATCATAAAGACGCATTGTCAAAGAGTCTGGACCAGTAGGTAAAATTCAGCTCAATCGGATACCGGGAAGCGGTTCAAATTTAGCACACTAAATTCCACCTTCATAAAAGCTTTTAAAAAAGAAATACTATTGATCTGATAAACTATGTCCTTCTCCTCTTTAAAAAACGCCAGAAATGCGAAGTAGTATAAAAAGGTAGATATAACAATGATGGTTGATTTATACAAAATACATAACCGCAAAATCGTTTATGCTAATGGCTTCTAATGCGCATCAGCTGGTGCTTTAAGCAATATTAATTTGAAACAAAATATCTATTTGTATATCGAAAATCGATAAATATGAACTTACAGCAATTGAAACAGAGCTTGATAATGTATTAAAAATGTATTTTTTCTCAATTATAAATTGAGAAAATATATTATTTTGAACAGTTATTATTATAGTTTAAATATACCTATTATTTTAAATAGTTCCTACATCTTTTTCTTCTAGATGAATTTCCGAGGCAGCAGTAGAGTTAACGATTCAAAAACACTTGTTTAAAATTTTACTTGAATAAAGAATATTTTAAATTTCATTTTAATGAACGTATACTGGCGGCCACGCCTTTTCTGGTATTTTTCTGGTACCAGTGGCAGCTTGACATAACATTTGTCAACGAAGTTTTTCTGGCATGTATCTTTTCATCACTTCATTATAAATATTAGCAACCCAAGGCTCAACAATTCTTTATAACTTTACTGTCAGTATAGCTAATACGATAATTTTGGTGGTTATTCTATGGATGTGTGATAACTCAATCCATATACCTTCAAGAGATTCTGTGATTTTTATGTCTTGACACTTATAATTTCGATTTGGTTACCGAAATTTTGGGATAAATTCATAATAAATGTTAACAGGTTTTTGATCCCGCCGGTCGCTTTTTAAGAGCTTTCGGCAGCCAAGGCACTGGCGACGGAAAATTCAACTACCCTTGGGGCATTACTACTGATGCCCTCGGATTCATATACGTGTGTGACAAGGAAAACCATAGAGTTCAGGTTAGTAAGCAGTATCTACGAATTTTAGTCATTTTAACCATTGGTAGATTCTGGACATTGTTATCAATATATCTAGTCTAGTAATAACAAAGAGAATTGGAGCATATTAATTATTATTAATATCAACAAAGACTAAATGCTTCTGAAGGATGAAAAGTGAAACTATTGCAAATACTTGACTAATACTGCAGTTTTACACCAATCTTATGATAGTACCAGTTAGAAAAAAGTTCTAAGATACTAAAACACAAAACTGGAAACCTTAATAAATATCCTAGACAAATTGAAATTTGAATTTATTAAAAACGCTAGAAATGCGAAGTAGTACAAAAAGGTAGATATAACAATGATGGTTGATTTATACAAAATACATAACCGCAAAATCGTTTATAATAATGGCTTCTAATGCGCATCAGCTGGTGCTTTAAGCAATATTAATTTGAAACAAAATATCTATTTGTATATCGAAAATCGATAAATATGAACTTACAGCAATTGAAACAGAGCTTGATAATGTATTAAAAATGTATTTTATATATATATATATATATATATATATATATATATATATATATATATATATATATATATATATATATATATATATATATATATATATATATATATATATATATATATATATATTTAATTTGAACTGTTTCTGACTGTGAGCTTTGAAATGAATACTAAATATAATGTCAAATTAAATTTTGGAATTGAATATTTTATCGCACAGATCTTCCATTATTTAGCTATTTAATAAATAAATAAAAATAATAACAAAGGCTAGCTCCTTTATTCCACAAAGAATCAGCATAGCAATTCAACGCGAAAACGCTGCCAGCATTCTTGGGACCGTTCCACTTAGGCAAGATTTGTATAGTTCTAGCATGTAAGTAATTTAAGATAGATATAACTTGAACATTTTTGCTATGACAAAGTAAATATAAATATATAAAAAACTCTACATTTTCTTGATCAGGTGTTCCAATCCGACGGCACATTCGTGGGTAAATTCGGCAGTTTTGGCTCAAAACTGGGTCAACTGGAGCATCCTCATTACATAGCAGTGTCCAGCACCAACCGCGTGCTGGTCTCAGACTCCAACAACCATAGGATCCAGGTGTTCGACGTCAACGGAAGAGTGCTGTCTTCGTTTGGTGAAGAAGGCTCCGAAGATGGACAGTTTAAATTCCCAAGGTGAGTCATATAAATTTTCAAATTTATCAAAATTACGTAAATATCGTCAAGACAGTTTTTCTTAAAATCTGTGATAGCCCAGCGGAAACACCGTGCGACTCTTTCGAGGAGGTCACGGGTTCAAAGCCGGGCAGACACCAATAAGTTTTTCTGTTAAAACTTATGTGTATGATTGATAATTGCAATTTATCACACGCTTTTCGGTGAAGGAAAACATCTTGAGGAAACCTGCATAGCTCTAGAGAATTCTGGAGATATGTGTAACCTACCAATCCGCATTGGAGCAGCGTGGTAGGTCTTAGCTCCAACCCTTCTCTCCAAAAACGGAGAGAAGAGGCGTATTCCCAGCAGTGGGAGAGGCCGCTAACAGGCCGCTCCTTATTTACTTAGATTTTTCTTTTTCAAGAAGCGAAGTCACATTAAAATCATACACTTTGATTTCACTTTTTTCGACCGAATCTATAGATATTTTTGGCGCATATTTACCTTTTGCGATTCAAATCTCAAAATCATAATTATTTATTTCATGTTTATCTAAATCACTAGATGTACTTTCTGCGTATAAACTTGTTGAGGTTTCCATTTCCAAGTAAAGTATCCCACTGTTGGGCATAGACCTCTTCTCTCCGTTTTTGGAAAGAAGGATTGGAGCTCAGACCTACCACGCCGCCCCAATGAAGATTTCTAAGTTACGCATATCCCTAGAAATCTTTATAGATATGTTGGTTTCGTCACGATGTTTTTCCTCACTGAAAAGCGTGTGATAAATTACAATTATCAATTAGACACAAGTTTTAATGGAAAACTCATTGGTGTTGTTCATTCATTCATTGGTGGTGTTGTTGGGTTTGAACTCGTGACCCCTCGAAAGAGCCGCACGGTCTCACAGCTGGGCTATCACAGCTTTCATAAGCCTTAAAGGAGCTTAATATATAATCTCCGCTATTTTGAATAGAACGTTTGTGACGTAATATATTATGAACCAAAGGATGAGCTGGTAATACATTAGTTTAGGATATTAACTAAGTTCGACCGCTTAATATTGTCTCAAAGGCTGGGGACTGAAACCTTAAGTGACCGCACTTCAACACAAGGACAGAATTATTACATTATTGTACATATAGTTACATTAATCATAATGGATATTTGGAAAACTTTACGGATATTAGTAGAATATTTTTTTATCCTACATATTAGCCAAAAAAATTGCGAAGCGTGACAGATAGACTTTTGGATTTATAATGTTAAATAGCTATGCCCGCGGCTTCGTGAGCGTGAAAATCACTTTGTCACTTTTCCCGTATTAATTCAGAAAATTTGAATAAAACCATAATGTACTGTTACTTAAAACCTTCCTCAAGAGTTGGATTATCTTTTAGTGAAAACTATACAAAAATCCGTTCAGTAAATTTTGAGTAAATTGATCACATACAGACCACAAAATTTTGTATGACTACATGATGTGAGATTTGGATTTGAGCTTATTCATTTCCATCTTAATGCCCTCATCCCACTCTCAGTGGGGTCGGCACGACATGTTGTCACATGATTTGCCTACATATTTTACGACCGGCAACCTGCCTAACATAAACTTAGTCGTTTTACGACACCTCGGTAAAAAATGAGGGTGGTCTATTCTATTCAGCCGGATACCACACGACGTGGATTTGAGCTTATTTTGTAAATTTGGGTATAAGTTAAATACAAAAAAAAAGTAAATGCCCAAATCAGATACGTTTTGCAAAACTGATTTCATGTTAGTTACTTCCTAACGTCTCTTTTGTTTCCTTGCTTTTAACACTCACATTGCATCAGAAAATCACGATGCTTTCCTCAATTCCTCTCAAAAAACTTAGGGGTCCGTAATTGAATTCAAACTATCTTGATCCCGACCAATTTGGATCCGTGAAATTGGATTCGTGGATTTTACGGATATAGAATACGTGTATTCAATTTTCTAGAGCCTCAATGGATTCACAGGATGGTCCTTTGAATTCACACTAGGGATGTGACTTGGAGAAAAAAATTCAATTAATAATCGATTTTTAGATTAATAAATAATCGATATTTTCCCGATAAAATAATTCTATTTTTTTCAAAATCGATTTTATCGTATCAAAATAATCAATTAATGATAATCGATTTTTTCTGACTATATGAACACTGGCTTTAATATTAATAATCTTTAATATTTAAATGAAAATATATATTTTTGGAATCTCGGAAACGGCTCCAACGATTTATCACAAACGTTTTATCCCTCTTTTCGTCCAATATTCCTCAGTGTCTGAAGACTAAAGTCTTCGAACAGTGCGTGTTGCCAGTGATGACCTATGGCTCTGAAACTTGGTCGCTGACTATGGGCCTCATAAGAAAGCTCAGAGTCGCTCAGCGGGCGATGGAGCGAGCTATGCTCGGAGTTTCTCTACGTGATCAAATCAGAAATGAGGAGATCCGTAGAAGAACCAGAGTCACCGACATAGCTCAGCGGGTCGCGAAGCTGAAGTGGCGATGGGCGGGGCACATAGTGCGGAGAACCGATGGACGTTGGGGTCTCAAAGTGTTGGAATGGCGACCCCGCACCAGAAAGCGCAGTGTTGGAAGACCCCCTACTAGATGGACAGACGACCTCAAAAGGGTCGCGGGGAGCCGCTGGATACAAGCGGCACAAAATCGTATGTTCTGGAGATCCCATGAAGAGGCCTATATCCAGCAGTGGACGTCCATCGGTTGAAGAAGAAGAAGAAGAAGAAGTTTTAACCCTGTTTTTAGGCATTAAAAAATACTTAAATTTACATTGAATATAAAACACTATTTTTTCCGTAAATTGTCAAGTCAGCGTAGCGTATTCGAGAAACGGAAATGAAAATACCTAGGATCGAGCCCCACCTACCATATATTTTTTCTTTTTTTTTAAGTTAATTTTTTTTAATACTTAAAAAATTATTTATTAAGGCTCGGTCAACGAGGTATCAAATCCTCCTCCTTCCGTTGAAGCTGTCAAAACCTTCAAGGCTAACAGCTTCAGTTAGTGTCCAAAAAAAGTTGTTAGCGCACACTTTCAACTATAATATGATATAATGGAATACCACAATTCCCGTCCCGAGATACGCTTCTCTTGAATAACGAACAAAAAATTAATGTCACTGAAACGTTTTATAAATAAGAAGACTCCACTGGAAACAACAGTATTGATGTATGTTTGTTACTCTTTCACGGCGACCCCGCTGAATTAATGAAATTTGGCACAATTATTCCTTATATACCGGAATAACAAATAGGCTATAGAAATCCCGTTAATTCTACAGTAATAGGATGACTTTGAATAGCGTTATCGACCTACCAACAACAGTTCACGCGAACAGCTATACTATAAACAGCTATACTATAACTTCGAAACCTTAATAAATGATACAAGGTCGTTACTTTTTTATAGTCACCCTTTAAATCAAATTATACTGTCATTCTAAAACATCAATATTATATTTGTTATCTAAAATCACTTTGGGTAAAAGAATCCATATTTATTCGCTTTATATTATATTGACCATACGATCGACGTATTAATTAAACCGTCAAAGGATATTAATATCGATTTCTCATTAACTTTGGCCAAGTTTACAATAGACCGCGCCAGGCGTAAGCCTATTATCGCCTCTTATAACAGTTTATTTGCAAAGGTTTCACTTTGATGAAATTGACCGTATGTAAATTGTACCGTATATAAATAAATAATAATAATTTAATAAATATAATGGGCCGTGTGGTATCCGGCGTAATAGAATAGTACCACCCCCATTTCTTACCGAGGTGTCGTAAAAGGCGACAAGTTACCGATAAATTGTCAGTTAGCTTATTCGGAATTCGGGTTATTACTTTTGCGGATCATTAAGCCGTGTGGTATCCGGCTGAATAGAATAGTACCACCCCCATTTCTTACCGAGGTGTCGTAAAAGGCGACTAAGGTAAGTTGACCCACCGTGTGATATCCGGCTGAGTAGAATAGACCTTCTTTCTTACCGAGGTGTCGTAAAAGGCGACTAAGGTAAATTGACCCATCGTGTGGTATCCGATTGAGTAAAATAGACCACCCTCTTTCTTACCGAGGTGTCGTAAATACGACTGAGGTAGGTCGACGTCAGATAGGCGGCCAATCGTAAAATCGGTAGCTAAATCACGTGACAACGCCCTCTACTCACCAACACACACAACACAACATAACCGGGGCACATACACATACTATTGGGATGAACAGCCGCAGCGTTGAGAGCCAACAAATTAAAATAGGATAATACATAAACATCAGCGGCGCTGGTTATGATGTAAATATTCACTTTCTTTCTTTTCCATTTTTTGTTTTTCTTTTTCTCCCTATAATAAGTGTGTTAGTATATAAGAATTAATGTATATAAGTAGATTATTTAGGTAGTATTAGAGATGTACATAGGGGGAGGGATAGATCGAGAGGGGTGAGATCTCAGGTTTAAATTACGTTTCAATCAGGTTTAATAAACGGGCCAGTCCCAATGTAAATAAAAAAGCAACAACATATTTTTAAATTAGAGAATTATATTTCTTCCTTTTCGTAAGTCTTTTCGTCTGTGGATGTCTCTATAGATATAGTTTTTTTTTTTGTCAGTAAGTCAGTAGTTTAAGGGACAAAAAAAAAAAAAAAAAAAAAAAAAAAAAAAAAAAAAAAAAAAAAAAAAAAAAAAAAAAAAAAAAAAAAAAAAAAAATCACGTGACAACATGTTAAAACATGTTGCGCTAACCCCACTTAGAGTGGGATGAAGGCAAAACTTTGTATTGTTGTGGAATCCTAATTACGGAGCCAAAAGATTGTTGAGATTGTTAACGCACACTATATACAATAACAAGATATAATAGGAATACCAAAATTCCCACTAGGAGATACACTTCTCTTGCATGACGAACAAAGACTGAATGTCACTGAAACGTTTTATCAATAGGAAGACTAAACCGGAAACAACACGTCACAGTGTTGTTACCATTTTAATCAAAAAGGGCGCGATACTCTTTTTCATGACTGTGTTGCTATAAAATACAAAGCGGAAGTTAATGGCGACAACAAGATTGTCGTCGTGAATGTGTTCAGTGGTAGTGTAGGCTTATAATACAAAAGTTTACAGATTCGAATAAAATAGTGCCAATTTAATTTATAGAATTAGGCGTTACTTTGCGGAGATCCATAATACAAAATTAATAATAAAATTATTTTGCTATAATCCGCGAAGAAGTAAAATAGAAAATATATATAATGCTAAATGTAACTATCTCCTGATGATGCTTCGGTTGCGGGGCGAAACGATTATTGAGTTTGTGATAGTGAACGTATATAGTGATTGTGTATTGTGGTGGCGGTGGTGGAGGTTTGTGCATGTGTTTTTACGAATCCTGCATGTATCAGGTATGATAACCGATTGTCCACTTACATTTAGCATTATATATATTTTCTATTTTACTTCTTCGCGGATTATAGGAAAATTATTTTATTATTACTTTTGTAGTGCCAATTTTTTGTTTAAATTTCATCCTAAAACCAATTTAACTATGTCACTTGTATTTGTCTACTATTCCATTTTAGATAACGATTCCATCTAAGATTACTTTTGAAGCGTTTACTTACACTAACACTTAGTTCTATCAAACAATAGTCTTCAATTGAATCGCCACGTTAATAGGTTTACTCTCACAGGTATTCTATCTATATGGACTCTGTATTTACACGATGAGACATAAAGCATTGTATTTTTTAACATAATGATACGCATAAGTCATCATCCTCCTGCCCTTATCCCACTCTAAGTGGGGTCGGCACAACATGTTATAAACATGCTGTCACATGATTTGGCTGCGTTTTTACGATCGGCCGCCTGCCTGACATCAATTTACCTTAGTCGTATTTTACGACACCTCGGTAAGGAAAGTGGTCTATTCTACTAAACCGGATACCACACGGTGGGTCAACTTACCTTATTCGCCTTTTACGACACCTCGGTAAGGAAAGTGGTCTATTCTACTAAACCGGATACCACACGGTGGGTCAACTTACCTTAGTCGCCTTTAACGACACCTCGGTAAGAAATGAGGTTGGTCTATTCTACTCAGCCGGATTCCACACGGCGGGTCGACTTACCTTAGTCGCCTTTTACGACATGTCGGTAAGAAATGAGGGTGGTACTATTCTATTCAGCTGGATACCACACGGCTTAATGATCCGCAAAAGTAATAATCCGAATTCCGAATAAGCTAACTGACAGTTTATTGGTAACTTGTGAAACAGGCCCTAGGACTGTTAAATGGCCTAGATTTTATCTAGAGTCTAGCATGAAGTGCTATTTAACAATGTCTCTTATTTGTTGGAAGATAGCCAGATGAGATTCTCGTGAGAACATAATTCAAATTAGCAAATATTAGGCTAATATATTGCCGTACCAGAAAATGTTTTGTATACGTTTAAAACTGAATGATATAATTTGTCTTGATGATAGATCAGTATCTCAAAGATCTTATAAATTAATTTATAGAAGCAGGCGTTACTTTCCGGAACTCCATAGTACAAAAGCTATGATAGAATTATTCTAATTTTGAATTAATTTATAGAGTTAGACGTTCCACCGTGTGGTATCCGGTTTAGTAGAATAGACCACCCTCTTCTTCCGCCAACTCAGGTTACAGCAAATTTATAACATGTTGTGCCGACCCCACTTAGAGTGGGATAAGGACATGAGGATATATTATAGAATTAGGCGTTACTTTGCGGAGATTCATAATACAAAAGTAATAAAGTAAAAATTGAAAATATAATGCTAAAATACGATAAAACAGATGCTTTTACGAATCCTGCTTGTATCAGGTATGAAAATGGATTATCCACTCTACATTTAGTATTATATATATCGTCTATTTTACTTCATCGCGGACTATAGCAATATAATTTTATTATTTCTTTTGTATTATGGATCTGCGCAAAGTAACGCCTACTTCTATAAAATATATAATGATCCCCTACATCATACATTATCATCTACCTGCCCTTATCTCACTTTAAGTGGGGTCGGCACAACATGTTATAAACATGCTGTCACATGATTTGACTACGTATTTTACGACCGACCGCCTGCCTAACGCCAAGTTACCTAAGTTTACGACTCCTCGATAAGAACGAGGGTGGTCTATTCTACTCAGCAGGATACCACACGACTTAATGATTATAAGAACTTCTCTCGTTGCGTGAACCTATGTTAATCAGATGACGTTATTAGGTTTTAAAAAATAATACTATATTATAAAGGAAGAAATGAGAAACATGTTTGCGGAAATAAAACAAAATTACAACAACAACTAAGCAAAGACAAAATGCAAAGATTACCCAGACATATCAAAATAGAGAATTAAAAATTATTTGAAACAGATTGCCAAACAAAGGTTATAATATTTTCAAAGTCTATTCTTAACAAAGAGAGTTAGCGACGTTAATCACGTGGGAGTTATTTATAGCACAGTTTATATTTCTTAGTACGCAACTATCTTGGGATTATCTTTATACTGCGTCTGTTAATTTCATTCGTAATACGTACAAAGCTTACATGTTATATTAATTAAATTTATCACCAAAGAGATTACGTACTAATTTAATTTATATTGTTTATGTTGATCTTGAGGAACTTTAGGAAGTTGAGGAAGCTGTGGTACCAAAGCGGTAACACCGTGCGACTCTTTCGAGGAGGTCACGGGTTCAAAACCCGGGCAGACTCCAATGAGTTCTGTTAAAACTTATGTGTCTCATTGATAATTGCTATTTATCACACGCTTTTCGGTGAAGGAAAAACATCGTGAGGAAACCTGCATATCTCTAGAGAATTCTGGGGATATGTGTAACCTACCAATCCGCATTGGAGCAGCGTGGTAGGTCTTAGCTGCAATCCTTCTCTCCAAAAACAAAAAAAAACGGAGAGAAGAGGCCTATGCCCAGCACTGGCATAGTAACAGGCCGTTACTATGTTAACTTGAGGAACTTGAAGAAGCTGTGATAGCCCAGCGGTAACACCGTGCGACTCTTTCAAGGAAGTCACGAGTTCAAACCCGGGCAGACTCCAATGAGTTCTGTTAAAACTTATGTGTCTAATTGATAATTACAATTTATCACACGCTTTACGGTGAAGGAAAACATCGTGAAGAATTCTGGAGATATGTGTTACCTACCAATCCGCATCGGAGCAGCGTGGTTGGTCTTAGCTCCAATCCTTCTCTCCAAAAACGGAGAGAAGAGGTCTATTCTCTGCAGTGGGATACTAACAGGCCGCTACTTACTTTACTTATGTTGAACTTAAGGATTGAGTCGTTTATAACGATATTTGGGATGTTTTATTATTCGCGATGTATCTATAATAATAATAATAATATTTCTTTATTGTTTCTCTTCTCACAAAATAACAATAGTAATGGTGCCATTCTTAAGGGTACAAATAGAAGTGGTGTGAGAGACTGATCCCTGTACTAGGTGACCTGTGTTACAGACAACCAGGCTCCCAGCCTCGAACATCATAAGAGTAATACACTGTATAAATGCACAAATGTATAAGAGGAAAAAAAAACAATTTAACTAAACTTAATATACATAATAATAATATACTATACTTATATATAGCTGAAAAATTTGTTTCTTGGAATACGATAATCTCAGGAACTACTAGACAGATTTGATAAATTCTTTGAGTGACAGTCAATTTATCGAGGAAGGCTATAGACTATATAACATCACGCTAAGATGAATAGGAGAGGAGCAGCAATAAAAAATTGCGAAAATAATTGCTACAGATACAGACAGACAAACGGACTTTCCCATTTACAATATTTTTATGTATAAAAACCTCTAAAGTAAATCTGTAATCATCATTCTCCTGCCCCACTCTAAGTCGAGTGTTTTAAACATGTTGTTAGATATTTTTGCTTGTTATTTTACGATCTCCCCCCTGACATCAAGTTACCTTAGTCGCCTTTGGCGACAACTCGTTAAGAAATGAGGTCGGTCTATTCTACTCAGCCGGATACCACACCGCGGGTCAACGTAAGTAAGTCGCTTATTACGACACCTCTGCAAAAAATGGGGGTGGTCTATCCTACTTAGCGGAATACCGCACGGCGGGTCAACTTACATTAGTCGCATTATACAACACTTTAGCAAAAAATGGGGGTGGTCTATCCTACTTAGCGGAATACCACACGGCGGGTCAACTTACATTAGTCGCATTTTACAACACCTTAGCAAAAAATGGGGGTGGTCGACTCTACTTAGCCCCTTACCACACGGCGAGTCAATTTACATAAGTCGCCTTTTACAACATCTCGGTAAGAAATGCGGGTGTTCAATTCTACTCAGCTGGATACCACGACGATATAGGCAAAAAAAATAACCTGAATAAGAAGTTCTATTTGAACTGAAATTTGATCACTGCTATATTGTCACACTTTATAAGTCCCTTTTTTTGCTTTCAATAAATTGTTCTGACTTTCTTTACAACGTCGCAAAGACTTATAAGTATAAAGGCGAGTTTTACTTAACTTTTATGGCTGGACGATGTTGCCTCCGCTGTAATCAAAGTGCTTGTTGAAACTTGACTTTTAAATAACTTTTAAGTATTCAGTGCAAACTTTTCGCAATCTCCAACGGTAATATTGTTTTGTTTTACAACTCTTTCAGGGGAAATTTAATCTAAATTTAGCAACGGTTTTGTGATTTATTTCATTTTCCGATGTCTTTACTTCAAAGAAATAAGTTGTTTTATGAAAGAAGTATGATGTTTTCGCTAAAAGATGCGTACCTGGGTTACAAATAATTTATTGGTATTTTTTTTAATATATTTATTCGAAATATTCTTTACTCAAGTAAACTTGATACGTAAATTGGATACGAGGTAGTCGCTAAGTCCGCGTTCCTGATTTCGCGGCCAACAAACATGCATGATGTCGCAGCCCTGAAATGAATTCCTAATGAAAGTTGAGTAAAGCTGACGCGCCATTGCATCAAGCGAGGAAAACTTATTGGTTAAATGAGAATAATCCATCATTATTAGATTTAGCTTCGACTGAGAAGACAGTTTAAGTAGGTTTAGTTTAGTTGTAATTTTAAATTTAAATAAATTATTTCTGGAAATTATTTTTCTTCAAACCTCTCGCTGCTGCTAACGTAATTAACTTGTAAACAAGTGCTTTTGTATATTAATTAATAAAATGCATTTCTTAGTTCTAAGAATACACTAGTAAAAAAAGAACAATGTTCCTTAAGTCTTATAACACCTCATACAGAACTAAATAAAATATAAGTTTAAAAAAACAATTACTTTAAAAAAACTAAAAAAAATTATCTAATATAAACAGCAAGTAGAATAGACCACCCTCTTTCTTACCGAGGTGTCGTAAAATATGACTAAGGTAAGTTGACGTCAGGCAGGCGGCCGGTCGTAAAATACGTAGCCAAATTATGTGACAGCATTTTTATAACATGTTGTGCCGACCCCACTTAGAGACTTACTTAAAATAATATTTTTTTTACTTTTTATACCTTGTAACAACATTAATATCTCGTTATAGACTACAAAGCTGTGATGGCCTAGCGGTGCGACCGTGTGAATCTCTAGAGACGATCATGGGTTCAAACCGGGGCAGACACCAATGAGTTTTCTAGCAAACTTATGTGTCTAATTGATAATTGCAATTTATCACACGCTTTTCGGTGAAGGAAAACATCGTGAGGAAACCTGCATATCTCTAGACAATTCTGGGGATATGTGTAACCTACCAATCCGCACTGGAGCAGCGTGGTAGGTCTTAGCTCCAATCCTTCTCTCCAAAAATGGAGAAAGGAGGCTTATGCCCAGCAGTGGGATAGTAACAGGCCGTTACTTTTTATAGACTACACGTTCCTATTATTGAATCTGATGTCTACGCGATAATCGATTACGTGACTGCAGATCTTTTATTCCTTTGGTACAAATATTATTATTCTTTTTTCTTATTTTTAATTTTATTATACAGGGGTGTCGCTGTGGATGATCAAGGTTACATTGTTGTTGCTGATTCGGGCAACAACAGAATCCAAATCTTCCATCCTGACGGCAACTTCCTCAGGGCTTTCGGATCATGGGGCTCTGGTGATGGAGAGTTCAAGGGTCTGGAAGGTATCGCCGTAATGTCTGGTGGGAATATCATCGTGTGCGATCGGGAGAATCATAGAGTGCAGGTTTTTTAAAGGTAATTAATATATATTTATAATAATATATATAAGAGCTGTGGTAGCCCAGCGGTAACACCGTGCGACTCTTTCGAGGAGGTCACGGGTTCAAAACCGGGCAGACACCAAACTGATAATTGCAATTTATCACACGCTTTTCGTTTTACGATACGCTGGGCTACCACGCTTTATGATTAGCTGTGGTAGCCCAGCGATAAGCTGTGGTAGCCCAGCGGGTATCACCTTGCGCCTCTTTCGAGAAGGTCTAGGGTTCAAACCCCGGGCAGGCACCAATGAGTTTTCTAGTAAAACTTAAGTGTCTAACTGATAATTGCAATTTATCACACGCTTTTCGGTGAAGGAAAACATCGTGAAGAAACCTGCATATCTGTAGAGAATTCTGGAGATATGTGTAACCTACCAATCCGCACTGGAGCAGCGTGGTAGGTCTTTGCTCCAAACCTTCTCTCCAAAAAACGGAGAGAAGAGGCCTATTCTCAGCAGTGGGATAGTAACAGGCCACTACTTACTTACTTACTTAATATATATTTAAAGTAAATAAATATATGGGACAATTATAAAACGGTCATTTGACCTGACGTAATGTATGGATCAGAATGTTGGGCCATAAAAGAAAAGGATGAAAGAAATGTGCATGCGAATGAGAATGTTAAGGTGGATGTGTGGTGTGACAAAACTTGATAGAATACGCAATGAGTATATTAGGGTAAGTCTGAAAGTTGCCCATTACAGAAAAGATGAGAAGTGCGAGACTAAGTTGGTATGGTGGGCATTAATCAGGGCTCGATTGAAAAATAAATCTTTCAAACATAACAGTTACATACTATTAAAAGTCATTATTTTTTAATTTCATTAACAATATTGTTATAATTATATGAAATATATAGCTTTACCACACTGTAATGACGTTTCTCACTAACAAGTTTGTTTCCTTGCAGATTTCCTGAAATCTTCAAAAATATGCCGGAATACATTACATCTAAATTGAGCTAAAATAATGTAACTCACTTAAATGGTCGTAGACCAATCATAGACTTGTTAATTTCTTAAATTCTTTCTATCGTTTTTCTATCAATATTCTTTTAACTTTATATATTTAATGTTGCCTTGATAAAAATTTCAAGGCCAAAATTTTTACTATTTCCTAATTATTTACAAAACTTGAACAATGAACTGACTACCGTCGACCATCTATCACCAATCTATTTTGTGTTGTACCTATTTGTTCATCTCCCGTTATCTCATTTTCATTCATTTTATGTTCATTCAGTTAGACATATTTCAAAATATATTTACATATGAAAAAAATGTTTTTTAAATTTTTTTAAATACATTTGAAAGATACATTAAGAGCATTAAAAAAGAATTATATTCAGTACCTAGGTGACAGAATGTTGCTCGGTATATTTTTAAAAATACAAATTAAAGAAAGGGCTGGTCATATCTGGGATTTAATCCCGGATATATTGACTTATTTAGTCTGCCCGTTCCCAACTGCGCTATTACTGACCAGGCTTTACGAATGACCACAAAATTGACCTTTCCATTCTATTTATATTTAACACTTTTTCAATGCCTAAAAACAGCGATATAACGATTTTTTTTAATAAAATCCCAAAATCACCTACTTACTGATAAAAACATAAAGATATCAAAAAATGAAGTGATCTTTCTGATGAATTATTAAAAACTTTTTAATTTCTTAAATTGTTAATAAAAATAGCAAATACAAAATAATAAAAACAACTATAAAGCTACATTATTAATTTAAATATAAACAACCGGGTCACATCGCGATAATCTCGTTACCTTTGTATAAGGTTCGACGTTTCGGCAGAGTTGCATCCACCGTGGTCACGTGAGAGTCAGTTCGTGACAAAGGTAACGTGATTATCGCGATGTGACCCGGTTGTTTATATTTAAATTAGTATGAATCGCGAAAGTTTAAAATCTACTACATTATTAAGTTAATATAAATCTATACTTTCATTTTTCATTCGACATTTCCCATAACATTCTCATTGACAGCTCACATCCTTGGCTTTAGCACCTATAGAATATGTAAAAATATCACCTTGTATTAAAATATTGCTAATAGTATAAAGTTATTATTCTAGTCAGATATAATCAAATAGAATAACAGTTATATGCCAAAAGTTTTGCCAAAATATATATTTATGCGGGTATAAGAAAACTATTTATCGCAGATAAATTTAAAAATCGAATTTTCGTTAGAAAGTTATCAATACACGTCAATAAAAGCTTTTTAAACGAATTTTAATATAATGTTATTAGTATATTAAATTTTAATAGACTAAGTTTATTGAATACATTTTGTATGCTTTTCAAGTTTAAATAAAATTTGTTAATGAACAATGTTGTTTTATTTCGTTACATCGCGAATTTAACAGAAATTGCCCTTTTGTCATGTCAGGCATTAGTATTATATGTACGAAAAATCTGTAGGGCTAGTTTCATCATCCTCTTAGTGGGGTCGGCACAACATGTTTTAAATATGTTGTCATATGATAGTCGCCGTTTAGGACACCTCGATAATAAAAGAAGGTGGTCTATTTTACTCAGCCGGATACCTTACTTCACTTATTTTATTAAAATTCATTTTCAAAGATATACTGTTTCACTTCAACGATGTCATATGTTTTTATCAATTATAACATACTCCTCCCCTTGTCCCACTAAAAGTGGAGTCGCCACGACATGTTAAAAACATGTTGTCGCATGATTAGGCTACGTATTTTTAG
This sequence comes from Morpho helenor, assembly GCA_029227775.1. Lineage (NCBI taxonomy): Eukaryota > Metazoa > Arthropoda > Insecta > Lepidoptera > Nymphalidae > Morpho > Morpho helenor. The sequence goes on from JARGCU010000044.1 coordinate 1,986,820, forward strand.
ACCAACCGCCTGCCTGACATCAACTTACCTTAGTCGTATTTTACGACACCTCGGTAAAAAAGGGGGGATGGTCTATTCTACTCAGCTGAATACTACACGGTGGGTCGCCTTACCTTAGTCACCTTTTACGACACCTTGGTAAGAAATAGGGGTGGTCTATTCTACTCATCGGGATAAAACACGTCGGGTTGTCTTACCTTAGTCGTATTTTACGATACCTCGGTAAGAAAAGTGGGGGGGGTCTATTGTGTTCAGCTGGATACCATACAGCGGGTCGTTTTACCTTATTCGCCACTTACAACACCTGGGTAAGAAATCAGGGTGATCTATTCTACTTAGCCGGATACCACACGGTTTTTTCATCAAATATAACATGCTTTCCTGGATCAACTTTAGAAATTGTTTTATCTATTATCAATTCAACAAGCATTAAGTTTCATAACTCACCAGAGCATTTGCTAATAAGAAATTCTCCATCCTACATACCTAACGTTCATCAATGATGAATACAATAAAATAAATGGACTCTATCAAGAAAGCCTCGGTTGGAAATATCTCCGTCTATCGGAACTGTAATACAAAGTTATTTGTCACTGGGACCAAGATCAATGGCGGCCATTGTAATATAGACCAGCTATTTGGTTTCCCATTGAGTTACTGTGTATTTCATTATTTTCTCTACTTACGAGATTTGATAAGATTGCTTGGTTATTTATACAATTAAACGTGTATTGCTCCTGCCCTTATCCCACTCTAAGTTGGGTCGGCACAACATGTTGTCACATGATTTGGCTACGATTTATGACCGGCCATATGTGCCTGACGTCACTTATCCTGATCGTATTTTACGACTCCTCGGTAAGAAAAAGTGTGGTCTATTCTACTCAGCCGGATACCACACAGCGGGTCGTCTTACCTAAGTCGCCTTTTACGAAAGCTCGGTAAGGAATGAGGGTGGTTGTTAAACGCTAAACAATCTTTTACTTACTCTTACTTAATATAGCTCACCATTCTACTACACGATAGATGGCGTTGCACGGTGCAATATTAAATTAACATCTCGCTAAGGAGATTCTTTGTCTCGGACATAGGTAGGGCTGTGAGGGGCAAATAAAATCGAGATTTGTATTCTTGCGATTGTAGTTTCATTTCTCCTATCGGCTCAGTGTGGGTGTGTTCATTGGTACTTCGTAGCCGGAGTGTGGTTTGTGTTTGACGGCGGTTGTCAGTGATTACCGCGTCGACCCAGCGACGGATCGTCGTTGATGGCGCTAGGGTGCTGAGGCACCAGGAACAGCTGTACCGGGAAGACGGTGCGGCCATAGCGCCAGCGGGCGCACGAGCGGAAGCGGCGACACAAGCGGAGCGGATTCAGTGAGTGTAGTGAGTTCAGTGCCGGACAACTGTGAGTACTCTTATATATTACGTAATAGGGACTTAGAAAATTTCAAGATTAAAGACACTTGTAAAATTTTAAAGTTAATAGTTTGGACTTAGAAAAATTCAATAGTGGTAGTTCGGGACTTAGAATAATTTCGCTAAAAGTGAACAGACGGGGAACCTACGCCCGATTTTACTTAGAATTCTAAACACTTAGAAAAAATGGAGCTCTTGGACATACAAGAAGAATTGAAGTGTCAAATACAAAAACTTAGAATTAATTTCAGAAAAAGTCCGAAAGAAAGATTAACACGGCAATATGTTTCAACTAGATTACAAGCTCTAGAGTCGAAATGGAAAGACTTTTCAAAAAATCACGTTGAATTAATTAAACAAAGGGCTTCATTACGTACTGATTATTTTACTGAAGATGTGTTTGGATTTGTTGAAGAGCTGTTCATGGACTTTAAAACCGAATTGAAAGAGATTATTGAAGTAAATACAGCAAGCCCGCAAAGAGATAATTCTTTAGTTATTAGTTCCAATTTTAAGAGCACAATTAAATTACCTAAAATAGTAATTCCTACTTTCTCCGGGCTGTACACTGAGTGGGTGACCTTCAGGGATTTGTTCAAGTCACTCATTCACAATAATGAGACTATTGACGACGTTCAAAAACTTCATTATTTGAAGGGACATCTCACCGGCGAGGCGGAGCAGCTTGTTCGTCACATACCCATATCGAACACTACTTACCTTCAGTGTTGGACATTATTAGAAAATAGATATAATAATAAACAATATTTGGCGAATTGTATTCTTAAAAGATTTTTTTCTCAAAAAAATGTAACGTTAGAATCTGCTAGTTTAATTAAACAATTGTTAGACAGTACAAACGATATGTTGAATGGTTTATCAAATTTAGAAATAGATACAAGTTCGTGGGATATAATTATAATTTATATTGTCAGTCAAAAATTAGATCCAGAAAGTCGTAAACTGTGGGAGGCTAGGGTCAGTGAAGGTTCGAATAATTTGCCTACACTTAATGCGTTTAAAGACTTTTTGGAACATCGTTTTCGATCACTCGAATTTTTAGATTCTAAACCAAATAAGCAAACAAATACTCGCAGTTATAAAGTACAAGTAACTGAATCGTGTTGTTCCTATTGTAGCGAAAATCACAAAATTTATAATTGTAAAAATTTTGTTAAATTGGACTCTGAAGCGCGTCGTGACTTTGTCCGGTCCAGTGCTTTATGCTTTAATTGTTTAGGTGATAAACATTCCGCGTTTTCTTGTCGTCAGTCCTCTAAATGCCGTATCTGCAATAAAAGACATCACTCATTACTGCACCAAGTAAATAAGCCGATATCGTCTGATCAAGCAGATCAAGCTGACACGTTAGTTGGCCAGGATATGGTTGATGATGCAGCCACATCTTCACATAATGACACAAATAATATAGTGTCTTGTTTTTCCGACATAAGGAGTCAAGCTCTATTGGCCACAGCCTTGGTAAGGGTTGAAGCCGAAACTGGGTCTGCGGTAGTATTAAGAGCTCTGTTAGACCAGGGCTCTCAGGCTTCATTTATTACGGAGTCTACAGTCCAGTTGCTAGGATTGAAGAAAATGCCAATTGTAGCAAATATATCAAGGCTAGGCGATGATGGCAGTATGCCTTGCAATTCAATGGTATCAGTAATGGTCAAATCACGCCTAGACCCCAACTTTGTTATTGAGATCAAGGCGTACGTATTGAAAAAACTAACGTCCTTTTTACCTGAAAGAAAGCTACTTAATTTATTTACAACATTACCTGCTATGGAATTGGCAGATCCATCTTGTGGCACACCTAATAAAATAGATATGATTTTAGGCGTTGGTGTCTATTCTCAAATATTACTAGAAGGGTTGATCAAGGGTCCACCCGGGTCTCCTGTTGCTCAGAAAACAAGGCTCGGTTGGATCTTGTCTGGTGATATATATGATCCAAATGGCCATAGTCCAGGTATATGTAACAATGTTATTTTGAACATGCATGTAGAATTGTCTGAAAATGACATTCTTAAAAGGTTTTGGGAGTTAGAAGAACCTGCTTCGATTGATAATAAACTGCTTACTGAAGAGGAAGAAAAATGTGAGAAGTTGTTTTCGGAGACAACTAAGAGAGACGATTCAGGACGATATATCGTCAAATTACCCTTTCGGAATGATGACCCGCTCTGTAAGTATGGTAACTCCAAACATATTGCACGCAAAAGGTTCTTCATGCTTGAGCAAAGGTTACTTAAGAATCCTGATTTCAAGGTGCAATATGAATCTGTAATTAAGGAGTATCTTGATTTAAACCATATGGAAATAGTTCCGCTCACAGAAAAGGATAAACAGGGTACTGTTTATTTACCTCATCATGCTGTTGTACGAAATGACAAGAGTACAACAAAGGTGCGCACAGTATTTGACGCATCTTGCCAAGGTACGAACGGGGTATCGCTCAATAATGAGTTAATGGTTGGGCCGACACTACAGCCTGAGTTGCGACAGATTATCATGCGATGGCGTTGTCATCGTATATGCTTGGTTGCAGATATCATAAAGATGTACAGACAGATAAAGGTAGCTAATGAAGATGTTGATTTCCAACGTCTATTTTGGCGAGATGACCCAGATGATGATCTACAACATCTAAGGTTATTGCGTGTCACCTTTGGTACATCATCAGCACCTTATCTTGCTGTGAGATGTTTGCAACAACTTGCTCATGATAATGGTAAAAATTATCCATTTGTGTCTAATCGTATCATGACAGATTTCTACGTTGATGACCTCATTACTGGGTGCGAGTCTATTGAAGAGGGTATACAAATTTATATGGAAATGAACGAATTGCTTAGTTGTGGCGGCTTTCAACTTCAGAAGTGGTCTACTAATGATGAAAGGTTGTTAAAGAAAATACGAAACGAAGATGATAGTAAAGAAAATCTTGAATTGAAAGTAGATACAGTTATGAAAATTTTGGGAATAACATGGAATCGAGAAAAGGATGAATTTAAATATACAGTCCAACTTCCTCCGCTGAGTAAATATGTGACTAAGCGCAAGGTCACGTCAGAAACATCCCGCCTGTTAGACCCTCTTAGACAGATTTCATCGGAGATAATAAAGGTAAAAATTCTTATTCAGAAATTCTCGTTTAGAGGTCATGCGAGTAAATGGGAAAAATACATTAGCAAGAGAATATCGAAGATACTTACCATATCAGAGACTAGCCAGTGGTCTCACGTTGACAATCCTGCAGACTGTGCATCCAGGGGCGTTAATCTAGTAGACTGCCTTGATGAGGACCTGTGGATAAAAAGAACTAAAAGGTTAAAATTTAATGTGATGAAAAGCAGTAAAAATAAAATAGAAAAAACTAATGTGAATGTGAAACTGTGTGAATGGTTTAAAAAGGAAAAGAAAAGGTTAAAAAGATAAAGTTACTTACCTGTTTGTACCTGAACGCTGATGATCCTTGTTCACTTACGTACCTTTGTCCAGTTTTTTAACGGTTTTGATTTTACGGTATTCGTTTGATAAGCACTCTGGACCAGACAACGTCACTGGTTGTTTGTTTACTTAAAGGAAATGTAACGCAATTATTTATTTCAAAAATTGTCTTGCCAGTTGTGAAAAAATATTTAATATTATTAATTGGGTAGAACTTACTGTATTTATTAGATGTTATTTGGTAATTTAATAAATTCATAAGTATTGTTTTGTCCCTATATGTCTGTAGATAATTTATACTTTGTGGTTTAATATTTGATCATTTGTTTATTAGTAAATTCATTCGGTCATGGTGGGCGGTTAATTTGTTCAGTTTAATTTGTTCGTAGTAGTAGAAGTATTGTATGTTAGTTAATTATGGACATTCTGTCCATGGTGGGCGGTATGTTAAACGCTAAACAATCTTTTACTTACTCTTACTTAATATAGCTCACCATTCTACTACACGATAGATGGCGTTGCACGGTGCAATATTAAATTAACATCTCGCTAAGGAGATTCTTTGTCTCGGACATAGGTAGGGCTGTGAGGGGCAAATAAAATCGAGATTTGTATTCTTGCGATTGTAGTTTCATTTCTCCTATCGGCTCAGTGTGGGTGTGTTCAGTGGTCTATTCTATTCAGCCGGATACCACACGGCGTTATACAATTAGATGTGTATAAAATGTAAAATAATATTTGCAATTTATGCACAATTCACGGTGACAAAAACATGTTTAGGAAATTTGCATTTATTAATTACCTCTTCCGAAGAAGAAGGTTGGCTCTTTTTTTTCGCAAAAAGAATCATTTTAGCGATACAACGCGGAAAGGCTGTCAGTATTCTTGGAAATATTCCACGTGGGCATGATTTCTATAGTCCTAACGTGTAACTAATTAAGGATTGACATAACTTGTACATAAAGTATTAAAAAATATATTTGAATATACAATAAAGTTTTGTATCATTGTAAAATTCCGCCGTGTGGTAATTACTAATTTCTTACCGAGGTGTCGTAAAAAGCAACTAAGGGAAGTCAACCCACCGTGTGTTATCCGGCTGAGTAGAATAGATTATCCTAATTTCTTACCGAGGTGTCGTAAAAGGCAACTAATGTAAGTTGACCCGCCGTGTGGTATCCGGCTGAGCAGAATAGATCATAATGTTTCTTACCGAGGTGACGTAAAAGCGACTAAGGCAAGTCGACTCGCCGTGTGGTATCCGGCTGAGTAGAGTAGACCACCCTCTTTCTTACTAAGGTGATTTGACGTCAAGCAGGCGTCCGGTTGTAAAATACGTAGCCAAATCATGCGACAACATGTTTATAATATGTGCCGACCCCACTTAGAGTGGGATAAGGGCAGGAGGATGATGATGGCCACTAGTATACAATCAATGTCACTTAACTGTGAGCTTCAAGAGATTTTGGAACAGAATACGGGAAAAAAGGGATGACAGTTCGCACGTGACGAGGTTTCCCAATATCGTATTCAATGGGAGGACAAGTTTGGGAATGGTTTACCTTTTCGTATATTTTGATTTGACTCGTCGCTAGCTTTGATTTCCCTCGGGTCTTGGTATTGATAAGGGCCATATGTCAATATATTGATATCGGCTTAATAAACTTACTGTAGTTGAGTGATTTTGTTGGCAGGTTTAATAGAACTACTCTTTTGTCTATATACTATGGGCCTCATAAGAAAGCTCAGAGTCGCTCAGCGGGCGATGGAGCGAGCTATGCTCGGAGTTTCTCTACGTGATCAAATCAGAAATGAGGAGATCCGTAGAAGAACCAGAGTCACCGACATAGCTCAGCGGGTCGCGAAGCTGAAGTGGCGATGGGCGGGGCACATAGTGCGGAGAACCGATGGACGTTGGGGTCTCAAGGTGTTGGAATGGCGACCCCGCACCGGAAAGCGCAGTGTTGGAAGACCCCCTACTAGATGGACAGACGACCTCAAAAGGGTCGCGGGGAGCCGCTGGATACAAGCGGCACAAAATCGTGTGTTCTGGAGATCCCATGAAGAGGCCTATGTCCAGCAGTGGACGTCCATCGGTTGAAGAAGAAGAAGAAGAAGAAGACTCTTTTGTCAAACTATGATAAGAAATAATGAATTGGATTATACAAAAAGATCATTCTCCTGCCCTTATTCTACTCTAAGTGGGAATAGGCACAACATATTTTAAACATGTTGTTAAGAACACACGAAACAGGTAAAATGGTAAGAAAGAGGGTGGTCTATTCTACTCAGCCGTATACCACACCTTACCTTAGTCAGTTACCTTAGTCGCCTTTTACGACACCTCGTCCATTTAATAACAAGTTCCTAGGTGACTTGAGCTTTGCTCAGTATTTTTTAGAAAATATTAAAAAAGGTGCACTTGGAAAAAAAGCAAAAGAAGCTAATTAGGGATTCCACCGGACATGACAAACGCACCCGAAATTGACCCCGAGGTCTGGGAGTTACCATTCCCAGAACTCCCTACCGAACACGACAACCCCTAGGTCACCTAGGTGACCTGGGCCTTCGGCCCGAACACTGTCCAGACCACAAAGCCTGCGAAGACCAGCCGGGGCAAAGAGGTTCGCCTCGAGACCCGTACCCTGTCTGCCCCTCAAGGGTATGCGAAAAGACCCCCGCTGCTGAAGACTAGCAAAATTTTAGGTTTAAAAAATTAAGTCGTGAGATTTCGTTGACTTAGCAAAATGTGTCAAGCGATTCAAAAGTTTCGTTTCACTTTAAATATCAAATGTATTCAACCCAAGCAACTATAAGAACTTTCTAACCCAGTTACAATGACAGTTGCGGCGTTAATAAGCTACAAGGGTCCAAATTAAGGGCGCCTGCCGCGTATAAATTAAAACTTGCGGACATTCAGTTTAATTTCAATTATCATTTGGGTCAGACTGCTTAGGTTATATTTGCTAATGCTCCTATTACTAACAAAGCCGGATGCATTATAAAACTTGCTCTTACCCATACCCTAGAGGGGTAGGCGGGGTACGGGCCTCAAGGCAAACCTCTTTGCTCGCAGGCCGGTCCTCGCAGGCTTTGTGGCCTGGACTGTGTTCGGACCTTAGGCCCAGGTCACCTAGGTGACCTACGGGATCTCTAGTTCGGTGGGGGGTCTGGGAATAGTAGCTCTTAGACCGCGATCCCAGATACAACTTTGTTTGCGTGATCTGTGGTCGCGTGAAAGGTCTATAATAGTTGGCGCTTTTCAATGTCATCCTACTCCTGTAGAATTAACAGGATTTCTATAGCCTATATGTTATTCCGGTATATAACGAATATATGTGTCAAATTTCATTGATATCGGTTAGACAGATTCACCATGAAAGAGTAACAAACATACATACATACTAAAGGATTTGTCAAAGTCAAGTCAAATCTGTAATATAAAGAAGAAGGTTTTATATAACGTTCTTTGGCTATGGAAAAAGTAATTTTTAAGAAAATTTTATATATTTTAGTTTCTGTTCACTAGATAAATTACTTTAATTTATTGATTAATGATTTAATTGAATGTTGACGGTTTGCTAGCAGAATCATTGCAATAGTAATTTATTATACCGGATTTAAATAATTTTTATGATAGAGATATTTGCAGGATTAGAGAGTTCAAAACTACGGACTCCAAGACTACGGTCTATGAGGACGAAGTCGTGGATAAAAGCTAGTTTTTAATAATTTTATAAATTACTTGTATATAGCTAGCACGCCGTGTGGTATCCGCCTGAATAGAATCACCCTCATTTCTTACCGAGGTGTCGTAAAAGGCGACTAAGGTAAATCGACCCGCCGTGTGGTATCCGGCTAAGTAGAATAATATCACCCTCAGTTCTTACCGAGGTGTCGTAAAAGGCGACTAAGGTAAGTCGACCCGCCGTGTGGTATCCGGCTGAGTAGAATAGACCAACCTCATTTCTTACCGAGGTGTCGTAAAATACGACTGAGGTAAGTTGACGTCAGGCAGGCGGCCGGTCGCAAAAACGCAGCCGAATCATGTGACAGCATATTTATAACATGTTGTGCCGACCCCACTTGGAGTGAGATAAGGGCAGGATGACTTGCAAATAGATTGCGAATACTTAGGCGTTTTTATTCGTTATTGTTATTTATAAGGTAATGGGATCTTCCTAACGATTAAATGGAAGTCACGAAGCGGTTTTAGTGTTCCGGCCCGTAACGATAATAATGGCGCCCAACGACAAGCTTAATCTAAGTGCTATCTTTAAACAATTAAGTTAAATTATTGCTTTCATTTGGTGCATTAAGATATTAATTTTTAATGATTTAATTAAGACTATTTTATTTATTTTTGTGATCATAGATTAAACTGAGATAACGCTGTGTTGTATCCATCTGAATAGTATCACCCTCATTTCTTACTGAAGTGTCGTAAAAGACGACTAAGGTAAATTAACCGGCCGTGTGGTGTACAGTTGAATAAAATGGACCACCCTCTTTTTTTACCGAGGTGTCGTAAAATACGACTAAGGTAAGTTGGCATCAGGTAGGCGGCCGGCCGTAAAATATGTAGGCAAATCATGTGACAACATGCTTGTAACATGTTGTGCCGACACCACTTAGAGTGGGATAAGGGCAGGGATAAACTGAGTTAATTTTCTATTTCTAACGAATAATAATATAGACAACTTGTATATTTTATACAAGTTTTGTCTATATCAAATTATTTACACTCCAGTACCATAAAAATCATGGCAACGAGGAGTGAGGAAGGAGGAAAAATGCTGGCAGCGCTTCTGCGTAGAATCTTTTACTTTGCTTATCTTTGCTTTCTTTTGCTTATCTTATCTTTGCTAAGCTGATTCTTTGGCGAAAAAAAGAGCCAGCCCTCTTGTCACCTAAAGAGGCAAGTAACCGAATTAATTACTTATTTTTCTATATAAGAAGAAGAAAGAAAGAAGATCCAGCTTTGTAAATAAATAAATAAATATTTAAAATGCCTGTTAAATATTGTTTTCCAAAGAAAACGAGAAATGAGGGTTGTCTCTTCTCAGTCGGATACCACACGGCAAAAGTCATTACTAAAAAAAATAGTTTAAATATATTATAACTAAATGTAATAAAGTACCTATAAACAATGGTAACTATAAATACCCCATAACAGAGGCCATCAGTGGGGGGTAACAGTCGGCAGTCACCCCTTAAATCAGTGGCGCCCCTTGTCAATTGTCGCTCGCTGACTCAAAAAATAGACTCCTTTTTCCTTTTTAAATGAGATCTGTCAAAAACATTTACAGACAACGATTAGGGGAAGAAAAAATGCTTTAGTTTTTTCTGGGAAATTAATGATGTTTTTTCAACCATCTTTCATTGCTTTACGAATGGGGTTTAAAAAAGTTTAGTAACGGATTATGACCAGCCCAATATAAACAAATGCCTTCGTTTACTTTTTCAATAAAGGAAAACATCGCGAAGAACCTGCATATCTCTATTCATGCGTCATTAATGCATTCGTGCGTCATCTCCATTAATTCGTGTGATAAATTGCAATTATCAATTAGACACAAGTTTTAATGGAAAACTCATTGGTGCCTGACCGGGTTTTAACCCGTGTACTTCTCTACAGAGTACAGAGTCGCACGGTGTCACCGTTGAGCTATCAGACCTTCGCTGGTGGTTGTGTTTTGTGATTGATGCGACAACTAATCATGTATAATGTAAGAAAACGGTTTTTGCTTCCTAAATTAATCATTACATAGATTTTCTCAACAAACTCGGTTTATAGCAAAATAATTATATCATTACTTTTGTAAACACTAATTAACGTTAACAATTGAATTATTTTTACTGCCATTTAAGTTAACTACGGACTGCCTGGTCGTTATACATAAACAATCTAACGTAACGACTCAAACAAATTACTATCAAGGGAAAGATTCTGAATAAGCTAGTCTACAATCCCCTTTTTCTCAATCGGATCCGGTCCTATAGGGACTGTTTGCTTATCTCGCTCATTGCCCCGATGAAAGGATCCCGATATCTTTGAGATGCTTTGTTGGAAATAGCGTTTTATATTTAAATAGTATTTTGTTATCTGATTTCATAGAAAGTTTATATCTTTACTAATGTATAAAGCTGAAGAGTTTGTTTGATTGATTGATTTTTGAACGCGCTAATATCAGGAATTACTGGAGCGATTTCAAAAATTATTTCAGTGCAAGATAGTCCATTTATTGAAGAAGGCTATAGGATATATAACATAACGCCAAGATGAACTTGAGAGGAGCAGCAATAAAAAAAAGTACGAAAACGGCAAAATTTAAACCTTGTGTGTGCTGAGTAATAAAAAGTTAATAAAAGTTAATAAAAGTTAATAAAAGTTAATAAAAAAATCATGTATTACAAAATTGTTCCCCTCTAAAGGTTCTAAATAAAAGTCCGCGATAGCATATATCTCGCTTTTTAGGTCAACTTTAACCATTTTTATGGTTATCAAAAGACTATAAAAGAATTTGTTGGCTCTTCGAGCCTGAGTTTATATTTGTAGTTAAGTATGTATTTCAAAATTATATATATATATATATATATATATATATATATATATATATATATATATATATATATATATATATATATATATATATATATATCTTTGTGAATATAAATAATATTCACCAGTTGTCTGTCACCCATAACACAAGTATTAAGTTACTTACTTTGGGGACGGACGACCGTGTGTGTATGTGTCCCATATATTTAATTATTTCATTTCATTTCATTTCATTTCATTTACGCTCCAAGTTTCATATCGTAAAGTGTATGAAATCAGTCGCCTTTTCTGGCCATTGTACCTCCTATTCACTCATGACAATACAATTTCGTTCCCATACCCTTATAAGACATCGTTTTGTGCCAAAGCGACGCGTTACGCAAATGACATTCAAATTAAGATTGATGTCACCAATTTCGGGCAAAATATGAACCGTAGCCGATGAAATACGGAAGGTCCAATATAAGAGTGATTGCAAAACATACATTATGCTTTCGTTCGGACTGACAATCTGGATTTATTGAGTACTAGTAATATCCCGCGGTTTCACCCGCTTACATACCGATCTCATGGCAGTGGAAAGTCTACTTAATCGGACTATGGATTTATTTTTGCTAAATATATCATCATATAGTATTCGCAGCGCATGCGATGACAGATTTTTACGGCTAATTTTTTACACCTTATTACATTTTTATAACGGATCTCTATTTTTTTGCAAATAAAGCCTATGTTGCTCAGTAAAGATGCAGCTTTCCAAAGGTAAAAGAATTTTTGAAATTGGTCCAGTAGTTTTTGTGTGAAAACATTACAAACATACATACAAAATTTTTCCTCTTCATAATATTAGTATAAACTAGCGACTTTCAAATCAAATCATCTTTTTGCAGAATATGGGTACATAAAATGATCTTAAAATTAAATTAAATACAGCCATAAAGAGCCATAAGTGGCGTGCCAAACAATAAAAATTCAATTAGTCCGAATAAAATTGTAAGTAAAGTAAATTAAATAATTTAATTTTAAATCGTCTAAAAGATAACTTCTTTAGATCGTCAGACAGCTTTGGTCGAATCAAGTTTTCGTCTCCATGTATGCACGTTTCATAACGAAGTTATCTTTCACCAAAAAGTATGTAAATACAGTTGTATGATAAATTGTAAATATCCATAAGGCACATAAGTTTTGATAGAATTTACCTACACGGGATTTAAATCGAGACCCCCTGGTATGATTCTCACGGTTTCACCGTTCAGCTAACACAGAAAGAAAGAAAGAAAAAAAAACGTTTATTTCACCTTCCGCGATACACAGTTGTTAACTAAAACTAAACTTTAACACATAACACAATAGAACAAAAACATACCAATAACATAAAACAATATCATATAAATAAACTGCATAACACAAGAAGAAGCAAATGGCTCAGCTCATTATAAATTGAGCGACACTAATATAAATAATAAATTGCATTCCATACCGGTAATATGTACCTTAGACCTCCAGTAGTAAGGCAAAGAAAGAAAGAAAGAATACTTAGGCAACAAACAACGTCACCATTAAAATCGTCAAAAGAAAGTTCTTCTAATTCTGTTACAGCCATCTGAATGGCCATTAATAAATAATTTATGGGGGTACTTACAACTTAAGCTATTATCGCGTTATCTTGGGACGTTATTCAAACGAAAGATAGTCGATACTAAGACATTACGGTCAGCCTATATCCTTCATAAGGCTTACCTTTTAAAGGATAAAGTTGATGCCATTTGATTTATAGTTAATAAGATAAAGGTGGATGGACTTGGATATTTTTGTTTTATATCAAAAAATCATTTACTGTAGCAATTGAGTAATGAAGAAATATTAGTAGATTTTAGGTTACCTATATACTGATAGACTGCAAATATCGATTCACAATATAAATTCAATGCAACGGACGCTCGACAACATGCCCACATGCACGCCTGCCCGAAAGCACGCACGCCCGAAGATATGCGCGCAAGCACGCACACTCGAAGACATGCGCGCACGCACATGCGCCCAAAAACATGCACGCTCGCACGCCCTAATATACTCGGAAGCACTCACTTATAATGATATTACTAAACATTACTTATTTTAATTCGATACTATTTTTTTTGTAATTTTATTACAAAGGTATAATTATAACTTTATAAAGTAAAAATTAAATAACGAATATTTTATTAAATATTCTTTACATACATACTTGAAGAGATAATATTATTAATTGTTTAAGTTACAACACAAGGTATAAAAACTCCTTTTTCGAACCTATTTATATAATATACTGAATACTTTTAAAATGATTTATATTTACATGAGGTAAATTAAAGGTCCGCCTTGTGGCATCGGGCTGAGTAGAATAGACCACCCTCATTTTTTACCGACTTGTCGTAAAAGGGGACTAAAGTAAGGTGACGTAAGGTAGGCGTAGGATGTTTTAAACAACTAGTTTAAAACATGTTGTGCCTACCCCACTTAGAGTGGGATAAGGGTAGGAGGATCATAAAGGTAAATTAAAGGTACTTATCAGAAGAAATTTTAACTAAAATAGCGTATGTGATAACATGTTTATAACATGTTTTGCCGACACAACTTAAAAAAAAGCTGATCTTATCTAGCTTTTAGGTAATTTTAGGATACCATGAAGAATGTAATTATTTATAGATGTACCATTTATATATACTAATTGCTTTACCCACATCATAAATTTCAAGTTTTGCCCAAATAGTTTCCCATGAGGGGTTCTAAATCATTCCCTTATGTTGGCGCATAGTTTCTGGTGTTTATGATATACGTATATATGATAATAGTAAATTATTTAAAGTAAGTATATGTAAAAAAAAAGCTGTGATGGCTCAGCGGTGCGACCGTGTGAATCTCTAGAGACGATCACGGGTTCAAACCCGGGCAGACACCAATGAGTTTTTCTCTTAAAACTTATGTTTCTAATTGATAATTTCAATTTATCACACGCTTTTCGGTGAAGGAAAACATCGTGAGGAAACCTGCATATCTCTAGAGAATTCTGGAGGTATGTGTAACCTACCAATCCGCATTGGAGCAGCGTGGTAGGTCTTAGCTCCAATCCTTCTCTCCAATAATGGAGAGAAGAGGCCTATTCTCAGCAGTGGGATAGTAACAGGCCGTTACTTACTTTACTTTTTATATGTAAAATTAATTAAATGTTATTAAATTTCTTGCTGGCTCTTCTCGGTAGGAACAGCTTTCCGAACCAGCAGTAGGTTGAAAGATTTAAAAGCACTTATTTACAAGTTTTCTTGAGTAAAGAATATTTTGCATACATATAGATTTGAATTGAATATTTTTTTTATTTTACCTACATTAAGAATTTATTTTTCTCCTTCTTGTATGCAGTATAGTTAACTATACATATTTATAAATAAATTTTGCATCCCCAGTAAAACCGCAGAGCGCAGTTAGTGCAATGTTAATTAATGTAAGAGATTCTGGCAAGGTTGGGTAATCGAATTGGAATTTAACAATTAATTACGGCAGCCGGTAGCAGGTGCAATATTGATGAAGCTGTGAACGTGGAATACAATGCGTCTCGCGGTCTCGAGATAAATTGCTCAGTATTCCGAAATCGCCGAACAGATTCCCTGAATTGGCAATATTGTGTTGCGACAATGAAGTATTTACTGGACGAGTTGTTTGAATTTAATTTGTCTAAATTTTTAAACCATCAAAATTACTACAAGTGAATCATACAAGCAATTTACAGATATATATGTTTTATTATATTAAGTACCTGGGTGAACGAGCCTTGCTCGGTAATTTATAAGATGATGTAAAAAACATTAAAACGAAAAAAAATTGAAAGAAAAATGAAAAATAATAGGGCAGATGGTGCTCGCACCTAGGTATTTTCACCTCTCTAGAACGCCCGTTTACCAAATGAACTACCATGACTTTACGTTTGACAGCGAAAGATTGTGATTGTATTCAACGTAAATTTCAAAAAAATTTTAAAGCCCGAAGACAGGGATTCAACGACATTTTTTTTTAATAAAACTTATCTAGATCGATTGTTCTCCCCAAAAACCCCCTACATGCTGAATTTTATGAAAATCGTTGGAGCCGTTTCTGAGGTTCCGAAAATATATATATACACATACAAGATTAACTCATTTAAATATAAAAAATAATAAATAATCATGATATCCACCCCCAAAGTAAGTAACTTAATACTTATGTTATAGGCGACAGACAAATGGTAAATATATCCTATCCTACCAACGTTATAAATGCGAAAGTTTGTGAGTACGGATGTTTGTTTGTTACTCTTTCACGGCGAATCCGCCGAACCAATATCGATTAAATTTGGCACAATTATTCCTTATACACCGGAATAACATATAGGCTATAGAAATCCTGTTAATTGTACAGGAATAGATTGGCATTGAAAAGCATCCTATTATCGACCCATCAAACGACAACACTCCACGCGAACGAAGTCGCGGGTAAAAGCTAGTGTGTTATAATAATAATCATAGTATGCAACCCCAAAGTAAGTGACTTAATACTTGTGTTAAGGGTGACAGATAACTGGTAAATATATACTTATGAAATTTAAATATCATAAATAAAAACATCACCCTCGTCCTCTCCTTGTCCCAGTCTAAGTGGGGTCAGCACAACATGTTATAAATATGTTGTCACAAAAAAATCTTTATTGAAATAAGCTGTTTCAAGCACTTTTGAATCGTCAAGGATCAATATGATTAATGAAGCTACTAGTTCGGAATGTTGCTCTTACCGAGAAGAATTAGAAAGAAAAATTATTAAACCGCAGTCCTGTATGAAGCTGTAAGGATTTTCAAATTTTCAAAGGCTTTTTTATCATCCAAATAACCTTCAATTTTGTAATATGCTTTATGTATAAGTACATCTCTCATACTTAACTTAAACCTTCCTGTCGACTGGTCTAGTAAATGGGATTGCAAAATATTTTGGCTACGTAATTTACGTATTTTACGACTGCCTGCCTGACGTCAACTTACCTTAGTCGTATTTTACGACAGGTAAGAAAGTTGGTAGTCTATTTTTCTCCACCAGATACCACACAGCGGGTTGACTTGCCTTAGTTCCCTTTTTCGACATCTTGGTAAGAAATTAGGGTGATCTATTCTACTCAGCCTGATAACACACGGCGGTTCAACTTACCTTAGTCGCATTTTACGACACTTCGGTAAGAAATAAGGGTAGTCTATTCTATTCCGCCGGATACCACACGGCGGGTTGACTTACTTAGTCGCCTTTTATAACACCTCGCTAAGAAATAAGTTGGATAAGTTTTTTATTTGATAAATGCAAACAATAGAAGTAAAACATCCTCAACATATTATTAATGTATTTAGCAAAACATTTCTCAACAAATTTCTCAAAATTATGTCGGACTTTAAGAACATTAACCACAAGTTACGAAGTTAATTTTGGAGAAATAGAAAACAAAACCAAAGTACCGATTACTTTGGCAACTATACCGCGGACTTAGATTTATTAAATTACTAACATATTACTTTAAGAGTTTGCTGTGAAATCATTTTGTGTTTATAATTTCTTAGCTTCTGCTCGTGACTTCACTTGAGCGAGATAAAAGTAGTTAGTTTAGTTATTTTAGCCGTGTGGTATCCGGTTTAGTAGAATACACCACCTTCTTTCTTACTGAGGAATCGTAAAATACGACTATGGTAAGTTGATGTCAGGCTGGCCGTAAAATACGTAGCCAATTCATGTGACTACATGTTTATAACATGTTGTGCCGACCCCACTTGGAGTGGGTTAAGGGCAGGGAGAAGAAAAATAGACTACGTTTCACAATACAGGAAGTAAGGCTTTTTGGTCCCTCTCCAAGTCTATCGAGACAAATTTTTGTCGTCCATCACTGCCGCCTTTGATCAAGCCAGACGGATCCTTAGCTTTTTCCGCTATTGATAAAGCAAATCTGCTCGCCTCCATGTTTGCGAAGAACTCAAGTCTAGTTGCTGGTGGGAAACTTCCTACGTCTTTGGATGAATGCGCTTCTGAAATGCCAGAGATCCGCATTCATCAAAAGGATGTGCTTAGAGAGCTTCGCAACCTAGACTGTAACAAGGCCAGTGGCCCTGATGGAATACCGGCAATCGTCTTACGCAGTTGCGCGCCTGAACTGTCTCCCATTTTGACACGCCTGTACCGTCTCTCCCTTCTTAAGACTCAAGTCCCAGAATCATGGAAACTCGCCAACGTTCAGCCAGTGCCTAAGAAAGGCAGCCGTGCTGACCCCTCAAACTATAGACCGATTGCAATCACCTCCATGCTCTGCAAGACTATGGAGCGTATAGTGAATAGGAAGCTTTTGACACACCTCGAAAGTAACGACCTTCTTTCGGATCAGCAATACGGTTTTAGACGAAATAGGTCTACTGGCGACCTTCTCGTGTATGTCACCCATCTCTTAGGCGAGGCCATTGAGAAATATGGTGAGGCTCTTGCAGTCTCACTGGACATTTCAAAGGCTTTCGACAGGGTTTGGCATGACTGTCTTCTTGGCAAGCTGCCCGCTTATGGAATACCTTCCAACTTTTGCATTTGGATAGCGGATTTCCTGAGGGAACGATCGATACGAGTGGTTGTTGACGGTTGCTCGTCAGATCTAATGGTTATTAATGCCGGCGTACCTCAGGGATCGGTTCTCTCTGCAACACTATTTCTGCTGCACATCAATGATTTACTTAAGCCTGGCATTTTAGGTTATGCTGATGACAGCACGGTTGTAGAGAGATACACATCCAATCCTAAAGCGAGTAGTGCTGAAATCAACCAGCAGAGGGAGGACATGGTGGGACGATTAAATTTAACTTTAAAGTCAGTGTCTGATTGGGGCCATGCCAATCTTGTTGAATTTAATCCCAGTAAAACACAGGCGTGTTTATTCACTGCTAAACGGAGTGCATTTCATCTGACTCCTACTTTCCGAAATATATCCTTGCAATTAACGGACTGTTTAGAGCTTCTTGGCATGCAGCTTACTCCTACTCTGAATTTCGGGCGATCCATTGAGAAAAAAGCAAAAACTGCCGCAAAAAAACTCGGTATCCTAAACAAGGTGAAACAGTACTTCACACCAGAACAAATCTTGACTTTATACAAAGCACAAGTCCGTTCTTGTATGGAGTACTGCAGTCATCTTTGGGATGGATCCGCAAAGTACCAACTAGAGGCACTCGACTCTGTGGATCGACGCGCCAGACGAATTATAGGCGATAGTAGGCTGACCCGAAGAAGGCTCACTTCCCTAGAACATAGACGTGCAGTCGCATCGCTTTCTGTTTTTTACAGGATATATTTCGGAGAGTGTGCCACAGATCTATTTGATCTGATCCCTTCCTCACCATTTTACGACCGGACGACCAGACGCCGCGATGGGCTGCACCGCTATGCAATAAACAATCCAAAAATTCGCACAAGTCGGTTCAGCTCATCTTTCCTCATGCGTACAGCCAAGGTGTGGAATTCCCTTCCTGCATCAATCTTCCCTGATTCCTACGATTTGAATAGCTTCAAAAAAAGAGTGAATAGGCACTTCATTGGCAAGCGCGGTCCACCTTCGGCTGCATCTTTCCGTCAGGCGAGATCGTAGTCAGGCGCTAGCCTTAAAAAGTAAAAAAAAAAATCTCCTGCTTTTCCCGTAGAAAAAAACAGATAAATTGGTGCACAGACCAAAAAACAGACAGACTATCGCAATATTAGTAAGAATATAAAAATATTAATATAATAAAACGAGATTTTCAAATCCTGTTGACTATATTCGCAAAAATTTCTAAATTTTAAATTTTCATTTCCATTAACGTCCCTACCTGTTTATATGAAATTTCTTATATTCAGCGAGGTGTTCATCCAATAAAATAAAAATACCGACCATTTTCATTGTTACAAAGGAATTAATTCCGGCGCGAGTAAAATACTGCTATAAATCTAATCTAGACATATTAAAGCTGTCTTTCGGTTTATAAATTTGAAGCTTTCTTCAAGACAATTTATGAAAATAGAATGGGGTGGTATTTTATTAAACTTAAGATAATGTCTGAATAAAAAGCGATGATATCTGAACTTTGAGGATATGATTTTTACGGTCAGGGGTTAAAATCCCGGTTAAACGTTTTCCTTAGAAACGTATGTACTAATACTTTTATAATAATTTATCATGCACTTTACATGAAACGGCGAAGCAATACATCGTGAGGATACCTGCATATCTATTGAGTCCTGAGATGTGTGTAAATTAACAAGTTTGGTCTTTTAAACAAACGTAGATTTGAGCTCTAACTCATATCTTCGATAAATTCAAATTCAAATTCAAAATATTCTTTATTCAAATATACTTGTAAACAAGTACTTTTGAACCGTCAACTCTACTGCTGGTTCGGGAAGCTGTTCGTACCGAGAAGAGCCAGCAAGAAATTCGGCGGTTGTTTTAAAAATATAATTCTTAATACTAATTACATTTCGTCATTCCTGTCTTGTACAGGTCCGAAGAGAGCTATATCCACACATTCTTATCATCTAAATAATCAACAGTATAGTAGGCTTTCTGTAGCAGCCTCTTTTTAACAGTGTTTTTAAACTGCTGTAATGGCAAAGTTATAAAAAAGCTAAAAACAAGAGAGATACCCTATGCCCAGTAGTGGGATAGTAACAGACCGTTCCTTCTCTCTTTAAAGATGAAAAAAATTATCACAACTAAGGCATACTAAACCTACAAAAAATTATATGCCGAAAGCTCTGCCAAACAAAAAATAATATCTATAATATATCCTCCTGCCCTTATCCCACTCTAAGTGCTGTGCGCACAACATGTTTTAAACATGTTGTTAATTGATTTGGCTAGTTATTTTACGACCGGCCGCCTGCTTGACGTCAACTTACCTTAGTCGTATTTTACGACATCTCGGTAAGAAAGAGGGTGGTCTATTCTACTTAGTTGGATACCACACGGCGCGGCGGGTCTACTTACCTTAGTCGCCTTTTACGACACCTCGGTAAGAAATGAGGGTGGTCTATTCTACTCAACCAGATACCACACAGCGGGTCGACTAACCTTAATCGCCTTTTACGACACCTCGGTAAGAAATGAGGGTAGTGCTATTCTATTTAGCCGGATACCACACGGCTAAAACAAAAAATAATTACTATTTCTATAAAATAAATAAATCTAAAATATCTTGATCCAACAGAAACTTATTACACTTCACTATATAATTTAGATTTCTTAATGAGGGTAGAGGAACACAAATAAGACGCCCAAAGCTCACTCAACGAGCAAATACCCGTATAAGGCCGGGACTCCACCAAAGCAGAGATGTGTGCGGTGTGCTGTGTGCTGTGCGAGAAGAGATGTTTTTCAGCTCGCGGGACTCCACCAAAGCGGAGATGTGTGCGGTGTGCTGTGTGCTGTGCGAGAAGAGATGTTTTTCAGCTCGGGTGCGGGGCGTTGAGTGCTCAGTACGCATTCTGACACGAAAGGTAGACGATGTCGCTATTATTACAAAAAAAGTATCTTCTTTTACTTGAAGAAGAACTACAGTCTGAAGAAGCAGAATTGATAGCTTTATACTACCTAAACAAAAGAAAACATCGGTTTTGGAAAAGAAGTCACTTGTATTACCATACCAGTCATGGAGAATTTTTTACTCTGTTTAATGAGTTAGATGATGAAAGTTTTACCAAGTCCTACAGACTACCGAGGAATATATTCTACGAACTACATAACTTAATTAAACCGCATATATTTAAGCAAGATACTAACTACAGGAGATCTATCTGTACCCAAGAGCGGCTAGCAGTATGTTTGAAGTAAGTACCTACCTAATTATTTTTTTGTTAATGTGTGTTTGTGTTTATGTGTGTTATCTGCGTTTGAATGTGATCAGTCTTTTTTGAGTGTTTGTTTTTTTTTGTGTAAAAGGGCTAAGTGAGAAGTACTCAAAACGAGAATCAAGAAGTACGAGAATACATGAAAAATATTATGTAAACTGAGGTATGTAAGGATTACGAGAAATCGAGATCCGTTGTCTCTTTCTACCCCTCCGGGAGACTGGAGTGATGCATATTATGTAAAAACCAAATATATTTTTATATTATCTTATTTATTCATAAAGAAAACAAAAAAATCAACTGCCGTTCTGGCAGTAGCAAAAAAAACGTAAGGTTATATTAGAAACATAACGTACAAAAAAATTATAACAGTAAATCACATGAGACATATTGCTTTCTTTTCCATATAGTTACAAATTATCATATGTGTCTTCTTCGTTTCTGAATGCTTCTATCTGTTCATCGGTCATGTGCGTATCTTCCAAGCTTGGAACAGGTGCCTGTGTCGAACTTGGACCCGGTATTTGTGTTGAGCTAGGAACCGGTGCCTGTGTTGAGTTAGGACCACCGGCCTGTGTTGATGTAAGAACCGGTGCCTGTGTTGAGCTAGGACCCGGTGTCGAACTTGGACCCGGTGCTGAAGTGTAACCGGGGGAATACCAATTATTTTCATTTGTGCTATACCATGTGTTTTGTAGCTCAAGTTCTTCCAATTCTAAAAGAACATTGAAAATTTTACGTTTAGCCTGAAGCTGCATATATTGAGAAAGCTTTTTTACACTTTTTGATATCGACAGAAAAAAAGTGTCCATTTCGTCAAGGGTATTATTTTTCTCTATCAATGATTGTATTTCTAGTTTTTCTTGGCGTATTCTTTCACGGTTTGCATGGTGCTGTATAAGTAAATTACTTATTTCATCCGATTTTCTTGTTGCATTTCTGCATGTCGAGGCTGAGACGCTTGATGTCGGTGACGGCGAATGTTGTACAGATGGACGATCTTCTGGAGTGCTTCTTGTATGATTGCTTGATGTTTCAAAAAACTCATCGGTTACATTACTTTCCAATGAATTTGTTTCCTGTTCATTTATATTTGTTTGTGAGGTATAATTTGTAGTCCTGTTTCTATTCGTCATATATGGTATCAAAAATTCCATTACCTTCTCATATTTCCATTCACGAATTTGTTTACCACTCTGTCCACTTCTAGTGGCATTCTTCCTTTTTAATGCGTCCCGGTGGCTGTCTCTCAACTTTTTCCACTTAGATTTAGCCGTTTTTACTGAAATAAAAATAATTGAAATCATTATAAATATTAAATGTTGACATTGCCATAGTCAAAATATACTTACCGCATTATCACTCATGCAGAATTTATAACCATTATAAATATTTAAAAAATACCAGAGTTTCAAGGGAAACCAATTTATAAAAAAAATATCTGAAATCAAACAAACAAAACGGATTGTATCTCTCGTACGTGGTCGCGGCAGACGGCGGCGTCGAAATTTGAAATGTTAATAAATAACGAGTGATAAATCCATTTTATTTGTTTGATTTCAATGTGTTGTGCTCGTGAATCTTAGACTTTTAATTGTTTCTTTTCTATTATTTAAAAATGGCTATAACTTTTGAACGAGTGAAAATTCTGTAAATACATAATTTCAGTAATGCCTAATCTTTTATAGTTCCGGAAACAACACGACACTGATTAAGATATTATTTTGAAATGACCCTTCTATTCTAACTGAAACCACGACACATAAATATAAATCTATATTATAATTATTACAGGTATTTGGCGACTGGTTCAAAATTTTCACAAATAGCTGAAAATTTTAGGATTGGAAAATCGACTGTTCCAAGAATTATAGAAGATGTCTGCGATGCCTTGTGGACAGTATTACAACCTTTGGTTTTGCCAGAACTTAATGAAAATGATTGGAAAAAAATTTCAAAGCAATTTGAAGAAATCTGGCAATTCCAAAACTGCGTCGGGGCCATTGATGGCAAGCATGTGTACATGTTTGCACCCCCAAAATCTGGGTCCTCATATTACTGTTATAAACACAGGTTTTCAACTGTAATGATGTGCGTAGCCGACGCTACCCGAAGAATAATTATGGTAGATATAGGTTCAATGGGAAGGTTCAGCGATGGTGGTATTTTTGCTGATAGTATATTCGGAATTCGTTTGAGAGAAAACAGACTAAATCTACCACAGCCACAACCCTTGTACCAAAATGGAGAACCTGTACCGTTTGTTTTTATTGGAGACGAAGCTTTCCCTTTGATGACTAACTTAATGAGACCATATCCACGCGATAATTTAAATAACGAAAAACGAACATACAATTATAGACTTTCAAGAGCTCGTCGTATTGTGGAAGCTACATTTGGTGTATTATCACGGAAATGGTACGTATACCGTAAAGAATTTGAATGTAAAATAGAAACAGTGGAAAAAGTGATAAAAGCAACGTGTGTTCTACACAACTTTTTAATTGACAAGATGCCTGGCTATCTAGATAATAATGAAACGGGTTTGGCCACGACTATGTTTAACGACACAAACGTGGAAAATCTATTATCGAATGACAATATGGATGCCTATCAAGTTCGAGAAAAATTCTGTAGTTATTTCAACAACGAGGGCGCCGTTCCATGGCAAGACACTCGTATTACAACATTACTTGAACGAAATACTTAATATAATAAATTGCACTTACCGTCAGATAATTGAGTTTCTTTCAAAACGTTCTCCCAAGCTGCATCTTTGACGTCAGTAAGTTTATAGGTATCTATTGATGTGTTCCATAGACATGGATATTTTTTTACTGATTCAATAAATTGTTCATCCATTACGTTTTATTTAAATTAACTAATTGTTTACGTTGAAAAATACAAACTGCACAAATTATTCACGATAAAAGCGTGTGCTCGCGCGCACGGTACTAGCAAGATGGCCGGCCGGCGCGCGCGCGGGGTTCTGCGGGTTGCTAGCGGGCGAGAGGGGGGAGGGTGACATCGCTCACTGCACGCCGCTCACATCTCTCGTCTCCACTGCGCGTCGTCCGCGCACAGCTCACATCTCCGCTTCCATCGCGACATACAAATATTACACATCTCCGCACAGCGATCTCCACTGAAGCTGAGCGGAGAGGAGACGTGTCAATAACTCAATTCTATTGGTTGTTTAAAAAACATCTCCTCTCCGCTCGTCTCGTCTCCGCTTTGGTGGAGTCCCGGCCTAACGAGTGTAAATATTTGTTATTAACCTACATCCAAACAATAGTTAGGTACGCAAAATACTTAGAGTACCTTACACTTGAATAAACATAATACATAAGTATTTTATAACATACCTAAAATATCTTTAAAGTAAGTATAAATATAAATAAATAAATATATGGGACACTTACACACACGGTCGTGCGTCCCCAAAGTAAGTAACTTAATACTTGTGTTATGGGTGACAGACAACTGGTGAATATATCTATATATATAAAAGAAAGTTGGTCTAAGTTACACTATTTATAACTCAAGAACGGATGAACCAATTCGGCTGAAAATTGGTGGAGAGGTTGTTTAAAACCAGGAGACGGACATAGGATACTTTTTATCCCATTTGACCGCATTTGTTTTATCCCGTCAAGTCGCTATAAAACGTGGTATAACAAAAACGACTATGACAGTAAAATAATAAAACGCAAATTTCAGTGGAATAACAAAACATAGATGACAGCTAAACGTAATTTTGTCTTTGATTTAATATGGAAAAAAATTTGACAGTTATCAAAATAATAGTGTTATAACATGTTTTAATACAACCTCCTTCTTAGAGTTGGTCATTAATATGAAAAATCATTGTGGCTGTCATATGTGTCATTAAGTTGTTGAGAAAGAGTAAATGGGTTGATTCTGGGAAAATGTTTTTATTTATTGAATAAATATAATAATATAATAAGGATAAAGGAGAAATATCGTCGTTTATTATATTCAGAAGGGGATGTAACCTAAACTCACAAATAGAGCGGACAAAAGGAATATCTGGAAATTTAAAGAGTTTAAAGAAAAGACAAATGACGATCAATATCTTGAGACAACACGGAGACTGCGAATTTCGTATAATTTGAGAGATAGTTGCGATATGCGATGCTATGGAATAAAAAATGGAGTTTTTATTGGAGAGATTATTATGATGATATTATTATGGTAATTGGTATTCGGTTTATTAACTCTGTAAGATCAACGTGACGATGTGCTATGTGAGGCCATAGACGCGCCCGTGACTTTTGTTCGATAGAACTGTCAGGTAGAATGACGATTGTTCTCTGGATTTGTTCCAGTTGTAACGATTGTTTTCTAGACTGTGGCCATCTGCAACGACTGTCAGCTAGACTCTGCCTAGATGTGGTGATTGTTCTTTGAGCGTTATCATTTGCGAGTCTGTTTACGTGTGTATCTGCTGAGTTGGTTGCCACTTATTGAGCTGTGTAATGCCATGACAGTGGTTGAGGGTGAGCTTTAGGTGCGAAATGCTTATGGTGCGAATAGCCTAAGGAGTTGAGCTTAAAGAGTTGAGCATAAAGCGTGAGCTTAAACAGTTGAGCGTAAAGCGTGTGCGTAGTCCTGTCATGTCATGGCATGTGCAGTTTTCTTTTACAGATTAAAAGAGCAAGTATTGAGTTTCTGGCCGATTCTTCTCAGTACAATCAGCATTCCGAATCAGTGGTAGAATCATTCCCAGAAGTCAGCTTATGAGATTTGCGGGGTCGCAAATGTTGTTAGGATGGTCGACTGTTACAACATGTTTTTAATACAACCTCCTTCAGAGTTGGTCATTAATATGAAAAAGCATTGCGGCTGTAATGTGTCATTGAGTAGTTTTTGAGAAAGATTAAATGAGTTGACTTTGGGAAAATTGATTTTTATTATTGCATAAGAATAAAGGAGAAATATCGTCGTTAGTTATAATAGCTAAACGTTACTACATAGTATAAAACAATGTCGCTTTCTCTGTCTGTCCCTATGTCCGTATATCCCTTTGTATGCTTAAATCTTTAAAACTACGCAACAGATTTTGATGCGGTTTTTTAATAGATAGAGTGATTGAAAAGAAATGTTTATATGTATAATCTAACATATTGTTACGACATGTTTTTAATACAACCTCCTTCATAGAGTTGGCGATTAATATGAAAAAGCATTGTGGCTGTCATATTTTTATGTGTCATTCATTGAGTTGCAGCGAAAGAGTAAATGGGTTGACTCTGGGAAAACTGCTTTTTATTTATTGAATAAGAATAAAGGAGAAATATCGTCGTTTATTATATTCAGAAGTGGGATGTTACCTAAACTCACAAATAGAGTGGACATAAGGAATATCTGGAAATTTAAAGAGTTTAAAGAAAAGACAAATGACGATCAATATCTTGAGACGACGCGGAGAGTGCGAATTTCGCATAATTTAAGAGATAGTTGCGATATGTGATGCTATGGAATAAAAAATGGAGTTTTTATTGGAGCGATTATTGGAGAGATTATTGATGGTAATTGGTATTCGGTTAATTAATTCTGTGAGATCAACGTGACGATGTGCTATGTGAGGCCTTAGACGCGCCCGTGACTTTTGTTCGATGGAACTGTCAGCTAGAATGACGATTGTTCTCTGGATCTTTCCAGTTGTAACGATTGTTTTCTAGACTGTGGACATCTGCAACGACTGTCAGCTAGGCTCTGCCTAGAAGTGGTGATTGTTCTTTGAGCGTTATCATTTGCGAGTCTGTTTACGTGTGTATCTGCTGAGTTGGTTGCCACTAATTGAGCTGTGTTATGCCATGACAGTGATTGAGGGTGAGCTTGAGGTGCGAAATGCTTATGGTGCGAAAAGCTTAAGGAGTTGAGGAGTTGAGCTTAAAGAGTTGAGCATAAAGCGTGAGCTTAGAGTTGAGCATAAAGCGTGAGCGTAGTCCTGTCATGTCATGGCATGTGCGGTTTTCTTTTACAGATTAAAAGAGCATGTATTGAGTTTCTTGCCGATTCTTCTCAGTACAATCAGCATTCCGAATCGGTGGTAGATTCATTCCCAGAAGTCAGCTTATGAGATTTGCGGGGTCGCAAATGTTGTCAGGATGGTCGACTGTTACGACATGTTTTTAATACAACCTCCTTCATAGAGTTGGCGATTAATATGAAAAAGCATTGTGGCTGTCATATTTTTATGTGTCATTCATTGAGTTGCAGCGAAAGAGTAAATGGGTTGACTCTGGGAAAACTGCTTTTTATTTATTGAATAAGAATAAAGGAGAAATATCGTCTTTTGTTAATAATATTATAAATATTCAATATGGAATAAAGAAATACTATCATTTTTGAGGTTTCCAATGTGATGTCGTAAATAGTTACATTTTTTTCCGTTTATATTGCAAACGCAGGCTGAACCCTACAATATTTGTCAAAATAATGTACTAAGTATTTGTACACCTTGAAAAGGTCTACAGAAAACTCCGCGATGGTATACATATTATGTCTATCTTTTATGGATAACCCACAATAGCATTTTATTGACATTTTCTTCTTCATTTGTAATTTAATTGAACATTTAACATACGAATATATTACAGATTTAAAATGCAGGGTATAGCGATTGCGCGCTTTGTCTTATAGCACTTCAAATTTAGCTGCGATTGGACGGGTTTTTTTTCACATGGCCAACTAGATGTCGCTTTATCAAGAGTAACCTCTAAAGAAAACATGTTTGTATTGTGTAATGAAGATTCTTTCTTTATGACAAGAAAGCTGTGAATGTTGTATATAAAGACATTCTGTAATTAATTGTAAAAATAAAATACTTAGGGAAAATGTAAAAGTAAATAAGTAAAAATGTAGTATATAAATTTAGATATTCCAAAGATAGCAGGGAATTTTCATGGTATAGGGAAAGGGGAATTGTTTTTTTTTTATGCAGAAAAAAACTCATGGGTACCGCCGCCCGACAGGGACAGGCGGCGGTTATGTCGGACTCGCACCGACTAAAACGACCTGTGTGCTCCACCACGGTGCCGATGGCAAGGACAGGGTATCATTGTACATATTCCCCCCATCCCGCCGACAGCTCTGATCCCAGAGAACAAACACCTTCTCCGGGTAGGGGCCCCTCGAAAGAGAAGCCCGCCTCCGCTAACCGGTGCATCGGGAGCATCAGATGCACCGACCGCCTCAGGGACCTGTAAGCCAGGCGTTCGATATACCCCGTTCGAAACACCTGAAGGTCCCCAGTTAGGACGGCAGACGATGGGCTTGGGCGTGTCACTAACACCTGGACTCACCAGCAGCAGATTGAATCCAGAACAACAGTTCGTGGAACCGCTCCGCCGCCTCCCTCCGCCCCCCTCCGCAGAGCTAAGGGAGGCCATCGCTGCCCACGATCGCTCCCTGCCCACCGTGTTTGTTATGTCACGGTCGACAGAGAGAGACCGCGCCCCAAGTAGGGGCCCCAACACCTTGGTGGGCGTTTCCGCCCCCACCGGGTAATTTTTTATAGAGGTTTTCTTCCTCGCAACCCGAAGATCCCCGTTCCCATTGCTGGGTTTCCGGGTTTCGCCGACGGTGGCCGAACCATGTCCAGCCAGACTTAGAGTAAGCCAAACCGGACCCGTTGCTCATTAGGGACAACACCCCAACCCCCCTGGAGTCCCCGGCCAGTTTGCCCTCTGCTAATCAGAGGGACAACTGGATTGGCCACCCCAAGGTGGTCCGGTCGCAAAGACTAAGCTTGCCCAGGGTGCGCCACGAGGAGGCCGACCACTTTGGCACCCCAGGGGAATAGTTTTACTCCAAATTAGACGCGTGTGGGCCACGGGCAGTAATGAATAAAACAAAACTACTAGATAGATTTTAATCATTTTTTTACTGAGTGATATAGGCTATATATTTTATACCCGTGCGAAGCCGGAGCGGGCCACTAGTACTTATATATTTTTTAAATACATACTTAAATACAAATATACACCCAGGCTCAAAGACCAACAGATTCATTTATAGAAAATGTTGGTCCTCGGCGGGAATCGAAACCGCGACCCGCGTAGCTGAAGGCAGCTACCCACTGCTCCAACGGGCCAGTCTTATCAGAAATATCTTTAAAGTAAGTATTATGTAACGGAAGTAAGGGAGGTGTGAAAGTTGTAGCATACACACGTGATGATTGCTGTGGCGAGGTGTCGTTACGGAGGGGAGATGCGAAGTGGCGCGGAGGGGAGAGTAGCGCCATTAGAAAGAGTCCTCATTTATGCGCGGAGTTTACAAGAGTTAAAAAGAATAAATTGATTGACTTTTCAAAAATCATTTCTTATTTATTGAGCAAATATAAACGGAAAATAAAGTTAAATTAAATTATTTTTTTAATATACTAATATATAAAGAGTTTGTTTGTTTGATTGTTTGAACGCTTTAATCTCAGGAACTACTGTAAGTAACGGCCTGTTACTATCCCACTGCTGGGCATAGGCCTCTTCTCTCCGTTATTGGAGAGAAGGATTGGAGCTAAGACCTACCACGCTGCTCCAATGCGGATTGGTAGGTTACACATATCTCCGGAATTCTCTAGAGATATGCAGGTTTCCTCACGATGTTTTCCTTCACCGAAAAGCGTGTGATAAATTGCAATTATCAATTAGACACATAAGTTTTACTAGAAAACTCATTGGTGCCTGCCCGGGGTTTGAACCCTAGACCTCCTCGAAAGAGGCGCACGGTCATACCGCTGGGCTACCACAGCTTTTAACTACTGTACTGATTTGAAAAATTCTTTGAGTGTAAGATAGTTCATTTATCGTCAATTCTGCTGCTCCTCTCCTATTTATTCGATAAATAGAATAGGAGCAGCAATAAAAAATATTAGGAAAACGGCAATATTTAAAGCTTTCCTTGCATGCGCTAAGTAAACGGCAAAAGTTCTAAAAAATCATGTATTACAAAATTGTTCCCCTCTAAAAGTTCTAAATAAAGTCCGCGATAACTTATATCTTTTATGGTTATCAAAGTACTATATTACGGTTTTATTCTTTCCACGTGGGCGGAGGCGATAGCGATTGTTAATATTTTATAAAACAGCTTATGTCATATATGCTAATATTTAACACTCATATGGTCACATGATTTTCTTTGTTATACATAAAAGAGAAAGACATAATAGACACACCGTCATTTTCATTCTCTTTACTGTAATATGACACATTTCAATTCTCCTTCCTTACTTAAGTATATTAACTCTATGTTCGCGTCGCGTTATAAATGCAAAGTATCGCCGAAATCCATACATTTTGAGTGTTGCCAAAGATCGTTTATTCACGTAATCACTAAGTCGGACTGTTGAAAGACAGAAATAGTCCACTGTTTACTCACTGGCGATGTTTCATGTTTATTCAGTGAAGAACTCACCAGATGAATTATTCACAGCCTAAGGCGGGCGCGCAATGAAATCTCCCCTTACAATATCAGCTTAAGTTACAAGAGTATATATTATATCGATAATTTATTTGGTAACGTTCAATTTAAATTCAAAATATTTTTTACTATCGTATATATCGTAATATTTTTTTATTGCTGCTCCTCTCCTATTCATCTAAGCGTGATGTTATATGGCTTGTAGCCTTCTTCAATAAATGGACTATCTTACACTCAAGAATTTTTAAAATCGGTCTATTCGTTTTTGCGATAAGCTAGTTCAAACAATCAAACAAACTCTTTAGCTTTATATATTACTATGAAATAAGTTTTCCTGCCCTTATCCTGCTCTATGTAGGGTTGGCACAACATGTTATAAACATGTTGTCACATGTATTGGCTTCGTATTTTACGATAACTTGGTAAGAAATGAAGGTGATCTATTTTACTCAACCAGATACCACACTGTGGGTCAACTTACCTTAGTCGGCTTTTACGACACTACGGTAAGAATTGAGGGTGTTCTATTCCAATCAGCCGGATACTACACGGCGTTATAGCATAATAATTCTATGATTACATTTGTAGTATCGTTAGGTACGTTTTATAATTTATTCTCTGAACACCCTGAGATAGATATCAAATATTTTTTATAGGGCGTTACTTTGCGGATTCCATAGTATATAAGATACAATAGAATTATTTTGCTGTAATCCGCGGATTAAAGAAACATAATTTTAAATAATTTATAGAATTAGGCGTTACTTTGCGGATGTCCATAATACAAAAGTAATGAGAATATTATTTTGCGATAAAAATCTTTTATCGCGGATTATAGCAAAATAATATTCTCATTACTTTTGAACATAATTTTATTGTAGCTTCTGTATCATATAAGTGTTTATTAGTAATGTAATTTTGTTTAAGTTTCTTTTTTATTTTTAAGTTATTCATACTTTATTTTGTTTTTTTTTTAGTACTTTCTTTTTGTCACCTAGTTACTCTTTATTCTCTGTGTGTTGTTATGTGCCCCAGAAAATAAAGTCATTCTGAAAACATCGATTCTCCTATAACTTAAACACTAAATACGATAAAACAAAATCCACTAGACCTTTACCGTGAACACTCGTTTATCTCACATATATAATAAGTCAATGTTTGTGAATCTGTTAATTTGTCGTATGATATCTAACGAACCAAGGCCATTTTCTGCTCTATGAGAAACCCAAAATACTGAATTCCGGATTAATACCGGTTTTTTTTTGTGTATTGGGTCAGATATCACCAGGCCACCATCACTAGACTGGACCATCCTCATTTCTTACCGAGGTGTCGTAAAAGGCGACTAAGGTAAGTTGACCCACCGTGTGATATCCGTTTGAGTAGAATAAACCAACTTCATTTCTTACCGAGGTGTCGTAAAAGGCGACTAAGGTAAGTTGACCTACCGTTTGGTATCCGGTTGAGTAGAATAGACCACGCTCATTTTTTACTGAGGTACCGTAAAAGACGACTAAGGTAAGTTGACCCGCCGTGTAGTATCTGGCTGAGTAGAATAGACCACCCTCATCTCTTACCGAGTTGTCGTAAAAAGCGAATAAGGTAAGTTACCCACCGTGTGGTATCCGTTTTAGTAGAATAAACCACCTTCATTTCTTACCGAGGTGTCGTAAAAGTCGACTAAGGTAAGTTGACCCGCCATGTGGTATCCGGCTGAGTAGAATAGACCACCCTCATCTCTTACCGAGTTGTCGTAAAAGGCGAATAAGGTAAGTTGACCCACCGTGTGGTATCCGTTTGAGTAGAATAAACCACCTTCATTTCTTACCGAGGTGTCGTAAAAGACGACTAAGGTAAGTTGACCCGCCGTGTGGTATCCGGTTGAGTAGAATAGTCCACTCTCTTTCTAACCGAGGTGTCGAAAAAGGCGACTAAGGTACCGATTTGACACTAATGAACATTAAATATACATTTCTAATTTTCAAGAAATTTTTATATACACATTTTAATGAATCATTACTCGTAACGAAAATTCTATAAAGTTTGTCTAACTTTTATTCAAATGGAAATTTTCCCGCGTTGAATGATAAGAACGCCAGCTGCATTTCCTCAAAAACTCGCTAAACTGATTCTAACGAGAAAAACAAGAAGGCTTTCTTGTTTTTGTCTTTGCAATACGTTATATTTAGTCTATACTAGATTTTTAGTATTATTTGAATTCCCTTTTTTTTAATTTTTTGTCATCTTAATTTTTGGCTGTATATATATGAGTTGAATCAAGTTAAGATGGGCACTGGTTGCCAAAATACAGTTTAAACTATGATAGCTTAAGTGCCAGGGACACAATATTATTGTGCATTGTTGTAAAATAAATAACTTTAAATAAATAATCCTCAATACAAAAGTAATGATAAAATTATTTGGCTATAAACCGCGGTGAAGTAAAATAGAAAATATATATAATGCTAAATGTAGAGTGGACAATCCGTTTACATACCTGATACATGTAAGATCATAAAAACACATGCACAAACCTCCACCACTTCCACCACAATACACAAGCACTAAACTATCACTATTAATGTGACAATTTATAATCATTTATCTGTTACACTTTCACAGTTTATCCACTGAAATAACGGATGAAGTTTAGCGCAACTAAAGCTTATAAACTGGAATAACAAATGTACACAAAAATTCCCTTTTGCTATGGTATAAATGTGAATGTCTATCTATCTACTACCTGCTTTATTTGGTAAACCGATTTTGATAAAATTAGTTAAATCTTATATACCGAGGCGTTAAATACAACAAAGATAAACAACGCTACGCCGTGTGGTATCCGGCTGAATAGAATAGTACCACCCTCTTTTCTTACCGAGGTGTCGTAAAAGGCGACTAAGGTAAGTTGTCTCACCGTGTGGTATCCGGTTAAGTAGCACAGACCACCCTCTTTATTATCGAAGTGTCGTAAAATACGGCTAAGATAAGTTGACGTCAGGCAGGCGGCCGGTCGTTAAATACGTAGCCAAATCATGTGACAACATGTTTATAACATGTTGTGCCAACCCCACTTAGAGTGGGATAAGGACAAGAAGATTATTTATTTTAAGATAAGCAATTCTCGTTCGGGAACTGAATAAAAACATATATGTATTAATATTAATTGTCCGCCGTGTGGTATCCTAATGAGTAGAATAGATCACTCTCATTTCTTTATATAATAATCATTCATTATATAATAATTTGTTCTTAAAATATTTCAACATAAACATTCTACATAAAAGATTTCTTAGGCGTAGCAGTATTTATTTTCGTAGCACTCCTACATATGACCTGCTACGCAAACACTTATGTGCGCTACAAGTGCTACGTGAGTGTTCATACATAGTGCCCATTGCATATTGCATACAAGTCTCAGAATTCTACCTCAGTTTTACCATTATGAAATGGTTCCTTAAGGTGCGAACACACTGTTAAAAAGAAGATATAATTATAGATTAAATATTTCGTACGTTTGTTATTAAAGTGACCTAATTAATTGGCTTGATTAAGTGAAATACATTGTTATCCTTATTTCAATGAAATCATCGTGTTGCGAACTATAAATAAATAAATAAATATATGGGACACTTACACACACGGTAATTCACCCCCAAAGTAAGTAACTTAATACTTGTGTTATGGGTGACAGACAACTGGTAAATGTATACTTACATGATTTTTAAATACAAATATACACCCAGGCTCAAAAACCAATAAATTCATTTATAGAATATGTTGACCCTCGGCGGGAATCAAACACGCGACCCGTGGAGCTGAAGGCAGGGTCACTACCCACTGCGCCAACGGGCTAGTCAAAATGAAATAAACTACTGTTTTCTAGGCGTTTTCTTTGTAGGCGCTACTTTGCGTTTTATTGCAAATAGACCCAACAACTTCTTTGAATTAGGTCAGCTTAATATTAAGCGTGCGATTTGATCCTGATACATTAGTATATATATTTCTTTATTGTTTCTCTTCACACAAAATAACAATAGTAATGGTGCCATTCTTAAGGGTACAAATAGAAGTGGTGTGAGAGACTGATCCCTGTACTAGGTGACCTGTGTTACAGACAACCAGGCTCCCACCCTCGAACATCATTAGAGTAAAACACTGTATAAATGCACAAATGTATAACAGGAAAAAAAACAAATTAACTAAACTTAATATATATAATAATTATAAGATATATGTAATAATTAAACTAGAATTAATATTATTAAGATATGTGATCATTAATGTATATAAGAGTGTGTGTGTGCGTGTGTGTGTGTGTGTCGCGTGTTTGTGTGTAAGTGTGAACAATAGAAAAGTGTGTGCATGTGTATACGTGTATGTAAAAGGGATATTAATATTGAATGTTTGTAAACTTACAATGCTTATCAAACCTTCTGTTTCATTGTAGTCAAGATCGATTAACCATGAAATAAGTTTCTTTTTACAGGTTGACTTTGGTAATGAGTAGATTGAAAGGGCTTTATTTGCTTACCTAAGAAGCAGAAAAATCTCTGGCAAAATCTTGTTTTGTAAGGTACATTGTGACAGATAATAAATTTTCTGCGTTTGTCTATAAGACTTTTAGAACTATATTCAACTAGCGAATGTTTTTTTAATATAGTGTTAAGAATAAAAAGCTGCCGCACTGTTAAAACATTAACTTTAACTTTAACTTTTACATTATTATCTTTTAACAAAGTTGTTTAAATGTTGCACCTAAATTTTGCACTACAGAAAACTTTATCCTTATTACCCGAAATTTATTATGTTATTATCTGCTGTATTAAATCAAATTGAAACATCAATTAAATTGTACGATGAAAGTATAAAAATATTAAAAAACAGTTTCAAATCAAAATTTCTCAAAGCATTTTTCTTTAATTATGCAATAAATTTGTTTATTATATCTATCTAATTTCGGGGACGCCTGTCGGTGCAGGGCGGGTGGTCAGCTCCTATTCCGGACTATTCCACCCATTTCCCCATGTTGGGACAAGGGTTTCACTGCTGTCCCGACAGTGTCACCTGCTCTAATCTACCCATGGCTTTTACAAACCTGATAATATCCCTGAAGGAGATATTTTTCAGATCCTCAACTTCAATTTCATCCATACCTAGTATCTTCCATCTTACCAGCGAGTACATAGGGCACTCAGTCATATTATTATATCACTGGCCTAATAAAGCTTTGCATATATTACCCAAAAACGGTTAATTTATGCTATACCCAGATTCTCGATAGTGTTTAAATGTACCAGATGTTTTCAAGTACCTACCTCGGATTTCAAATGTTCTCACAACCTTAATATGACCTTTTGTATCTTTATTGGGCAAGTTGAGTCCCTAATACAGTTTACACTAGCGTATATATTGAAATTTCAAAAACCGTTTCTACTATATAACTTTTAGGCAAGCAGATGTTACTCAATACATAGCTGTTACTTTGCACAGATCCATGATACAAAATTAATAATGAAATTATTTTGCTATAATTCGCAATAATGTAAATAGTAAATATAATATAACGTTGAGTGAACTATCCGTTTTTATATCCGATACATGCGGATTCCAAAAAATATATGGCTAAAACCTCTACCACCGCCACAATACACAAGCACTACATATTTTTTTTACTATTACAAAATCAACAATCGTTTCGCCCCTCAACCGAAGCATCATCAGGAATTAGACTTCACGACAAAACTTCAAAGTTTTGCGATTCTATAAATGTTTTTAATCAAAAAGATACATGATATGGAAGGGTGAATGACTGTACCCAATTCTATTTCAAATATAATGCATAATCTTGACCGAGAGACTAAGGTGTGTGATAATAAGTGCGAAGGAGACAAAACTATAATGTTATTGTTTTCTTCAGTTTTTTTAAAAAGCGCGATGCGCTAGGTCAGTCAACCATTAGTAACAAAGCCAGCTCTCCATTCAATTATATTTATTAATTTATTTAAAACGATATTTAAGAAGATTAAATTATGCCCAAAGCTATCTTATACGCTTACTAGCTGCGCCAGCAGCTTCGCCCGTGTGAAAATAAGTGTTTCACAAAAAAAATCCCGAATCTAAATTTTGAATATAAAAGTAGTTATTGTGAGTTAAACATAAGAGATAAAGAAATACTGTCGCGGACTTTTTTGTAGTATTTTTGTAGATCTTCAATTCTCTAGTACATTGTTTTAGTGTTTTTACAACTGCGCGAATTTTTTAACACCATTTACAAAAACCGTAATAGATTATTAACTTAAACCATTCGGAAGAATTGCACTACCTTTTAGTAAAAACCATACAAAAATCCGTTTAGTAAAGATAAAGAAAATCGATCACAGACAAACAGCTTTTGGGGATTTTGTTTTATAATAACTTTAGGAGTGACGCCGTGTGGTATCCGGCTGAGTAGAATAGACCAACCTCATTTCTTACCGAGGTGTCGTAAAAGGCGACTAAGGTAAGTCGACCCGCCGTGTGGTATCCGGCTGAGTAGAATAGACCAACCTCATTTCTTAGCGAGGTGTCGTAAAAGGCGACTAAGGTAAGTCGACCCGCCGTGTGGTATCCGGCTGAGTAGAATAGACCACCCTCTTTCTTACCGAGATGCCGTAAAATACGACAGAGGTAAGTTGACGTCAGGCAGGCGGCCGGTCGTAAAAACGCAGCAAAATCATGTGACAGCATGTTCATACCATGTTGTGCACACTTAGAGTGGGATAAGGGCAGGAAGATGATGAATAAGTTTAGGAGTGATCACTGGATTCATTTGATTTCGTATTATTGGCACAACTCTGTATAATATAACGCCTAATCTTAAAAAATATATAAAAAACCACTCAAAACTTTCCTTGTAAGTCTCTGAGAAGTTAAACATAAAAGGCCATTTACCGAGTACAAGGGTGGTAAAAATAAGAAAACAGCTGATGCAAATACGCCCTAATTGAAATGTTTCTGCAAAACTTGACTCTCAGACCCACTTACAGGAGAGCGATTGGCTTTTATAACTTCCAAACAATCATCGGAAGTCGCTTCGGGTGGTGAATTGCGAAGAAGGCAGGTAAGAATTTGCCCTGTGAATATTTATGGTATGAAATCTTTTAGATTACGATAGCGTGTAAATTGTTTTTTTTTTCTATAATATACATTTTCATAAAATACGCCGTGTGGTATCCGGTTGAGGAAAATAGAAAGAGGGTAGTCTATTCTACTCAATCGGATACAGCGGGACTTACCTAAGTTGCCTGTTACGACACTTCTGTAAGAAAAAAGGGTGGTCTTTTCGACTCAGCCGGATACCACACGACTAGAATAGAAGACTCATTATATGAAATTAAAAATAATATAAAATGAAAATATAATATTTTTTCCCGTGTGAAATGAAAAAAGCATATACTTATGTATATGGTTTTTTTAGAAACGTTGATAGATAATAACAAAAAAATTATATTATGACGTGATTATAAAAAAAATAATTTCATTATTATTTTGTAACTAGCGGCCTGCCCCTGCTTCGCACGGGTATAAAATATATATCCCATGTCAGTCAGTGTAAAAAAAACGATTGAAATCGATCGAGTAGTTTTGATTTATTCATTACTGCCCGTGGCCCGCACGCGTTAAATTTGGAGAAAAACAATTTCCTTTCCTGTACCAAGAAGATTTCCTGCTATCTTTGGAATATCTAAATTCATATAGTACATTTTAACTTATTTACTTTTACATTTTCCCTATGTTTTTTATTTTTACAATTAATTACAGAATGTCTTTAAACAAACTCTTGAAAGAGGGACATAGCTGCTAAAGTCGAAGTGTTATAGGGTGAAGCGCGGCGTCCTCACGGCATTTTAAATCTGTAATATCTCCGAAAATGTTCACTTAAATTACATGTTGTAAACGGCCATATTGATCTATATTAAATCAACTATTTATTTAATGTTCTTAATTGGATAAGGATTAATGCTGTTTTGTATAAAAATTGCTTCAAAAATATGACATTATTTTTCGTAAAAAGTAAATGACTAAAAGTGCTATTGTGGGTTATCCATGAGAGATAGACATACACCATCGCGGACTTTTCTTTAGACCTTTTCAAGATGTACAAATACTTAGTACATTATTTTGATAAATCTCGTAGGTTTTAGCCTGCGTTTGCAATGTAAGCGGAAAAAAATTTAATTATTTACAGGAACCTCAAAAATTACAGTATTTCTCTACTCCGTATTGAATGTTATTATACGTACAAACTTTCCTCTGGAATCACTCTATCTATTACAAAAAACCGCATCAAAATCAGTGGCGTAGTTTTAAAGTTTTATGCGTACATAGGGATATAGGGACTTTGTTTTATAATATGTAGTGATAGTGATATCACTTTTGTATTATTTTTACCACAAATTCAAATTTTCTTCTACTATTTCCATGGTATTTATAGGTCGTTATTATTTCATCCACCGTCCTTTACCTAACCAAAGGTCGAAAACAAAAGATTCTTGAGTGGGTGATTATGTTTCACCCAAGGTGTCACTAATGGTCCTAAATGGAGTGGGCTCATGTAAAATTGAGGGGTTCTTGATTCATTTAAGTATAATGCATTCACTTACGTCTATAATTAGATATAAAGAACATATATTCGTTTATGTTTTGATGATAGCTAAAAATATTGTTTACTGTAACCTTTTACATAAAAAAATAAATTTTACGTAATAATAAAATTGCACAAATACGCCGTGTGGTATCCGGCTGAATAGAATAGTACCACCCTCATTTCTTACCGAGGTGTCGTAAAGGCGACTAAGGTAAGTCGACCCGGCGTGTGGTATCCGGCTGAGTAGAATAGACCTACCTCATTTCTTACCGAGGTGTCGTAAAGGCGACTAAGGTAAGTCGACCCGGCGTGTGGTATCCGGCTGAATAGAATAGACCTACCTCATTTCTTACCGAGGTGTCGTAAAGGCGACTAAGGTAAGTCGACCCGGCGTGTGGTATCCGGCTGAGTAGAATAGACCTACCTCATTTCTTACCGAGGGTTCGTAAAAGGCGACTAAGGTAAGTTGACCCACTGTGTGGTATCCGGTTTAGTAGAATAGACCACCCTCTTTTTTACCGAGGTGTCGTAAAATACGACTGAGGAAAGTTGACGTCAGGCGGCCGGTCGTAAAACGCAGCCAAATAAAAAAAAATAATTTGAATTTATTTGAAAATTACCCCGAAACAATTTATTACACAGAAATGATACAGTAATTCGAATTCACAAAAGAGATTCAATTAAACAGCTGCCGAACTTTATTGCACAGAATAGATACAGTAAAATCTGTGTGGAACTTTAGTTCATTAATAAAAGACATACAGACAAATTGCTATTACTAAAAAATCCTTAGGACAATATTCATGATGGATAAATATTTATGGGATGTGTAAAAATATTACAAGTATACAATGTGATAGCCCAACGGTAAGACCGCGCGACTCTTTCGGGAGGTCACGGGTTCAAACCCCGGGCACGTATCAATGAGTTTTTCTATTTAAAGTTATCTATATAATTGATGCAACTTATCACACTGGGTCGCGTTGTAAAGAAAACTCACCTTGGGAGCTTGAGTCCCCCGCGTAAACCAACAGAGATACTAATGTACTAAAGAATTGTAGATCTACAAAAATACTACAATAAACTCTGCGACAGCATGTCTCTATCTCTTATAATTAACTCACAATAACTACTTTTATGTTCAAAATTTCGATTTTTCTTCAAATTTGCGACACACTAATGTCCACGCGGGTGAAGCGGATATCATAGTTAGTACAAAATATTTTTTCAAAACAAAGTCGGTACTGAATATTTCTTTACTGTTTTGTACGGTATTGTAAAATGCAGAATCTCGCTCATCTCCAACAATGGCAGCCTCCATTGTCGTCCTCGCTTTTGACCCGTTTTCTCTTATCTGTATTCGCCAGACCTTTTTATTACCATATTAACGTGTTGTAGACATTCTGAGGAACCGTTGTAAGCAAATATTTAGATTTAATATAATTTTTATTTTTTCGTGTAAAAAAATTCCACAACCACTTCTGATGTGATATCACCACGGAACAGGATGAATTCTTGTTTGATAATAATTAAGGTAATAGTAAAAAAAAAGTAAGTAACGGCCTCTTACTATCCCACTGCTGGGCATAGGCCTCCTCTCTCCATTTTTGGAGAGAAGGGTTGGAGCTAAAACCTACCACGCTGCTCCAATGCGGATTGGTAGGTAACACATATCCCTAGGATTCTCTAGAGATATGCAGGTTTCCTCACGATGTTTTCCTTCACCGAAAAGCGTGTGATAAATTGCAATTATCAATTAGACACATAAGTTTTAATAGAAAAATTCATTGGTGTCTGCCCGGATTTGAACCCATGATCGTCTTTAATTAAGGTAATAACTCTGTGATTATTAGTGGAGGTGGGATTTGCAAGTAAAAACTATCTCCTATTTGTACAAGGAATTTTGACGGCAAATTTGTGCTTAGTATTTATGAACTTCAACTCGAAACTTTTAACTCAATATAGTTTTAAAAGAAACTCATACTTCTGTTAATTGTCTGTTCTGGCTTTACCATGGCAATCGCTGCCATTTATAGTAAGAACAAACAAATCCTTCTATAGGCCACGTGATTATCGCGTTGTCAGTACATCCGGTATAAAAACCTAAGTGATGACATTTGACTACTTCCGTTCCCGACAACAATAATAATATATTACCAATAATATCTTATTCAAATTAAAGTTAGTAAGTTTTCAAACTCATCTCCCATAATATTATTAGGAATATTTCCGTAAATTAAAACAACGTTTAATTACATACTAAAAAAAACCATATATGCCGGGAGCGAGGGTTGAAGGAATACTCAACGTACAGCACATAGAATCTAATAGTCGTACTGAATTCACGTTGAGAACGGCACGGAAGAATATTAATACAAATCTGAAGTCACTAGAATTTTCGCCGAAAAGATCTCGCTAAGTTTCAAAACTCATCTCTCGTATAAGTCATCGGGAATATTTGAATAAATTAAAACGAGGTTTAATAACTAAGAAAGCCACACTTTAATTATAGCCTCGTGGCCGAGGCTTTACTTAAATTAACCTACAACACATGTTGTCTATTAGTCGCATTGAATCTACGTTCAAAACGACACTTTTTATTTAATCGTATGGCACTATTTCAGAGAAAAACTATAAGCGTAATGAATAATAATAATAAGAATGTCAAATGCAATAAAATATATTAATGTCAAAAGATTTTTATGTCAAAATTGGGAATTAATTAAATATATTATATAATGGCAATTTAATTTTTTATTTTTTATAAATCAAAGTCCAGGTTGTCCAACCAGTTGGTGAACGACGAAGGAAGATCAAACAAGTCTCCAAATGGGCCATGGTACGAACGTATGGGACAACGCTGGATTATATGTTCCATAGTTTGATCTTCCTCGCCGCAGTCACAGACGCCAGAAGGCTTCCAGCCCCATTTGTGCAGCAAAAAATTGCAGCGCCCATGCCCTGTTCGTAATCGGTTTAAGCGGCACCACAAATTGCGTGGCAGGTGGAAACCCTTTAACTTTAGTGTGGGGTCGGAAATGTGTGATGCTGGTGGTCCAGATGCGGTCCATTCTGTTTTCCAAGCTTCCTGCAGATTGAACTCCTTAATCTCGTGAGCATCGACGTAAACAGCACGGCGAGACTTCAGCCGTTTTGGTGGAGGGTTGGTAAAGATCCCATTGACATGGAGTCGGGGGTTGGCATTAATTCTGTCAACTTCTCTTTTTAGGGCTAGTTTTCTTCGTAGGTGTGGGGGGGCAATGTGTGACAGGACCGGAAGCCAATACCGAGGTGTGGATTTAACAGTACCAGAAATGCACCTCATGGCGTCATATAGCCTTGAGTCAACCTTGTTTACATGAGCACTGTTCAGCCAAATAGGGGCACAGTACTCTGCTGCGGAGAAAGCCAAAGCCATACTAGAGGTTCGCAGACAGTCAGCGGATGCTCCCCAAGTTGTTCCACAGAGCTTCTGTATAATATTATTTCTGGATCCGACCTTAAGGGATAGCTTGTAGAGGTGCTCTTTGTAGGTTAATGTCCTATCAAGAGTAACCCCAAGATATTTGGGGGTAGCATTGTATTTGAGTACCTCACCAGCAAAGAAAACCTTTGGCTGATATCTCGCTAGCTGGTTATACAGGTGGAAACAACCAACCTCGGTCTTATTCGCACTGGGGAATAACCTCCAGGATTGGAAATATTTTGCGAGGGTTACGAGATCGTTAGTTAGGATGTTTTCCCCTGTAATAAAATCCTTACTTTGGGCAACCAGCGCTATATCATCTGCATAAATAAACTTTGTAGCTGTGGTAGTGGGTAAGTCATAGATATAAATGTTGAAAAGTGTAGGAGCCAACACAGAGCCCTGTGGCAGACCATTTTTCAATTTTCTCCGTTTGCTTTTGCAGTCCCCCAGGAATACTTCAAACTCCCTGTCACTGAGCAGGCTAGAAATGAGGTTGACTATACTCACGTTTGGAATAACTTTGAGCAGTTTACAGATGAGACCTTGTCGCCATACAGTATCGTACGCAGCTGTAAGATCGATAAAAACTGCAGTGGACTTCATATGTTGTTGGAAACCTGCTTCAATGTGGGAAGTTAATGCCAGAACTTGATCGGCGCAGCTGCGGTTGTGTCTAAAACCAGCTTGCTCAGGTGGTATACACATCTCCACGTGAGGTAGGATCCTGGTGAGAATCAGGCGTTCAAGCAGT
The DNA here is from genome assembly GCA_029227775.1 of Morpho helenor. Taxonomy (NCBI): domain Eukaryota; kingdom Metazoa; phylum Arthropoda; class Insecta; order Lepidoptera; family Nymphalidae; genus Morpho; species Morpho helenor. The sequence continues at coordinate 2,030,450 of JARGCU010000044.1, forward strand.
TTTAAAGTGCAGCTAAGGAGGGCTATTGGACGATAATTTTCTGGTAGGTCATGTGACTTCCCTGGTTTTAATACTGCAACCACTTTGGCAAATTTAAATTCTTTAGGTAGCCTATTCTGCTGCAAGATATTTGTGAAAAAGGTGCCTAACCAGTCTATTCCACAAGGTCCCAGGTGTCGGAGAAACTCATTAAATATATTGTCTGGGCCAGCAGCTTTGTTACTTTTGAGGAGCTTTATTGCTTCTATAATTTCTAAGGAAGTAAATGGCCTTGACAACTCTGGATCATGAAGAGGATTCTGCTTTAGCGCTTTGAGTTCCTTTTTTATATGTCTTGTAAAAAGCTTGTCTCGTTTAACCCTGGTAACCTCCACCATGCGAGCGGCAATAGTGTCAGGTTTCACTTTAATATCTTGCCTAGACGGGTGTTGTTTGCCGGTTAAAGAATGTAAGGTCTTCCAAGCCTTTCTGCTAGATCTTTTGAAGTCCAAATTTGATACCATGGTCTCCCACTTGTCCTTGCGGTTTTTGTCAAGAGAGTGCAATAGCTCGGTTCCTATGCTATGGTCACCGGTAGCTTGATATTTTTTATAAAGGATTTCAATATCAGGACTCCAGCCAGGTACATATTCCTTTCTGTATCCTCTAGGAATATTCTGCTTTGCAGCCTTTATTAAAATATCCACAAATTTATGGTAATTTGAGGGTGTGGGTTCCGGATTGACTCTATTCAAAGACAAGTCTACACTCTCACTAAATTTTTCCCATTTTGCACGCCTAAAATTCCACCTAGGAAGTGGCATCGAGTATGCAAGGGGAATTTTAAGACCGACTTCTAAGACTACTGGTCTGTGTTGACTGTTCGGAAAATCTGATAACACTTTGCGGTTAATTGGCATGGGCTGTTCAAGTTGATCTTTGGAAATAAAGGTAAGGTCAGTATTGTAGTCTTTATTCCATCGTGCCGAGTGAAAGGTGCCTTTATCTTTAGCATCATATACTAGATATAATTTGAAGACTTCGGCCCATTTTACTACTGCAATTCCATTTTCATCGTTCATCTCATATCTCCAATCTGTGTGGTGACTATTAAAATCCCCTGTGTAGATACTAGGATGATCAAATATCGGTAGAACTTCTGTGGGCCAAACAACAGATGGGGGCTTGTAGACATTTACTATAGTAAAGTTGGCGACCTTTATTGCAGTAGTGAAAATGTAATTTTCATCATTTGAGTAAATGTGCTGAACTTGTCGAAGGGTTGATCTAGCATAAGTGGCGATGCCGTATTTAGGATGGTGTAAAGCTTTAACCACAACATAGCCTGGTATTTCACCACGGTTAGTCATGTCTGCATCATCTTTAGTGTGGGTTTCCTGGACATTGACAATGTCAATTTGATTATCCCGCAGGATTTTGTGAAGATATTCACATTTAGCGCGGCTAATGCCCTCTATGTTAAGTTGTAAGATGCGGACTGATGGTCCGACATCCTTAGTCCGGGGGCTCTTAGAAGAGCCTTTTGGTACATGTAAAGCCATATCGTTTTAAACTATGGCAAATAAACGCTTATATTTCTTATGCCGCTTGTTTCGTCGCTCGTTTAGCACCACCCAGGGGACACGTGCAGGAGAGTAGAAGGTAAATTCCTGCGGACGTGAGCGACGGGTCGCCCCCCATGCGGACGTGAGCGACGGGTCGCCCCCCCAAAACGACACTGACGAACATTTATACAAATCTGCAATTAAATGAATTTTCGACAAAAAGATGTCTCAGTTTCCATCTCCGTTACTGAGTCATCGGGAATATTTGAATAAATTAAAACGAGGTTTAATAACTGAGAAAGCCATATTTTAAAACATCTTCAGGTGTAGGTAAGGATTTTACATGGCAAAGAGCACTAAACAAGACAGACTAAACCTACAGCACATAGCGTCTAATAGTCGCATTGAATCTACGTTCAAAACGCATCTGACTAACATTTATATAAATCTGATTAAACGAATTTTCGACAAAAAGATGTCTCAGTTTCCAAACTCATCTTCGTTACTGAGTCATCGGGAATATTTAAATAAATTAAAACGAGGTTTAATAACTAAGGAAGCCATATTTTAATATATCTCTGGAGGCGAATCATATCTCCGAGGAACACTTAACAAAAGTTTTCATCTGGAGCTCATACGTTGTGTAAGTTTGAGTTATGAAATGCAGAATGCTGAACACTGGAATATAGTTAATGAGTTCCTACATTTGTGTTTCGCAACTCTCTTTGGTGCACTTTGGATGTTTAAAGTTCTCGCATTAAGGTCGGATTAGATTTTTAGATTGCGCCGTCCGCTATGCGCGGATTTTATTTATTTATTTCTTTCTTTTTTATGCATATATTTAGAAAAGAGAGAGAGAAAAAAACACTTGTTTAAAGGCGGACTTATCCCTAAAGGGGATCTCTTCCAGTCAACCTTTGAGTAATAGAAAGAAATGGACAAGAATTGAAAAAGAAAGAGAGTACGGGTCATTTAAAGAAAAAGAAAAAGTTTATATAAATTGAACTATTTAATCTATATTTACTAATAATATTGGTAAAATAAATAGATGAAAAGATGCTAATAATAAATAATTACTTAAGATAAGTATTTTCTAATCTGTAACTTTAAATACTGAAAGGGAAAGAGATTTGTGGATTGATACTGGTAAATCATTCCACAGCTTAACACCTTGAAAGCTAAATGATCTCAAGTAAGTCAGTAAGGAGCATTTAGAGAAAGCAAGATCTAAGGTATTTATAGAGCATTCCATAACTATACAATAAAATTCCACAAGACTTTGTTTTATGATAAGTATAAATAGATAGCTAGAATTCTCATAGGTTGAAGGTAAGTTCTGTAAACTCCTCAGGTAAGTTCCATACGATAATTTCCTTCAACTAAAATGTATAATGTACTTACCTCTGGAGTCATTGAACCCGAGTGTTTGAGACGCGTTCATTATCTCAAATTCAAATTCAAATTCAAAATTCAAAATATTCTTTATTCAAATAAACTTGTAAACAAGTGCTTTTGAATCGTCAACTCTACTGCTGGTTCGGAAAGCTGTTCCTACCGAGAAGAGCCAGCAAGAAACTCGGCGGTTGCTCTTTTAGAAATATAATTCTTAATACTATTTCCATAAAGTCGTTACTGTCTTGTAGGTTCAAAGAGAGCTATATCCACACATTCTTATCTTTCAAATAATCTTCAAGAGTATAGTAGGCTTTCTGTATCAGCCTCTTATTAACAGTGTTTTTAAACTGATGTAATGGCAAAGCTGAAATTGATTATCTCACCCTGCCGCTCGTCCTCCTGCAATACAAGTATACATTAAGTAGGTTATAGGAGTTTATACCATATCGCATACTGCATCCATATTAGACCAGTCTACAGAAAGGTTTAAATTAAGTATAAGAGATATGCATATATGTATAGCATATTACACAGTAGATTATTTGAATGATAAAAATGTTTGCATTTGAATATCCTTTGAGCTTCAAACAAAACTGCGCTTAAAAATCATCATTCTCCTACCCTTATCTCTATGTGCGGTCGGAACAACATGTTGTTACATGTTTTGGCTACGTATTTTACTACAGGCCGCTTGCCTGACTTACCTTAGTCGCCTTTTACGACACCTCGGTAAGAAATGAAGATGATATATTCTACTCAGCCAGATACCACACGGCGGGTCAATTTACCTTAGTCGCCTGTTACGACACTTCGGTATGCAATGACGGTGGTCTATTCTACTCACCTGGATACCACATAATAGACTGCAGATAAATAATATAAATTTAAAATATTTAAAATGTTTAAAATATTGACCGCCGAATTTCTTGCTGGTTCTTTTCGGGAAGAGCAATATTCCGAACTAGTTGTAGCTTTATTAAATCTAATTGATCCTTGACTATTCAAAATTGCAAACAGCTTATTTGAATAAAGACCCCACTTCGAGTGGGATAAGAGCAAGGATGATTATTTGTGAACTTAAGGTCAAAACATGATGTTATCTTTTAAGGTAAAAGAGGCAAATTTTTTCCTAAATATTCATTTAAACTGACGAAATATATAAAAAAATTAAAATAAAATTATGTCATCCTCAGTACAAAATCTAAAAATAAAGCTATTTACTAACTACGCCATAAACTTTTTGCACCTGTTAGCAGTTTTAATTAAATTCCCTCTTTCGCTTCGCGGAAATTCGCATAGGTGAAAAGTTTCCCTTTAGCCTTAATATCATACGGGAAAGCTGAACTTGTGCTATTTGTATGCAAATGCAGGTGCTATTTCAATTAAGTTAATAGAAATATAGTTGAAACTTCTCGGGTCTAGAACATAAGGATGGCATAACTAAAGACACGTGTAGCTTTAATATTTAAATGAGTTAATCTTGTAGGTTAATATTGGGGGAGAATTGGAAGAGAAGAAATTTTGGGGGAGAAAAATCGATCTAGCTACGTTTTATTTTTAAAAATTCCGTTTTATCCCTATTTAAATTAAAAATATGGTATAATGTAGGATTGAAAGCAAAGGATTTTTTTTGCTGTCAAACTGTTCAAATTTTTTGTTTGTCGTTAATTGTCAAGTCAGCGTAGCTTATTCGCGCAGCGGGTGGTTGCGAGAAATGATACCTAGGATCGAATCCCATCTACCCAATTATTTTTTCTGTTTAGTTTCTTTTTTTTATTTTGCAAAAAATTAATCAACCAGATACTATGACTTAAATAAAGTATTGCTAGTAAAATTATAGTTTTGAAAAGTATTGTGTCTCTTGATTTTTTGGCTTATAAATCCAAAACTAAGTCACTTAGTAGAGATCTCGACCATAAATACAAAAAGTATTATACTATCCTACTAATATTATAAATGCGAAAGTTTGTGTGTATGGATGTACGTCTGTACCAACCAATATCCAGTAACCAATATCGATGAAATTTAGCACAATTATTCCTTATACGCCGTAATAGCATATAGGCTATAGAAATCCTGTTAAGTGTACAGGAATAGGTTGACATTGAAAAGCATCATTTATTATCGATCTATCACACAATAGTCCACGCAAACGAAGTCACGGGTAAAATCTTACTAGATTTTACCCGTGACTTCGTAACACATTTAAGAGACATGAAACAAAAAGATTTCTCTTTACAATTGAAGCATCTTTGATATAAAATCCACAAATCATACAATGAATCGCGTACAATAGATAAAATGAGGTTTCTCAGGTTTAATGTTGAAAATTAAATTTACGGTTCTGACACAATTGAAGCTTAATATCCGGGAAAAGCCAATGAAAATGAAAAAGAAGCCAACTAAAGCCGTATCATATCCGGCAGAGTCCAGCGAACGGCCGATGCAATTTTCGTATTGTAAAAGTAAACTAAGTAGCGGCCTGTTACTCTCCCACTGCTGGGAATAGACCTCTCTCCATTTTTTGAGAGAAGGGTTGGAACTAAGACCTACCACGCTGCTCCAATGCGGATTACGTTACACATATCTCCAGGATTCTCTAGAAATATGCAGGTTTCCTTACGATGTTTTCCTTCACCGAAAAACGTGTAATAAATTACAATTATCAATTAGACACATAAGTTTTAATAGAAAAACTCATTGGTGTCTGCCCGGGTTTGAACCCGTGACCTCCTCGAAAGAGTCGCACGGTTTATCCGCTGGGCCAACCATCACAGATTCTATTCGTATTGTAAATGGCTTAAATTGATTACAGACTTATCTATCTATACTTATCATAAAACAAAAAGTTGTCTGTCTGTCTGTATGTGAAAGATTTTCTTAAAATCTACTCAACGGATTTTTGTTCAGTTTTTATTTAATAAAAACATAATATAGATTATTAAATTACAATTTTTACTAATACATTAGAATGTCACATATTCATATCGTAAAAAAATGCTGCAATAATAGTGAAATATTGAAGTTTCAAATAGAAGAATAAACCACCTTCATTTCTTACGGATATGTCGTAAAAGACGGCTAAGGTAAGTTGACACGCCGTGTGGTATCAGGCTGAGTAGAATAAACCACACTAATTTCTTACTGAGGTGTCGTAAAAGGTAACTAAGGTAAGTTAACCGCCGTATGGTAACCGGCTGAGTAGAATAGACCACATTCATTTCTTGCCGAGGTGTCATAAAAGGCGACTAAGGTAAGTTAACACGCCGTGTGGTATCCGGCTGAATAGAATAGACCACCCTCATTTCTTACTGAGCTATCGTTAAAGGCGACTAAGGTAAGTTGACCCGCCGTGTGGTATCCGGCTGAGTAGATTAGACCACCCTCATTTCTTACGGATATGTCGTAAAAGATGGCTAAGGTAAGTTGACACGCCGTGTGGTATCAGGCTGAGTAGAATAGACCACACTAATTTCTTACTGAGGTTTCGTAAAAGGCAACTAAGGTAAGTTGACCCACCGTAAGGTATCCGGCTGAGTAGATTAGACCACCCTCATTTCTTACCGAGGTATCGTAAAAGGCGACTAAGATAAGTTGACATCATGCAGGCGGCCGGTCGAAAAATACTTAGCCAAATCATGTGACGGCATGTTTATAACATGTTATGCCGACCGGACTTAGAGTGGAATAAGGACAGGAGAATGATGATTAAAGTTTCATTTAGAAAGTAGGTCAACGAATTTTTATCATTATTTTACATTATCAAATGTCGTGACAAGATTTTTAATTTTTCTAACTACAAATGCTAAAGACTTTTCGATACTGTTGAGTCATCATAAAATAATTTGACTAAACAATTTCAAAAGTTAAAGATTTGGAATTAATGAGAACTGGGAAAGTTTTAAAAACAAAAAAGATTTACTAATCTCTAACAAATTGTTCTCAACATGAAGTTCTTACAAAGTTTGGAATAAATCAGACATTTTAGCCACAACAATTCTCTAGACATACTTAGGTACATATTTTTTGTATCATCAAACTAACTCGGTATACACAAAGCTTTTAAGACGAGTTGGTGATCGGAGTTCTAGTCTTAATGCAATTTAAAGCATGTCTAAAATCTAAAAGCATCTTAAAACATGTCTAATCTTAAAGCATTGATAACACTGTACATCGCTCGTACTTGGGTTATTTAAAAATATTAGTCGGTCGTCAAATACTTATATAATTGGTAGAACGGATCACCAGAGCTTTGGCGACAAGTTAAGAATGGTAAGAACTTTTTTAAACAAAGTGTGAGGACACAGGGAACGGTTAACTGTTAACAGTGAACAGTTAAAAAGTGGCTATGTAAATCACTTGTAAAGACAAGAAAATAATGATCAAACTCGATTAATAGGATTTGATAAAAAAAAGGTAACGGCCTGTTACTATCCCAATGCTGAGTATAAGCTCTCACCATTTTTTTTAAATAGAATGATTGGAACTAAGATATACCATGCTCTAATACGGATTAGTAGGTTACACATATCCCTAGAATTGTCTTGAGATTAGCAGGGTTCCTCATGATGTTTTCCTTCACCGAAAAGCGTGTGAAAAATTGCAATAATCAATTAGACTCATACATTTTAACAGAAAAACTCATTGCTGGCTGCCCGGGGTTTGAACTCATGACCCCTCGAAAAAGTCGCATCTCACCACTGGGCTACCATAGCTAAAAAAAATTAGATATTACCCTAAGAATACTAAACAAAAAACACATGTAATCATCCTCACTCCCTTATCCCATTCTTAAGTCGGGTCGGCACAACATGTTGTAAACATGCTGTCAAATGCTACTTATTTTACGCCCGGTCGCCTGCCTGACGTGAACTTACCTTAGCCGCCTTTTACGAAACCTTAATAAGAAAGAGGGTGGTTTATTCTTCCCAACCGGATACCACACGGTAGGCCAACTTTACCTTAGTCGCCTTTTACGACACCTTGGTAAGAAATGAGTGTAGTTTATTCTACTCAACCGGATACCACACAGCGGGTCAACTTACCTTAGTCGCCTTTTACGACACCTCGGTAAGAAATGAGAATGGTCTATTCTATTCAGCCCGATACCACACGGTTTATGTAATATTTGGTCTTTTCATTTGTCACTACTATACTATAATTCACGAAACCGTTATCCTGTGAACGACTTAAGTGTCGTATTAGGGATGAAAACGGAGTATTAGCATAAATGTCAGGCTGCAAATTTGCCCAAAGGGCTCCTTTATTATTCACCGCCGTGTGATATGACACGAGTACGCACGCGAACGCGTTATTACTATTGCTTTGAACGGGCGAGTGTAGTCGTACGAGTTAACTCGCAAGAAAAATTAAAAAAATCATAAATTAAAACAATACTATATTCTTGTAAATTAATAGTAACGACCCTTAAAAAAGTTAATCCATAAAGTTTTTTTTCTATTACTAGAATTTTAATCTTTTCTACTACTAGAATTTTAATCTTGTCTTTTACGCAATATTATTTTAAGTAGTACGTAAATTAAATGAAATACGTACTTTATTCTTTCACTTTTGTACCACTATAAATTAGTAACAAGCATAGAGTCAATGTTGTCAGTAACAAATAGTTGTAAAACGATACTCTATAGTATCATTTATATTATTAATTTCATTATTAAGAACTAAGAGACAAGATGTTGTTTTTGGGGTATTTAATATCAGTACCTGGACGAGCTTTGCTTTTTATTTTTTTATAAAGAAAAGAAAAAGAAGAAATATATAATAGTACTGATACTATCTGGAATCGATCAGAGTATTCTGAATTCAATGCCGCCCGTTCCCAATTGAGCTGTCATGACTTTGCAAATGTCAGTCGTAATTAATCTTTGATTCTGATAATGTTGTAGCAGTTTTTCAGTGTTCAGACACTGGGGCAAGATGAGGCAGCAGGGACAAGATGACATTTTTAAATGAAAACTAGTTAAATCGATATAAATCGCCCCCGAGAGCCCTATATTCTAATTTTCATATTGTTGGAGCCGTTTCCGAAATTCAGATTATAGATAGATAGATTATATTATAGATAGATATACAAGATTAGCTCATAACGAATTAAATATACATCAAATTAAAAATGTATGTCACTTTTATTGTCCAGAAAAACAGTTCACTATAAATGTTATTATATTCCTAATCCGTTAAAGAAATTAATTACTCAGCATCAAACGCAGCACCGCACAGCATAATACAAATATTCTAATATAATTCAGTATGCCGCACAAAATATAATCCAAATAACACCATCGGCTTTATGCTGACACCATTAACGATTATATTCGCTTGAGCGACTAACATATGATATTCCGAATGCCGACACATGGTATTATATAAAAACCGCATTCGTTCAACCATATTTAAACGTTATAAGTCCTCCTACCCTTATCCCACTCTAAGAGGGTTCGGCACATGTTATAAACATGCTGTCACATGATTTGGGTTCGTGCTTTCGACCGCCCGCCTACCTGACGTCAACTTACCTTAGTCGTATTTTAGGACACCTTGGTAAAAAATGATGATCGTTTTGTCTACTTAGCCAAATACAACACGACGAGTCAACTTAACTAAATCGCCTTTTACAACACCTCAGTAAGAAAGAGGGTGGTCTTGTCTACTTAACCGAATACCACACGGCGGGTCGACTTACCTTAGTCGCCTTTTACGACACCTTGGTAAGAAAGAGGGTGGTCTTGTCTATTTAACCAAATACCACACAACGGGTCAACTTAACTAAGTCGCCTTTTACGACACCTCGGTAAGAAATGAGGGTGGTCTTGTCTACTCAGCCGAATACTAGACAACGGGTCAACTTAATTAAGTGGCCTTATGCAACACCTCGGTAAGAAATGAGGGTGGTCTATTCTACTCAGCCCGACACCACACGGCTTATATTTATGTATTTAAAATTATATACGTATATTTTAACCAGTTGTCTGTGAACCATAATACAAGTATTAAGTTACTTTGCATATATTTATTTATATTTATTTGTTACGGTCGACAAAATCTCGTTTATAGCCGGCCTAATAAAATAGCCGCATTATTTTGATAATTCGGCAGGGTTAACAAATTAAACCCTAAATAAAACTGACTATACCCTTTTTTAGCTGTGGTAGCCCAGTGGTAACACCGTACGCCTCTTTCGAGGAGGTCTAGGGTTCAAACCCCGGGCAGACACCAATGAGTTATCTAGTAAAACTTATGTGTCTAATAGATAATTGCAATTTATCACACGCTTTTCGGTGAAGGAAAACATCGTGAGGAAACCTGCATATCTCTAGACAATTCTGGGGATATGTGTAACCTACCAATCCGCATTGGAGCAGCGTGGTAGGTCTTAGCTCCAATCCTTCTCTCCAAAAAAAAAAAGGAGAGAAGAGGCCTATACCCAGCAGTGGGATAGTAACAGGCCGTTACTTACTTACTTTTTTTACTTTTTATACCCTTTTTATTACACTTAACCTCATTAACAGTATTACAGAGACAGGCGAGCGCAGAAACATTGTTGAGGGTGCAAAAGAGGGTATTAGACCATAGAAGCTTTAATAGTCAGATAAAGTTGTCCTAAGAGTGCTTTGGGAGACCATTCCACGGCTTTATGCAATTAACTTATTCATTTGTCTGTCAAACATTAAAGGCATCTTAAAAATAAATGAACACTCCACAAGAAACCGACTTTATTACTTCATCTGAAATATTAAATTACGCTCGCTCATACCCTGTTTTTTTAGGGTAAGGTGGCTTTTACAAAGGCAAACAATTCAAAATTTTTATTGGATTTTTGGAGGCGAGAGTAGGTATTGATTACAAGATCGACTTTATTCAATCTAATAAATGTCAGTTGATCGTGAATAACTTAACAGAATCTATACTTCCATCATCTTCCTGCCCTTATCCAACTCTAAGTGAGGTCGGCACAACATGTTACAAACATATTGTTACGTGATTTGGCTAGTTATTTTACGACCTGCCGCCTGCCTGAAGTCAACTTACCTTAGTCGTATTTCACGACACCTCAGTAAGAAATTAAGGTGGTCTATTCTACTCAGCCGGATACCACACGGCGGGTCGACTTACTTAGTCGCCTCTTACGACACCTCGGTAAGTTGACCTTTGTACACTTTTTTTTACCAATAATGTTTTTTCCAAGATTTTTATGGTACACATAAAAATAAATAAATGAGGGTGGTCTATTCAACAGGATCTATACATACTATAAAAAAGTCCACAAAATCTGTCTGTATGTAATTAATTTTCTCTACATCTACTAAACCGTTTTTATACATTTTTTACTAATAAGTAGTGCAATTCTTCCTGAAGGTTTAGATTACATTACAGTTTTACGCAATTTTGTACGTAAATTGTGTTGAGGAGGTCGCGCAGTTGTAAAAGTAATGTACTAGAGAATTGTAGATCTACAAAAATACTGCAAAAAAGGCCGCGACAGCATATCTCTACTGTTATGATTACCTCACAATAACTACTTTTATGTTTAAAATTTCAATTAAATACACTAACTTTTACGTGGGCGAAGTCGCAAGTAGTAGTATTTTGTATTTTTAATAGCTTTTATTCAACTTGCCGTGTATGTATGTTAAGGTAGAATCTTGGTAGCTAAATTTGACCCACTTCCCGGTGTCCGATTGAGCTCAAATTTTACATACTGGTCCATTCTCAATGACAATGCATGTTTATTATAAGCATTACCTGATGCTGGTGCCAGGATTGATTCCAGACAAGGGAGCTTCTCAACAGTTAACAGTAGGGGCATGAAATTTTGTTAAAAGATTTTAACTACCTTGTTATTAATGGCTTTGAAGGTAGAAGTTTCTGATAAATAGAATATGCGATTTGATGAAGTTAAACAGATGTTTTCGATAAAATATTTTGTAGTCAAAAGTGGTGTAGATTTTATTGTTCTTGACATTATTACCAAGTTTATGTTTAAATAACAGTGACCAGATTTTAAATCTTTGAACAGTATCTTAATCTAGTCCAAATCAATCAGTTTATCCAAGGAGCTAAAGACAGGTCAGTCACCTGCTTACGTTATGAGGAAAGTGCCAAGATACTGAAAATATTTTACCACAAACACGAGAAAAATCTCTTTAGCTAGACTTTCTATTGATGAGAACTCCAACATTTGGGAATACATTTAATAATCACGAAGTGATCGAAATAAATGCGAAAACCTTGTTCGGAGTTTGTTAATAAATTAGGAACTTTGGATTTGTGAAATGCCATTTTCAGAACTCAACAGTTTTTAATTATAGAACTCTAGAGATTTATTACGATTCCGCATGCTTATAAATTCAACCGCTATGACATGTAATTAAGAACTATGTGAATTAACAATTACTTTTACCTTTTTTTTCTGCTATTGATTTTGGTTTTCCTAGTTTTTCTGTGCTTGTTGTTGTTTGCAGTTTCTCTGTGCTTGTTTTGTTTCGCTTAGTTTATTTGTGCTTGTTCTATTTACCTAGTTATCTATCGTTGCTGTTGTTTTTCCTGGTTTCTCTATGCTTGTCATACTTTTGCTTATTTTATCCCCGCTTGTTTTATTTTGCTTAGTTTATTTGTGCTTGTTTTGTTTTGCTTAGTTTATTTGTGCTTGTTTTTTTTACCGTGGTGTTGTAAAATATGACTAAGGTCGTAAGTTGACGTCAGGCCGGCGACCGGGCGTAAAGTACGTAGCCAAATCATGTGACAACATGTTTATAACATGTTGCGCTGACTCCACTTAGAGTGGGATAAGGGCACAGGGATGATAATGATGGTATTGGTAAATTTGATAACATCATATTATTTTATAATAAGTAAGATTTTCATCTCGTTTTGCCTGACGTTTGCAGAAAATAACTACCGAAGAGATTTTAGTTAAATAAACAAACCAATATATCTTGATCTTTCTTTGACCTTCATCAAGATTAGCCCATATACAGAAGTAATTATAAAATTAATTTTGTTACAATCTGCGATGAAGTAAAATAGAATATTTATATAATGCTAAATGTAGAGTGGACATCAGTTCCATTCATTCGCAAAGATTTTGGTAGTGGAGTCTATCTCCTGATGATGCTTCGGTTGCGGGACGAAACGATTGTTGAGTTTGTGATAGTGAACGTATGTAGTGCTTGTGTATTATGGTGGCGGTGGTGGAGGTTTGTGTATTTCTTACTGAGTAAAAATATTAATCATTAGTAATAGTAGATTTTATGTCATCTCTTTTTGCCTGACGTTCGCAGAGGATAACTACCAAAGAGATTTTAGCAAAATAAACAAACCAATATAACTTGATCTTCCAAAAGATCTTCATTGAGATTAACCCGTATAACGAAAAAAGGTTAAAGGAATTTACCAACAAACCAAAAAGCCCTAGGCAGTTAAGTAACATACAATTTGCAAGCATTACGCAATACATTTAGACTATAAAAAGACCGTCAACAAAAGGCACAATAAAAGGTCACATACAATCTCATTACTACGACGTTAGGTGCTGACATTTACATCCCTGCCTTGTCACCTTCATCCCCTTTCTGCAAATAGCGAAATATATTTAAGAAGTCACATTTTCTATCCTCTTTACCTGCAATCCGATGTCTTAATAGATAATAGAGCTTTCCCATAAATATTTAGGGCAACTTTTGAAAATTAATGTATAGAAATCGGCTATACTCACGTGTTATTTTATCGGATGAGCCCGACTAGTTTCAAGCCCATACGGGGCTCTTATTCATGAGCTCTTTACGCGGCGTTATCGCGGCGGGAACTCAAGCCCCCGAGAGCCCCGTATGGGCTTGAAACTAGTCGGGCTCATCCGATAAAATAACACGTGAGTATAGCCGGTTTCTATACATTAATTATGAATTCCACTCACGATAGTTTAAATTCAAAAACTTTTGATAAATTATTGTTACAGTATCTTTAATAGTTAATGTATAGAACCGGCTATACTCACGTCTTATTTTATCGGGTTAGCCCGACTAGTTTCGAACCATCCGGGCCACTTATTCATGAGCTCTTTACACGATCTTTATCTTTTACAGTATCTTTAACTTAGAGTTATTATACTAATAGCTGCGACTTTGCTCGCGTGGAAAGATTAAAACCGTAATATAGTATTTTGATAACCATAAAAGTGGTTAAAGTGGGTTAACCTAAAAAGCTAGACACATGCTGTCGCGGACTTTTATTTAGATATTTTAGAAGAAAACATTTGATTTTTGAATAACTTTCACCGTTTACTTAGCGCACGGGAGGAAAGGTTTAAATCTTGCCGTTTTCGCGATGTTTTTTATTGCTGCTCCTCTCTTATTCATCTTAGCGTGATGTTATATAGCCTATAGCCTTCCTCGATAAATAAACTATTTTACACGCAAAGAATTTTTCAAATCGGTCCAGTAGTTTACTGAGATTAGTGCGTTCAAACAATCAAACAAAGAAACTCTTCAGCTTTATATATTAGTATAGTTTATAGCCATCCTCGATAAATGGACTATCTTACACTCAAAGAAATTTTCAAATCGGTCCAGTAGTTCCTGAGATTAGCGCGTTGAAACAATCAAACAAAGAAACTCTTCAGCTTTATATATTAGTATAATTTATAGCCATCCTCGATAAATGGACTATCTTACACTCAAAGAATTTTTCAAATCGGTCCAGTAGCTCCTGAGATTAGCCCGTTCAAACTATCAAACAAACTCTTCAGCTTTATATATTAATATAGTCTACAGCCTTCCTCGATAAATGGACTATCTTACACTCAAAGAATTTTTCAAATCCGTCCAGTGGTTTCTGAAATTAGTGCGTTCAAACGAACTAACAAACAAACTCTTCAATATATAGATATATAATATAAAAGTCGAAAGGGTGGTTCACTGTATAAACATTTTTTTGGTTGTTAATATGAATCATCAGAAACATTTTATATAAAAGATAGAGGAACGAAACGTTGACAAAGAGCTTTTCTTAAGTCGTATCGTAATCAAATTCCAATATCCATTCGTCTCATACTCCACGTCCCGTCTTCCCCTATTTGGCACAACGTATTGAAATAAAAGCCTCTGAAAGTGTTGTCGAAACGATATCTTTGCATGACTGATGACTTATATGAAAGTAATATATTACTGATAGTATGTGTCAATCTTTTGTACTTTTCGCATTAACATATAATATCTGGGTGACCGAGCTTCGCTCGGTAATTTTTTACAAAAAAAACTTTAAAAAAAAGAAAAAACAATTATTTAGTTGGGATCGATCCTTGGCACTCACATTCCTCGAGGCTGCCCGCTAACCGAATAAGCTACGTCGACTTGACAGTTAATGGCGAAAATTCAATTCAATATAAATGTTAGTGTTTTTAATGCCCAAAAATAGGGATAAAACAATATTTTTTTTACATAAAACCTAGCTAGATCAATTTTTCTCTCCCAAAACCTCCTACATGCTGAATTTCAGGAAAATCGTTGGAGTCGTTTCCGAGATTCGGAATATATATATATATACAAGATTAACTCATTTAAATATTAAGATATTATCTAACTAACGCCGTGTGGTCTCCGGCTGAATAGAATAGCACCACCCTCATTTCTTACCGAAGTGACGTAAAAGGTGACTAAGGTAAGTCGACCCGCCGTGTGGCATCCGGCTGAGTAGAATAGACCACCCTCATTTCTTACTGAGGTGTCGTAAAAGGCGACTAAGGTAAATTGACCCACCGTGTGATATCCGGTTGAGTTGAGAGAATAGACCACCCTCATTTCTTACTGAGGTGTCGTAAAAGGCGACTAAGGTAAATTGACCCACCGTGTGATATCCGGTTGAGTAAATAGACCACCCTCTTTCTTACTGAGGTGTCGTGAAATACGACTAAGGTAAGTTGACGTCAGGCAGGAGGTCGATCGTAATAACGCAGCCAAATCATGTGACAACATGTATATAACATGTTGTGCCGATCCCACTTAGAGTGGGATAAGCATGCATGTATGTGGTATGTGATTGTTGCCTGCTTCATACATTTAACATTGCATGTATTCTATTCTATGGGCCTCATAAGAAAGCTCAGAGTCGCTCAGCGGGCGATGGAGCGAGCTATGCTCGGAGTTTCTCTACGTGATCAAATCAGAAATGAGGAGATCTGTAGAAGAACCAGAGTCACCGACATAGCTCAGTGGGTCGCGAAGCTGAAGTGGCGATGGGCGGGGCACATAGTGCGGAGAACCGATGGACGTTGGGGTCTCAAAGTGTTGGAATGGCGACCCCGCACCGGAAAGCGCAGTGTCGGAAGACCCCCTGCTAGATGGACAGACGACCTCAAAAGGGTCGCGGGGAGCCGCTGGATACAAGCGGCACAAAATCGTGTGTTCTGGAGATCCCATGAAGAGGCCTATGTCCAGCAGTGGACGTCCATCGGTTGAAGAAGAAGAAGAAGTATTCTATTAACAATCGCGGATTACAGCACAATAATTTTATTGTAACTTCTCTAATATTATCTCTTTATAGAAAAGGCGACGGTTAACAATTTAAAAAAAAGTTGAAAGTGCTTTGAAGGCAGTTAATATCGCGATTTATCACACAAACGTGACTGTCGGGCGCGGTGGCCGCAAGGGGCGCTAGTCTACCCTTATGGTAATTAACGGGTACATTTTGATATCCCCCTGTTAATAGCCCGAATTAGTGATGACACTTTTTGCTCGTCCTTTTTGTGTAACGGGCTGAAATTAAAATACATCCACATGATATCATTTTAACCCATTAAACCAAAAAGTAATAATAAAATTATTTTGCTATAATCCGCGATTAAGTAAAATAGAAAATATATATAATGCTAAATGTAGAGTGGACAATCGGTTATCATACCGAATACCATACAAAGCATCATCAGGAGATAGACTCGCATAAAATCGCAAAGCAATCGCAAAGGTCGTGGAGTCTATCTCATGACGATGCTTCGGTTGCGGGGCGAAACGATTGTTGAGTTTGTGATAGTGAACGTATGTAGTGCTTGTGTATTGTGGTGGCGGTGGTGGAGGTTTGTGCATTTTACAAATCCTGCATGTATCAGGTATGATAACCGATTATCCATTCTACATTTAGCATTATATATATTTTCTATTTTACTTCATCGCGGATTATAGCAAAATAATTTTATTATTACTTTTGTATTATCGATCTTCGCAAAGTAACGCCTAATTCTATAAACCATTAAACCCAAATAATGTATCTATGATCCTGCATTTTAAATCGAGACAATCCGCGATTATCTACAGTTTAATAATAATATTTAATAGAGATGAACGCTCAATGTACTTATTTAAAAATTTATATGAATAAAGAATATTTAGAATTTTATATATATAAAAGAAAGTTGGTCTAAGTTACACTATTTATAACTCAAGAACGGATGAACCAATTTGGCTGAAAATTGGTGGAGAGGTTGCTTAGAACCAGGAGACGGACATAGAATTTTTATCCCGTTCGACCGCGTTTCCGTCAAGTCACTATAAAACGTGGTATGACAAGAACGACTATGACACGAAATAACAAAACGCAAATGACAGTGGAATAACAAAACATAAATGACAGCCAAACTTAATTTTGTCTTTGGTTAAATATGGTAAAAAATTTGTCAATTTACAAAATAATAGCTAAACGTCACTACAAGTCGCTTTCTCTGTCTGTCCCTATGTCCATAGGGATATACCCTATGTATGCTTAAATCTTAAAACTGCGCAAAAGATTTTGATGCGGTTTGTTTAATAGACTGAGTGATTGAAGAGGAAGGTTAAATGTATAATAACATTCAATATGGAGTAGAGAAATACTGAAATTTTTTAAAGGTTTCTAATGTGATGTCGTAATAATTACATTTTTTTCAGCTTATATTGCAAACGCAGGCTGAACCCAACGATATTTATACGAGGCCGGAGATGCAATTTGCACGTCTCGCTTTGTTATAACATGCGTGGTTGTTTGTGTGTTCTGCTTGAGCTTGTGTCATTCGAGACGCACGCCTCGCGATGTCTAAACGCGGCCTTATAAACCGCGCGTATTTACCGCACGGCAGATCTACTTCAAGTAGCGTAAAAAAGGTGCGTTGCGTTGCAGTAAAACGCAGTAGTAGCTCTGTGCGATTTCCCTCATCGTAAATTTCACACTCAAACGCTCAGGAAAACAAAAACAAAATACACCTGCCTAAAAATAATAAAAGGTTAAACCATTAATTATCACAAGAGGGTTGAAGCCCCATACGGCATGTGGACAGTGAGTGATAAATGTCTCACCTGCCTGTTCTGTTATCCAGTAAAAAAGTTTCATTTAGGGTTGCACATAATACGAGTGGGACCATACTGTACTTATATTTATTTATTTAATACACCATCGATATCTTTAATTTTTAAATGAAAAACTCGCAAACGGCTCCAATAATTTTCCTGAAATTCAGCATGTAGGGGATTTTGGGGGAGAAAAATCGATCTAGCTAGGTTTGGTTTGTAGAAAAAAAATCCTGTTTTTGGGCATTAAAACTATGAAAGCAGAGAATTTATAGCTGTCAAACGTAACTTTGCGATAGCGGATGGGTAACGGGCGGACCGAAAATGTTCAAAACCAGGGTTCAAATCCCACAAGTCATCGGCGCATTTTTTTTAAATTATTGTTTTAAATATTTTTTTTTTATTACTGAACAAGGCTGAGTCATCCAGGTACTTGTCTATTATTTAATAAAAATAATACAATTTCATGCCGCTTCCCCCTTAAATTAATTTTTTTTTTTGTATATTGGTTTTGTTTATATTACCCGTTTACATTATCTTTAAGTAAGAAACTTATGTATCAGAATAAGTTTTTATGTGTTTCTTATTGTTTCAATGTTATTTTTACTGGCCCGTTGGCGCAGTGGGTAGTGACCCTTTTTTTATGTCAGGAAAACCCATTATGGGTCATCACCGCCCGACGGGGACGAGCGGCGGGTATGTCGGACTCGCACCGACTAAAAACCTGACAGGGCTCCACCACGCTGCTGGTGGCGGGGACAGGGTACCTATGTAAACATTGCCCCCCATCCCCGTCAGCAGCAACTCTAAACCCCAGAGCGCGCCTCCTCTGGGTCGGGGCCTCTCTAATAGTGGCCCCTCCCTCCGCTAATCGATGCATCGGGAGCACCAGATGCATCGACCGCCTCGGGGACCTAACTCCAGTGGGTAGTGACCCTGCCTTCAGCTATGCGAGTCGCGGGTACGACTCCCGACGAGGGCTAACATTTTCTATAAATAAAATTTGTTGTTCTTCGAGCCTGGGTGTATATCTGTATTTAAGTATGTATTTAAAACTTATATAAGTATACATTCAGCCGTTGTCTGTCTACCATAACACAAGTATTAAGTTACTTACTTCGGAGACAGACGACTGTGTGTGTAAGTGTCTTATATATTCATTAATTATTATTATTTTCGGTATAGAGAAAGTAGAAGAGAGTAGCGTAGACTAAAATTTGTTTCAGTTGGGGTCCAACATTATCTCGGACAGAAGCCAGTTTTTCCATATCTATAATATTTTAACATGTGATATGAAAAGTATTCCAAAGCATTGTTCAATTATTTAAATCGTTTTTGCATAGATTATCTGAAGTACTGCGAAAGTCAATATTCTTAGCAAGGCAATATATTTCTTCATAACTCCGGTCGCAACATAAAAATATCACCACTTGACACGCGGTGCCCGCTATTCATTCAGTTAAAAGGCACGTTTCCACAATACATATATCAAGACAATGAATTAATTGAACAATTGAATAAAATTAAAAAAAAAACAATAATGATTCTACTCAGTTTCTAAGCAGGTCTAAGCAGGTTTTTTCCTTACTTTAATTTTTAAATTTAAACTATCATGAGTGGTATTCATAATTAATGTATAGCAACCGGCTATACTCACGTGTTATTTTATCGGATGAGCCCGCCTGAGTTCCCGCCGCTTGATAAATGGACTATCGGAACTAAGTTCCCGTCGCGATAACGCCGCATAAAGAGCTCATGAATAAGAGCCCCGAATAGGGTTGAAACTAGACGGGCTCATCCGATAAAATAAGACGTGAGTACAGCCGGTTTCTATACATTAATTATGAATAACACTCACAGTAGTTTAAATTCAACTTTTTTACTGGTTTGAATATTGAATATTTCATATTTAAATTTCTTAATTTATAGACACAAAAATATATTTAACATTCACCTGCCCTTAGCCCACTCTAAGTGGGGATCAGTACAACATGTTAGAAACATGTTGTCACATGATTTGGCTACGTATTTTACAAGACGGCGGGTCAACTTACCTTAGTCGCCTTTTACGACACCTCGGTAAAAAATGAGGGTGGTACTATTCTATTCAGCCGGATATCACACACGTAGACACTAAAATTTACTGTGCCGTTTAAGTTTATAACGTGTCGTGGTAATACAATGGAAACAACCCCCAAACCTCGACGAATCGTAAATTCCACGTCCGATCCGCAATCCATTGAATTTATTAACCGACCGCCCTGAGCAACTGTAATAAATGTGTCGACATAAAAAATATAGTTCTCGATCAATGGAATAGTTTACAAAATATATGTACAGCGTTGTAACTACTTATTTTATATTTAGCTGTTTAAGAACCTCACCGCCGACTCCATTGTCGAATGAACTAGACAATCAACAGAAAAGTTCAAATTACGTTGAAGAAATATGCTTATATATATCCTCCTGCCCTTATCCCACTTTAAGTGGGGTCGGCACAACATGTTTTAAACATGCTGTAACATGATTTGGCTGCGTATTTTCGACCGGCCGCCTGCTTGACGTCAACTTATCTTAGTCGTATTTTACGACACCTCGGTAAGAAGAGGGTGGTCTATTCTACTAAACCGGATACCACACGGTGAGTCAACTTACCTTAGTCGCCTTTTACGACACCTCGGTAAGAAATGAGGGTGGTCTATCCGGCTGAATAGAATAGTACCACCCTCATTTCTTACCGAGGTGTCGTAAAAGGCGACTAAGGTAAGTCGACCCGCCGTGTGGTATCCGGCTGAGTAGAATAGATCAACCTCATTTCTTACCGAGGTGTCGTAAAAGGCGACTAAGGTAAGTTGACCCACCGTGTGGTATCCGGTTTCGTAGAATAGACCACCATCTTTCTTACCGAGGTGTCGTAAAATACGACTGAGGTAAGTTGACGTCAGGCAGGCGGCCGGTCATAAAAAGGCAGCCAAATCATGTGACAGCGTGTTTATAACATGTTGTGCCGACCCCACTTAGAGTGGGATAAGGGCAGGAAGATGATGAACTATACATTATTTTACATAACAATAGATAAGCTAGTGGCATCATAGTGCTCCTCCTATGCTTAATCCACTTTAAGTGAGGTCGCTACAATATGCGGCGATGGCTTCTTTCTAAAAGTAAAGTAAGTAGCGGCCTGTTACTCTCCTACTGCTGGGAATAGGCCTCTTCTCTTCGTTTTTGGAGAGGCTTGGAGCTAAGACCTACAACGCTGCTCCAATGCGGATTAGTAGGTTACACATATCTCCAGAATTCTCTAGAGATATGCAGTTTTCCTCACGATATTTTCCTTCACCGAAAAGCGTGTGATAAATTGCAATTATCAATTATACACAAGTTTAATAGAAAAGTCACTGGCGTCTGCCCGGGTTTGAAACCGTGACCTCCTCGAAAGAGTCACACGGTGTTACCGCTGGGCTACCACAGTTTTGTATTTTTTTGCTTATACGTAAAGCATATTAAAATGTTGACGATTATTTCGATGATAAAAATGCCTGGATTTGAAAATCGCTTCAGCTTCATACATGACTGCGGTTGAGTCATAAAATTGAAAATGTTTAAAAGATTGACAGCCAAGTTCCTTGCTGGTTCATCTCGGAGCAACTTTCTGAACCAATTATAGCTTTTTTAATTATATAGATCCTTGGCGATTTTATATGTCGCGGGTTCGATTTCCGCCGAGGGCCAACATTTTCTATAAATAAATTTGTTGGTCTTTGAGCCTGGGTGTATATTTGTATTTAAGTATGAATTAAAAAAATATATAAGTATATATTCACCAGTTCTCTGTCTACCGTAACACAAGTATTAAGTTAATTACTTTGGGCACGGACGACCGTGTGTAAGTGTCCCATATATTTATTTATTTATTTTTATAATCTGACCAGCTATGCCAGCAACTTCACCCACATAGAAATCATCATCAGGGTGTCGCAATTTTTATCCCGAATTAAATTTTGAACTTAAAAGTAGATATCGTGAATTAATTATAAGAGATTTTTGAATAACTTTCACCGTTTACTTAGCGCACACTAAGCCTTAAATTTTGTCGTAAAAATTTTTTTGCTGCTCCTCTCCTATTCATCTTAGCAAAATGAATATCCTTCCTCGATAAATGGACTATCTTACATTCAAAGAATTTTTTAAATCGGTTCAGTAGTTCCTGAGATTAAAGCGTTCAAACAAACATACAAACAAACTCTTCAGCTTTATATATTAGTATAGATGGATGCCCACAGCTGGACATATATATCCTTAACAACGTAAATGGAAAATGCAGCAAACCAAGTTCAGCCAATAAGTTGTAAAGTAAATCTTAACCTTTGACCCAAAAGCTTTCGTAGGCGTATCAGATCCTCTAAAGTTTCCCAAAAAAGCTAGGATAATGTCAGGCGAATAATCGTGGGCTGTGTAGATATAAAGATGATTGATTTCTTAGATGATAACGGTACACAAATCTGTATGCCAATATCTATGTTATTCCCATTAAGGATTTCGCATTCGCGTATTATGTATTCAAAACGCATTTTATATCAATATTTTTATCAGATCAAATTGTAACTTTTATAAAACATTCTATAGTACCAGTGGGATAGTACCAAGCCGTTATTTAAAGTAAATTAACAAACTACAATATCCAATACTACACTAAATAGCACAAATTTTTATTGCAACTAAGTATGTATGTCTTTATCATTAACTCGATTACTAGAGCCAGAAATAGAGTATCTAAAATAGAAACATTCTTAAATCTTCATAAAGGTGACATCTTTAAATATATATCCTTTGGTTATGTAATCTGATATAAATATTTATATTTTTTCAAAAATTGTGGATTGTTTTAATTGATGTATGACGCTTCAATTTCTTGATACATTGAACCTACCTATGATGCAATTCTTAAATATAAAACAATATTAAAAAAAATACAATGGTGTTGAATGTGTGTAGTGCTTATGAATTTTTGTGTTATCGGTGAATGAGTTTTTACAAATTCTTCATGCATCAGGTATGAAACGAATAGTACACTCTACATTTAGCATTACATATATTTTCTCTTATCGCAGATTTTAGCAAAATAATATTTTCATTAATTTTGTATTATGGTCCTCTACAAAGTAACGCCTAATTTTATAAATTATTCAAAAATCCATTACATACAGACATACATCTTTTAGGGACTTTGTTTTATAATAAGTATAGATTATAGCAACCCAAACTTTAAATACAAAAACTACAACTAAAACTAAATAGACTGCAATGCAAAAGGTATTTTAATATTTAAATATTTTCGAAAATTCGAAAACGAATTCGAGACTAAAACTTTTTATATACAAAGTCAGAGCCAGTAATGCCGGTATTTTTTCAGTGTAAAAGTGAAAAGATCCTAAGCAGATTTCAATCAGTTTGAAATCCAAAAGCAATTCTCGCTTAGGCCACTCCGTATTTCCTCTTTTCCAATTTGGTTCTGAGAGAATTAGGCGCGCAAATCTCAACTTATCCGATTCCAGATGTAAAAGGCTTTGCCGATGCGCTTCGGTATCGAGTCTAGTGGATTTATCGCTTTTTACCAGCTGGCAAGAGCTATAATAAATTCTCTCACTATTTATACGTTTGTATCGCAAACACATTTTATATACAAAAAAAATAACAAAAATCATCATCATCCTACTACCCTTATCCCACTAGAAGTGGGGTCGGCACAACATGTTATTAACATGTGATCACATGATTCGAAAAAGAAAGGAAAAAACCCTTTATGGGTACCGCCACCCGACGTATAGAGGCGACGGTTATGTCTGCCTCGCATCGACTAAAAGAGCCTTTATGCTCCACCACGCTGCTGGTGGCGGCGACAGGGTCCCTGTGAAATATTGCCCCCATCCCCGCAAGCAACAACTCTGAACCCTAGAGTGCGCCACATCTGGTTCGGCCCCTCTCTAAGCTGGACGATGTATCGGGAGCACCAGATACATCGACCGCCTCGGGAACATTAAAAGGGTGGGCGTCCTATGAAGTCCGTTCGGAACACCCAGACGGTCCCCGTTAGGACGGCATGCGATGGTCTTGAGCGAGTCGCCTGCGGTGGATCGGATCCCAGGACTCGACTTCCCAGATCGCAGAAGGAGAAGCGACCTCCTCCTGTCCCGCCACATCCTTGTGCGAGATAACGTGATCGCAAAAGAAGGCCATCGCTGCCCACGACCTCTTCCTGTCCACTATGGCATGAACCACGGTGGGCAAGGAGAGATCATTCCCCACCTCTAACACGAGTTCCGGCGAACCGCCCAAGCTGGTCAGTCCGCGAGCCTGTGCAACGCCGTGTCAAACTCGGCGCCTCACTCGTGGCACTCACCAGACGCTTCGCGCCAGGGCCACCTAACACTGATACCTCCCGAAACAACCATGTCCGGAAAGCACATGTGTCAGGCGGAAGGTGAGGACCCCATGCCTCCTGGTGACCCAGCCCTGAAGGCTGGATGGCCGAAATCGTCCAGAATCCCGCACTGTGCGATTCCAGCCGCCGCCTCCATTGGCAGAGGAGCTCCTCCTGAGCTGCCCTCCACCAATCCACCTCTACCGCCGCTGAGTCTTCCCCTGACGAACGGATAGTCTATTCTACTCAGCCGGATACCGTACAGCATATAATTTACAGAATTAAGAGTTACTACGCAAATTAATGCTTAATCATTTAATATTATATTTTAGCAAATTCAATAAATATATCAAATTAATTTTCTATAAAATAAACAAAAATAAAGACTACTATTAATCCCCAAAAAGTCATAAGTGCTTTTACTGTCGTTACTTTTTCAGAAAAAAGCTCAAAAACCACAATTTTGTACCAATTTAAACATCTGTCTATTAAAATTTAATATCAATACGGATGTACCTAAGGTTATTATTGCCTATTGTCCGCAGTGCGCTGTTTCGTTCATTTACAGGCTCAAGCTGTCATTAAATAACGTAAAATTATGACAGGGTTTCAATAAAGCGGTCCCGTTCACTAATTAATTTATGCTATTGTTTATCGATGATTTGTTTGTCCATTGTTTTATAAGCTATAGCTGCAACTTTATTCACGTCAACTTATGACGCACTGTCATTTACATCTGTAATTATACTCATTCTCCTGCCCTTATCCCAATCTAAATGGGTTCGGTACAACATGTTTTAAGCATGTTGTTTATTTTTTGGATGGTTATTTAAGTGCGGCCGACTGCCTGACGTCTACTTACCTCTGTCGCTTTTTGCGATATCTAGGTAAGAAATGAGGGTGGTCTTTTCAGCCGGATACCACATGACGGGTCAACTTACCTTAGTCGCCTTTTACGACACCTCGATAAGAAATGAGGGTGGTCTATCCTTCTACTCAGATGAAGTTAACAAGTTGTTAAAAAAGAATAAATTTTATGACTTTTAGAAAAACTTTTGTTATCTATTGAATAATATATAAACGAAAAATATCGTTGTAATAATTGATATTGAATATTTTAACACTAAAGTTGATGCGAACCAAGTCCCAAGGAAGAAATAATTAAAAATTCTTCAAAATTGAAGGTTAAGAAATAGTTTGATCAACATCAGTTCGTATATTTTTATTTCCTAGAATATAATAATAAGGAAAATATAACGAAAAAGAACAAACGTTGATTAAAAATATACAGTAAAATGGGCGTCCAAATAAAGGGAGCAACAATTTTCCCGTCGAGTGTTTTAGGTGACAGTGTAATGCGCATAATTTAATTTGTTTACAGATTTTTTTTCACTTTACCCTCGATAGTAGATATCTTTAACTTTAATATTTAAATCGTGTATATATACATATAAATATATTTTCTGAATCACGGAAACAGCTCCAACGCTTTCCTGAAATTCAGCATTCAGGTTTTTGGGGGAGAAAAATCTAGATAGTTTTATTTAAAAAAAAATCGTTTTATCTCTGTTTTTGGGCATTAAAAAAAATTCTAAAATTTACATTGAATATAAAACACTATTTTTGACATAAATTGTCAAGTCAGCGTAGCTTATTCAGGGAACAGGCGCTCGAGAATATACAATAACACGATATAATAGGAATACCACAATTCCCGTTCCGAGATGCACTTGTCTTGAATGACGAACAAAGACTGCATGCAACTGAAACGTTTTAGCAATATATAGGAAGATTTTACCGGAAACAACACGACAAAATGTTGCCATCATTTCAGTCAAAAGCGCGCGATACTCGTTTCATGACGGTGTTGCTATAAAATAAAAAAAACGAAAGTCATTGACGACAACAGCATCGAGTCCCACCTACCCAATTTTTTTTTTACATTGTGAAGAAAACGGAGAAAGGTTCGGTCACCCAGGTTACTTATCTTGATATCTTTAAGTCACATCTGCTTATTTCTTTAATTTGTACCTTTATTAAAACTATTATAACAGTGTTATAGCGAATAGCAGCGCATTTAATTTACAAAATGTTTATTATCCGAAATGCGGTTTTATATAAAATAAACATTCATCGCAATATCCAACCGCATGCTGTTGTATCTCGGTATTATTTAAAATGAAAATTTTCAATTTTCCAACTCAATTCGCGACTATTGCAAACGTGTCCGCAATGTTCGATGCCGCACGGCACGCAATTAGATGCCCAAGGCTAAAGCGGATAGCGTTTACTTCCACATCATCATCCTCCTGCCCTTATCCCACTCTAAGTGGGGTGGGCACAACATGTTATAAACATGCTGTCACATGATTTGGCTGCGTTTTTATGACCGGCCGCCTGCCTGACGTCGACTTACCTTAGTCGTATTTTACGACACCTCGGTAAGAAATGAGGGTGATACTATTCTATTCAGCCGGATACCACACGGCGCCATTGAAAACGATAACATGACTTGCAATAAAACAGCGTTTACTTCCACGATTTTAATTTAATAAGAGAACTGGTAAACTAACTAACTAACTTTACTAGGTAGTTAATAGACAAGTACAAGCTTGACCATGCCTTGCTCGTTAATTTTTTACAAAATAAAAAAGGCACATAAAAAAGAAAAAAATTATTTTGTAATTTTGGATCGATCCTAGGTAATTACATTTCTAGAGACTGCCCGTTCCCCGAATAAGCTACGCTGACTTGACAGTTAAATAAATTTTTGTATTTTTTTAATGCCCAAAAACAGGGATAAAACGTTTTTTTTTACATAAAACTTAGCTAGATCGATTTTTCTCCCCCAAAACCCCCTACATGCTGAATTTCAGGAAAATCGTTGGAAGCCGTTTCTGAGATTTCGAAAATATATACATACAAGATTAACTCATTTAAATATGAATCACAGATTATTGCAAAATAATTTTATTTTTACTTTTGTATTATGGATCTCCGTAAAGTAACGCCTAATTCTATGAATTAATAATGAAATTATTGACCACCGTGTGATATCCGGCTGATTAGAATATCCTAACATATGTAGCGAAATCATGTTTTTTACATGTTGTGCCGACTCCAGTTAGAATGGATTAATGAATCCATGTAATACGCCGACCCGACGGATGGGGGAAATAATACGTACAGGTGGCAGGTACAAGAGTTTAATCGTCACTTATACAGAGAGACGGTATCGCGGACGGGTCCTTCACGGCATTCCGAGAGTGGATGTACCGGAAGATGCACCGTTTACTACCGTTTACCGTTGCGCTAAGGCGTAGTGTTCCAGTCGGATGCACTGTGGAAGTTTAGGAACTGCTAGCGATGTCGATCTAATAACATAATGTTTGGGGACTTCTTATATTCCTACAAAAGCACTTCTATAGCGCGGAGCAAACGACGAGTGGCGCCATCTAGTTTTGAGTGCGAGATCACGTGTTCCTAGTACGTTGTGTTACATCCATAATATCTTCAAATATGAAAGTTTACAAATTCTTGTAACTTGGACCAAGTCTCAAGCGGTCCGTTAAATCCAGCAGCTTCCTATTCTGCCACCAGTAATGGCTGGTAATAATCAGTTATAATTACTATTAAATGGAGCAGAACAGTCTTTGTATACATTGACTGGCTTAGGTTTTTACAGGATCGATATAATTAAGGGCACATACCCACTGACCAAAGTTCGAAGTCTTCGAACAGTGCTTGTTATAAAATCATGTCAGACTCACATATTCCGCTCCTTTCGGTCATCGTTGAGAACTCTGCACTCGAAACTATATATACCTAGGATATACAGTCCGATTCTTCTTCTTCAATCGGTTCCTCATTACTGATGATCGTGGTCATCTGAACCCTTTCTTCTTATGATCTGTCTCTACCTATTTCGATACAAATTAGCTCTCACCGTCTGATAGAATTTGGATGAGGAGGTGGCTTTATTTTTTTTTTTTTTTTTTTTTTTTATTTATTTAGATCACCAACAAAATACACACTTCACATTACTCTAATACATTGAACAACTTAAAATAAGTGGTATTTCAATTAAAGGTAATAACAACTTTCAAACTAAGTTACGACAACTGAGAGATATAATTTAACTATAGTAATTTTATATAATCATAAAGTTTAAAAAAAAAGAAAGAATGAATAAAAAAGAAAATTAATACAACCTGTAAAAAAATAAAATAAAAATAACTGAGATTTGAGATTAGCACTTATCACTGATAGCCCGAAGTAAAGTAGCCCTCTTGAATACGCTTAAACTGTCATTGAAAATATCCACCCTTTGGTATTTGCAAATGGTGCTGTGAATTCGCATAATACGATTAAGAGGTGAATTTTGGCCCAAATTCGATTTTGATGGATGAGTAGCAAAAATCAAACGGTTCTTCATGCGTAAAGCTTTTGATGGTGCAGTAAGACGTACACGAGATAGCAACTGTGGGCAATCAATGATCCCATTTACCAATTTATACAGAAACATATTATCCAGCATACATCTTCGGTCAGCAAGCGCTACCATTTTAAATTTAGCTAATCTATCATTATAGTGAGGAAATTTTTTAGCTACACCAAATTTGAAAGTAAGATGCCACATAAATCGCTTTTGGATGCTCTCTATTCTTTTTATATATATGTTATAGAAAGGATTCCATGCAATGCTGCAATATTCGAGCCCACTGCGTACAAAGGCATTATATAATGCTATAATAGTTGATGGATTCCGCAAATCCCTGCAATTTCGTAACACAAAACCTAAGTTTTGAAAGCCTTTTCTGCATATAGAGTCCATGTGAGAATGAAAGCGTAGTTTGCGATCAAGAATAACGCCTAAGTCTCGAATCTCCGTTGCACTATTCAAACCACGGCTTTTTAATGTATATGTACTCTGACTTACTTTAATATGCTTACTGAAAGACATAAAGCGACACTTGTCAGCATTGAGACTCATGCCATTAATATCACACCAAGAAACCAATCTGTCTAAATCGCGTTGAAGTAAAACTATATCATTTGGTGAGTTACTAATACGAAAGAATTTTAAGTCATCAGCAAAAAGAAAGAATTCAGAATTTAAGAAGCACTCACATATATCGTTTATGAAAATATTGAATAGAATAGGACCCAAATGTGAGCCTTGAGGGACTCCGGAGAGTGCCTTAAAAGGAGAAGACCTATATCCATTTACTACCACAACTGATTCTCTGTCAATAAGATAGGATCTGAACCATTCGAGCATACTGCCCACGATACCATAATCAGAAAGTTTTTGAATAAGGGTGCTATGGGGAACTTTGTCAAACGCCTTACTGAAATCAGTATAAATGACATCGACAGACTGACGTGCATCAACTGCACTGGATACAGCGTCAATAAAAGATACCAAATTTGTAGTTGTTGATCTACCTTTGTAAAAACCATGTTGATATGGTGATATGATTTGTTTAAAGTGCCATTCTATTATTGGACATAAAATTTTTTCAAATATTTTACCAAAAGTTACAAGAATAGAGATTGGTCTATAGTTACAAACTGAATTAGCATTACCACTTTTATATAAAGGGACTATGAAGCCTTTTTTCCAAGCTGTAGGGAAAATTCCTGTAGACAAAGACTTGTTGTAAATAATAGAAAGAGGATAAGCTAACGCAGTTGCACAATTGACAACAAAAACTGATGGTATTCCATCCGATCCAGCGCCTTTATATGGGTCCATTCTTTTTAAAACTTTAAACACCATTGTGGATGTTATACGTATATTACTTAAAATAAAGTTGGTATTTTTTAAAGTAGAACTTGAGCAAGTTTTATTAGTCTTTTGTATATCATAAACCGAAGCCAAATGAGTAGCAAAAAGATTGCATATGTCCGGACCGCTAGAAGCAGTTTTATCACCCAAAGTCATTTCTGCGGGGTATGAGCTTTTATTTTGTTTCTTTGATTTATAAAATGACCAGAAAAATTTCGGATTGGAACGCAACAGAGATTCAAGACGATTTATGTAGGCAATGTAGCAAGATGACTGCAACTTTAGACAACGTTTCCTCAATAGTTGAAAAGTTAAAATGTCTAGTGGATTTTTGTTATAACAGCGTAGTTTCAAAAGGAATTTGTGCTTTTCCTTTAGAGAATTTTTTAAATTGTGAGAGTACCATATTGGATATTTATTCTTGTTTGGTTTATATTTAGGGACAAATTTTGTAATAATTCCATGTAGAACTTCGTAAAAAACAGTAAGCATCTCGTCGACCGAGCTGCACACACCTAAAATGTCATCCCAGAAAATTTTATTGAGTTCATTGACAATATTATTAAAATCTGCTTTATGAAAACAGAATCGGGCATCATCTGCCAAAGGTAACTTATTAGTCGAAGTGAAACATAGGGAAATATAAAGAGGCGGATGATAAGGATCAACTTTTGAGAGCGGTGTGACACACGATTCTAGTTTCGCAACAATGCTATTACACAAAACCAAATCCAAACATTTGTTATTGTTATTGAGGACTGTATTGTATTGCTTAAGCGAGTTTAAAGATATGAAGTCCATTAATATGGTGTTAAATATGCTAGTAATGTTAAAAACGTGATTATCAGAGTCGAAAGACCAAGAAATATTTCCTAAATTAAAATCACCAGTAATCAAGACAGTATTAGAGGGACACGCTTCGAATAAATGATTACAACTGTCTATAAACTCTTCCAGGACATTTTTCTTTATAGGAGGCGGTAGGTAAACAGCGCAAACAAGTAAAGCCTCAACATTATTGGCCTCATTTGTGACATCAATTGATACCCATATATCTTCACATTTAGATTCGTATGAAAAAAAACGTTTAGAGTTAAAGTTTGTCGAGACAGCGATAAGTACACCACCCCCATCCTTATTAGGATGAAAACCAGACGTTTCTCGGTCCCTTCTATAAATAACATAACGTTGATCAAATAATTCTGAGTCATAGATGCTGCTGTTTAACCATGTTTCTGTGAGAATTATTACATCGAAATCACTACACAAAAGGTTACTAAAGAAATCTTCAGTTTTTGACCTTAAGCCCCTGACGTTTTGATAATATATTCTAAGAGAATTGAATTTATAGCCTTAAGTCCGAAACAATGAGATATATATACCTATGTATATATATATTTTACAATTATTATTATTTTTTTTAAATTTTATTTATGAAAATCAATCTAAATTTTTTAAAGTGATAATGTCCTGTATAAGCACAAATTTAGTGTCATCGGATTTACGCATAAATATTCTACCGTTGCGCACCCACACATATCTATAAGAAAGTTCTTTGGCTTTAAGACGAGCGGCGGCGTGAAGAGATTTGTTTTCCGGAGTTAGGTTTTCTACAACATAGACTGAACGTTTTTCATCGTCGGCGATTCCTAAATGGCTTGAGTCGAGCTTGTTCTTAGGATTCTTCTTATTAAAAGTAATTGCAGCTGCTAGAAAGTTATCCCGCAAACGGGGAGTACTAAATCGAACTAGAATTGAGCGGGGTCTAGGTGTGTTATTGTTCATCTTAGCAATTCGTGAACAATAAAAGATCTCGTCATCATTTACCGGACAATTGATGGTCTTACTCAACTGCTGTACCAGATTCAGAAGTTTTTCATTGCGATGCTCAGGAACACACTGAATTTCAATGTTGCACGCACGAGACTGCTGATCAATCTGCCTAAGGCGCTGCATGACGTCACGAGTATCGGATCGAAGCTTCTCGTTTTCTTTTTGCAAGGAAGACAAACAGTTTCTTTGAGTATTAATATCTTTTTTGATTGTATCATACTCGTTACTTAAAAAGTTTAAAGATTGATCAAAGGAAGAAATTTGGTCTTTTATGATGAGTAGTTGGTTATCCAAGATCGAGTGTAATTCCTCTCGTATTATTTCACGAATATTCTCAGCTGAAATACACGTACAACTGGTGTGTGGTTTAACCCGAACCGTAACATTGTCCTGTGTTTGAGCACTTCCAGAAGCAGACGTAGTAGGGCGAACTGGTGAACTAGTGTTATCCGATTTGGGTTCCTTACTTCGACATGACGGACATACCCATTTTGCTTTGTAAGTTTCGGAAAAAGTATGAAATCTCTTATCCGATATATTCAAACAGCCGTAATGATATCTTTTAAGACAACGTATACAATCCATTGCATCTTCGATTTTTAAATTGTGCGTACACCCAAAGCACATATTACTAGGCATATTTCAAGTATTCAAGAATAGTATAATTCAAGAAATTGATAACTTGCAATTCAAGGGTATGTGTTACCGCGAAGTTAAATCTTAGGCTTTCACCGCTTCAATATTAATATATTCGTAGACTGTAGATATTTAACAGCGATGAAATGGCTGGAACATGTAGTACACGACGCATAGAATGATCCGCGATCAAAAGATCATAAGCGCCGTGCCAAACGCGGCGCTTACGCGTCCTCGTCGATAACGTAGAAACACAAATGGCGATCACTTTAATAGTTACTTTTATGTTTAATTTTATGCTTAATAAACACTTAGGACACTATTAAATCAATATATTTTTCTAAACTATTATTCACTTATGAATTTAGATTGTTTTAGTGATACACAAAGTATAATAAACTGGATAGAATACTATTTAAAAGTATTAATTTGACGAGAATAAAGTTAAGCTGTCACTTGTCGTAAGTCCCAACGCCAATGTTCTTTTACTTGGTCAGAACATCGTGTGCGACCAACCTTTTGTTGGCCTTCAGAGTTGCCAACAATGACCAGCTTTTCCATGCTGCCTCTTCGCATTATGTAGATTAAAGTTACGATTAGGCAGGTCCAATTAGATAGGTCCAATAGGTAGGCAGACATGGGTAGGCCTATGTCTAGCAGTGGACTGCGATAGGCTGATGGATGAATGGATGAAGATCCAATTTCGAGAAAGAGGTTAGTTGCCCAATCCAACTCGGATAGGCAGCGTTTGGAAGCTACGCGAAAGCTTTTCGTCCAAAATACCTCAGTGCTTGAAGACCAAAATATTCGTACAGAGCGTGTTTCCAGTAATGACTTACGGATCTGAAACGTGGTCGCTGACTATGGGCCTCATAAGAAAGCTCAGAGTTATTCAGCTGGCGAAGGAGCGTAGCTAAGTTATATTATGATACGAGTATTAAGGAGCAATATTGTCAACAACGCACCTGTATAAGCAACCATGGAAAATAATATATTCAATATTTTCCATGGTTTTCTAGAAGAGGCTTAAAATATCTGTGTGTTTATCATGTCACATGTCAGAAAGAGGCTCTTAAAGGAGACAGATTACAAGACATATTTAAATTTATCTACGTCAAAGTTTTTAAAATTATATAGCAATCATGGCATAATAAAATGGCGCAAGTACAATCGATAATTTTAAATGCTTAAAAAAAATAACAATAATATTTGTTATGTATAGTTTGTAATCTGCCTACTAAAAATAACCTTTTTTACATGTTTACATTTAGTTAGGTATCTAAACCTACAGAGTATAACACTAAGTTATTTATAATCTACAAAAATGCATGTATTTAAATTTGCAATACGTTAATATATCTCTACATGTAGAGCTTTTAATTTTCAAAAAGCTTTCTTCGTTTTCATTAGACGACGAGGATTATACTCTCGCGGGATGGTCCGTGCTCGTTTGCTTGAACCCTAGAAAATCCTCTGAACGGTCGACTTCCCTTATGGTAAAATATTTTTTGACGACCATAATAATATATGACATCATTCATCATCCTCCTGCCCTTATCCCACTCTAAGTATGGTCGGCAAAACATGTTATAAACACGTTACATGATTTGGCTATGACTTTTAGGGCTGGCCGCCTGCCTGCCGTCAACTTACCTTAGTCGTATTTTACGACACCTCGGTAACAAAGAGGAGATCTATTCTTTTTAACCGGATACCAGACGGTGGGTCAACTTACCTTAGTCGCTTTTTACCATACCTTGGTAAAAAATGACGGTGGTCTATTCTAGACAGCCGTAAACCACAAGGTTAAACATGTGACATCATTATAAAATTTAAAAAATTCCGTCAGCCACGTCTTGATTGACTGACCTTCAAAACAATGCTTCAAAAGTTCATTGACCCATATTCTTTTTATTTTACCCATATTTTATATACTTTTAAAAATAATAATTGTCTGTTGCATATTAATCGCGCGCCTTTTCCCTTCAAATTCAGACAAAAATATTTAATTGATCGAATTAAAACATAAACTGAGTCATTATGACGTTTTTCTTAGTCTTATATCATTTTTATTTCATAGTTTGGTTATATAATTTTTTTACTTGGATAATATACAAGTTATGACTATCTTACACGCTAGTCTTATACAAATCATGCCCACGCAGAATGGAAGCTGATTCTTTGTGCGAAAGAGGAGCCAACCCTCTTGTCATCTGAAGAGGAAATTAACCGAGGTGTAAGAACGGTTATGAATTTTTTCACGTCTTCTCCATTGTACTAGGTTCCATTGTCTCTCGATGAGAGATGCATACTTTCGTCGTTTGACAGTTTCAACCAATTCTACGCAGCTTCAGATCTTGAGGCTGTTTCCCTGACATGGGACGAGTCTAACATATAAACTCACATTTCATTCCATATTAGGGCCCCGTTACTAAGTTACCGTCAAACCATCCGGTCTCTTGTCATCATCTCAAATACAAAATAGTGAATCTTTCTCCATCCACATATGTCAAAATCTCTAGTACCGAAAGGACATTACGACCGCCGGAACAGTGTTAGTTTTATCTCGTTTCGCCGGTTTAGCTTCAACTAAGTGTTGTTTCAGGATTAATTAACTTTTCAGTATAGTTATTAACTGGAATGAGCTTCGCTTGGCAAGTTAATGTTCACCCACAACTACGTAACACTATATTTGTTGACTTGTTTCGACGTAAAAAAAAAAATCATATCTTTAGGGAACATCCGTCGCTGGTATCCGGCTGAGTAGAATAGACCATCATTTCTTAACGAGGTTTCTTAAATGGCGCCTAAGATAAGTTGACGTCAGGCAGGCGGCCGGTCGTAAAATAACTAGTCAAATCACGTAACAGCATGTTTAAAACATGTTGTACCGACCTCACTTAGAATGGGATAAAGGCAGGTGATGATGCTATGTTTAAGGAACATAAACCGGCATAAGCATATTTGTTTGATTTTGTCTATATTTCTGTCTGTTTTTGTTAACGTATCACGTTAAAACCGCTAACTTACGTTGATGAAATTCTATAATATCAAAAATTTTAATAGGACAAAAACACTCCGATCTTTTGCAGGAACAAGAAAAATACATATCACGTTCGTACGTATCAAGAAATACATATAAAAAATACCAGTATATTATTACCAATTATCGGAATATATCATGCGCGATATTTTATCTCTCAATAAATTTAACGTCAACATTGAATACCCAAAAGATAAGCCAATTTTCCACATGCAAAAATATTCCGCCCATATCCCATTAGAGCGTAGCAAACATATACGCATTACCAACGTAAAAAGCAAACTTTCGCCGCAAACAAAAAGGGAACGAACAGATCGCGAAACTCAATTTTTCGCACGAACTCAACAGAGTCTGCGAAGGCGAAATCAACAGTTTTGCGCGCGCCACGACTCGCGGAATAGCCCCTCAGTCGAGTCTCGCCATCCATACTGAGCGATCGTCTACAATCCGCACTTACGATTCGAATAGAATTGCGAAAGTCTCCGATATTTCGCGTTGACTTATTAAATTTCGCGTTCAACTAATTTTCAAACTTTATCAGTGCTAAGTGTTGTGTTCAGACTCAGTTTTACAATGTGGTATAACGATGCGGGATAGATATGGACATGATATGAGGAAGGTGTGATGATAAAATGATTACCAAGCGCTGAAAACGGCACTGAAAGTGTAGGGGCCAGGTAATTTAGTATACCTATTTTTTTTTTAAATAATACTTGTAAATAAGTGCCTTAGAATTTTCAACTCTACTGTTGGTTTGGAAAGCTGTTCCTACCGTGAAGAGCCTGCAAGAAACTCGACGGTTGCTCTTTTTAAAATAACACTTATTAATAGTTGCATTAAATCATTACTATCTTGTACAGGGTCGGACAGTAGCTATATCCACGCACTCTTATCATCTAAATAATCCTACACAGTATAAGTAGGCTTTTTGTATCAGCCTCCCTATAACAGTTTTTTTAAAGTGCTGTAATGGCAAAGCTAAAATTGATTGCGGAATTTTATTATAGAATCTTATACCCAAACCAAACAAATGACTTACGTACCTTCGCACGCATGTATCTGTTATTATTTACGTATATTTAATATTTTTCTCATTTTAATTTAAAGAAATAAAAAAAAATTATTTATACATTAATATTATCAAATTTGAAGTAAAGTATCGTCCTGTTACTATCCCACTGCTGGGCGTAGGCCTCCTCTATCCGTTTTTTGAGAAAAGGGTTGGACCTACCACGTTGCTCTAATTCGGATTGGTAGCTTACACATATCCCCAGAATTCTCTAGAGATATGCAGGTTTCCTCACGATGTTTTCCTTCACCGAAAAGCGTGTGATAAAATATAATTATCAATTAGGCGACTTAGGTAAGTTAGTTGACCAACCGTGTGCTATCGGGTTAAGTAGAAAAAACCACCCTCTTTCTTACCGAAGTGTCGTAAAAGGCGACTAAGGTAAATTGACCGATCGTGTGGTATACAGTTAAGTAGAATAGAACACCCTCTTTCTTACCGAGGTGTCGTAAAAACGACTAAGGTAACTTGATGTCAGGCGGGCGGTCGTTGAATACGTAACCTAATCATATGACAACATGTTTATAACATGTTGTGCCGACCCCACTTAGAGTGGGATAAGGGCAGGAGGATGATGATTGTAATCATCAAATTGTAATTATTTTTTGTTGAAAAGATTATCCGCCGAGTTTCTTGCTGGTTCTTCTCGCTAGGAGCAATCTTCTGAATCAGTGGAAGCTTCTTAAAAAAAATTGACGATTCAAAAGTACTGTAAACAGTCCACTTGAATAAAGAATAATTTGAATTTGAATAGAAACTGACTATACTCACGTCTCATTCTATCGGGTTAGCCCGACTAGTTTCGAAATAATTGGGGGCACTATTCATAAAAAAAAGGAACAAGGACATATAGTATGGAACACGATAACATGACTTGCAATAAAACATTAAAGATTTAAACGTAATTGTAGTATTTTAACATGCCATACGGCTATATACAAAGTAGGGCGGGCCTTTATGTCATCATCCTCCTGCCCTTATCCCACTCTAAGTAGGGTCGGCACAACATGTTATAAACACACACATGATTGGTGTCACATGATTTGGCTACCTATTTTACGACCAGCCGCCTCCCTGACGTGAACTTAACTTAGCCGTATTTTAGGTTATTCTACTCAGCTGGATACCACACGGCGGGTCGACTTACCTGAGTCGCCTTTTACGGCACTTCGATAAGAAATAAGGGCGGTCTATTCTACTAAGCCGGATACCACACAGCGGAAAACACGCCGACAGCCGAATATATCATTTGCTGTCTTTCCATTGTCAAATTTAGCAGTATTTTTAATGCCCAGAAACAGGGCTAAACCGACATTTTTTAAATAAAACCTAGCTAGATCGATTTATCGCAGCCGAAACCCCCCTACATACTGTATTTCTTGAAAATCGTAGGAACCTTTTCCGAAATTTAGATCATATATATACAAGATTAGCTTATTTCAATATTAAAGGTACTACTAAACTATACTCTACACATACTATACTCTCATACTCATACTGACAAATTTTACTCCAGTATGATCGTATTCAAATATTAAAAACATCGTGAGAAAACCTGCATATCACTAGAGAAGTATGGGGATATGTTTAAACTACCAATCCGCGTTGGAGCAGCGTGTTAAGCCCTAGCTGCAATAATTCTCTGCACAAACGGAGAGAGGCCTATGCCCAGCTGTGGGATAGTTACCGTTACTTTTATGATTGTATTGAATAAAAATTTCACAAATAATTAATTCTATAGGTAATGAATACAACTTTAACAAACTCATCTGAAATAAATCGTTCATTGAATGCGGTGATATAAAATGCATTGATAGAAATGAATGTATTTTATTAACGCGTTCGGAAACAGCGTCAAAGCACTTTACTGGTTGGAAAACTAAATTTTTAAAATAGTGATTTAATAAATGCCGCCGTGTGGTATCCGACTGAGTAAAATATACCACACTCATTTCTTACCGAGGTTTCGTAAAACGTGACTAATGTAAGTACCTTGTGGTATCCGGCCGAGTAGATTAGACCACCCTCATTTCTTACCGAGGTATCGTAAAAGGCGACTGAGGTTAATTAACACGCCATGTGGTATCCGGCTAAAAGACCACCCTCATTTCTTATGAAGATGTCGTAAAAGGCGACTAAGGTATTTTGACATCAGGCCGGTCGGTCGGCCGGTCATATAATAACTAGACAAGATATGTAAAAACATGTTCCAAACATATTATGCGGACCCCACCATCATCAAATCATCCAAAAATATACCACAAACTAAAAAAATATTAAAGCAATAAATTTTGATAGTCCTGATTAAAATATAAAATAGGTAATAATAGTCTCTACTAATAAAGCTGAAGAGTTTGTTGGTTTTTTTTGAACGTGCTGATCTCAGGAAATACTGGAACGATTTGAAAAATGCTTTAAGTCTAAGGTAGTTCATTTATCGAGGAAAGCTATGGGCTATTTAATATCACAATACGATGAATAGGAGATGAGCAGCAATCTTCTATACTTATAATAAATCTGTAGAGAGGTCAATTCTGTAACTGGAATATATTTCCAAAATAACTATCAGGGGGTGATTAGGGATCGATACTGATGCCAAAAATGCAATCAGTAAAAATTTTGTCTGTCTGTCTGTCTGTCTGTCTGTCTGTCTGTCTGTCTGTATAACCGTTATAGAAACAAAAACTACTCGACGGATTGTAACGAAACTCGGTACAATTTTTTTTCATACTCCTGAGGTGGCTATAGTATACTTTTCATCACGCTACAATCAATAGGAGCAGAGCAGTGAAGGGAAATGTCGGGAAAACGGGAGAAGTTACTCCATTTTTTAAGCTTCCGTCGCGTGTGCAACCTTGATGGTTAAAGCTACACAGAAATTATGTATGACGGAAATGTTCTCCTTAAAATTATATAAAAAATATCCCACGACAGCATATGTCTATCTTTTATGGTTGACTCACAATAACACGTGTAACTCCCGATAGCTTAGCAGTTCGAAGCTTTCTGGTTATATTTGTCTACTCCTACGTTTATATCACTCTCAGTCACCCCTAAATAAAAAAGTGAATAGTATTCACCATTGTATAAAAAAAGAATCATTGAAATCGGTATAGAAACACCAAAGTTATACATGAAATACGCTAATAATAAGCCATCGCGCGTGAATACTGAATCATACTATAGGGATTATCACTACACAGTATAAAACAAAGTCACATTCTTTGTTTGTCCCTATGGATATAGGGACAAATAAAGACTGCTTAAATCTTAAAAACTACGCAACAGATTTTGATGCGGTTTTTTTAATAGATAGTGATTCAAGAGGAATGTATAATAACATTCAATATGGAGTAGAGAAATACTGTAATTTTTGAGGTTTCTAATGTGATGTCGTAAATAATTACTTTTTTTTCCGCTTACATTGTAAACGCAGGCTAAACCCTACGAGATTTATCAAAATGATGTACTAAGTATTTGTACACATTGAAAAAGTCTACAGAAAAGTCCGCGATGGTATATGTCTATTTCTTATGGATAACCCACAATAGCATTTTTGTCATTTGCTTTTATACGAAAAATAATACCTTATTTTCGAAGCAATTTTTATACAATATAGCATTAATTCTTATCCAATCAAGTACGTTAAATACATTGTTGATTTAATATAGATCAATATGACCGTTAACAGCATGTAATTTAAATGAACATTTTCGAAGATATCACAGATTTAAAATCCCGCGAGGAGGCCGCGCTTCGCCCTATAGCACTTCGAATTTAGCAGCGATCGGACGCGCAACTAAATGTCGCTCTATTAAGAGTAACCTCTAAAGAAAACATGTTTGTATTGTCTAATGATAACAAAGCTATGAATGTTGTATATAAAGACATTCTGTAATTAATTTTAAACATAAAATATATAGGGAAAAATGTAAAATAAAAATATGTAATATATGAATTTAGTCATTCCAAAGATAGCAGGAAATCTTCTTGGTATAGGAAGAGGGAATTGTTTTTATCCAAATTTATCGCTTGCGGGACACGGGCAGTAATGAATAAATCAAAAATACTGGATCGATTTTAATCATTTTTTTCACTGAGTGACATGGGCTGTATATTTTTTACCCGTGCGAAGCAGGGTAGGCCGCTAGTAATAAATATTACGAAAACGGCAAGATTTAAAGCTTTCCTTGCGCGCGCCAAGTAAACGGTGCGTTATACAAATCTACAATTATTTCCTTCTAAAAGTTCTAAATAAAAGTCCGCGACAGCATATGCCTAGCTTTTAAGGTTAACTGACTTAAACCATTTTTATGGCTATCAAATTACTATATTACGGCTGTTTTAATCTTTCACGCGGGCGGAGTCGCTGGCGATTGCTAGTAAATAGCAATTATGATTTGCACACGTTGGCAACGTTGCAGAAAATAGTTCTTGATTTATAATTGTGTCCTTGACTGCTATTCTCAACTGGGTAAATGTAACATGGTATTTTTTAAGTACAACAATAATAACTCGTTCCAATTACAAGTTATTTCCGTCATTTTACGTCAACCCGATAAAAAAATATGGGTGGTTTATTCTACTCACCCGGATACCACACTGCGGGTCAACTTACCTTAGTCTCCTATTACTACAATTCGGCAAGAAATAAGGGTGATCCAATCTACTCAGCCGGATACCACACGGCGGGTCAACTTACCATAGTCGCCCTTTACAACGTCGATAAGAAATGAGGGTGGTCTATTCTACTCAGCCGGATACCACACGGCGGGTCAACTTACCTTAGTCGCCTTTTACAACCTCGATAGGAAATGCACGCGGTCTATCCTACTCAGCTGGATACCACACAGTGGGTCAACTTACCTTAGTCACCTTTTACAACCTCGATAAGAAATGAGGGTGGTCTATTCTACTCAGCCGGATACCATTAGCCATATTTATTGAATAAATATAAAGTAAAAATATCGTTGTAATAATTAATATTGAATATTATTTAATGATTTTTTGTTGTCAAGATAACATGTCTAACCAGAAACCGAACGTAGAATTTTGACTCGTGAAGAATATAAGCTCCGTTATGTAACAGATGTCGTCAAAATATTTTCCCGAATCCTAAAGAGATTAAACTTGTCGAAGTTGGTATGATTTTTTCCTTTCCCCTTACTTTATCATGAAACTTTTCACTCGGCAAATATATTCCAAATTTTGTAACATAATGAAAAATTATAAATAATATTTTTATTCATTTATTCATTTGCTTAGATTGTGTAAATATTTAGATGTTAATTATATAATGCAGTATCATCAATCTGCGTAATAAAGACATGCAACTTATTAATTATTATTATCTATTATTTTCTATATTAATAATTATAATATTGTTATTAATAATTATTATATTTATTAAATATTAAATTAGTTTCAACACAATAATATCTTTAAATATTTTATTAATAAAAATTATGTTTGCATAATGATGTTGTACATCTAATAAGTATTCATAAGTGAATAATATCTTTTTAGTAACAAAAATTCTTTAATTCTAATTTTAAATGTTTTAATATTTCAATTCCGATTTACTTCTCTATTACGTTTGAATTCACCACTGAGTTTTTATGTTAAGAAGCTGTGTAAGACCAATGAAGAGACCGTGCGACTCTTTTGAGGCATCACAGGTTCAAACCCCGGACAGGCACCAATGATTTTTCCTGTCTTATGTGTCTAATTGATGATTGCAATTTATCACACGCTTTTCGGTGAATGAAAACAGCGTGAGGAAACCTGCATATCTGTAGAGAATTCTAGAGATATACAACCTACCAATCCGCATTAGAGCATCTTGGAAGGTATTAGCTTCAATCCTTCTCTCAGAAAAAAAACGCAGAGAGACCTATGCCCAGCTGTGGGATAGTAAGAGGCCGTCACTTTACTTCTGAATTTACGTCTCTCTAAAAGAAATTTGAGGTAATCAGTTAACCTTGTTGTAAAAGCTACTTCTCTTTTTGAAGCTTATCCATTAGTTTTGAATTTATACGAACGAATATTTTAAGCGCATTTGTACAAGAAACATGTTTGTATAGAATAATCTGGAAATGAAAGCGAAGAGTGCATCAAAAGCAACATTGTGTATTGTTGTACAAAATGGGATGTCATTTGCAAGAAAAAAAAATCCTCAGAGAGAATCTAGAATCTGATTTTAAATGGTTAATCTCTAAAAACGGTCAACTTCTAGTACATGGTCAATTATTAGTGCCCCTAACTTATATGCACGTCATACTTCCAACAATCCAACCATCTCTTCTCTTCTTCTTCTTCTTATAGCGGGCTGTTTTCCGCACTTAGTCGCTTTGTGGCGACCATTGTGCGTGAGGGTGAAAGGGGCTGGTTACTCCAACCAGCCAAGCTCCTTCCAGAAGCCGAGTATCCTATTCGGGACCCTCAAGGCTTCTTGCAACGTCCTCGGAGAGTCTAGGATGTTCGCCCGATGTTCTGCCACCTCCGTGCAATGTAGCATGGCGTGAGATGGTGTTTCCGGCTCCCTCATGCATCCTCTGCAAATTGGGCTGTCAGTTGCACCTATATAAAATAAGTGTTTGTTTAGCAGACAATGACCGGTGATAATGCTTATCATCCTTCGCAGATTGGGTCTATTCATGCGAAGAAGACTGCTGGTCAAGCGGGGATTCAGGGAAGGCATTGCTTCCCTGGATTGCCTACAGTCAGTCCGGTTTGTCCAGATTGTATTGTGTGTTTCAATAGTCATCTCTCTTAGCCAAGATCTTAATAGGCTAAAGGGAAATGGCACAATAGGTTCGGGTCCCACAATCGTGGTATTTGAGCCTTTTCTGGCTAGTTCGTTTGCTGCATCATTACCCAGTGAACCGCTATGACTTTTTATCCATTGGAGTACCACCTGGTTTTTTGTCAAAATAGTCTCCAAGATCTCATGGCACTCTTTTATCAGTCCTGATGTGACCCTTATATTTTTTAGGGACTGGAGTACAGCAGCACTGTCTGAGAGGATCCTGATGCGACAGTTTGTTACTCCTCTACTTTTTACAGCTTGAGCTGCTCTAATTATGCCTATACATTCTGCTTGACATACAGAATTCAGGGGACCTAGAGCAGTCGATATTCTGATGTTAAGATCCTGAGAAAAGACACCAGCACCCGTGCCTGTTCGCATCTTGGATCCATCCGTGTATATTCGTAC
The DNA here is from genome assembly GCA_029227775.1 of Morpho helenor. NCBI lineage: Eukaryota > Metazoa > Arthropoda > Insecta > Lepidoptera > Nymphalidae > Morpho > Morpho helenor. The sequence goes on from JARGCU010000044.1 coordinate 2,074,727, forward strand.
TTCGGAGCTTCCGGAGTACTCTTTAGCATTTTCGTGAAGTTGTACTTTATAGTGCCTTGAAAATATGTATTCACGAGGTATTCGGTCACCCACAGCCATTACAAGAGGATGCTTAAGTATAACATCCTTTAGTACTGTTGAGTGCCTGATGGTTATATTGTCTTTCCACAGGTGCAGAGCTCTAAGCCTCAGTGCTGCTGCAGCTGCCTCCTCCTTTATAAGAAGGTGCAGAGGCGGTAAACCTAGTGCCACTTCAAGTGCCGCTGTTGGTGTCGATTTCATGCTCCCTGTTATGGCTAAACACGCCAGTCTCTGGAAGCTATTGAGAGTTGTCTGCACCGAGCTCAGTGTGGTTCTGGGCCACCATACTACTGAGCCGTATGTTATTATTGGTCTTATAACCGCAGTATATAACCACCTGGTTATACTGGGTTTCAGACCTCACTTCTTCCCAAGAAGTCGCTTGCATTGCGCCAGCGATAGGCAAGCCTTCCTAAGTTTTTCGTCAATATGTTTTTGCCAATTCAGTTTATTGTCTAGTATTACGCCCAGGTATTTGACATTTGTTGAAAAGGTTAGTTCTGCGCCGAAGAGTGTTGGTGGTTTAGTAATGTTTAGCGATCTCTTGGCTGTGAATAATACCATTTCTGTCTTGCTTGGGTTAACAGCTAAGTGGTATTCATTGCACCAGTTTTCTATGATTCTCAGGGCACTCCGCATGATTTGACATAAAAGATTTTCACTCGTGCCATTTATAAGAATCACTATGTCGTCCGCATAGCCGACAGTGAAGTACCTACTGTTGTTTAACCTGCAAATCAGGTCATCTACCACAAGGTTCCAGAGCAATGGAGAAAGGACGCCTCCTTGGGGGCATCCCATAGCTACCTTCGCTCTTATTGTCTTGTTAACAGTAATTTGTACCGCTCTGAATCTAAGCATGCTATCAATCCATCCGCAAAGGGTTTCATGAATGCCGTGCCTAGCTAGTGCTCGGCTTATGCTGTTAAATTTTGTTTTGTCAAAGGCTCCTTCGATATCGATGAAGACTCCTAGTGATGACTGTTTGTTTCCTAGAGCCGACTCTATCTTACCTACTACGCTGTGTAGAGCTGACTCTGTAGATTTGCCTGCGCTATATGCATGTTGATTAGAGTTAAGCGGTTTATTCGTCAGCACCACGTCTCTTATATACCTATCACAAAGCCTTTCCAAGGTTTTAAGTAGAAAAGAGCTCAAGCTGATAGGTCTAAATGATTTGGCTGCGGTATAATCGCTTTTCCCTGGTTTTGGCAAGAAGATGACTTTTACTTCCCTCCAATTCTTTGGTATATACCTGTGTGCTATGCAGGCCCTAAATATATCCGAAAGCAGGGGGGCTACTTCATCTGCGCCCCACTGCAACATTGCCGGGAATATGTTGTCCAGGCCTGCCTGTTGTGCAGGCAGAATGGACGGAAGCAGTTTATGGCCCAATGTACTTTGTCATTATTGACAATTTGATGAGCCAGCTGCCAATCCTCTGCTGTTGGTGTAAAGTGTAGCTCTTCCTCCCATTCCCTCTCTGTTGTAATATAACAGCCGGGGAAATGAGACTCCAGCAGAACATCACTTGTTTCTTTGTCAGACTTGGTGTAGGTATTGTCGGCCTTTTTGAGTGACCCAATATATTGCTCCTGCCCTTTTTGCAGGATCTTATTCACCCTCGCGGCCGTGTTGTTAGACTCTATACTGCTACAAAATTTAATCCAGGCCTCGTTTTTACGGGCTCGTATTCTCTTTTTGTAGTGACTCTGAACCATTTTATACGATTCCCAGTCCGTGTTTAGTCTGGTATTTTTAGCTCTGTTGAAAAGCTTTCTTAGCTTCTGTCTTAATCTGTCAAGTTCTGGACCCCACCAGAAGTTTTTAGATTTAAAGATTTCTGCTTTTGAAAGAAGACACGCCTTTTCTTGGCTGGTTTTCATGATGTTGGTTATAATGACCACGTTATGGTCTATGTTGTGCTTACTTGTGCCCATATCCGGCATGGAGATGTCTCTCAGGGATTCTGTGAGATATTTCTTAAATCGCTCTACGTTTGTCTTGCGGGGGTTACGTTTAGCTATTTTCGCGTTTTCCTGGGCAACAAGTTGGATTTTGTAGCAAATGCGCCTGTGGTCTGAACATGCTACCTCGTCCGAGACATGCCAATCTGCAACTAGATTCGAGGCATTGTTAGAAGTCAAAGTCACATCTACTATGGTTTGATAACGGGTTGATACAAAGGTAGGTTCGTTACCTATGTTCGCGACGTCAAGATTATGGCTAAAGAGAAAAGACGTTAATTCCTCACCTCTTTTATTGTGGTTCTCGCACCCCCATAACGGATGATGCGCGTTGGTGTCTGCTGAGATTATTAGTCTGAGGTCGTTGGTGGCACAGTATTCTACCAGGTCTGCAAGCTCCCTCGAAGGTATGTCCTCCTCGATAGGCATGTAGACCGATGCTAAGACTAGTGTCTCCAAGGTCTCCACCCCCTGAGTTCGAAGCCTGACCACAGTCAGGTCTCTGGAACAGAATTCGGTTAGGAGCACTGCTTGGTAGCAGTTTGGCATGTAAATACAAGTGCGTGGTTTATTAACGGAGGTTTTCAGCAAAAGCTTACCTGGTATGTAGCTGAGTCCGCATATCTTGTCCCCTCTTATCCACGGCTCTTGAATGAGGGCGATGGTTTTGTTGTTTACCTCCAGCCACCTGCGTAGTGTTGCCGCGGCCGTTTGATTGTGCTGGAGGTTGGTTTGTAGAAGGACGAGGTGTGTACTATTATGGAGAGCGTAGGATGACATCCTCTCTCTCCGAACCTTCCTCGTCTGATGTATCCATCCTGCTTCCCCTCGGCCACTCTTCATATGGTACACGTGGCGATTTGGCGACCCCTAGAATCTGCATTCCAGACGTAGAGGGCACAGGTGAAGAGATCCTTGGCGTTGCTACGGTGATAGAGGATGGTTGCGGTACAGATCCACAGGTCTCCTCCCCCGCAGCAGAAGACATTGCAGGAGGAATGGTATTTGAGGGGGTCACGGCCCCTGTACTGCTGTTCAGCCGGACATAGATTGTGCCCAGCACGTATGATAGTCCGCGGCCACTAGCTCTCAATCTATCGGCGTCCGACTCTGGGATACCAAGCACCATAAATGTACCCCGTTTCCCGTCTGTCGTAGTAGACTCGCTCGAGCTGTACAACGACCAATCAGACACGCTGTATTTGGTGTTCTGACTAGCCAGTATTCGTTGTATAGTGCCAACACTCTTCTGGCTGCCAGGAACGAACAACGTAGCCTTCACCTTTTTCGGTACATCCCTCTGAAGCATAACGTCTAGAGACGTACCTTCTTTTGGGGACTTAATACCTCTAATCGCTTCCTTCAGCCAGACAAGGGACTGTTCATCACCACACCACATGAACAGTGCGCCGTCACGCAGAAACGCCTTGCCCCTGAAGGTTGGGAGTGGTACTATGAAGTTAGAGCAACTCTCAACCGCCTCGTAGATTTTGTTCTCAATGGACGATTGGAGTTGCTCCACCTCGTCCCAGCCAGCCCCATCATCCCACCCCACTCACCAGCGCCGAATACCACAGAGGTGGTTAGCCTCTGGGCTACCGTTTGGCTCTGAAGTCCGGACCAAAGAGGGCGTGTTGCGTCCAGCAGGCATCTGACCCGGCCCACTATTCGCTCAGCCCCCCAGGATTCCATTCTCCTGAGGTGCGGCGTTCTACTGTGCACGGCAGACACAGGTGGACGCTATATCTAATACCACGACGCGCCCACTGATCGTGGCACAGGACGAGCAGCTCTTAGCCACAGCTAGCAAGAGACCCGCAGACAAGCCACCAGTAAGTTACTAACTGTGTTTCCAGGATGCACCGGGGTTAAGGGTTGCACTCAAATAGGAGTTTTGAAGTCCACAAGGAAGACAACCTTCGACCCACACGTGGAGGTAGCTACTATCGCACCCCCCAACCATCTCTTTTTAGGCCTCTCTCTAGACACATAAGTATCCATCCACATTCAAATTTAACACTCGTTTTATCACATCATTTTCATCCCTCCTCATTACATATCCACACCATCTTAATTTTCGTCTTTTCTATAATGGGCGTAACAGAATTCCCTTTATATACTCATTTCGTATTTTATTCAGTTTTGTCACAGCACACATCCACCTTAACATTCTCATCTCATATGCATGTACTCTTCTTTCATCCTTCTTTATCATTGCCCAACATTCTGATCCATACAATACTACAGGTCTTTTGACCGTCTTATAGATTAATAACAATCGCCAGCGGCTCCACCCGCGCGGAATGATTAAAACCGTAATATAGTCTTTTGATAACTTAAAAATGGTTAAAGTGGGGTAACCTTAAAAGCTAGAAAACATATGCTGTCGCGGACTTTTATTTACAACTTTTAGAGGGAAACAATTTTGTAATATATGATTTTTGAATAACTATCAGCGTCCGGTCGTAAAAAACATAGTCAAATCATGTGACAACTTGTTGTGCTGACCCCACTTAGAGTGAGATAAAGGCAGGACGATGATGACAGGCAGACAGCTGAACGAGGACTTTGTTTTATATTAAATATAGATATAGATTTAAATGCGTGTGAATACTTGTAAATTAAATATACCCCCATGTGTCGGTTTTGAGGATTACAACGTCCTATAGAATTAAGCCTGAAACATTACGGTCCAGTTACGCTTAATCCGGGGCGGGAAAAAAACGACAATCCGGAAGGATGTAACTGTAAATAAGGCCGTGTCAGAATGACATCAAAGCCCCATTAATTAACGTAATTAAAGATCAGGGTATGGGAAGATTTTGCTCCGTTAGTCACAGATTGCCATTATTTCCCAATAATCTGGGATACTTTCTGACGTTTTGTGATTTTTGTAATACACGCTTTAAACTTATCTTATTGTTTCGATAATCTCAATCAGTAATTATATAGTACCTGGTTGGTAATTTTTAACAAAATAAAAAAATGTAAAATAGTTGGGTAGGCTTGATAATTTTATTTGCATTTCTCGAGACCACCCGTTCCCCGAATAAGCTACATTGACAATTTACGGCAAAAATAGTGGTCTTATATTAAATTTAAATGTAAGTATCGTTTTAAAATCCAAAAACAGGGGATAAAACTATTTTTTTTTAAATAAAACCTATCTAGATCGGTTTTTTCTTCGCCAAAACCCCCTATATTATAAAGAATATTCCGAAAATATTATAAAGATACTCACACACACTTACAGACACACTTGCGTGACACATTTCGAGTGTGTGTGTGTGTGCACGCACTTGAAATGTTGAACATAAAAGTAGTTTTTGTGAGTTAACCATAAGAGATAGAGATATGCTGTCACGGCCTTTTTTGTAGGATTTTTATAGTTCTACCATTCTCAAGTACATTACTTTAGAGTATCTCTTCCAGTTTACGCGGAGTAAAGCTCCCAACATGCGATTTTTTTACAACTGCGTTTTTTACATAAAATCCGTACAAAATTATATTTTTGCTACAGGCAGAGAGGTTTTTACAACTGCGCGATCTCTTCTACACAATTTTCATAAAATGGTAATGTACCTACCTGACCTAAATCTTCCGGAAGATATGCACTACTTGCAATTCATCTTTTTGCAAAAACCGTATAAATATCCGTTCAATAGATTTTGACAAAATCCATCAAATATAGACAGACAGCTTTTGGAGACTTTGTTATACATAAGTATAGATAATTTTAATAGCTAATATGATAAACAAAGGTATAAAAAGCGTCTATCAATTAAAACAGGTCGGGAAAATATTTTAACTCCTATAATGTTGAAACCATTAATAAAGACCTTTCAGAAGTAAATTTAGGGACTCAAATTTACGTAATTAAAGAGAACATTATGGTTAACGCATATTTTTTAAACATCTCGAAATTTGTCGTTCAATTTTGAATTATATTAAAGGTCCGTTGAATAATTTACCTTGCAAATTTTATGGAGCTATTGGACCCGAGTAATGTTGTCATCGATTAAATATTGAACAAAAGCTATAATTTTAGAAATAAAGGCCGAATGATTAAATGTCCCATTATCGTAACTTTCGATTTTCGAGATTTAATTTATATCTAGTACCTGGTTGACCGAATTCGACGGTTGACTGTAAGCTGTGGTAGCCCAGCGGTAACACCGTGCGACTCTTTCGAGGAGGTCACGGGTTCAAACCCGGGCAGACACCAATGAGTTTTTCTGTTAAAACTTATGTGTCTAATTGATAATTGCAATTTATCACACGCTTTTCGGTGAAGGAAAACATCGTGAGGAAACCTGCATATCTTTAGAGAATTCTGGAGATATGTGTAACCTACCAATCCGCATTGGAGCAGCGTGGTAGGTCTTAGCTCCAATCCTTCTCTTCAAAAACGGAGAGAAGAGGCCTATACTCAGCAGTGGGATAGTAACAGGCCGCTACTTACTTTTTTTTACCTGGTTGACCGAGCCTTGCTCGGTAATTTTTTTCAAAATAAAAAAGGAAACCTAAAAAAATAATAATTAGGTAATTGGGGATCTATCCTAGGTATACACATATGTCGAGACTGCCCGTTCCCCGAATAAGCTACGCTGACTTTGTTGACACTTTATGGCAAAAGTAGTGTTTTGTATTCAATATAAATTTTAGTATTTTTTTTAACAAATTCGTAAAGCTTTGCGATTTTGTCGCGGATTCTATCTCCTGATGATGCTTCGGTTGCGGGGCGAAACGATTGTTGAGTTTGTGATGTTGAACGTGTGTAGTGTATGATAGTGGCGGTGGTAGACGTTTGTGCATGTGTTTTGACGAATTCTGCATGTATTGAGTATGAAAACCGGTAATCTACGGTTAGCAATTAGAAAATGTATGTAAATATTTTCTATTTACTTTATCGCGGATTTAAGCAAAATAATATTGTTATTACTTTTTTATGTTTATTATTATTAAGGGATCCTTATTATTCTTCTTTTTTACATAAATAATTTATTTAGTATTTTTATTTGCATGAATATTTTGTAATTTAACATTTGCGTGCATTTGAGTGTTTTTTTGTTTGTGTATTATCAGAGTGGAATGTGTTTATTGTGTTTTTCCCTCCTTATTGCAAAGGACTTTTCCAGTTGAATTATAAATGTATAATATTAGTATGTATTCAACAACGGATGTTTAAACGAAGGGACTTCCGTTACAGGGTGACCTTTGATCCTGTAGCCAACGAATAACGAAGTCGCTGATCCAGAAATCTAATACAACTTGTCGTACTTGACATTCATAACTGCTTACTAATGAGATACGACGGAATAAATGTTTGAATAATGGATGTAAGAATAAATGAATTCGCAAATCATTTCGCGGCATCGAAATTTGGAATTTTGATTAGATGAAAATTGCTCAGCAATCAGAGCTCGCTAAACGTCGCATTAAATATCTGGCCTAAGATTTTTTTTTCTTTTTATATGGAACACTTACACTGTCGTCCGTTCCCAAAATAATTAGGATTCCGGTTGTAATAATATAACTGTAAATATATATACGTAATTGATTTATTTATTTAAATTAATTCTTACGGTTAACTAATAACACTATGGGTGGATTGCACCAAAGTTCTTGTTAATGTAATTGATAAAAGTGACTATTATAATAAAGAAATCAGTTAATCGTCATTTTCATCAAAATGCGTTGAAAGAAAGAAGAAAGAAAGAAAGAAATTTATTTGGACACAATTCCAACAAAAAGGAACAAAAAAAAATTACATTTTTACCTATCCACCTATCCGGTGCACCATCAATTTTTTTGTTAACGTTTAAGTAATATATAGAAATAATAAAAAATAATTAAATGTTTAACCAAAAAACTCTGTGTCACACAAAATTCACTTTCCAACACAACTGTACCTAATAAAAATCCAAGCACGTGCTATACTCCCAAGACAATATTCTTTAAATTTCTCATCACGCACATACGACGCCCTATTTTCTTTACATCATTGCATTACAGCGCCTAAGGATTTTCCGTTGAAACTTCAGCTACGCAAATCTTAAAGTAAATGAAAAATGATAACGCTGTTGAAACAAGCTCCGCTTTGTAAACGTTTTTTGGCTTTTACTTTATTTTCTAGACAGAGCTAATGTTGAATTTTAATGTAAATATTCTACATTTATAATTACAAAAATTCAAATTCAAAATTTCCTTTATTCAAGTACTTGTAAGCAAATGTTTTTGAACAGTCAACTCTACTTAAAAAGCGGTTCCTACCGAGAAGAGCTAACGAAACCAAAAAAATTTAGGAACCAAAAAAATGTTTTTAGGAAATGTAAGTTCTCGGCCGGAATTGAACCTATGATCCACGAAACTGTAGGCTTCTAACTGCGTCAAATAATACAATATAATATTCTAAGTCATGAAAACAATTTGCCAATTCATCTTAAAGCAGCCAAATGTCCGTAGTCTACACAACCATAAATAAGACTGTCAGAATCACATCGGCGGTACATTAATTTACGTAATTAAAGATCAGGACTCGATAGGCGGAACGATTAGGGCCCGACAAGATTTTTAATGAACTCCCTTTTTACGTCTCACGTAGCATTTTGTTGAAGCCAATAGTAAATACTGTTAAAAATTAAATTATTCCTTGATACTTCAACAGAGACAAATAAAAACGCTTCATTATCTTCCTGCCCTTATCCCACTCTAAGTGAGTCGGCAAAACTTGTTATAAACATGCTGTCACATGATTTGGCTGCGTTTTTACTACTAGCCGCCTGCCTGACGTCAACTTACCGTACTACCATACTCTGCCGTATTTTATGGCTAACTAAAAACGCTTAACTACCTAAAAAAAGGACGATCGAATAACGTCAAAACTATTGAGGAAGATTTGAACAATATCTTACCGGTTTACAGATTCGATATGCCCTTATTATTCTCGTGCCTTTGTCCCAGTCTAAATAGGATTGGAACCACATTTATTAACCATGTTGTTACATGACCGGCCCCCTGCCCCTGCTGACGTCAACTTACCATAGTCTACTTTTACGACACGTCGATGAGAAATGAGGCTTGTCTATTCTACTCAGCCGGTTACCACACATTGATGTACAAGTACTTTTTAATATTTAACCAGTTACATAATTGCTTTTACCGAGAGGGAGGAGGAGGGAGGATTGTGACAACCGAATGTGACGTGACGATTGTTTTCAACCGAAGCCTGAAGCTTGTCCAAATTTACATTTCAAGCATTAACTGATATTGGATATAAAACTTTGATACTCATAAGAATGCTCAGAGACACTCAGCGAGCGATGGAGTGAGCTAAGCTTGGAGTATCTCCACGTGAGTATCTCCAGCAATGAGGAGATCCGTAGAAGAACCAGAGTAACTGATATATATAGCATATATACATATATACTCAGCATGTCGCGAAGTTGAAATGACGTTGGGTGGGGCCCATAGTGCGGAGAAATGATGGGCGTTAGGGTCTTAAAGTGTTGTAATGGCGACCCCGCATCGCAAAACGCAGTGTCGGTAAATCCTCTACTAGATGGATTGACGACCTCAATAATGTCGCGCAGAGCCGCTGGATACAAGCGGCACAAAATCGTGTGTTGTGGAGATCCCATAAAGAGACCTATGTCCAGCAGTGGACGTCCATCGGTTGAAAAAGAAGAAGATATAAAACTATGCACCATATACTAATCATTCTCCTCTCCTATCCCACTCTTAGAGGGGTCAGCACAACATTTATTCCACTCAGCCGGATATATTAATCATTTCTGCAAACCAACAGCATTTAAAATAAAAAGGGACTTGTAAACTAAAACCAACTTGAATTTATCATTTTGCGAGCTTAATCCCCAAAATCTACGCCGTTGATGCTATAAAAGCTGCAAACAAAACCCGCTGTGATGTATTAGGTAAGTTTTTGTGAGAGGTGCCAAAAAAGTTGCCGCAGGGTAATAGGGCATGCGTGACCTGGAAGATTCAGTTGGTTTTTCAGTCCGAAGCCATTATTTATTCATGTACTTTTTATTTAGCTTTGAAATGAAATATCAGAAAATAAATAGTCATGACATAAACCACGCCGATGATTGAAAAAGGCATGTACTTAATTGATGCTTGTATTTTTCAAGAGCAGAATATAAAAAAGTATTTACTTAATATTTTTGTGCAGAACTTATTCTGTTGAGACTTTATTGAGTTTTGCAACAAGACTAACTTCATTATTTCAAGCTCATTTATAGCAGGCACAAGCGAGTCCCCACTTCTCCATCAGTCACGTAGTTATCGCGTTGCCACTACATCCGGTATTAAAACTAAACAGATGATATTTGAAGACTTTGGTTCCAGACCGCAATATAAATACAATACCAATAATATCAAACAGTTGTCAGAAAGTCTTGTTTCTACCAGCTAATTTAAATCAAAAAGATCCTCAAACATTATAAAATAGAGAACAAATTATAGCGATTTTCTTTTGTCCGTTTTATCTAAACAATTTCAACGCTAGTTTTGTTAACGCTAACAATCTAACAATAGACTGAACAAAGATAATAGGACCTGGTCCATTGTTAACGAATTTGCACCGTTTATGATTGATTGAGTACAAATAAAGAAGTCTTTACACAGACTGATAACGCAATAAGTGGAATTGAAGACACGGTTTCAGACAAATCGAATGTGCACTTGCTTATTGTTAGAGAATTCTGGGGATATGTGTAACCTACCAAACCCGCATACAATTCTTCTTTTCCACTTATAGATGTCAACTGCTGAACATAGGTCTCTTTCCATGGTTTCAATGCAACACGATCCTTTGCCACTTGTATCCAGCGGCTTCCCACGACATTTTAAGGTTATCAGTCTACCTCGTAGGGAGTCTACGGACGCTGCGTTTTCGAGTGCGGATTCCCCATTCTAACACCTTTAGGTACAAACGCCCATCGGTTCTCCGCACTATGTGCACCGCTCATTACCACTTCAGCTACGCCACACGCTGAGCTACTTCTACCGATCCTCTCATTTCTGATTTGATCTCGTAGAGATACTCCAAGCATAGCTGCATCCATCTTATGAGGCCCATAGTCAGCGACCACGTTTCAGAATCGTAGGTCATCACTGGCATCAAGCATTGTTCGAAGGCCTCTCCCAGCAATGGAATAATCAAAGGCCGTTACTATACTTTAGTATATAATAAAATAGCTGCAATTGATCTGAGCAATTACTTAGTAGTGAATTACAGCTGAATTATGTCGGCATTTATCTATACCTTTGATAAAACAAAGTCCCCCAAAAGCGGTCTGTCTGTATGTGATAGATTTTCGCAAAATCTAGCGTTCTACTACGCTTTTACTAATAATAGTGCAATTCTTTAAGAAAGCTTAGATTATTAGAACATTTTCTGAAATGGCCTAATCGATTTTGATGGGCCTATTACTGAAACTTTGTGGAGGTTTTGGACAAATAGATTTTTTATTCCAGAATTTCGGCAGACTCCAGGTTCACGCGAGAAAAACTGAACTGCATGCGAAACGGCGGGCGCAAATAGTTGTAGATAAACTCTGAATTAACTATACCGTGTGATATCTGGCTGAGTACAATAATGGATCCATATTTCTTACCGAGGTGTCGTTAAAGGCGATTAAAGTAAGTCAATTCGCCGTGTGCTATACGGCTAAGTAGAAGAAGCTTTGTTACCGAGGTGTTGTAAAATACGACTAAGGTAAGCTGACGACAGGCAGGCTGCGGGCGTAAAATACGTAGCCAAATCACGTGACTTCATGTTTATAATATGTTGTACCGACCCTACTTAGAGTGGTATAAGAGCAGAAGGACGATGAAACTCTGAGTAAACTAAGTTACGTTTATCTTTGATTGATTACAAATAAAGAGGCCTGCAGCGTCTGGAGTAGCCTAATCGATTGCACGTCGTACAACTAAAACTATAAGGCCATTAGCACTCTCGAAACTTTGAGGCCAAGTGCCTACTTGAGACTCGATCTACCCTAATGGATGAAAGAATTTGGCACGCGCTCATTCCGGCACTATACGGTTAATATTTCTGGAAAAGTAAGCCGCCAGGCTGTGATGGCCCAGCGGTGCGACCGTGTGAATCTCTAGAGACGATCATGGGTTCAAACCCGGGCAGACACCAATGAGTTTTTCTATTAAAACTTATGTGTCTAATTGATAATTGCAATTTATCACACGCTTTTCGGTGAAGGAAAACATCGTGAGGAAACCTGCATATCTCTAGAGAATTCCGGGGATATGTGTAACCTACCAATCCGCATTGGAGCAGCGTGGTAGGTCTTAGCTCCTACCCTTCTCTCCAAAAATGGAGAGAGGAGGCCTATGCCCAGCAGTGGGATAGTAACAGGCCGTTACTTACAAGCCGCCAGGCTATTTTAAAACCACATATATCATGTTAAAATGTCGAGTAAATTATGAAACAATGCGAGCCATGGTATTTATTTAAAAGCAATCGCCAATCGAAAGATTAAATATAGTATTTTGATAACCATAAAAATGGTTAAAGTGGGTTAACCTTCAAAGCTAGACATATGCTGTCCCGGACTTTTATTTAGAACTATTATAGCAAAATAACTTTATAATTATTTTTGTTTTATGGATGTCCACAAAGTAACGCCTAATTCTATAATTAATTTTATGCTAATTTTGAAAAGTGACGCCTATTTCTATAAATTATTTAAAAAACGACAAATCAAAGCCTAGTTAGGTGATTTATAATGTAACATAAGCGAACAATACGATGTAATTTCGCACGATTCGAGTCAGAAAGGGTCGAAAAGGGTCATATAAGTTTAAATGAAATTTTTCCTTCATCATGTGTAGATAGAACGCCACTAAATTGATAAACCACCGGACAAAAACTACCTCATTTCAGAATGAAAGCCTTAAATATAGTCCTAAAACTCGAAAGTACGAAAAATAACGAACTACGAAAAATAATGCCTTATTTTTGAAGCAATTTTTATACAATACAGCATTAATCCTTATCCAATTAAGTGCCTTAAATAAATTGTTGATTTTATATAGATCAATATGGCCGTTTACAGCATGCAATTTAAGTGAACATTTTCGGAGATGTTACAGATTTAAAATGCCGTGAGAACCCGCGCTTCGCCCTATAGCACTTCGAATTTAGCAGCTATATGTCGCTCTTTCAAGAGTTTGTTTAATGACAAATAAAATAATGTTAGCTGTGAATATAAAGACATTCTGTAATTAATTGTAAAAATAAAATTCATAGGGAAAAATGTAAAAATAAATAAGTAAATATGTAGTATATGAATTTAGATATTCCAAAGATAGCAGGAAATCTTCTTAGTATAGGGAGAGGGGAATTGTTTTTCTCCAAATTTAACGCTTGCAGGCCACGGCCAGTAATGAATAAATCAAAAATATTGGATCGATTTTAATCATTTTTTTCACTGAGTGACATGGGCTATATATTTCCCTGAAATTCAGTATGTAGTGGGCGATAAAATGATCGAGGTTTTATTTTTTTTTATGTATTTTATCCATGTTTTCAGGCATTGAAAAAACTGCTAAAATACAAATAGAATATAAAGGTTAAATTTTCTGTCATATCATGTCGGAACGGGCGGACTAGAAAACTGTAAATTCCCCAGATCAAGTCCCGAATTAACCAGCCATTTTCTTTTTTTTAAATTTTTTAATTACATTTTTTTTTCTAAAAAAATTACTGAGCAAACTCAATTACCTGAATTACATAGATATATTAAGTTAATTGTATCAAAACAATATATCTGAATAGGTCACTTTTGTCTATTACAAGACATTTTATATGTCACAGCGTATAATGAAATCGTGAAGGCCTATTGATTGCCTTTAACATTATTTCTCTACTTCCTTTCACACGATATCAAAGCGGTAAATATCAATATCAAGGGCTACCGACTCTATGTGGGTATCGCTAATCTCTGATAAGGAAACTCATTAATCAAGGCTTGAACGTTGACAACCCTAATTCCATGCTATGTTAGAGATTTTGATCGAGCCCCATTTATCTTATATTAATAAGGAGCTGTACATTTTATTTGCTGCTCCTAATATTTCCCGCTAACGGATGGAAATTTAATCTATTCCTTGACATTGCAAGGATTCCAATACAATTTGTTTCTAATGAAGTATTTCCTTGTTTTTCTAAGCTGTGATATCCCAGCAGTGAAACCGTGCAACTCTTAAGAGACTATGGGTTTAAAGGCAGGCACCAATAATTTTTCTATTGAAACTTATGTGTCTAATTGATAATTGCAATATTATACGCTTTTCGGTGAAGTAAAACATTGTGACGAAACCTGCATATCTCTAGAGAGTTCTAGGGATATATGTAACCTACCGATCCGCATTGGAGCAGCGTGATAGTCAATTTATCACACGCTTTTCGGTGAAGGAAAACATCGTGATGAAACCTGCATATCTCTAGAGAGTTCTAGGAATATATGTAACCTACCAATCCGCATTGGAGCAGCGTGGTAGATCTTAGCGCCAACCCATCTCTCCAAAAACGGAGAGGAGAGGTCTATTCCCAGCAGTGGGAGAGTAACAGGCCGCTACTTACTTATTTACTAAGGGTTTTTACTTCCTACACGTATCATTACATAATTTCTCATAACAAACGCGGTTTATAGCAAAATAATTCTATCATTACTTTAGTAAACAGCACTAATTAACGTTCACAGTTGAATTATTTTTAGTGTCATTTAAGTTAACTACGAACGGTGTCTGGTCGTTATACATAACGACTCAGTGCCCAGCAGGAGGATAGTAACAGGCTATTAGCTTAGAAATATATCCTTGAATCACTACATATTATAAAACAAAGTCGCATTCTTTGTCCATATATATATATCCCTATGTATGCATAAAACTTTAAAACTACGCAACAGATTTTGATGCAATTTTTTTTAATAGATAGAGTAATTCCAGAGGAAGGTTTGTACGTATAATAACATTCAATACGGAGTAGACAAATACTGTAATTTTTGAGGTTTCTGTAAATAATTACATTTTTTTCCGCTTACATTGCAAATGCAGGCTAAACCCTATGAGATTTATCAAAATAATGTACTAAGTATTTGCACAGCTTGAAAAGGTTTACAGAAAAGTCCGCGATGGTATATGTCTATCTCTTATGGATAGCCCACAATAGCATTTTTTGTCATTTACTTTTTACGAAAAATAATGCCTTATTTTTGAAGCAATTTTTATACAATACAGCATTAATCCTTATCCAATTAAGTACCTTAAATAAATAGTTAATATAATATAGATCAATAGGGCCGTTTACAGCATGTAATTTAAGTGAACATTTTCGGAGATATTACAGATTTAAACTGTAATTAATTGTAAAAATAAAATACATAGGGAAAATGTAAAAGTAAATAAGTAAAAATGTACTATATGAATTTAGATATTCCAAAGACAACAGGAAATCTTCTTGGTATAGGGAAAGGAAATTGTTTTTCTCCAAATTTAACGCGTGCGGGCCACGGGCAGTAATGAATAAATCAAAACTACTGGATAGATTTTAATCATTTTTTTTACACTGAGTAACATGGGATATATATTTTATACCCGTGCGAAGCAGGGGCAGGCCGCTAGTTATTGATATAATTGTATTATATACCCGTATGTATTTACATAAAAATATCTGGGATATACACACGGTCATCCGTCTACGTGCCACTTTCTTTTTGATAGTTTTACACAAACAAAAGCTAGTACCAATATTCCCAAAAATTCCATTCCACAGTTTTGCAATCTTCCAATAAATTTCGTTCCCGTCTCGACGATTACGAACAATTAATCCATTGCTTGTCGCACCAAGAGTTATAGCGCATACCGAATTCAATGGGGAAATTTCACACAGATTATCTTTGGAATTGAGCTTATTTGTTTGTCTGCTCAAATCCAATAGATACTCTGAGAACGTCCATATTTTTATTCTATTTGAACTTGTTTAAATAGAATAAAAATAGTACATGACGAAAGAGGGATACGCAGCGATCATTTTTAAAAAGTGTGACGTCAGCACTGCCGACGCCACGGGCAGGGCCATCCCCCACAATTGGTGATCAATACAAACACCGTAGATAATTTTTGTAAACTTTTATTTTTTAAGAGCTCCGTTCGCTACGGAGGTCCGAGACAGAATAATCTCACGAGCTGGCGCGCGCTCGGCTTTTATAGATAAACTGGGTGTGTCATTCGATTGAACAAACTACCCACCTTTTCAACTAAAACTATTCTTTACATACAAAGAAATGTTCTTAATTTTAAAATGAATGTTTAAATTTATTACAATGTAACTTGTAAATATTAATTCTGAAGTCTGAACACGTGGTAAAAATATTAACCACGTGTTTTTATTTTAGTAATGAAGGTATTTATCGACAAATTAAACATCATAGTAACAATCTAAATCAAATGGCGTGATGTTGAATTAAAAAGTACGGCTACCCGCCGACATACATAATATAGCATCAATTTGTATCTTTAATATTTAAATGAGTTAATTTGTATGTATGTTCCATTTATTGTTTAAGTTTTTTCTTTCTTGTGAAGACTTTTCTAGTTTATGTTTTACAAAACTAATGAGAATATTATTTTGCTATAATTGCTATATTCGTTCTAGTACCTGATACGTGCAGAACCGAAGCTGTAACGAATATCTATAGATGGAATCTGAGATGGACTCCACGACAAAATCGCAAAGCTTTGCAATTTTGTCGTATCTATGTCCTGACGATGCTTCGGTTACGAGGCGAAACAATTGTTGAATTGATTGAATTGTGGTGGTGAATGTGTGCAGTACTTGTGTGTTATCGGTGTCGGGTAGTGCATAAGTTTTTTACAAACTCTGCATGTATCAGGTATGAGAACGAATAGTACACTCTACATTTAGCATTACATATATATTTTTTTATCGCGGATTATAGCAAAATAATATTCTCATTAGTTTGTATTATGGACCTCCGCAAAATAACGCCTTATTCTATTAAGTTTATGTTTTTGTTTTGTATCTCTTATAATTATGTATTGTATAACTGTTTGTCTTTTTAATAAAATAAATAAATAGACAGCACTTGTAACTCCCCCTACGAGTTTTAAAAAAAATAATTGCTCAAGTCTCTTGAAAAGAATAAAATTATTTCCAAAAATTAAATTACATTACATAACATCAATAGCTGTGATGGCCTAGCGGTGCGACCGTGTGAATCTCTAGAGACGATCATGGGTTCAAACCCGGGCAGACACCAATGAGTCTTTCTATAAAAACTTATGTGTCTAATTAATAATTGCAATTTATCACACGCTTTTCGGTGAAGGAAAACATCGTGAGGAAACCTGCATATCTCTAGAGAATCCTAGGGATATGTGTAACCTACCAATCCGCATTGGAGCAGCGTGGTAGGTCTTAGCTCCAACCTTTCTCTCCAAAAATGGAGAGAGGAGGCCTATGTCCAGCAGTGGGATAGTAACAGGCCGTTACTTACTTTTTACTTACATAACATCACCTAAACAGTATAAAAAATAAATTATACTTACTTACATTTTATCTCTGTATGATCTCATAATCCATGAGCATCCCAAAATGATAAAACGATAGGGTTTATTGTTTACTTTACAAATCTTTCCCGGTAAAATATTTTCGTTAAAAATTGTCCACAATTTACAAAATGTCTCCTGTATGCATATCATATATCCCGTGTCGTTTGTCTTCGTCAACCGAATGGTGATCTACCTTTCAGAAAACACGAAATGCCGAAATATTTTGGTAAATGAAAAAAACCTTTTTTGATGTTTACATAGAATAGTTATATTGATAGTTGTATAGTTTTATTATGGTGGAAATTAGAGACGTAAAATACGTAAGAGTTTTTTGGAAGTGATGAAAAAGGAAAAAAAAAACATTTGAAGAAATATGACAAAATAAGTACATTGTCTGAACAAACAAATGAATATATTATCTCCTGAATCAGCTCAGTTAATTTAAAGTTAGGTCTTTTTTATTTACGATGCTTCTAAATTAAATCAAATCTGTCTTATATACGTTAAAAGAGTTATTTTAAAAAAGTTTTTATATATTTTCGTTTCTGTTTAGTGGATAAATTTGATATATCTATTGATATATTTTTCATATTTAAATGAGTATCTTGTATGTATATTTAAATATATTTTCTGAATCTCGGAAACGACGCTAACGATTTTCCTGAAATTCAACATGTCCCCTACATGTTGAATTTCAGGAAAATCGTTTGGGTTTTGGGGTAGAAAAATCGATCTAGCTAGGTTTTATTAAAAAAAATCGTTTATCCCTGTTTTTGAGCATTAAAAACATGGCAAATGTAGAATTGAAAGCAAAGGATTTTTTTAGTTATCAAACTTAATGTTGCGATAGCCGATGGGCGGACCGAAAATGTTCTTAACCCAGGTTCGAATCCCATGTCATCGGCGCGTTATTTCTTTTTATTTATTTTTGATTTTTTTATATCGGCTCGTTCAACCAGGTACAAGGCAATTAATCTTAATATTTAAATGAGTTAATCTTGTATATATATATATTTTTTCCGAATCTCGGAAACGGCTCCAACGATTTTCCTGAAATTCAGCATGTAGGAGGTTTCGGGGGAGGAAAATTGATCTAGCTAGGTTTTATGTAAAAAAAATATTGTTTTATCCCTATTTTTGGGCATTAAAAAACACTAACATTTATATTGAATTGAATTTTCGCCATTAACTGTCAAGTCGACGTAGCTTATTCGGTTAGCGGGCAGCCTCGAGAAATGTGAGTGCCAAGGATCGATCCCAACTAAATAATTGTTTTTTCTTTTTTTTTAATTTTTTTTTGTAAAAAATTACCGAGCAAAGCTCGGTCACCCAGATATTGTAAGTAATACGGGTTATTTACTAAAATAAATAAAATGTGCTTTTGAGAAAACGGTCTCTCAGTCTTCCGGCACACGAAGTCGAAGCTAGTACAAAATATAATTCCCAAATGCATATGTGTATATACTTAGCCGACATACCGTAGACGTCTTAAGGGAGCAACGTTATTTGCGACACGCGAGTTTTGGGGAAAATAAACGAAGGAGAAAATTCTTTGAGCGTCGATCGGGACGTGAAGTTATCTGAAGAAGTCTTTTGACAGCCATTCAATTTCGTCACGAACTTTGAGCGTCATATTTATATAATGCGTGAAGAAAAACTTTATATCTTCATTTTAATACATTGGGCGCACGGAGTGTGACAAATGTCGTAACAAAAGTTCATATAGAGATGAACTACAGAAAAATATTGTATCTAAACCAATATAATTGATAATTGTAATTTATCACACGCTTTTCGGTGAAGGAAAACATCGTGAGGAAACCTGCATATCTCTAGAGAATTCTGGAGATATGTGTAACCTACCAATCCGCATTGGAGCAGCGTGGTAGGTCTTAGCTCCAATCCTTCTCTCCAAAAACGGAGAGAAGAGGCCTATTCCCAGCAATGGGATAGTAACAGGCCGCTACTTTACTTCATAGATTAGGGTCAATAATAAACCACATTGGGTTTGGTCGAATGGGTGCTTCTTACGGCTGACCTCAAGGTATTTTTAGCATCGACACACCCGACAATATCAAGGTCGAATCGATATGTAGAATTGTTTATTTATCTCGCGACATCGAACTGCGGGTTGTAAAGGTCAAGCTGGGTAAATGGACTCTATCTACTATGGCTTTCTGCTTTTAGAACACTCTGTGTAATTCTTTAAGGGAAATATTACACACAAGTATTAATTTACATGCTTTGCAGACGGATGACGGATGGGGAGTGTTAAAAATTTATTATGTACGAGTATTATATTATGTATGTTACAAATTAATTAATTTTAATATACTAAGAAAAAGATAACAATGACGAAATGTAATTAGTAATAAAGGTTGTACTTTGATGAGCAACTTACGAATTTTCGAAACATGTTGTAACATGATTTTGCTACGTATTTTACAACCGGCCGCCTGCCTGACGTCCACTTACCTTAGTCGCCTTTTACGACACTATGAAATAAGGGTGGTCTATTATATTAGGCCGGATACCACAAAGTGGGTCTACTTACCTTAGTCGCCTTTTACGACACCTCGGTAAGAAATGAGGGTGGTCTATTCTACTCAGCCGAATACCACAGGGCGGGGGGCGCAATTTTTCTAACCATGAAAATTCAAAATTTCTAAACTCTATTATGGTAAAGAAAATTTACATTTCATATTAACAGTCCTAATGACTTGTTAAATAACTGTGAAATGATAATTATTTCGGCGACTGCTCTCAGGTGGGAGATTTATAGCCAACGTCAGACACACAGGTTATTTATGTTGCGGGGAAATGACCACGGAGCGAAAAAATTGTATTTTCGAATGCCACAATTTACAGTCAGTCCAGATAACAAACATCGTTCGCATTTAAAAAAAACGAATGACTGCTATCCATGATTGGACGCCGGCTTAATAGAATAGTACCACCCTCATGTCTTGCAGCAGGGTCTTCTCGTTTACTCCCCGGGTGGGGGTAAACGGGGTGCGGGCCTCGAGGAAGTCCTCTCTACCCGGGCATCTCCTCGCGGGCACTTAAGCCCGGTATGTGTTCCAGCCATGGGCCGAGGTCACCTAGGTGACCTAAAGGTGTCGGTATTTGGGCCGTAAGCCCAGGTCACCTAGGCGACCTAATGGATGTCTTGTTCGGTGGGGAGGTCTGGGAATGGTAGCTCCCAGACCTCAAAGTCGTCTTCTGGTAATCCTAGTTCGGGTGGTGTCAAAATCGGTGGTGTCGTGTCCGGTGTTTTCGCCCTTTCGCCCGTCGCGTCGTCCTCGTCGTCGCCGTCGTCATCCGTCATCCTCATGTCTTACCGAGGTGTCGTAAAAGATGGCTTGATTTATAACAGATGGTGCTTTTCAATGACATCCTATTCCTGTAGAATTAACTGGATTTCTATAGTCTGTATATTACCCCGGTGTATAAGGAATAATTGTGCTAAATTTTATTGATATTGGTACAGCGGATCCGCCGTGAAAGAGTTACAAACAAACATCCATTCTAACAAACTTTTGCATTTATAATATAGTAGGAATATGAATAGAATTTTAGCTTTGCCATTACAGCAGTTTAAAAACACTATTAAGGAGAGGCTGATACAGAAAGCCTACTATATTGTTGAGGATTATTTAGACGATAAGAATGCGTGGATATAGATATTGTTCGACCTGTACAAGATAGAAACGATTAAATGTAACTAGTATTAAGAATTGTAGTTTTAAAAGAACAATCGCCGAGTTTCTTGCTGGCTTTTCTCCTTAGGAACAGCTTTCCGAACCAGCAGTAGAGTTGACGATTCAAAAGCACTTGTTTACAAGTTTATTTAAATAAAGAATATTTTGAATTTGAATAGGAAAAGATAGGAGAGGATAAGTACGGAAACTTTCCAAATTATATGCCACATCTTGTCAAGAGGATTTGGTACCATCACCTCACTTGGCAATGATAAACGATGCGACAAATATTGCACGTAAACTGGACCTTGAAAAATATAACTTGAACATTTCAGTCCTGCGAACTACAGTCTTGTATCCGATTAAATAAATAAGTTGACTCGCCGTGTGTTATCCAGTTGAGTAGAATAGACCCGCTTTCTTACTGAGTTATCGTAAAATACGACAAGGTAAGTTGACGTCAGACAGGCGACCGGTCGCTAAAGTACGTAACCAAATCATGCGACAACATGTTATTCAGTCCCCTCTTAGAGCATGATAAAATTTTTACGGTAATTTATATAAATACAAAAAATAATTGATTATTTTGCTGTTACGTACATTCACAATCACAATTTGAACAATCCTTTCGTCCCATAAGCATCATCAGGACATAGACCTCGTGATTTTAGTTCTCGCGTATTAGGACTGTATATATTACATGAAAACAAATAGTACACTACTTTTAGCGTTACATAGATTCTTTCCAATCATGGATAGCAGTCATCCGTTTTTTTTGTAGGGGGGAAAATCTTTTGAGCCGATTCCGAGATTCCTAAAAAATATTTATGTAAACACTTACAAGATTCGTCATCTTCCTGCCCTTATCCCACTCTAAGTGGGGTCGGCACAACATGTTATAAACATGCTGTCACAGGATTTGGCTGCGTTTTCACGACCGGCCGCCTGCCTGACATCAACTTATCTCTGTCGTGTTTTACGACACCTCGGTAAGAAAGAGGGTGGTCTATTCTACTAAACCGGATACCACACGGTGGGTCAACTTACCTTAGTCGCCTTTTACGACACCTCGGTAAAAAATGAGGTTGGTCTATTCTACTCAGCCGGATACCACTCGGCGGGTCGACTTACCTTAGTCGCCTTTTACGACACCTCGGTGGTACTATTCTATTCAGCCGGATACCACACGGCGTGTATACACTTACAAGATTAACTCATTTAAATATTAAAGTTAATATTAAAATGCATAGACCAATAAGGCTTTGGTTGTTTAATTGATTTCAGTTTATATGTATTCTATATTCACAAATCTACAGCATTATCCTTTGCGACAGTAAAAATACACTTAAATGCTGTCAGGGTTGTCGCCAGCAAACCCATTCCACTAAGTAATTAAGAGCCGAAACTGTATAGCCGTATATAGTTGGGACAAAATTGCTTTAAATTGCGTCGGGAACAAGCATTTAAGTTTCCATTACAATGGACCTAAACACCCACGGATTTTCTCCTAATCCCAATGTTTATATTTCAATTAAGCTGTGATAGCAGGGACGTGTGACCTTTATCGGGGTCAAAGGTTCAATCCTCGGTAAGGCAGCTGTGGAGTTTTTTTTATCCAAACTTTTAATAAAGTTGTTATAATTGGCGTTGGTTGAGAAAATCTATGTATGTAGGATACAATAACCGTTCTCATACCTTATACATGCAGTATCACTATCGTCATCTACACAACTACACAAGCACTACAAACATTCACTTTTTTTTTTTTTTTATTGCGTAATAGGCGAGCGCTTGACTGCAATCATGAATGATGGTAAGCGATGATGCAGTCTAAGAATGAAGCGCGCTTGCCTAGAAGATGCCTATTCACGTTAGCTTTAAAGATACCCATATTAAATGAACCGGGAAAGATAGATGCCGGGAGAGAATTCCATTCCCTTGCTGTGCGCATTAAGAAAGAGGACGCAAAGCGCTCCGTGCGCCTACGTGGGAGGTCAATGACGTAAGGGTGGAACTTCTCCCGATGCCTTGCGGTGCGATGATAGAAAGGCGATGGAGGAACTAGGTTGTGGTTGTGTACCTCAGCACACTCTCCGAAATATATCCTGTAGAAGACCGAAAGACAGGCAACCCTGCGCCGATGTTGAAGACTGCAATTTAGCACTGGTCAGGGTTTTATCGGAAATAAGCCTTCTGGCACGTCGGTCCACCGAGTCCAAAGCATCCAGCTGGTACTTGGCCGATCCATCCCACAAATGACAGCAGTACTCCATACACGAACGTACTTGAGCCTTGTACAACGTAAGAAGCTGTTTTGGTGTGAAGTACTGCTTGACTTTGTTAAGGATTCCAAGTTTCTTAGCGGCCGTTTTTGCTTTGGACTCGATGCATTTACCAAGGTTGAGTTTGGAGCTTATTTCAATACCCAGAACCTCTGCACTATCGGCTATCGGTATGGATATATTTCGGAAAGTAGGAGTTAAGGTGAAAGAACTCCGTTTGGCGGTGAACAGACACGCTTGAGTTTTGGTAGCATTGAACTTGACTAGGTTGGCCTCGCCCCAGTTGGAAACCTCTTTCAGAGTCAAGTTAATGCGCTCAACCATAGCCTCTCTTTGTTTGATAATCTCAGCACTACTAGCTCTGAAACTGGACATATATCTCTCCGTCACAGTGCTGTCATCTGCGTACCCAAAGATAACGGGACTTAGCAGGTCGTTAATGTGCAGCAGGAAAAGCGTGGCGGAAAGAACTGATCCCTGAGGAACACCAGCATTGGTGGTCATTAAATCGGAAGAGCAGCCATTAATAACTACTCTAAATGATCTTTCATTGAGGAAATCAGATATCCAGTTACAGAGTGTAGTAGGCAGTCCATAAGCAGGAAGCTTGCCGAGGAGACTTTCATGCCAGACACGGTCAAAAGCCTTAGAGATATCAAGGGACACGGCGAGAGCCTCACCATGATTCTCAATAGCTTCACCCCAGATATGAGTGGCATACGCTAGAAGATCTCCCGCAGAACGATTCTTGCGAAAACCAAACTGGTAATCCGACAGGAGTTCGTTTTCTTCTAGGTATGCCAGGAGCTTTTTGTTTAATATACGCTCCATAACCTTACAAAGTACGGAGGTGATTGCTATAGGGCGATAATTAACCGGATCAGCACGAATACCCTTCTTTGGTACTGGTTGTACATTGGCAGTCTTCCATGCTTTTGGGACATGAGCAGTTTCTAAAGAGAGGCGATACAAGCGTGTCAAAACAGGAGACAATTCAGGAGCGCAATTCCGCAGAACAATTGCTGGTATGCCATCGGGACCGCTGGCCTTATTCACATTCAAGTTGCGAAGAGCTCTCAACACCTCCTTTTGGCGAATTCGAATTTCTGCCATGGCAGTATCGCAAGGTTGTAGGTGTGGTGGAGTGGCACCTCCCGCATCGAGACGTGAATTTTCTGCAAACAACCTAGCAAACAAATTTGCTTTGTCACTTGCAGAAAAGGCCAGTGCCCCATCTGGCTTGAGCAGTGGCGGCAGCGTTGTACTGCAGAAGTTCGACTCAACCGACCTCGCAAGCGACAAAAAAGCTTTACTACCACGAGGATAGGATGCTAATTTAGTGCCGATTCGATTGATGCGGTTAAATCTAGCTTTCTTAAGGACCCTCTTGTAGGACTTAGCAGCAATGTTATATGCTCTCTTCTTAGCCGTTATGTCAGGAGATTTGTGAGATCGGGCTTCAAGCCAGGCTACAAACGCCGAGTTTTTTATAGCCTCTGCATTAGCACTTTCAGCGTTGTACCATCGGGGAGCCTTACTATTCAGAGGTAAATCCGCATAAGTTATGAAATATTCCATAGCTCGACGAATTACCTCCGATATAGCATTCTCACAACTCGACGGATCATTAGAAGAGAAACATATTCCCTGCCAAGGATAAGATGCGAAAAAGTGTCGCATCACTACGACAAAATTGCAAAAAATAATAAAAATAAAAATATAATAAAATTATTTTGCTATTATTCGCGATTTAGCGACGCCGTGTGGTAATCCGGCTGAATAGTACATAGTACCTACATATATTCGGAATCTCGGAAACGACTCAAACGATTTTCCTGAAATTCAGCACGTAGGAGGTTTTGGGGGAGAGAAATCGATCTAGCTAGGTTTTATTAAAAAAAACATTTAATCCCTATTTTTGGGCATTAAAAAATACTCAAAAATTTGAATACCCAAAAATATATTTAATATTGAATTTAATTTTTGCCATTAGCTGTCCAGTCAGGGGACCGGGTGGTCGCGTTAAATGAAAAACCTAGGACCGAGCACCTACCCTTTTATTTTTGCTTTAGTTAAGTTTCTTTTTTTATTTTGTCAAAAATTACCGAGCAAGGCACCCAGATTTTTTTATATGTAAGTTTTATATGTAGTTTTATATGTAGCCTTTTATATTTTTTTAAATTTATGTAACGTTCCAATACAACGGTGGCGTATTCGAAATTCAAACTCATTACAATGCCTAGCTCGCTCCATTCTGTTATGAATTCTCCGTAGTACGAAGCGAATTAGAATTTTTAAGTGATTCCAATCTCGCGAGATTTGTATACCTCATTATGTTAGCATACTCCCTAGGTACAACAAGTCGGCGACATTATTTTTAATGAATATTAAATTTGGTAATATTCCGTTTACGAAAGCGGTCGCCTTGTGTTCGAAATTCAAACATAAATCATCATAATTATGATTGTTTGATTTTTAAAAAAGTTTATTTAGCAGCCTGGAATCGAGTCCTTTAAGGCCTTTCGTAAAAATATTTTTCCTCAATACTCCTTGATTATATTAAATTAACAAAAAAAAAACTAAACTATTAACCCTATACCTGACTAAGGTAAGTTGACTCGCCGAGTGGTATCCGGCGGAGTAAAATAGGTCACTCTCTTACCGAGGTGTCGTAAAAGGCAACTAAGGTGAGTAGATGTCAGTCAGGCGGATGATCGTAAAATACGTAGCCAAATCATGTTACAACATGATTATAACATGTTGAGCTGATCCCACTTAGAGTGGGATAAGGGTAGGAGAATGATGATGAAGTTATCTATAATCATGCCCATGTGGAATGGTCCCAAGAATACTGGTAAATCTATACTAATATATAAAGCTCAAGAGTTTTTTAGTTTGATTGTTTGAACGCGCTAATCTCAGGAACTACTGGACCTATTTGAAAAATTCTTTCGAGTGTATGATAGTCCATTTACCGACAAAGGCTATAGGTAAAGGTATTAGGTTATATAACATCATGCTAAGATGAATAGGAGAGGAGCAGTAATAAAAAATAGTACAAAAACGGCAAAATTTAAAGATTTCCTTGCGTGCGCTGAGTAAACGGTGATAGTTATTAAAAAATCATGTACTACAGAATTATTCCCCTTTAAAAGTTCTAAATAAAAATTCGCAACATCATATGTCTTTTAAGGTTAACCCACTTTAACCATTTTTATGACTACCAAAATACTATATTACGGTTTTAGTCTTTCCACGCGGGCAGAGCCGCTGGCGATTGCTAGTGAAATATATTAAAAAAATTTATTAAGAAAATATTGACAACGTTAGGGTGTTCAATAAAGCACGCCTTACTGATACTATATTGGCTCAGTGTCCCGATATAATGTTATAAAAACCGATGAAAGATGAACAAATGACCTTCCAGGTCAACGCCTATCTGATCGTAGCTAGTAAAATTAATATTGTAATAAAAAATAAATTACCTTTTATACAAAAAACTTATAACGAAGTCGTTTTTTAATATTAAGACTCCCTTTTTATCAATATACAAGCTGTTTACGCAAAGTCGTTCGTTTGTTGTATGAAATGGCTGTATTTAAGTAAGTGTAACAACGCCGCCTTGTCGCTACTGCAAGCAAGCAAGCAAGCAAGCCATGACGTCACATCTTGCCACAGCCTTTCGCGCCATTTTGACGTGGGAGATGTGACAGCCGCTGTCATTAGCGCCTAGCCCGCGAATAGCAAATGAGAGTTTGCTTTAATTATATTTTTTGCATTTCTTATAAAAACAATAAAACTGATTTAGAATATTTCTTTTATTGATACTAGTAGTTAAGTTACATAAGTCTATGTATTTTCCACAACATTCGAGTTGAGTTGTGAGACAACGCGACTCTTTTGAGGGGTTACGGGTTCAAACTCCGGACAGACACCAATGATTTTTTTCTGTTGAAACTTACGTATCTAATTGATAATTGCAATTAATCACATGTATTTCGGTGATAGAAATCATCGTAGGAAACCTACATATCTCTAGAGAATTCTAGGGATACGTGTTACCCACCAACCGTATTAGAGGAGCGTGGTAGGTCTTATATATACCTAGGAGTTTTAATCTCGAATAATGGCGGTTGTATATGAAGTTAAGCGACGTATCGCAATAACAAAGTCTGCAATGGATAAAATCAGGTAAATATGGAGGACAACAACATTACAAAAGCTAATAAGACACGGTTAGTGCGAACGCTTATATTCCCCATATTCTTGTACGCCGCAGAAACGTGGACGCTGCGAGATACTGAAAAAAAAGAAGATAGATGCTCTAGAGATGTGGTGTTGAAGAAGGATGCTCCGAATGTCATGGACAGAGTTTAGGACTAATACCTCCATACTGCAAGAACTCGGCATAAAACAGCGTCTATCGACTTTAGTAGAAACTCGCATTTTAAAGCTATTTGGACACATCTCGAGGCGAAACAACGACTCCTTGGAACGGCTTTTTGTCTAAAGCAGAGTGGAAGGTACAAGCCCCCATGAACGGTCTCCGATGCGATGGACCGATCAAGTTAAGGCAATGGTAATGAGCAGGAACAAGGAGAAATGGCGAGGCATCGTGAAGCGAGCAACATCTGCCACCCATAAAAATACTGAGTGTTAACCACGACCACTCTCTCAAAAGTGTTACGACTGAGAAGAGAGGTAGGTCTTCTCTCAGATCTTTTGTAATATTGTTGGTGTTCCAAAAATAAAATATAGCAGCCCTAATCGTAGATATAGAACGCAATTCCGCAGTTAAGAATACATGATGGGAAACATTCCACGCCATTTCACTCATACGTCAATGTTGACTGTTTGTTGTAATTTCTGACGGATTACTAACGCTCCATTTAATACAATAGTTTGTACGATATTACGAATATACGAGGGTACTGTTACAACTTAAGATATTGTTACAGAGAAATGTAATTTGTACCCATAATTTTGATGTCTACCGGAATTCTAATTCGCATTCAAGCAATTATCTTAACACTATCCCCATACTGTAGTGACAGTGATTTGTTTTATATAATTGAAATTTGTTATTTGTTTTGTTTACGCCGTGTGGTATCCGGCTGAATAGAATAGTACTACCCTCATCTTACCGAGGTGTCGTAAAAGGCGACTAAGGTAAGTCGACCCGCCGTGTGGTATCCCGTTAAGTAGAATAGACCACCCTCCTTCTTACCGAGGTGTCGTAAAAAACGACTTAGGTAAGTTGACGTCAGGTATGCGGCCGGTCATTAATTAGTCACCTACCCGCACCGTTAAGGGGCAGCAAGACCCGATTAACCTCGGTAGAAAATATTGTCCGAATATGCCAGCGATTTACTTAAAAGGATATATATATTAATGCATTAAGATGAAGAGTTTGTTTGTTTCATTGTTTAATTGTTTGATTATTTGATTGATTGTTTGAACGCGCTAATCTTAGAAATTACTGGACCGATTTGAAAAAACTCTTTCAGTGTAAGATAGTCCATTTATTGAGGAAGACTATAGGCTATATAACATCACGCTTAAATGAAAAGGGCAGCAATAAAAAATAAAACGAAAACGGCAAAATTTAAAGTTTTCCTTGCGTGCGCTGAGTGAACAGTGATAGTTATTCAAAAATCATGTATAACAAAATTGTTACCCTCTAAAAGTTCTAAATAAAAGTCCGCGACAGCATATATCTAGCTTTTAATAATAGCTTAAAATTTTTTTTAAATAGTTTTAATGCTTTTAGTTTTTAACCCACTTTAACCATTTTTATGGTTATCAAAAGACTATATTACGGTTTCAAGGATTGCTAGTTATAAATACGCCATCACGCTATTGTTCTGAACAATAATGAAATTAAAAATACTAATCACCCTTTCAAGCAAACAAGCGTTGGAAGATAAACTAATACAATCCCAATTGAAACTGAGAACAAGTTAGAAGCGCTGTTTAATTAAATTGCCTGATTGAACTGACTTCGAGAAATCAATTTAAGCCAAAGCGCGGAGTACTGTTTAAGTCTGGATCAGTTACGCTATCAAACAACTTAATACTGGATTAAACAAAACAAATTAACTCAACACTGAAAATATACAAGTAACGTCTATCATACAAATCAAATCAAAATAATATTTATTCAAATATACAAGTATTAAAATACCTACTTAGAAAAGATTTCCAAAATAGTAGATTTTAAAATATAAACAACCGGGTCACATCGCGTGACCACGGTGGATGCAACTCTGCCGAAACGTCGCACCTTATACAAAAGTAACGTGATTATCGCGATGTGACCCGGTTGTTTATATTTTGATTTCCAAAATATATCAAAACAATTCCTAAACACTTTATTACTCTTAATTACTTTAATAACAATTATTTTTCGTCATAACAGAATGCCGCAAAATGAATTCCTTTTCATTTTTAAATCTCTTAAGTTGAGACTACAATATTGAGACAAATGCCAATATTTATACTTCCTAATATACTAAGCTTAATACAATAAATATACAAATTTTAAAATTGCTAACACAAGTAACGTCTATCATACAAATAAAATCAAAATAATAGTTATTCAAATATACAAGTAACGTCTATCATACAAATAAAATCAAAATAATAGTTATGCAAATATACAAGTAACGTCTATCATACAAATAAAATCAAAATAACAGTTATTCAAATATACAAATAACGTCTATCATACAAATCAAATAAAAAAAATAGTTATTCAAATAAGCTCTTCCAAGCCATTAGTATGGTTATAAAAATACTATATTACGGTTTTAATTCCACGCGGTTGGAGCCGCTGGCGATTGCTAGTCTTCTTCTTCTATTCTATTCTATACAAATAATAAAATCGTTGAGATGTCAAATCTCTATGCGTTTGTTCACGCTAATCTCAAAAACCGCTGATCCGATTTGAACGCTGTTTTCACTAATATGTAGTAAAAAACCTTTCTTAACATATAGGTAGGGATGTGACTTGGGCTAGAGAAAATCGATTAATAATAATCGATTTTTATCCCTTTAAAAATATTCGATTTTTTTAAAAACGATTATTTTGTTACGAAACAATCGATTTTTTAAAAATCGTTTTTTTCAGATTATTTCAAAAATTGTCTTTTTTATATTTATAATTAATTACAATAAAGGCTAATTAAAGTAGACAACTACCAAAAAATAGTACCTATCAGATGCGCTGTTTGTAATATTTAATTAAAATGTGTAGTTTGGCTAAATTGGTTTCATCCAACAATGCATATTTAATCTTAGAAAACAAGAAAAAGAATAAAATGAAACAGGGATAACGAAAAAAATCGATTTTTTAAAAAATAATTTTTGATGAAGAATAATCGACTAAGATTATTTTAAAAATCGAATTTTTTTTCACATCGCTACATATAGGTTATGTTTCATTTCAATTGGTCAGCAAATAAAAAAGATATATATCAATTTTAAGTTGAATGGTCATATACTCGTACTTGCATTTTTTCGGTTTTCGCCACTTCTTTTAGAGGATTTCCTTTATAGAGTCCAAAATGGACTTTTTTAATGAAATTTTGACAATCTTTATAATGACCCAGCGAATGATATTGTAAAGTTTGGAGGCAATCGGAGCATTTTTATAACTGTATTTCATATAATTTTATTAAGTACTGCGAAGCGAGTTGGATATACTAGTAGATAATAAATATATATAGACACTATCCATTGTTAACAACATATAGATCAAATCAGATATATCGTATTTCAAAGAGCTTTGTCATTAACAAGGTGACACGATACACTCAATTCGAGTTTCAGTTGGATTGACAGCGAAGCGCGTCGTTTGTTTGTGACATTGATTGTGCTGCGGTGATAAATTTGACAGTGCGTTCGGTTTCCATTTAAGTGTCGTTAACCTTATCTACTAATATTATAACGAATGTCTGTCTGTCACACTTTTACACCCAATCAGCTATGTAGTGTATGTGTGAATATTACTTTATATAATTTTGGAAACGGCTACAACGATTTTCATGAAACTGTATGTAAGTGGTTTTGGGGGCGGGGGATTTAGGTGTTTCGTTTTTAAAAAATGTCGTTTCATCCCTGTTTTTAGGCACTGAAAAACTGCTACAGTATTATTAGAAAATAAAGGCTATTTACGGCGACACTTGCAAAGTTATAATCTGGTAGATCGAGCCTTACTCGGTGATTTTCTACAAAAAAAAATAATAATAATTAGGTAGTTGGGGATCGATCGATATTTACATTTTTCTAGACCATTGCCCGAATAAACTACGCTAACTTGACAGTTTATAGCAAAAATAGTGTTTTATATTCAATATAAATTCTAGGGATAAAACGATTTTTTTTACATAACAGCTAGATCGATTTTCCCCCTCCCCCCTCCAAAACCTCATGCATGCTGAATTTCAGGAAAATCGTGATTCCAAAAATATACATATGTACAAGATTAACTCATTTAAATATTAAAGATATTATGTTGTATGGGAAAGGATCCAAAACCCAGGAGAATTTTTAAAGAATGTATCCTGTACGGTACAATGAGTTCACTCATAAACACGAGAAAGGAAAAAAAATTGACTCCCTTAGGGACCAAGTTCACGCGCCACTTATTTGGCCCAATTTCACGTCGATTCCACTTGACCACGCACGGAAAAATTCCAGTAAACGACCTCTCCTGGGTATAGAAGCGTTACGTAAAAAAATATCCATAGATCCTATAAGATATCCCACACCTATTCTATATTCGATTTACCTCAGCGTACTTCTTGAAATGACCACCCTCATTTCTTACCGAGGAATCGTAAACAGCGACTAAGGTAAGTTGACCCGCCATGTGGTATATATACCACCCTATTTCTTACCAAGGTATCGTAAAATACGAGGTAAGTTAAGTTGGTAAAAGGTAAGTTGGTTAAAAGGTAAGTTGATGTCAGGCAGGCGACCGGTCGGTCGTAAAATACGTATCCAAATCATGTGATCAAATCATCCGGTTAAGTAGAATAGACCACCCTCATTTCTTACCGAGGTGTCGTAAAAGGCGCCTAAAATAAGTCGACCCGAAGTATGGTAGAAAAGACCATTCCCATTTCTTACCGAGTTGTCGTATAAGGTGACTAAAGTAACTCGACCCGCCGTGTGGTATCCGGCTGAGTAAAATAGACCATTCTCATTTCTTACCGAGTAGTCGTAAAAGGCGACTAAGGCGAATTGACCCACCGTGTGGTATCCGGCTGAGTAGGATAGACCACCTGCATTTCATACCGAGGTATCGTAAAAATAGACTAAGGTAAATTGACCCACGTGTGGTTTCCGGTTGAGTAAAATAGACCACCCTCTTTTTTACCGAGATGTTATAATACGACTAAGTTAAGTTGACGTCATGTTCCCGGCCAGTCGGAAAATACGTAGCCTAATCATGTGATAACATGTTTATAGCATTTTGTGCCGGCCCCACTTAGAGTGGGATAAGGACAGAAGGCTGGTGACTATTATCTTATCTAATATAATTTATTGTTTAGAATTTATGAATGAATTATTTTGCTATAATCCGTTTGCTAAGAGAATCTATGTAATGGTAAATATACGAAGTTGGTAACGATTACATATCTTATACATGCATCCAGTCACTCACGTATAAGAAAACGCAGCTACCAACAACAGTACACAAGCAACACACACACTCATTACGACAATCTCTACGAACGTTTCGCTTTGTAACCGAAGTATTATCAGGAGGATAGGCTCTACGACAAAATCGTAATGCATACGATTTTGTCATGTTGCCTATCGTATATAATTCTTGCTGAGCAAGTATCGAAACGAATCTCCGTTTGTTTTTAATCTGTTTAATAAAAATATAGCAACGTTAAACTTTTTAAGCAAGCACAATTGCGTTTGTTCAATGTTTACCGGCAATTACCGATAAATACCATAAATAACGACAGCCTGGATTAAATTTAGCGGATATTTCAGCGGTTAAACGTTTCAGTACATTTAGCAGTATCATTGTAATTACAAAGTGATCCCCTAAATTATTATAATTGCGTTCTGGGCCTGGGATTTTATCAAATATTTATACTTCAAAAGTACAACAGTAATAATATTATGTTTAATATTTAATATCAGCATGTAGGGGTTTTTGGGGGAGAAAATTCGACCTATCTAGGTTTTGGTGGAGGAAAAGAGGAAAAAGTGATCTAGCTAGATTTTAATTTAATAAAATTGTTTTATCCCTGTTTTTGGGCTTAAAAAAATTATTAACATTAAAATCAATCGGACGGCTCGGACAATCAGGTACTTTTACTTTTTTAATCTGCGATAAGCTGTGTGGTATCCGGGTGAGTAGCATAGACCACACTGTTTATAGACAAATATTATAATTCAGGATATTTTAACAATTATGTTGACTTGAACAAGAGGGTACAACACTACTAAATAATATCAGACGTCGAAACAGCAAAACTTGTTTATTTTGCCTACTTCCATAGCATTATGTCTTATGGAATATTGCTGTGGGGTAAATGCGCGGATAGTGAAAAAATTTTTGTTTTACACAAAAGAGCTATACGTGGCATTTATAATTTAAGACCGCGTGATTCCCTGCGAGAGAAGTTTGAGGAAACAGGTATTCTTACATTTGCTTCACAGTATATTTTAAGCAATTTAATTTATGTACATAAAAATATAAAGAATTATAAAACGATAGGTGATGTATACAATAGACAAAGCAGGAACCGACATAAGCTTGCGGCTCCTGCTTTGCGCCTTGCAAAGTACGTAATTCGTTTGTGGGTTTTGGTATAAGATTCTATAATAAAATTCCGCAATCAATTTCAGCTTTGCCATTACAGCAGTTTAAAAACACTGTTAAAAAGAGGCTGATACAGAAAGCCTACTATACTCTTGAAGATTATTCAGAAGCTAAGAATGTGTGGATATAGCTCTCTTTGAACCTGTACAAGACAGTAACGACTTAATGTAAATAGTATTAAGAATTATATTTTTAAAAGAGCAACCGCCGAGTTTCTTGCTGGCTCTTCTCGGTAGGAACAGCTTTCCGAACCAGCAGTAGAGTTGACGATTCAAAAGCACTTGTTTACAAGTTTATTTGAATAAAGAATATTTTGAATTTAAATTTTGAATTTGAATTTACCGGGATACCACACGGCGTAAAATTAATTCATTCAAAACATTTGAATTCGCTAAATACTGAAACTTAAAGCCTAAATTTACTTATAACGCAAAACTTTCCAGACAATTCCGTCCAAGAATAAATGTTAAACGAATGAAATGGCAAAACTCCAAATATCTGAAACCGATATCAAAATCGTGCCGCGAAATTGGTTCAATCAGAAAGCGAAGTTGCTAAGGTCTTTAGATCTTTTATCTTAAAAAATCCAATCACAAAAAAGATATCGATCTTTAAAGTCAATTCCTCCGTGGCTGTAACAAAAACCTTATTTGTAGAATATAAAGCACCATAGACAATTAGACTTGGATTCGTAGAGTCCACGTAGACCGTAGCACTGGAAAAAATAAATGTAGTTTCATGGCATTGCTGCTAATTATATGATTTGAACTGAAAAAAATTCTTAAAAAACTATCAAAAAAACGGTTGTCTGTAAAGTCGGTTTTACGGGCAAAGATTTTACGTGACAAAGTCTTTTTCTCGCGCGCACGGCGGACCAATCATGTTTGAGTGGGAGAGAGACGCAAGGCATTCGCCAGTCCGGCGGGCCTCTCTTTCGTTCGGTGACTCATCGTAACAGACGTGAGCGGGAGTTACACTTTTTCATGAGTGACTCCAAGCCGCAACCTAATTCAAGACGTTGTCACGTCAATAATACTTTACGGAATTCTATAGTACAGAAGTTACAATAATATAACAAAGGCGGATTACAGCTAAGTAATTTTATTGTAACTTTAAAACCTGTTTTCGTGACGAGAAGCATCTTTCGCTATCTGTTAATCTATATATATTAATCTGAGATTCTATTGGGTCTCGTGATTTTATAAAAACATGACCATATATAACCATTTGTTTAAAAATTCAAAACGTTCGTTTAATAATAGTAACAACTATTTATAATAATAATTACAATAATCATTAAATTTTGTAAATAATAATCCCCCACCGCGTCTGTATTCACGATAAATTAAAAACTAATGAACAGATTTTGATGTTGTCTATGAAATAAAAAGACATTCATAAAAAAAGTTTAAATCGTTATTTTAATTATTTTATTTTATTTTTTTATAGATCACCAACAAAATACACACTTCACATTACTCTAATACATTGAACAACTTAAAATAAGTAGTATTTTAATTAAAGGTAATAACAACTTTCAAACTAAGTTATGACAACTGAGAGATATAATTTAACTATAGTAATTTTATATAATCGTAATATTAAAAAAAAAGAAAGAATTCGTAAAAAAGAAAATTAATACAACCTGTAAAAAAATAAAAAAAACTGAGATTTGAGATCAGCACTTATCACTGATAGCCCGAAGTAAAGTAGCTTTCTTGAATACGCTTAAACTGTCATTGAAAATATCCACCCTTTGGTATTAAAGTTGTTTATGTACCACACAGGAAACAGGAAAACTTACGTGCTAATTTAACGTTAGCTAAAGACAGAAATCAAAATATATAGAACTTTAACGTAAACGTAAAAAGTTTTTAACGTAAAGCAAACATCATAATATAAAAACTATTTCTGTAACTTAGTTTTGACTATAATTACTGTAGATGTCGTTTCTCAATGTCATTCTAATCTTGGTAAATTTTCTATAGCCTTCATGTTATTATATACCACTTGCGATATTCTAAATTTAAAACGGTCCTTTTCAAATTCAATTTCGTTATTTTCGACTTAATATCTAAACGTCAAACAGTCCATCCATCATATCTTGATTGTGCCTAGTCTAGAGATAAACGATACGATGCTAATATCGGTTTTCGATCAAGGTTCTTTGAAATGCTTGAATTGAATTAAAGATCCGAAATCTCTTGCAAATTTACTCGCTGAAAAATAAATAATCCTATACAGTATTTACAGTTTTGTACGTAAGATGTTTTTTAATAAAAAAAATCGTTTTGTCCCTGTT
This sequence comes from Morpho helenor, assembly GCA_029227775.1. Taxonomy (NCBI): domain Eukaryota; kingdom Metazoa; phylum Arthropoda; class Insecta; order Lepidoptera; family Nymphalidae; genus Morpho; species Morpho helenor. The sequence goes on from JARGCU010000044.1 coordinate 2,111,527, forward strand.
TTATGCATTAAAACAATGGTAAAGTGTAGAATTGAAAGCGAAGAATTTTTTAGTTGACAAACGTAATGTTGCGATAGCCGATAATAGCTGACCGAAAATATCCAAAACCCCGGTTCGAATCCCACATGTCATCGGCGCCTTCTTTCTTTGTAATTTCTTTTATTTTTTTTAATATCTTTTAAAAAATGGTACTTGTTTAAAAAAATGTTGGCCTCAAGGCCCAGTCACTGCCTTACTAACCCGTCAAAAAATTATGAATAAATAATGTTGAAATCACAAATTACGAAATGTTAGTATAAAGATTTATCATCATCCACTTGCCCTTATCCCACTCTAAGTGGTATCGGCACAACATGTTACAAACATGTTGTCACATGATTTGGCTACGTATTTTACGAGCGGCCGCCTGCCTGACCTCAACCTACCTTAGTGGTATTTTACGACTCGGTAAGAAAGAGGGTGGTTTGTTTTACTCAACCGGATACCACACGGTGGGTCAACTTACGCCTTTTACGCCACCTCGGTAACAAATGAGCGTGGTCAATTCTAATCTGCCGAATACCACACGGCGTCCGTCAATAAAGTATATAAATAATTAATATTAAAATCACAGAATAAGGAAATGTTTAGTATAAAGATTCATCAACCGTGTAGCCTTCACCCTTTAATTTAGCCTTTCGACTTTAAATTAAATCTTGAACTTGCCGCGTTTCTCGTTAGAGGTCTTTAATAATGGAAAAGCACGAATTTAATATCGGTTCGACCAGCGCCAAAGTTGCGAGGAGCGATTTAGAATCCTTTGTAATTCTATTCACTTCGGTGATCATTTTGTTAATGAACTGAATTATTGGGAAAATATCTTGCTTTGTTGAGTCATTCATTATTTCTTTGGTGGTCAGTGCAAACTCTTTAATTAATAAAATCTCGATTAGACTACACCAGTGTTTTCCAAAGTTTCCCCACACAGTAATTTGATTGTCAACTTCAATTTACTTACTTACTTTAAATTTCTGTCTTTTACGTATTTTAAATATATATTATATAATTTTTTTAAATTAATATCTAATGTTCTTTTAATAATTTAGACTGTAAGGATGGCATATGCACACAGTTTTATACTATCGCAATGCCATCCTTGCAAATGTAACATAAATATGTATATATAAATAAATAAATAAATAAATAAATAAAATTTGAAATTAAACTTGACTTGTGTTTAAGCCTTTTGGTCCAGGCCATTTAAATGCAATGCTAGATTTTGGTATGAAATTTAACGAAAAAGCAAATTCTCCTTCTTTCTCCTGCCGCCTAAGTGGAGTCACAACATGTTTTTCTCTTCCACTCTCTCCTATCATTCGTAAACTCTGGCGCTACTCCTTTAATATGTATATCACATTTCACACAATCCAACTCTCTTTTTTCATATATATGTATGTTTGTAATCGACTCTTTTAAACTCAATTTTAAACAACTTTAAGCGGAAAAATTTATATCATACTTTTACGCTTTTCCACGCTTAACTCAAACTTAAAAGAGTATTATAACGAAAAATATTAGTATTGTAGTGGAATTGCATTTTTCATCATTGCTTTTTAAATGTCTGTCAATGCTTCTGCACTCGCCTATCCTCCCGGTGATGCTGTAAAAAAGAAAAGAAAGCTATCAGTAACATAGTAATATATTTCGATGATTTAATTTTTATTTTGAATTATATATTTTTTTAGTTTTAAATAGTTGTAGCGCATGCTTGCTATAGCCATATGGTATCCGGCTAAGTAGAATAGACCACCCTCATTTCTTACCAAGGTGTCGAAAAAGGCGACTAAGGTAAGTCGACGCGCCGTGTGGTAACTGGCTGAGTAGAATAGACCAACCTCATTTCTTACCGACGTATTGTAAAAGGCGATTAACGTTAGTTGACGTTGGGCAGGCGACTGGTCGTAAAATACCTAGTCAAATTATGAGACATGTTGAAAACATGTGCGGAACTCACTTGGAGTGGGGGAGAATGCTTTAGTAACCGAAGTGTCGTAAAAGGCGACTTAGGTAAGTTGACCCACCGTGTCCTATCCAGCTTAGTAGAATAGACCGCCCTCTTACTTACCAAGGTGTTGTAAAATACGACTAAGGTAAATTGACGTCAGTCAGGTGGCCGGTCGTAAAAACGCAGCCAAATCATGTGACAGCATGTTTATAACATGTGCTGACCCCACTTAGAGTGGCATAAAGGCAGGATTATAGTTGTTGCGCCTGCTAAGCTTACAGCAGTTACAAACCCAATTACAAATTAAATCCTCTATAGAAATATCACCGTTTTATCTCTGGTCAAGAATTATCTAGAACGAAAATGAAATAACAAAAACTACGAAAACAATAATAAAAAAGCCTCATCAAGGTAATCCAAGTTGGCAGGATTTAAAAAATATTCAGTTTTTACTACCAAAAAAACAATAGAGCATTTCAGGGGATTTCATTACCAAAAGTGCAACGTCTGCTTTCAATAAACTATAAATACAACGGTGAAACCGTAAATCGTGACTTTGGTAAATATTCGCAAAGAGTTGGAATCGCAAAAATGTTATCTACTACAATAGAAATAAGGTGCAAAGTTGAACAGTACATTTAAACGGTAAATGTGAAAAGATCGCGAAGGTAATGGATGGATGTGAAAGCGTAAGATGAGATATATTCTAATGTAATATCAAGAAAATTCGCGCTGATATTTTCTTGTTAGGTTTTTGAAAAGCGAATATGACGTCTCATAAAACATAACTTGAATATCAAGATAAACATTTGTAAGCCAGATTGTTTACTGAAATAGTTTTGTACAAAGCTATTTGAAGTTAGATTGAGTGAAATCTATACTTATCCGGCAAGCGGCGGAAGTATGCATCTCTCATCGACAGTTATATACTCGTTTTTGTGCCGTTTGCAGTTGAGACCCAAGGGTCAAAGTGCATTTTTTTCCGCTTTAACACCTCGGTAAATTGCCTTTTCAGGTGACAAGAGGGCTGGCTCCTTTTTCGCACTATAAATCAGCATAGTGATTTAACGCGGAAACGCTGCCAGCATTCTTGGTACCATTCCACGTGGGCATGATTTGTATAGTCCTAACGTGTAAGTAATTTAAGATAGATATAACTTGTACATTTTTGTTGTAAATAAATGTAAAAACATTTCAGCACATAAAATAGACAAAGTCCCCAAAAGCTGTCTGTCTCTATGTGATTTTCTCAAAATTTACTGAACGGATATTTGTACGGTTTTTACTTAAAGGTAGTGCTTTTCCTCCAGAAGACTTAAATTAATAGTACATTACTGTTTTATTTAAATTGTGTTAAAGTAGTCGCGCACTTGTAGAGTAATTGTAGGAAATTATGATACAATATAATACCTACCAACCACAAGTAGAACAGCAGGATAGGTCTAAGCGCAAACAATTATCTTCAAAGAAGAAAAGGCTTTTGTGTAGCTATGGGATAGTTGCAGACTGTCACTTGCAATTTCACTTATATCCTCAGATGTCAAATGGCATTATAACTGTGAAGGTACAACGAAGATTTCACACCCTAGAGACTTGATGCTGAGGTTTTATTCATTTACCCACCGCAACTCCGAATCGAGCGAGAGCACTCAAAATAATTGTCGACAAATTGGGAAAATCAACAAAATAGAGGTGAATCTCATGAGATTTTCTGAAACAAGGCCTTATATATGATTAGAGAAATGAGACTCGTGTACGGAGTTTTATACAGATATTATATTTGCAAGATATTTCTTTCATTTCATTTCGCTATCTTATGATGAATTACGCAAATTGAGTTGTTATTATAAAGGATGTATACTGAGAAGATATTTAAAAACGTTAATTAATATATGTTTAAATATATAATAATATGTTTAAAACTACTTTTTACTTAATTTTAAGCACACTGTCGGTACGGAGTGTGCATTCGGAGTACCCGATGGGGCACCTTCTTGAGCGAGTCGCCTGTAGCGGCTCAAATCCAAGAACTCGACTTCTCACATCCGCCCTGTCGCTTCTTTCCGCGAGATAACATCCTCACAGAAAGCCATCACTGGTAACTTTTCATGGTAGTTTCATCGTGGTTGATGGGGGGATTGGTGGGCAAGGAGTTATCGTGCCCAACCGCCCAAATTAGACAGTATGTGAAAGTGTGCAACGCTGTGTAAAACTCGGTGCCGAAACTCGCATACATTTATTATTATTTTTAAAACCCATCATGGGTCGTCACCGCCCGACGGGGACGAGCGGGTATGTCAGACTCTCACCGACTAAAAACCTAACAGTGTTACACCACGCTGCTGGTGGTGAAGACAGGGTACCATTGTAACATTGTCCCTATTCCCGCCAGCTGCAACTCTGAATCTCAGAGTGCGGTTCTGGATCGGGGTCTTTCTAAAAGTGGCCCCACCCTGCACTGGACGATGGCAGCACCAGATACATCGACCGCCTCGGGGACCTTATAAGGGTAGGCGTCGGATATATTCCGTTCGGAACGCCCAGACGGTCCCCGTTAGGGCGGCACGCGATGGTCTTGAGTCCTGCGGCGGATCAGATCCAAGGACTCGACATCCCGGATGAAGTCGCATGTATAGCTTGTTAACATTAACACAGATTAAGTACGATTACCTAACGCGTGACTGTTGACACACTACGTCGGGTCAGTGACGATCTGACGTTGGCTGTATTGTGTATAAACACGACTAATGTCAACACTAACCACGACCTACATAACAGAATACGAGTCTGTAATCCTAAACAGACTGGTCGCAATACGTCAACCCCATTTCCATTATCTTTAATATATAAATGAGTTAATCTTGTGCGTATATTTTTTTTCCAATTTTGAAAACGGCAACAACAAGTTTCACGAAATACAGCATGTAGGGGGTTTTGGGAGGGAAATCGATCTAGCTAGGTTTCATTAAAAATGTCGTTTTATACCTGTTTTCGGGCATTAAAAAAATGCTAAAATGTAAAATTGAATGCAAATGATATTTGAGCTGATTGAAGGGGTTTTGGGGGGAAAACGTTTTATTAAAAAAAATGTTCTTTTATCACTATTCCGCCGTGTGGTAACCGGCTGAGTAGAAAGACTACACTTATTTCTGGCCGAGGTGTCGTAAAAGTCGACTAAGGTAAGTCGACCCGCCGTGTGGTATCCGGTTAAGTAGAATAGACCACTCTCTTTCTTACCGGGATGTCATAAAATACGGCTAGGGTAACTTGATGTCAGGCAGGCGGCCGGTCGCCGACCCCACTGAGAATGGGATAAGGGTAGAAAAATGATGTTGTTTTATAGAAAGGCCCAAGTAAAGACACTCGAGTAAAATATACGATTTAAAAAAACCCGTTTTTCTTTCTGGAAAAATATATTTCATAATTGTGGGTACATAACCGCTGAAGTTAACGCGAAAGAACTAATATATCAATAAACCGAGAAAACTCATGAAGTTGTTTAATTTTGCGTTCAAGAAAAACGATAGGCATGGTTCGCGTAAAGAGAAGACAAAAGGTGACCCCTATTGTGGGCGGGCGACCTAGAAAATTCTGAGATGCACTTTTTGCATTCCCTCTGCTCGTTTAGCCTTTTATAGCTCTCATTAAAGTCTTTATCATTCTCTTTAATGGCTTGTTTTGCGAAGATAGAATCGGACCTTGATTTAAGTGTTCCGTAGTAATTATTTAGTTAATGTATAGAACTGGCTTTAATCACGTATTATTCTATCGGGTTAGTCCGACTAGTTTCGAACCCATCCGGGGCACTTATTCATGAGCTATTTACACGACGTTATCGTGGCGGTATACACAGGATAAGGACATAGATTAAACGACAGAATTGCAAAATAATTCTTACTTTTGTACTATGGAATTCCGAAAATAAATAAATATAAATATATGGGACACTTACACACACGGTCATCCGTCCCCAAAGTAAGTAACTTAATACTTGTGTTATGGTAGACGGACAACTGGTGAATATATACTTATATATTTTTTAAATACATACTTAAATACAAATATACACCCAGGCTCAAAGACCGACAAATTCATTTTAAAGAAAATGTTGGTCCTCGGCGGGAATCGAACCCGCGACCCGTGGAGCCGAAGGCAGGGTCACTACCCACTGCTCCAACAAGCCAGTCAAAAGAAAAGTAAGGGCTACATCTATAAATTATTTAAAGATATCAATAAAAGAAAAATGACAACCAGAAAAACAAAAGATAATCTAAGTTCAACCAGAAGTCAAATCTTTACTTCATATAACTTGCCTGAATTATAAGCACTGCATAGAAATTTCATAATCCAATCAAATCAAAATAATCTTTATTCAAATAAGCTCTTTAAAGCACTTTTGAATCATCAAGGATCAATATGATTAATAAAGCTACAACTGGTTCGGAATGTTGCTCTTACCGAGAAGAACCAGCAGAAACTCAGCAGTCAATATTTTAAACATGTTCAATTTTACATTATTAAACCGCAGTCTTGTATGAAGCTGAAAGGATTTTCAAATCCAAAATTCAAAAAATTCAAAATTCAAAATATTCTTTATTCAAATAAACTTGTAAACAAGTGCTTTTGAATCGTCAACTCTACTGCTACTACTACTAATCCAGGCATTTTTATCATCCAAATAAGCTTTAATTTTTTATTACGCTTTACGTATAAGCATATCTCTTATACTTCATTTAAACCTTTCTGTAGACTGGTCTAATATGGATTGCAGTATGCGATATAGTATAAACTCCTATAACCTACTTAATGTATACTTGTATTGCAGGAGGACGAGCGGCAGGGTGAGATAATGAACGCGTCTCAAACACTCGGGTTCAATGACTCCAGAGGTAAGTTCTTTTTACATTTTAGTTGAAGGAAATTGTCGTACGGAACTTACCTGAGGATTTTACCTTCAACCTATGATACTACCTGTGATATGGCTGCTATAAGAGTTTTAGCTATCTATCTATACTTATCATTAAACAAAGTCCCCAAAATCTGTCGGTCTATATATGATCGATTTTCTCAAAATCGACTATATCGATTTTTGTACAGTTTTCTACGTATAGATAATGCAAATCTTTCTAAAGGTTCAAGGTAAGGTTTGTATGGTAATTATTTAATAATGAATGTAATGACTGGCTTTGACTGGCCCGTTGGAGCAGTGGGTAGTGACCCTGCCTTCAGCTCCGCGGGTCGCGGGTTCGATTCCCGCCGAGGGCCAACATTTTCTATAAATGAATTTGTTGGTCTTCGAGCCTGGGTGTATATTTGTATTTAAGTATGTATTTAAAAAAAATATATATATGTATATATTCACCAGTTGTCTGTCACCCATAACACAAGTATTAAATTACTTACTTTGGGGATGGACGACCGTGTGTGTAAGTGTCCCATATATTTATTTATTATTATTATTTAATGAGCTATATATATATATATATATATATATATATATATATATATATATATATATATATATATATATATATATATATATATATATATATATATATATATATATATATATATATATATATATATATATATATATATATATATATATATATATATATGTAGACTCATCAGTATCTTGGACATTATTCTTAGACATTAGTGGGCGTAATAAGGGTATCGTGCATATGGAAAAGTACAACGCTTATCTTCAACTTTATATTCTTCTTAACAATTTTCACAACTGCCATGACAAGCATCTGTCTTCATCTCTCACATGCGCCGTCTGCCTTCTGTCACCGCTGCGCCTTCTATTTTCAATGTATTTTCAATATATTTTTAATGATGGAATGTTGGTTGCCAGGATGCGACAATTATATATATATATATTTAAGTCAAAGTCCACATATCATGCTCGTAACCAACACATTAATCACCAACATTCTGACATCTTCATTCTACTGCCTTTATCCGACAGTGGCTACCGGCCGCCTGCCTGTCGTCAACTTATCTTAGTCGTATTTTACGACACCTCGGTAAGAAAGAGGGGGCTCTATTCTACTCAACTAAAAAAAATAATAAATAAATAAGTCAGTTTTATTATGAGTGAAATAATAAAAAACATGAATTTATCAGCCTACCCGTGATTGTCAAATTAACCGCACTTGTTTCGCGTTTCATAGAATTTCACATGAGCACCTCTCAATATATGGGAAGCCTAAATGGATTTCGTAGAAACGAGCTCCTGAATTATAAATAAAGCGTAGCGGCCTCTTTTGCAGAATAAAAATGGTTTATATCAGCTGCCCTTTCCCACGAGCAATATTAAAGTAAACCTTCGTAATTGTAACATTACTGATTCAGTGTAAACAAATTTAAAAGGCAAATTAGGAAAGTTGTTTCTCTAATTTCCTTTCAAATAACGACAGTATTCTCTTCGAGTGATTTTAATGTTGTAAATTTTGTGTCACTTCAAATCAGGTAAGTTAAGTAAATACTAAGGTAAGTTATCCCACCGTATGTTTTCAGCTGAGCAGAATTGACCACGTTCATTTGTTATCGAGGTGTCGTAAAAGGTAACTAAGGTAAGTTGCTCCACCGAATGGTATCTGGCTGAGTAGAATAGACCACCTTCATTTCTTACCAAGGTGTTGTAAAAGACGACTAAGGTAAGTTAACCTACGGTATGGTATCTGGCTGAGTAGAATAGACCACACTCATTTCTTACCAAGGTGTCGTAAAAGCCAAGTAAGGTAAGTTAACCCGCCATAAGATATCTGGCTAAGTAAAAAAGACCACCCTCATTTCTTACCGAGATGTGGAAATAGGCAACTAAGGTAAGTTAACCCGCCATTTGATATCTGGCTGAGTAGAATAGACCATCCTCATTTCTTACCGAGGTGTGGAAATAGGCAACTAAGGTAAGTTAACCCGCCATGTGATATCTGGCTGAGTAGAATAGACCGCCTGCATTACTTACTGAGGAGTTTTAATAGACGACTAAGGTAAGTTAACACGCCGTGTGGTATAAAGATACAGACAATTTGTTAATGAAACCTAAATATGCGCGATCACTAACCGCACACAGTGTGAATAATTAAAACACGCCTCAAATTACTTATGCTTTACCGTGACTATTAGGATACAGGGATTTTTTCCCAACATTTAAACGCTCAGTTAAATTTAGATTTTTCTTTGCTTAGGATATGCCGAATTGGCACCTGATCTTGAAGCTATTAGTTGCTTGTGTAGTCGTTTCGGTCGAATATTTTTTTTCGTATTTAGAATCTTTAAAAATTAGTAGTTGTGCTCACGGCCTAGTTCGTTTGTTATACTTTATATTTTCTATTTTTTTTTTCTTCTAATGTTAGTTATAATAGTTATTGTATGTTTGTTACCTTTTAAGCACGCTGTGACTACCTTTGATTAGATTTATATGTCATTAGCAACCCTAGGATATATAACCATGTTACTGTAGTTACACATGTAATTCTGTAGGTAGTTCTAAGGAATAAATAAATAAAATAAAATAAAATCGGTGTGTCACGCAGTTTTTCCAGCATAAATCCCGACCCTGTGGAAGTTTTAGTGAAAGTCCCATCAAAATTAGTTTCGCTGTTCCGTAAAATCTACTATTAACCTAAACATTCCTCAAGAAATGCACTGTCTTTTAGCGAAAACCGCACAAAAACCTGTTCAGATAGATTTTGAGGAAATCGATAAAAAATGCGGTCGCAACGGCTATCACATTTGTTATTATTTATTACAGATAAATTGCGATACCAAAATTTATTATTGTTATATGTAATTTATAACAGAATTACACACAATTTACAACAGGTGTGATATTTCATGAATCCAGATCAAAATTTTTAAATCAACATTGGACCGCCGTATGGCTGTAAATAACGGATGTAAATTTTATCTCTTATACAACATTTCAACAACGCTAATAACATCATTCTCGTCATCATCATTCTCCTGCCTTTATGCCACTCTAAGAGGGGTCGGCACAACATATTTTACTGTTTTGTATATGGTTACTGTTTTTGCTGTTTACTATATGTTTTGGCTGGTTATTTTACAACCAGCCGCCTGCTTGACGTCAACTTACCTTAGTCGCCTTTTACGGCACCTCGGTCAGAAATAAGGGGCGTTGATTCAACAACGCTAATAACTTTCATTAAATCAGATTATATATTATGTAATAATAGAATCAAAATAGAATAGTAGTGTAGATGTAAGGTGTAACTCTGATTTTTTAATGTTACATAAACAAAATGTAAGAAGATTGATCGCGGATTAAATATTAAACTATAGACCCCCAAATCTTGCTGTTTCTTTTGAGTAAGAGCAACATTTCAAACCAGTTGTATTTTCATTATTCCTATCGATACTTCAAATGATTCAAAAAGATCGAAAAAGAAGAAAGAGTAAGATCTTATTTGAATAAAAAATATTTTGATTCTATTTGAACACTATATTCCACCACTTTAGTCTATTCATTTTTGAGGATATTTGTTCTAATCCAACCATGGTTGTCCAGCGGAAAGACTATGCGTCCACTTTCGAGGAGCTCACGGGTTCAAATCCCGGGCACCTTGAGTTTTTCAGCCAACATTTATGTGCCGAATTGGCAATTTCAATTTATCACACGCTTTTCGGTGAAGGAAAACATCATGAAACCTGCATATCTCTAGAGAATTCTAGGGATATGTGTAACCTACCAATCCACATTAGGGTTGGACTTAGTTCCATCCATCTCTCCAAAAACGGAGTTAGGAGGCCTACGCCCACCAGTGGGAAAATAACAGGCCGTTGCTTCTATTTTATTATACACAAATGCTAAAAATTAATGTTGATTTACTATTATTATTTCTATTTAGTGATAATTGTAATGTAATGTAAGTATATATTTCAAGGGCTTACAACGAAATTCAAATAGGTGCTTTAGGTAATTGGAAATTTTGCGCGATAGGATTTCTAGACTATTTAAATCAAACAAGAAATTAGGCCAGGCCGAGGTCGCGACATTGTCAATGTGAAATAATTATTCACGCATCAATAATTAGCTATTATATTTTTGAAAGCTTTTATTTTACTTACCGTGTTCAGGTAAGTTGACTCACCGTGTAGTATTCGGCTGAGTAAAATTGACCATACTCTTTCTTACCGAAGTGTCGTAAAATACGACTAAGTTGAGTACGATACGTCAGGAAGGCGGGCATTCGTAAAATACGTAGCCAAATCATGTAACAACATAGTGTGTGTTTATCATGGTGTGCCTGCTAAGAGTGGGATAAGGGCAGGAGAATAATGATTCAGCTTGTTGTGTATGTCTGTGAATGTGGAATCTTGGAAGTTAAATTTGACCCACTTCCCGGTGTCCGATTGAGCTGAAATTTTACATACTAGTCCAGTAGTTTATATTTATATTGTTTTTTTAGTTTTTTTCGCTTTTGTTTTTTGTTTTTTAATATGTAAGCTTCTTTTATGATAATGCGGTGTTTACTTTTAATTAACTATTACATTTATAAAGAAATTCTAGTACATAAGAAATTGTAAATGCTTCAATGTATGTAGTTGTAAGTAAACCTTTTTAAATAAATAAAGTACCGATGCCAATGCATGTTTATAATAAGCATAACCTGATGCTTCTACTAGGATTGGCTCCAGACGAAGGAACTCCTCAACGGTTAATATTAGGGGCATTAATTTGTTTTTGATGATACATAAAACATACACGTGTCTGTCTGTTTGGTTGTTGGTGGCTTTCAAAGCTTATACGCTTATTATATTATAGAAAAAAATCCCATATGAAATTTGGTACAATTGAAGCTCAAAATATTTTAGTTTTTTTTTTGGAATCAAGAAAAAAACAATATATGTAAATCTATCGTAAGTGGTATTCATAGTTAATGTATAGAAACCGGGTATACTCATGTCTTATTTTCGGGTGTGCCCGATCAGCTTTAAGCCCATATTGGACCCTTATTCATGAGCTGTTTATATGGTGTTATCGCAGCGTGGCTTGAAACTAGTAGCGCTTATGCGATAGAATAAGACGTGAGTATAGGCCGTTTCTGTACACTATATTACGGGAACAATTCGTATACTATACATATTCTACTGTAAAAGTTTGTTACTATACAAATTTCGGCACAACAGACTCTACCAACCAATTAACTTATTCAGATAAGTCCATTATGCAAATTACAGGATACTTTGATCACTCGCTGATTTAAAGTTAATTCAAGTTGATTCTTATTTGTGAAATATCGCGTCTGTAATCTTGTATTTTCAACCAAATATTCGCCATTTTTAATTATAGGGAAACCAACTTGAGACTTTGCTTTAAAACATAAGTAGCTGAGCTTGACTATTTACCCGCGCGGAAATCAGTATATTTAATTTAATTCATTTTATTAATTATATTTAATAAAAGTTAAAATAAAATTAGTTATTGTGCGTTAAACATTAGAGATAGAGACATGCTGTCGCGGACTTTTACGTAGTATTTTTGTAGATCTACAATTTTATACTACATTAATTTAGTGTATCTCTGTTGGTTTACGCGACGCAAAGCTTCCAGCCAGGAGTGTTTTTTTTACAACCGCGCCACAAAACAATTTACATAAAACCGTAATCTACTATCAACCAAAAGCTTCTGGAAGAATTGCGCTACCTTTTAGTAAAAACCGTACAAAAATTCGTTCAGTGGATTTTGGTAAAATCGATCACATACAGACGGACAGCTTTCGGGGATTTAGTTTTGTCTAAGTACTAGTAATATCCCGCGGCTTCACCCGCGTACATACCGATCTCATGGCAGTGGAAAGTCTACTAAGACCGACTATAGATTTTTTTTTAATATATCATCAATATATAAATATATCATCAATATATAAAAGTTTCCGCGGCGCATGCGATGACAGATTTTTATGACATTTTACACCTTATTTCATTACGGATCCCTATTTATTATCAAAATATAGCCTATGTTGCTCAGTAAAGATGCAGCTTTTTAATGGTGAAAGAATTTTTTAAATTGGTCCGGTAGTTTTTGTGTGAAAACATTACAAACATACATACAAATTTTTCCTCTTTATAATATTAGTATAGATATTCCATTTACTTTTAACGCCGTGTGGTATCCGGCTGAATAGAATAGTACCACCCTCATTTCTTACCGAGGTGTCGTAAAAGGCGACTAAGGTAAGTCGACCCGCCGTGGGGTATCCGGCTGAGTAGAATAGACCAACCTCCTTTCTTACCGAGGTGTCGTAAAAGGCGACTAAGGTAAGTCGACCCACCGTGTGGTATCCGGTTTAGTAAAATAGACCCTCTTTCTTACCGAAGTGTCGTAAAATACGACTGAGGTAAGTTGACGTCAGGCAGGCGGCCGGTCGTAAAAACGCAGCCAAATCATGTGAAAGCATGTTTAGAACATGTTGTGCCGACCTCACTTAGAGTAGGATAAGGGCAGGAAGATGATGATTCCATTTACTTTTAATTATTCAAGCCTACCTTTCGTATTATATCCACGTACACATTTGAGTCTTTCATTAATTAATACATTACAGTTAGTACGCCCTAATTGTACAAGTACATCAATTAAACCAAGATTGTTATAGTAATTGTCTCAAAGCGCTCGTTAATTACAAGACGCTTTAGTATGGAGACCAAATGTGAACTCAAGTTGATTGCGTAATTGTAAAATATCACCTCTGTTATCTCGTACTTCAGAAATAATTACTTCTAAGCCTTTGATGGGGTGTAAGGGGGAGACTCGTCCCAATCAGTCTCTTCAATTGTCAACCTCACCTGCACGTGGTGCACCCTGCATATTACCAACGAGGCTCTGGCGACCGACCAATGGCGGTATAACCATTCATATAGCTGACCCAAAATAAACCAGACCGACAGTGGGCAGCAGCACTGTTGGTGCGATACGGTCAGCACTGCGATCACCAACCCGCATGCCAAGCGTGGTGATTACCGGCAATACCTTCATGGCATTACAAAATAAACCACAGCCCCTAGTCCCCGGCAGCTCCGCTATTCCCAGCTCTGGCAGCGGTTCGGGTAACGGCGAGGCAGGGGGTGTCAAGAATCTCCGGGAGAGCCGCTGGGTCCAAGCGGCACAAGATCGTGTATGGTGGAGATCCCATGAAGAGACCTATGTCCAGCAGTGGACGTCCATCGGTTGATGAAGAAGAAGAAGAAGCCTTTGATTGTTAAGTTTTCACTTCAATAGGCTGTATATATCTAGCTACTTTAACATTGTAACTATTTTAAAACAAGTTAGAACTCAGTATTAGTTTTAAAATTGCCTATTAATCCTTTAACCGAAAAAAAAGGAAAGTCCCATAAAAATCAGTTAATGAGTTTCGGAGTGTGTACTATTATTCTACCTCCTATCCTTCCTCCAAAAATTTTACTATCCTTTAGTAAAAGCCACACAAAAATCCGTTCAGATTTTAAGAAAATTGATCACCGACAGACAGCTTTTGGGGGACTTTGTTTTATAATATACATTTATTATATTATGTTATATAATATATATTATAAAAAAATACTATATTATATTATAAATATAATATAAGGGGAAGTCTGAAAGTGGCGCCCATTATAGAAAAGACGAGAAGTGCAAGATTGAGATGGTATGGACATGTAATGAGGAGGGATGAAAATCATGTGACCAAACGAGTGTTAAATTTGAATGTGGATGGATATGTGCCTAAAGGGAGGCCTGAAAAGAGATGGTTGGATTGTGTGAAGTATGATATGCATATAAAAGGAGTAGCGCCAGAGTTGACGAAAGATAGGACAGAATGGAAGAGAAAAACATGTTGTGCCGACCCCACTTAGAGTGGGATAAGGACAGGAAGATATAATTATATTATAAATATAATACTTGCAATCGCTAGCGGCTCCGCCCGCGTGGAAAGATTAAAACCGTAATATAGTATTTTGATAACTATAAAAATGGTTAAAGTGGGTTAACCTTAAAAGATAGACATATGCTGTCGCGGACTTTTATTTAGAACTTTTAGAGGGGGAAAATTTTGTAATACATGATTTTTAAATAACTGTTACCGTTCACTCAGCGCACGCAAAGAAAGCTTTAAATTTTGCCGTTTTCGTAATATTTTTTATTGCTGCTCCCCTTCTATTCATCTTAGCGTGATGTTATATAGCCTTTAGCCTTCCTCGATAAATGAACAATCTTATACGGAATTTTTCAAATCGGTCCAGTAATTCCTGAGATTAGTTAGCGCTTTCAAACAATCCATACAAACAAACTCTTTAGCTTTATATATTAGTATAGTAACCCTTTCAAAAACTCGACAGAGAGACTATCAATATTTGTGCCTTTAGATATTAGTTTTTACGTCAATGAAGTTTTGTATTACTTCGTTTATTGATTTAGGTTGTAAACTTTAGCTTTGCTTTAAGATTCTAGACATTCTAGACTAAAATCCATTATCGGACTACTCAAATATTGTATAACATTAATTAATACGTCTTGAAGTGTATACGAGTAATACTAATCATTGAAATAACTTGATACATTCTTACGTAATAAACATTAAATCAAAAGTAATAGCATATCTAATATTCATACTATAATATGCGATAATCGATAATATTTTTTTTTTTTTTTTTTTCGTTTATTTAACAATTTAAACAAATTTTTTAACAAATGTTACTTAACACTATAAAAAACCACAAAGGTTTGTACCTAGTGTTACTGTCATCATAATATATACTACAGTATTAACCGGTTGTATGTAGTATTATTGAATAATTTTTTAAAGGAAATATGCAAGTATTGTTGTAAAATAACTAAACTTATATCAAATGATATGAGTTTAGTTATTTTAAAGTTTTAAGGAAATATTCTTTCAATTTTAATGAAATATTCTTGGTTGTTATTTTGTTAATAAGATCGCGCGGTAGTCTATTAATTAAGCGAGGGACAAGGTATCTCGTTGTCCTTTCACCGTACGAGTTATTGGCTCGCACAGTTTGTAAACATTTATTTGTAATTGCTCGCGTTTGTATAGGATGTTCAATTTTTTGATTTATGGCCTGATTAAAAAATTGTTCTTTTAATAGTTTGAGCTTAAAATTATCTTTAACTGGTAAAATATTACAGTGTTTAAATAAACCTAATTCGTTTCCATGAAATTGCAGTTTGACCGTATGCGATACAATTGTTTTCAAAATTTTTAGTTGCAGTTTGTAAATATTATTCAAATAACTGTCATATGTTCGACCATAGCTTGTAAGACCATATTGAATGTACGTTTCTGCAAGTGCATTATATAACATTAACTTGACTTTATAAGGAATACGTCTATTCAACATGGTTATATTAGCAAGGAATGACCTTAACTTACTGCACACATATTCCACATGGTTACTCCAATTTAGTTTACAGTCAATTCTAAGTCCAAGATAGGTAAAATTGTCGACTTGTTCAATATTCGGGCAAGCACAAGAATAACTAACGATACACGATGTGGTATCCGGCTGAGTAAAATATACCACCCTCATTTCTTACCGAGGTGTTGTAAAAAGCGACAAGGGTAAGTTGACTCGCTGTGTTGTATCCAGCTGAGTAGAATAGACCACTCTCATTTCTTACGGAGGTGTCGCAAATGGAGACTAAGGTAAGTCACCCGCCGTGTGGTGTCTACCTGAGTAGAATAGAACACCCTCAATCCTTACCGACGTGTCGCAAAAGGTGACTATGGTAAGTTGACGTCAGGCTTGTGGCTGGTCGTCGTAGCCAAATCATGTGACAACATGTTTACAACATGTTTTGCCGACCCCACTTAGAGTGAGATAAGTGCAGGAGGATGATGATATCAATACTAGAAACACATATATTATAAGGGTAAGTTGACCCGCCATGTGGATTCCGGCTGAGTACAATAGACCACCCACATTTCTTACTGAGGTGTCCTAAAAGGCGACTAAAGTAAGTTGACATCAAGCAGCCGGCCGGTCCTAAAATATCTAGCCAAATTATATGACATGTTTATAACATGTTGTGCCGATGTGTAAAATTCAGCATACAGGAGGTTTTGGGGGAGAAAAATTGATCTATTTTTTCTAGGTTGTATTAAAAAAAAATCGTTTTATCCCTGTTTTTGGACATTAAAAAATACTATAAATTACATTGAATATATAAAACACTATTTTTGTCGTTGTCAAGTCAGCGTAGCTTATTCGGGTAACGGTTGGTCTCTAGAAATTTAAATACCTAGGATCGAGCCCCAATATATTTTTTTTATATCTATATTATGAGGTAGTGATGATAACGTATAAATTTCTTCATTTCGACCATGTCCAAAACATTTCATAAATAAGAAATCTTTTGCTCTACTGCTGGTTCAGAAAGCTGTTCCCACCGTACATTGCCTACATTATTTCTATTTCTTTTCCCAGATGAAGTCACGTACTCGCCAGCCGAGTGGTTTGACGGGAACTGCTCCTGGGTGGACGTGGTGTCCTGGGGCTGTAACGGCACCCTTAATGGCACTAGCAGCAATGCGACAGCCACCGACGTCACGTCGCTCGTCCTCATGGCGGTGACATCCGTTGTCCTCGCTCTCATAATCCTGGCTACGATTGTCGGTAAGGACAAATTTAAAGCGTAAAGAGCTCATGAATAAGAGGCGGGGCTCCTATCGGTTGGTAGAGTCTGTTCTGCCGAAATTTGTATAGTATACAACCTAAAACCGCAACATTTGTACAGTATTTAAACTGATTTAAAATATGTTGTTCTGACCCCATTTAGCTTGGGATAAGGGCAGGAATGATCACTAAGTTAGTTACCATACTCCAGCGAAAAGGCTTGACCGATTTTTATGAAATTTTGTAAGCATATTCACTAAGTCTGGGAATCGGCTACCTCTGTTTTTCATACTCCTAAGTGATAAATGTTGTACACTCCTAAAAATTTTTTTACTGATATTAGTAGTTTTGAATTTTATGTGCACTAGAAATTCCCTAGAAATAATTTATTCATATGGCAACACGTTTGCCCGGTCAGCTAGTCTCCATATAAAGATAATAAAAGATACAATACTATAATTTAATAATACAATATAAAAGATATTAAGACATCTCTTCTTCAAACCACTTCTCTTTACTTAAAAGATAGAAAATCTCAATCTAAAATGTTAGTAAAATTGATTAACGGTTTCTTAACAACGCAAAAGTTCTGAATAAGATTCGAGAATCCTTTGTAACTTTATTCGCTCCGTTGATCATTTTGTTGGTGAATTGAATTATCTCACAAGCATCTCGTTTTTGTAACCATTCATTATGTTTTTGATGTCCAGATTAAACTTTTCAATTAGGACAATTACGATGTAAATACCACTTAACATTACAATTTCATATTTGGTAAATTTTAATACAAAATAATTAAGTTATAGAATTAGGCGTTACTTTACGGAGATCCATAATACAAAAGTAATAATAAAATTATTTTGCTATGATCCGCGATAAGTATTAATGGCTTTAAAGATAAACTTTATTGCAAAATATAGCAAATTAATTAAACTTTTCAATTAGGACAATTATGATGTAAATCGCACTTAACACTACAATTTCATATTTGGCAAGTTTTAATAAAAAATATTTAATTTATAGAATTAGGCGTTACTTTACAGAGATCCGTAATACAAAAGTAATAATAAAATTATTTTGCTATAATCCGCGATAAGGATTAATGACTTTAAAGATAAACTTTATCGCGAATTAAAGCAAATTAATTTTATTATTACTTTTGTAAGACTATTACGATGTAAATACCCCTTAACATTACAATTTTATATTTGGTAAGTTTAAATAAAACATATTTAATAGATGGCGAATTAAAAACAACAAGCTAGTGAAAGTTCTACGTCAAATTAGCACAGTTGATGTTCAATACATTAATTAGATATCAATGATTTATCTATACTTCTATACAAATATATAAAACTGAAGAGTTTGTTTGTTTGTTTGTTTTTTTGAATGCGCTAATCTCAGGAACTACTAGACCGATTTGAAAAATTCTTTCAGTATAAGATAGTCCATTTATCGAGGAAGGCTATATATGATATAACATCACGCTAAGACGAATAGGAGAGAAGTAGCAATAAAAGATGGCAAAAATGAAAGCTTTCCTTGCGTGCACTAAGTAAACGGTGATAGTTGTTCAAAGATCATGTATAACAAAATTGTTCCCCCCTTAAAGCTCTAATTAAATGTTCGCGACACCATATGTCTAGCTTTTAATGTTGACCCACTGTTAAAAATGGTTAATTTTATGTTTATCAAAATACTATATTCAATAATTCCATGCGGGAGCCGTAGGCAATTGCTAGTATACAATATAACTGTTTCTTAATAACCTACACCGCCGTGTGGTATCCGGCTGGGTAGAATAGACCACCCTCATTTCTTACCGAGTTGTCGTAAAAGGCGGCTAAGGTAAGTTGACCCACCATGTGGTATCCGGTTAAGTAGAATAGACCACCCTCTTTCTTACCGAGGTGACGTAAAATACGACTAAGTATTTGTAGTGAGTAGTAGTATTTGGAGTAGAAATTTGATGTCAGGCGTATATTACGACCGGCCACCGGTCGTAAAATACGTAGCCAAATCATGTGACATATTTATAACATGTTGTGCCGACCCCACTTAGAGTGGCATAAGGGCAGGAAGATTATGTTTCTTAATAACCTACAACACGCCATTCTATCCGCGTTGCAAAACGCGTTGTTGTTGTGTTAAAACTAAGGTTACAACAGCAGCGTGGTGGGTCTCAGCTCTGTTTTATCTCTCCAATAACGGAGAGACCAATGTCGAGCAGTGGGATAGTAACAGACCATTACTTTACTTTTATTCAGTACAAACAAACTATACTCATATTCTAACAATGATTTACTATAACTCAGTTTTAAGAACATTATATATTCTAGGGTGTTAAGAAAGTCGTTGTAGGAAGAAGTTATTCTCGTTATTCAAGATTTATTATTTATCTTCTTGGATAACTTGGACAGTTTGAATTTGTTACTATTTTTTAAGTTTTAAACTCTTACTAGTGGCCCGCTCCGGCTTCGCACGGGGATAAAATATATAGCCTATGTCACTCAGTAAAAAAATGATTAAAATCTATCCAGTAGTTTTGTTTTATTCATTACTGCCCGTGGCCCACACGCGTCAAATTTGGAATAAAACTATTCCCCTGGGGTGCCAAAGTGGTCAGCCTCCTCGTGGCGCACCCTGGGCAAGCTTAGTCTTGGCGAACGGACCACTTTGGGGTGGCCAATCCAGTTGTCCCTCTGATTAGCAGAGGGCAATCTGGCCGGGGACTCCGGGGGGGTTGGGGTGTTGTCCCTAATGAGCGACGGGTCCGGTTTGGCTTACTCTAAGTCTGGCTGGACATGGTACGGCCACCATCGGCGAAACCCAGAAACCCAGCAATGAGAACGGGGACCTTCGGGTTGCGAGGAAGAAAACCTCTATAAAAAATTGCCCGGTGGGGGCGGAAACGCCCACCAAGGTGTTCGGGCCCCTACTTGGGGCGCGATCTCTCCCTGTCGACCGTGACATAACAAACACGGTGGGCAGGGAGCGATCGTGGGCAGCGATGGCCTCCCTTAGCTCTGCGGAGGGGGGCGGAGGGAGGCGGCGGAGCGGTTCCACGAACTGTTGTTCTGGATCCAATCTGCTGCTGGTGAGTCCAGGTGTTAGTGACTCGCCCAAGCCCATCGTCTGCCGCCCTAACTGGGGACCTTCGGGTGTTTTGAACGGGGTATATCGAACGCCTGGCTTACAGGTCCCCGAGGCGGTCGGTGCATCTGATGATCCCGATGCACCGACCGGCTTCTCTTTCGAGGGGCCCCTACCCGGAGAAGGTGTTTGTTCTCTGGGATCAGAGCTGTCGGCGGGATGGGGGCAATATGTACAATGATACCCTGTCCTTGCCATCGGCAGCGTGGTGGAGCACACAGGTCGTTTTAGTCGGTGCGAGTCCGACATAACCGCCGCCTGTCCCCGTCGGGCGGCGGTACCCATGAGTTTTTTTCTGAATAAAAAAAAACAATTCCCCTTTCTCTATACCATGAAGATTCCCTGCTATCTTTGGAATATCTAAATTTATATTGTTACAGCATGTTTTTAATACAACCTCCTTCATAGAGTTGGCGATTAATATGAAAAAGCATTGTGGCTGTCATATTTTTATGTGTCATTCATTGAGTTGTTGCGAAAGAGTAAATGGGTTGACTCTGGGAAAACTGCTTTTTATTTATTAAATAAGAATAAAGGAGAAATATAGTCGTTTGTTATATTCAGAAGTGGGATGTAACCTAAACTCACAAATAGAGTGGACATACGGAATATCTGGAAATTTAAAGATTTTAAAGAAAAGACAAATGACGATCAATATCTTGAGACAACACGGAGAGTGCGAATTTCGTATAATTTGAGAGATAGTTGCGATATGCGATGCTATGGAATAAAAAATGGAGTTTTTATTGGAGAGATAATTGATGGTAATTGGTATTCGGTTAATTAATTCTGTGAGATCAACGTGACGATGTGCTATGTGAGGCCTTAGACGCGCCCGTGACTTTTGTTCGATGGAACTGTCAGCTAGAATGACGATTGTTCTCTGGATCTTTCCAGTTGTAACGATTGTTTTCTAGACTGTGGACATCTGCAACGTCTGTCAGCTAGGCTCTGCCTAGAAGTGGTGATTGTTCTTTGAGCGTTATCATTTGCGAGTCTGTTTACGTGTGTATCTGCTGAGTTGGTTGCCACTAATTGAGCTGTGTTATGCCATGACAGTGATTGAGGGTGAGCTTGAGGTGCGAAATGCTTATGGTGCGAAAAGCTTAAGGAGTTGAGGAGTTGAGCTTGAAGTGTTGAGCATAAAGCGTGAGCTTAGAGTTGAGCATAAAGCGTGAGCGTAGTCCTGTCATGTCATGGCATGTGCGGTTTTCTTTTACAGATTAAAAGAGCAAGTACTGAGTTTCTTGCCGATTCTTCTCAGTATAATCAGCATTCCGAATCGGTGGTAGATTCATCCCAGAAGTCAGCTTATGAGATTTGCGGGGTCGCAAATGTTGTCAGGATGGTCGACTGTTACAGCATGTTTTTAATACAACCTCCTTCATAGAGTTGGCGATTAATATGAAAAAGCATTGTGGCTGTCATATTTTTATGTGTCATTCATTGAGTTGTTGCGAAAGAGTAAATGGGTTGACTCTGGGAAAACTGCTTTTTATTTATTAAATAAGAATAAAGGAGAAATATAGTCGTTTGTTATAATATACTATATTTTTACTTATTTACTTTTACATTTTCCCTAAGTATTTTATTTTTACAATTAATTACAGAATGTCTTTATATACAACATTCACAGCTTTCTTGTCATAAAGAAAGAATCTTCATTACACAATACAAACATGTTTTCTTTAGAGGTTACTCTTGATAAAGCGACATATAGTTGGCCTTGTGAAAAAAAACCCGTCCAATCGCAGCTAAATTCGAAGTGCTATAAGACAAAGCGCGCAATCGCTATACCCTGCATTTTAAATCTGTAATATCTTCGAAAATGTTCATTTAAATTACAAATGAAGAAGAAAATGTCAAAAAAATGCTATTGTGGGTCCATAAGAGATAGACATAATATGTATACCATCGCGGAGTTTTCTGTAGACCTTTTCAAGGTGTACAAATACTTAGTACATTATTTTGACAAATATTGTAGGGTTCAGCCTGCGTTTGCAATGTAAACGGAAAAAATGTAATTATTTACGACATCACATTGGAAACCTCAAAAATGATAGTATTTCTTTATTCCATATTGAATATTTATAATATGTTAGATTATACATATAAACCTTTCTCTTCAATCACTCTATCTATTAAAAAACCGCATCAAAATTTGTTGCGTAGTTTTAAAGATTTAAGCATACAAAGGAATATACGGACATAGGGACAGACAGAGAAAGCGACTTTGTTTTATACTATGTAGTAACGTTTAGCTATTATAACTAACGACGATATTTCTCCTTTATTCTTATGCAATAATAAAAATCAATTTTCCCAAAGTCAACTCATTTACTCTTTCTCCAAAAATTACTCAATGACACATATGACAGCCGCAATGCTTTTTCATATTAATGATCAACTCTGAAGGAGGTTGTATTAAAAACATGTTGTAACAGTCGACCATCCTGACAACATTTGCGGCCCCGCAAATCTCATAAGCTGACTTCTGGGAATGATTCTACCACTGATTCGGAATGCTGATTGTACTGAGAAGAATCGGCCAGAAACTCAATACTTGTTCTTTTAATCTGTAAAAGAAAACCGCACATGCCATGACATGACAGGACTACGCTCACGCTTTCACGGGCGCGTCTATGGCCTCACATAGCACATCGTCACGTTGATCTTACAGAGTTAATAAACCGAATACCAATTACAATCATTAATCTCTCCAATAAAAACTCCATTTTTTATTCCATAGCATCGCATATCGCAACTATCTCTCAAATTATACGAAATTCGCACTCTCCGTGTTATCTCAAGATATTGGTCGTCATTTGACTTTTCTTTAAACTCTTTAAATTTCCAGATATTCCTTTTGTCCGCTCTATTTGTGAGTTTAGGTTACATCCCCTTCTGAATATAATAAACGACGATATTTCTCCTTTATACTTATTATATTTATTCAATAAATAAAAACATTTTCCCAGAATCAACCCATTTACTCTTTCTCAACAACTTAATGACACATATGACAGCCACAATGCTTTTTCATATTAATGACCAACTCTAAGAAGGAGGTTGTATTAAAAACTATTATTTTGATAACTGTCAAATTTTTTTCCATACTAAATCAAAGACAAAATTACGTTTAGCTGTCATTTATGTTTTGTTATTCCACTGAAATTTGCGTTTTATTATTTTACTGTCATAGTCGTTTTTGTTATACCACGTTTTATAGCGACTTGACGGGATAAAATAAATGCGGTCGAACGGGATAAAAAGTATCCTATGTCCGTCTCCTGGTTCTAAGCAACCTCTCCACCAATTTTCAGCCGAATTGGTTCATCCGTTCTTGAGTTATAAATAGTGTAACTTAGACCAACTTTCTTTTATATATATAGATTTAGTTTTAATGCTCTAAAACTTATACTGAGATGTTTTACGATAACCATATCGTTAGTGTTGCAAATTTAAGAACCGATAAAGTTTAGTACTTATGAAAACATTAGAAGCAATTAGCTTAATTTACTTATTTAATTATTCAAATTATTCTTTATTTATTTTGGACGTGCAGTATTTTTGAATCGTCAAATGTATTGGACTGGCCCGTTGGAGCAGTTCGGCCAACATTTTCTGTAAATGAATTTGTTGGTCTTTGAGCCTGGGTGTATATTTGTATTTAAGTATGTATTTAAAAAATATATAAGTATATATTCACCAGTTGTCTGTCACCCATAACACAAGTATTAAGTTACTTTGGGGACGGACGACCGTGTGTGTAAGTGTCCCATATATTTATTTATTTATTATTATTATTATTTAAGAAGCTACTACTGATTTGGAATATACTGTTTGCTCCTACCGAGTAGAACCAGCCAGAAACTCGGCGGATAATTTTTTCAACAAAAAATAATTTACATTTGATTGATGGTTCCAAATTAATCGTTGTAGTTTTGTGCATAGCTGACTGGTTAAGATATACTACTATCACTCAAATAATTCTCAAATATATAGTAAGCTGTATGTAGAATGTTTTAAGATATTTCTAAACTTGTATAAAGGCAAGTCTAGATAATGTTGAAGTTTATGTATTAATATTAGGTATAATTAAAAAAATATATTGATTGACATAATAGTACAGTAATATTTAATACATTATTTCACTCGTTCTATTTATGTAATCACGTGTGCTAATTTTTATTTATATTCATAGTTTTTCGTTATTTTTCACTATTTTTCTCATTTACTGGGTGACCGAGCCTAGGTCGGTAATTTTTTTCAAATAAAAAAAGAAAGAATAATAATTTAGTTGGGATCGATCCTAGGTATTTACGTTACTCGAGGCTGCCCTTTCCCCGAATAAGCTACCCCGACTTGACAATAAATGGCGAAAATTCAATTCATTATAAATGTTAGTGTTTTTTAATGCCCAAAATACTAAAATACATACAAGATTTAAATATTAAAGATTTATTAGTATTTTATATTTATTACTTTTGTTATGTTAATGAAGTAATTGCAAGCAGAAAGTCTTAGTTTGAACAATTTTTGTGTATATATAGAGTTCACTGATGTCTTTGTTTTGTTATTCACCTATGGTCTGTCGGCAAAAACACAAGTATTAAGTTACTTACTTTGGGGACAGACGACGCTGTGTCAATTGTCGTATATATGTACAAAAGGTGATGCGAACAAAGTCGCGGGTTCAAGTTGTGTTATAATTTTAAATGTAGCCAGTTGTTAACATAGCACTGTTGGCTTTGATAATTACAGTTTTATGTACAAAGTTTTCGGTTTTGTTGGCTGTTTGGATGATTTAAATTGTTTTGTGTTTGTTGTTTCGAAATGATTTAGTTAGTTTGTAGAACAAACGACTTTTTATAACGTCTGTACTTAATCGGCCTAGAATATTCTAGATTTTAAACAGGACTTTGTTTGTTATTAGATTTATTATTTTTTTATTATTAAAGGTTAAGCGTTTTGTTTGTTAATAATAAAATAATATTAATTAATAATATTAAATTAAATATTAAACAATGAGCTACAGTTCTGAGGTTTTGGGTAGTTCTTAATAGATGGCAACAGGTGATTACAAATTTATTTTTTACAACAAACGATTATTATTCAAAATTTCATACAAAACGGTCAACTACTAGTACATGGTCAATTACTGGTGCCTTTACCTTACTAGGTGATTTGGCAACGTATTTTACGACCACCGGCCTGCCTGACGTCAACTTACCTTTGTCGCCTTTCACGACACCTAGGTAAGGAATGAGGATGATCTATTCACTCACCCGGATACCACACGGCGGGTCAACTTTAGCCGCCTTTTACGATACCTCGGTAAGGAATGAGGATGGTCTATTCAACTCGGATACCACACGGTGGGTCAACTTACCTTAGTCGCCTAATACGACACCTCGGTAAGGAATGAGTGGTCTATTCTACTCAGACGGATACCACACGGCTAAATCAATAAATAAATACAATAATACTACATATTAATACAAACACAACAAATGTTTATTGGTACATAAGTTTTTTAAATACAAAACACATTTGTACATAAACGAAGTGTATACTAAAAATATTAACTTATTCTTATATTCGCACGAATAAGATACTCTTGAGACACTCTATAAAATTGTTTGTATGATTATATCCATCTAATAATTTTGCTATCAATACAAAATTTGGCAACATTCGCTGGCCTCCTTCCAAAATTATAACGAGTATGAGATCCGCGTAAAATTGTCTTGACCATACAATTTAAGTATATTTAAGGTTTTTTTAGTAAGATTTTGTAATCTTTATATTTAAATGAGTTAATCTTGTATATATATATATTTTCCGAATCTCGGAAACGGCTCCAACGATTTTCCTAAAATTCAACATGTAGGAGGTTTTGGGGGAGAAAAATTGATCTTGCTAGGTTTTATGTAAAAAAAAAATATTTTATCCCTGTTTTTGGGCGTTAAAAAACACTAACATTTATATTGAATTGAATTTTCGCCATTAACTGTCAAGTCGATGTAGCTTATTCGGGTGACGGGCAGACTTGAGAAATGTGAATGCCAAGGATCGATCCCCAACTAAATAATTGTTTTTTTTGTTGTAAAAAATTACCAGATAGTCACGTCAGTCAAGTCACCCAGATATTAACATTTAAGATAGTAAGTAATTTATGTCTAAAAAAGTTCAAGTTGTGTTTTCCTTAATACGATTGTACATAGTCATAGTATTATATATTAAACTTGTATCTTGGTATAACATATGTAACAATCACTGGTAAACCTTAATAAATAAAATAAAAATAAAAAATACCATACCATGTCATCTTCCTGCCCTTATCCCACTCTAAGTGGGGTCGGCTCAACATGTTATAAACATGCTGTCACATGATTTGGCAGCGTTTTTACGAACGGCCGCCTGCCTGACGTCAACTTACCTCAGTCGTATTTTACGACACCTCGGTAAGAAATGAGGTTGGTCTATTCTACTCAGCCGGATACCACACGGCGGGTCGACTTACCTTAGTCGCCTTTTACGACACCTCGGTAAGAAATGAGGGTGGTACTATTCTATTCAGCCGGATACCACACGGCTTAAAAAAAAAAATACCATACCATGTATGATAACATGACTATATTTTAACGGGGTTGCCAATTCTAAAAATTAAATTACTAGCATCGTTCTTTTGTCCTTATCCCACTTTAAGAGGGAATATCAATGTGACAGGCTGAAAAAAAACCTATTTTTTGTTTATTTTTTTAACGGTTTTATAAAATTATTTAAAATTTGTATTCAGTCGATATTTGACGTCTATTTCAGATACTTCTAAGCCTAATATCGTTTTGAAAAAATGTAGGCATATTCTTATTTATATTCTACTTAACCGAATACCACACGGTGGGTCAACTTACCTTAGTCGCCTTTTACGACACCTCGGTAAGAAATAAGGGTGGTCTATTCTATGCAGCCGGATACCACACGGTGGGTCAACTTACCTTAGTCGCCTTTTACGACACCTCGGTAAAGAGTGAGGGTGGTCCATTCTACGCAGCCGGATACAACGCGGTGGGTCGACTTACCTTAGCCACCTTTTACTACACCTCGGTAAGAAATGAGGGTGGTCTATTCTAAGCAGCCGGATACCACACGGTGGGTCGACTTACCGTAGTCGCCTTTTACGACACCTCGGTAAGAAATGAGAGTGGTATATTCTACTCAGCCGGATACAATATTGTATATGTATGTATTAAATATCTATATATATAAAAGAAAGTTGGTCTAAGTTACACTATTTATAACTCAAGAACGGATGAACCAATTCGGCTGAAAATTGGTGGAGAGGTTGCTTAGAACCAGGAGACGGACATAGGATACTTTTTATCCCGTTCGACCGCATTTATTTTATCCCGTCAAGTCGCTATAAAACGTGGTATAACAAAAACGACTATGACAGTAAAATAATAAAACGCAAATTTCAGTGGAATAACAAAACATAAATGACAGCTAAACGTAATTTTGTCTTTGATTTAGTATGGAAAAAAATTTGACAGTTATCAAAATAATAGTTTTTAATACAACCTCCTTCTTAGAGTTGGTCATTAATATGAAAAAGCATTGTGGCTGTCATATGTGTCATTAAGTTGTTGAGAAAGAGTAAATGGGTTGATTCTGGGAAAATGTTTTTATTTATTGAATAAATATAATAAGTATAAAGGAGAAATATCGTCGTTTATTATATTCAGAAGGGGATGTAACCTAAACTCACAAATAGAGCGGACAAAAGGAATATCTGGAAATTTAAAGAGTTTAAAGAAAAGTCAAATGACGACCAATATCTTGAGATAACACGGAGAGTGCGAATTTCGTATAATTTGAGAGATAGTTGCGATATGCGATGCTATGGAATAAAAAATGGAGTTTTTATTGGAGAGATTAATGATTGTAATTGGTATTCGGTTTATTAACTCTGTAAGATCAACGTGACGATGTGCTATGTGAGGCCATAGACGCGCCCGTGAAAGCGTGAGCGTAGTCCTGTCATGTCATGGCATGTGCGGTTTTCTTTTACAGATTAAAAGAACAAGTATTGAGTTTCTGGCCGATTCTTCTCAGTACAATCAGCATTCCGAATCAGTGGTAGAATCATTCCCAGAAGTCAGCTTATGAGATTTGCGGGGCCGCAAATGTTGTCAGGATGGTCGACTGTTACAACATGTTTTTAATACAACCTCCTTCAGAGTTGATCATTAATATGAAAAAGCATTGCGGCTGTCATATGTGTCATTGAGTAATTTTTGGAGAAAGAGTAAATGAGTTGACTTTGGGAAAATTGATTTTTATTATTGCATAAGAATAAAGGAGAAATATCGTCGTTAGTTATAATAGCTAAACGTTACTACATAGTATAAAACAAAGTCGCTTTCTCTGTCTGTCCCTATGTCCGTATATTCCTTTGTATGCTTAAATCTTTAAAACTACGCAACAAATTTTGATGCGGTTTTTTAATAGATAGAGTGATTGAAGAGAAAGGTTTATATGTATAATCTAACATATTATAAATATTCAATATGGAATAAAGAAATACTATCATTTTTGAGGTTTCCAATGTGATGTCGTAAATAATTACATTTTTTCCGTTTACATTGCAAACGCAGGCTGAACCCTACAATATTTGTCAAAATAATGTACTAAGTATTTGTACACCTTGAAAAGGTCTACAGAAAACTCCGCGATGGTATACATATTATGTCTATCTCTTATGGACCCACAATAGCATTTTTTTGACATTTTCTTCTTCATTTGTAATTTAAATGAACATTTTCGAAGATATTACAGATTTAAAATGCAGGGTATAGCGATTGCGCGCTTTGTCTTATAGCACTTCGAATTTAGCTGCGATTGGACGGGTTTTTTTTCACAAGGCCAACTATATGTCGCTTTATCAAGAGTAACCTCTAAAGAAAACATGTTTGTATTGTGTAATGAAGATTCTTTCTTTATGACAAGAAAGCTGTGAATGTTGTATATAAAGACATTCTGTAATTAATTGTAAAAATAAAATACTTAGGGAAAATGTAAAAGTAAATAAGTAAAAATATAGTATATTATAACAAACGACTATATTTCTCCTTTATTCTTATTTAATAAATAAAAAGCAGTTTTCCCAGAGTCAACCCATTTACTCTTTCGCAACAACTCAATGAATGACACATAAAAATATGACAGCCACAATGCTTTTTCATATTAATCGCCAACTCTATGAAGGAGGTTGTATTAAAAACATGCTGTAACAGTCGACCATCCTGACAACATTTGCGACCCCGCAAATCTCATAAGCTGACTTCTGGGATGAATCTACCACCGATTCGGAATGCTGATTATACTGAGAAGAATCGGCAAGAAACTCAGTACTTGCTCTTTTAATCTGTAAAAGAAAACCGCACATGCCATGACATGACAGGACTACGCTCACGCTTTATGCTCAACTCTAAGCTCACGCTTTATGCTCAACACTTCAAGCTCAACTCCTCAACTCCTTAAGCTTTTCGCACCATAAGCATTTCGCACCTCAAGCTCACCCTCAATCACTGTCATGGCATAACACAGCTCAATTAGTGGCAACCAACTCAGCAGATACACACGTAAACAGACTCGCAAATGATAACGCTCAAAGAACAATCACCACTTCTAGGCAGAGCCTAGCTGACAGACGTTGCAGATGTCCACAGTCTAGAAAACAATCGTTACAACTGGAAAGATCCAGAGAACAATCGTCATTCTAGCTGACAGTTCCATCGAACAAAAGTCACGGGCGCGTCTAAGGCCTCACATAGCACATCGTCACGTTGATCTCACAGAATTAATTAACCGAATACCAATTACCATCAATTATCTCTCCAATAAAAACTCCATTTTTTATTCCATAGCATCGCATATCGCAACTATCTCTCAAATTATACGAAATTCGCACTCTCCGTGTTGTCTCAAGATATTGATCGTCATTTGTCTTTTCTTTAAAATCTTTAAATTTCCAGATATTCCGTATGTCCACTCTATTTGTGAGTTTAGGTTACATCCCACTTCTGAATATAACAAACGACTATATTTCTCCTTTATTCTTATTTAATAAATAAAAAGCAGTTTTCCCAGAGTCAACCCATTTACTCTTTCGCAACAACTCAATGAATGACACATAAAAATATGACAGCCACAATGCTTTTTCATATTAATCGCCAACTCTATGAAGGAGGTTGTATTAAAAACATGCTGTAACAATATAAATTTAGATATTCCAAAGATAGCAGGGAATCTTCATGGTATAGAGAAAGGGGAATTGTTTTTTTTTATTCAGAAAAAAACTCATGGGTACCGCCGCCCGACGGGGACAGGCGGCGGTTATGTCGGACTCGCACCGACTAAAACGACCTGTGTGCTCCACCACGCTGCCGATGGCAAGGACAGGGTATCATTGTACATATTGCCCCCATCCCGCCGACAGCTCTGATCCCAGAGAACAAACACCTTCTCCGGGTAGGGGCCCCTCGAAAGAGAAGCCGGTCGGTGCATCGGGATCATCAGATGCACCGACCGCCTCGGGGACCTGTAAGCCAGGCGTTCGATATACCCCGTTCAAAACACCCGAAGGTCCCCAGTTAGGGCGGCAGACGATGGGCTTGGGCGAGTCACTAACACCTGGACTCACCAGCAGCAGATTGGATCCAGAACAACAGTTCGTGGAACCGCTCCGCCGCCTCCCTCCGCCCCCCTCCGCAGAGCTAAGGGAGGCCATCGCTGCCCACGATCGCTCCCTGCCCACCGTGTTTGTTATGTCACGGTCGACAGGGAGAGATCGCGCCCCAAGTAGGGGCCCGAACACCTTGGTGGGCGTTTCCGCCCCCACCGGGCAATTTTTTATAGAGGTTTTCTTCCTCGCAACCCGAAGGTCCCCGTTCTCATTGCTGGGTTTCTGGGTTTCGCCGATGGTGGCCGTACCATGTCCAGCCAGACTTAGAGTAAGCCAAACCGGACCCGTCGCTCATTAGGGACAACACCCCAACCCCCCCGGAGTCCCCGGCCAGATTGCCCTCTGCTAATCAGAGGGACAACTGGATTGGCCACCCCAAAGTGGTCCGTTCGCCAAGACTAAGCTTGCCCAGGGTGCGCCACGAGGAGGCTGACCACTTTGGCACCCCAGGGGAATAGTTTTATTCCAAATTTGACGCGTGTGGGCCACGGGCAGTAATGAATAAAACAAAACTACTGGATAGATTTTAATCATTTTTTTACTGAGTGACATAGGCTATATATTTTATCCCCGTGCGAAGCCGGAGCGGGCCACTAGTAATATATAAGCTTCAGTAGTACCAAATTTCATCAATATCGGTCAAACAGATTGATGTCGTAAAAGACGACTAAGATAACTTGACGCACCGTGTGGTATCCGGTTAAGTAGAAAAGACCACCCTCTTTCTTATCGAGGTGTCGTAAAATACGAATAAGATAAGTTGACGTCAGGCAGGCGGCCGGTCGTAAAATACGCAGCCAAATCATGTGCCAACATGTTTATGACATGTTGTGCCGACCCCACTTAGAGTGGGATAAGGGCAGGAAGATGATGATCGGTCAACCAAATTAGCTGTGAAAGCGTAATAGATATACTTCTGAAATCATACTCATTAAGTAAGTAAAAAAAAGTAAGTAGCGGCCTGTTATTATCCCACTGCTGGGAATAGGCCTCTTCTCTCCGTTATAAGAGAGAAGGATTGGAGCTAAGACCTACCACGCTGCTCCAATGCGGATTGGTAGGTTACACATATCTCCAGAATTCTCTAGAGATATGCAGGTGTTTCCTCACGATGTTTTCCTTCACCGAAAAGCGTGTGATAAATTGCAATTATCAATTAGACACATAAGTTTTAATAGAAAAACTCATTGGTGCCTGCCCGGGTTTGAAC
The DNA here is from genome assembly GCA_029227775.1 of Morpho helenor. Lineage (NCBI taxonomy): Eukaryota > Metazoa > Arthropoda > Insecta > Lepidoptera > Nymphalidae > Morpho > Morpho helenor. The sequence continues at coordinate 2,144,269 of JARGCU010000044.1, forward strand.
CCATGATCGTCTCTAGAGATTCACACGGTCGCACCGCTAGGCCATCACAGCTTCATACTCATTAATCATTAACCAATTCACCTTCGCGAACATTAAAGTATAACCTAATACAAAAAAATGTACATGGAAATTCGCGTATTCACTTCTGGAATTGAGGTAGCGAAACAATAAGTGACAGGAAACTTGGACGCCGGAAGCGGAAAACGCCTCATTCGCAATGTAAATGTACGAACGTTTAACATAAATTGGAAAATTACAATGCCATTGGCAACAAACACATTTACAAGCCATATAAAGGAAATCACCATAAAAATGTTCAAGTTATATCTATCTTAAATTACTTACACGCTAGGACTATACAAATCTTGCCCACGTGGAATGGTACCAAGAATCCTGGCAGCGTTTCTGCGCTGAATCGCTAAGCTGATTCTTTGCGCGACAAAGAAGCCAAACCTCTTATCACCTGAAGAGGCAATTAACCAGGGTGTTCTTCTTCCTTAATATTTAATCTATCTTTAATATCTTTAATATTTAAATGAGTTAATCTTGTATATATATGTAGACTCATCAGTATCTTGGGCATTATTCTTAGACATTAGTGGGCGTAATAAGGGTATCGTGCATATGGAAAAGTACAACGCTTATCTTCAACTTTATATTCTTCTTAACACTTTTCACAACTGCGCCATGACAAGCATCTGTCTTCATCTCTCACATGCGCCGTCTGCATTCTGTCACCGCTGCGCCTTCTATTTTCAATGTATTTTCAATATATTTTTAATGATGGAACGTTGGTTGCCAGGATGCGACATATATATATATATATTTTCCGAATCTCGGAAACGGCTCCAACGATTTTCCTGAAATTCAACATGTAGGAGGTTTTGGGGGAGAAAAATTGATCTAGCTAGGTTTTATGTAAAAAAAAATTTGTTTTATCCCTGTTTTTGGGCATTAAAAAACACTAACATTTATATTGAATTGAATTTTCGCCATTAACTGTCAAGTCGACGTAGCTTATTCGGGTAACGGGCAGACTCCAGAAATGTGAATTCCAAGGATCGATCCCCAACTAAATAATTGTTAATTTTTTATGTTTTTTTTTTTGTAAAAAATTACCACCCCAGATATTTTTCACCCAGATATTTTAATATTTAAATGATCTTATCCTACTAATATTATAAACGCGAAAGTTTGTGAGTATGGATGTATGTTTGTTACTCTTTTACGGCGACTTCGCTGAACCATTTTCAATAAAATCTGGCACAATTATTCCTTTTACACTGGAATAACATATAGACTATAGAAATCCTGTTAATTCTACAGGAATAGGATGACATTGAAAAGTGTCATTTATTATCGACTTATCACGTGACAACCGAGCATGCAAACGAAGTTGCCGATAAAAGCTAGTTTTTTTTTACAATGCCTGAGTGATATTCACCGTGACAAACTCTAAGTAAGCAATTTAGAGTTATTCATATAAACTCTTCTTCAGAAGCATCGTTATACTGATAATTGTCATCATTCTTCTGCCCGCCTTATTCTACTTTAAGTTCGGTACATGTTTTAAACATGTTGTCACACGATTTGGCTGGATATTTTTGCATAAGCCCCATTTTTCAGAGAAGTTTTGGAGCTAAGATCTACCACGCTGCTCCAATGCGTATGGTAGGTTACACATATCCCCAGAATTCTTAAGAGACTAAGGTAAACTGATCCGCCGTGTGATATCCGGCTGAGTAGAATAGACCACTCTCTTACCAAGGTGTTGCAAAAGGCAACTAAGGTTAGTTTAACGCCTGACGTTCAGGCAGGCGGCCGATAGTAAAATACCTAGTTAAATCATGTGACATGTTTATAACATGTTGTGCCGACCTCACCTGTAGTAGCAGGAGAAAGTCAATGAGACGTGAGTATAGCCAGTTTCTATACATAAAGCATAATATAATTTCGCAAACAAATAAGGAAAGCGAGCACATAAAACGAAACACGTAAGGCCAAAATACCAAACCAAATCATGTGACATATATGTAACATGTTGTGCCGACCCCACTTAGAGTAGCATAAAGGAAGGAGAAAGATGACGAGTGAGTATAGCTAGTTTCTATACATTAAGCATAACATAATGCAAACAAATAAGGAAAGCGAGAACATAAAACGAAACACGTTAGGCAAAAATACCTAAACAAATCATCTGACATATATATAACATGTTGTGCCGACCCCACTTAGAATGGCGTTAAGGCAGGAGAAAGACGATGAGACGTGAGTATAGCCAGTATCTATACATTAACATAACATAATTTCGCAAACAAATAAGGAAAGCGAGAACATAAAACGAAACACGTTAGGCAAAAATACCTAAACAAATCATGTGACATATATATAACATGTGCCGACCCCACTTAGAGTAGCATAAAGGCAGGAGAAAGATGACGAGTGAGTATAGCTAGTTTCTATAAATTAAGCATAACATAATGTCGTAAAGGCTAAAAAAGATGGATTGTGTGAAGTATGACATGCATATAAGTGGCGCCAGAGTTGACGAATGATAAGACAGAATGCAAGAGAAAATCATGTTGTGCCGACCCCACTTAGAGTGGGATAAGGGCAGGAAGATATATATAATATCGCAAACAAATAATGAAAGCGAGAACATAAAACGAAACACGTAAGGCCGTATACAGTTTGTTAGGCTTGGAAGTAATTCAATTGTTATATTCGATGTCATTGATATAAGGAAAGGTTAGACATATAACGAAGCCTTCTTTGTTATCTGTACTTGTTTTGTCTATAAGAATTGCTGAAATATAAAAAAGAAGAAAATACAATGGTATTCGTTACTTTTTCTTAAGTAATTTATAAAATTTAGCGCTACTTCGCCGAGGTCCATAGAAAAAGTCATTAAACACTTGCCCTTATCCCACTTTAAGTGGGGTTGGCACGTGTCATAAACATGAACCTAGTCACATCTGGCTACGTATTTTACGACCGGCCACCTACCTGACGCCAACTTGCCTTAGTCGTATTTTACGAAACCTCGGTAAGAAAGAGTGTTCTATTCTACCCAGCCGGATACCACAAGGCGGGTCAACTTACCTTAGACGTATTTTATGACACCTCGGTAAGAAATGATGTGCTCTATTCTGATATATAAAGACATTAAAATATATATATATATATTCCGATTTTAAGTGGGTCGCTTTATTTTTTATTCGGCCCACTGCTGAGAAACGCCCCATTTGGCCAAACTCATCCAGGTCAAGGGTGGTGGCTTCCGCGATTGGATACGTCCACCGCCACCCTGCCTGTTCGCTTAACTTTGTACACTGTATTTAAATTCAAATTCAAATTCAAAATATTCTTTATTCAAATAAACTTGTAAACAAGTGCTTTTGAATCGTCAACTCTACTGCTGGTTCGGAAAGCTGTTCCTACCGAGAAGAGCCAGCAAGAAACTCGGTGGTTGCTCTTTTAAAAAATATATAATTCTTAATATTATTTACATTAAGTCGTTACTGTCTTGTACAGGTTCAAAGAGAGCTATATCCACACATTCTTATCTTCCAAATAATCCTCAAGAGTATAGTAGGCTTTCTGTATCAGCCTCTTTTTAACAGTGTTTTTAAACTGCTGTAATGGCAGTGCTGAAATTGATTGCGGAATTTTATTATAGAATCTTATACCAAAACCCACAAACGAGTTACGCACTTTTGCAAGGCGCAAAGCAGGAACCGCAAGCTTATGTCGGTTCCTGCTTTGTCTATTGTATACATCACCTATCGTTTTATAATTCTTTATATTTTTATGTACATAAATTAAATTGCTTAAAATATACTGTGAAGCAAATGTAAGAATACCTGTTTCCTTAAACTTCTCTCGCAGGGAATCACGCGGTCTTAAATTATAAATGCCACGTATAGCTCTTTTTTGTAAAACAAAAATTTTTTCACTATCCGCGCATTTACCCCATAGCAATATTCCATAAGACATAATGCTATGGAAGTAGGCAAAATAAACAAGTTTTGCTGTTTCGACGTCTGTGAATTGTCTTATCTTTCGAACAGCGTAGGCCGCTGAACTCAGTTTCCCTGCAAGAGTTGTTATGTGTGTGCCCCATTGGAGTTTTGTATCCAAGGATACTCCCAAAAATACAGTTGAATTTTCTGTTTTTAGTGGTACATTATTTAAAGAGAGTCTATTTGCTGTTTTTGCAGCATTAGGTAATGCAAATTCAATACATTTAGTTTTATTCGAGTTCAGTACCAAGTTATTTAGCCTGAACCAATGAGCTACTTGCGATAAACCCCTGTTTACTTCGTCAATATTATTGTCATTTCTATTTACTTTAAAAATTAATGATGTATCATCCGCAAACAGTACAATATCGCAAATATTATGAATAAAATATGGCAAATCATTTATATAAACTAAAAACAGAAACGGACCAAGGATTGATCCTTGAGGTACACCCATAACTAAGGCCGTTCCGGATGACTGCACATCATTAATGCACACTCTTTGAATCCGGCTGTGAAGATACGATGCAACGAGACGAAGTGCATTGTCTTTAATGCCATAATAGCCAAGCTTTAGCAATAAAATTTCGTGTTGAACGCAATCAAATGCTTTGGACAAGTCACAAAATACCCCTATGGCATTTTGTGAGTTCTCCCACGCATCGTAGACATGCTTCAACAACTTCACACCCGCATCCGTTGTAGACCGACCCTTAGTAAACCCATACTGCTCAGGATGAAGTAAATTATTTAAATTAAAATGCTGGAGCAGCTGCTTTAAAATGATTTTCTCAAAAATCTTGCTTAGAGTTGGCAAGACCGAAATGGGTCTATAGTTCTGAGGGTCGCTCTTATCACCGGACTTAAAAAGTGGGATCAATTTACTATGTTTCATTAAATTGGGAAATATCCCTGTGTCTACAGATTTGTTAAAGATCTTGGCCATAATCGGGGCGATAATATCAATAATATTATTAATTAATTTTACGGACATTCCCCACAGATCAGTTGTTTTTTTAATATTTAATGTTTTAAAAGTTTTGACGATATCGTATGGGGAAATGTGTTCAAAGTTAAAATTAACACTGCACTCCGTGACGCTGTCCTTTAAAACATTAAAAGCTTCCATTGGGGATGAATTTATTGAGCCAGTGGTAGAAATGGGTATATTCTGAAAGAAATGCTCAAATGCACTAGCTACTGCTGTATCAGAATTAATAAGTTCATTCCCAATTTTAAGCTCTATGGAAGAATTTTGGATTTTACGTCTACCTGTTTCATTTCCAATAACATTCCAGGTTGTTTTTATTTTATTTTTGGAATTAATTATTTTACTTTTAATATGAAGAGATTTGGCCTGTGTGCAGACACTTCTAAACGTTTTTGAATATTTTTTTACATATTCAAGAAAAGTGGGGGACTGATTATATTGTTTTTCTGCATACAGATCAAATAACTTATTCCTACTCTTATAGATGCCATTAGTGGCCCATTCGCTAAACCTAAGATTTTTGAACACTTTTTTTTCTATAATATTAAAAGTCTTATTAAACTCACAACCAATCATTCCAAAGAGGGCATTAAAAAGTTCATCTGAGCTACCGCGACTTTTGTCGAATTGCAATATCTTTGATGATATTTTTGATTGAAATCGCTTTATTTTATTCGAAGTGAAAGGCCTGTACTTGATATAATCATTTTTTTCCTGCATATAGTTAGGGACAGATATAATTTGCCCACTATGGTCAGACTTTAAGCGATTTATTATTGATTTTTCTAAGATATTACAACTGTAGTTAGTAAAAATATTATCAACACCGGTAGCCGAAGTTGCAGTTATCCTGGTAGGTTCGTTAAATACATTGATCATATCAAAACATTGAAATAAATTAAGTAACCTACAACGATTACAGGTATCCACTAAGATGTCAACATTAAAGTCTCCACATATTAAAACTTGTTTTGAAGATTTAGAGATCTTCTTAAGAACTTCCTCCATGACGCTCTCAAATAATATATAATCACTGGAGGGTGGGCGGTACACAGAAACTATAATATAGCGCTCTAACTCCACACAAGACAGTTCAATGGTACGTTCAACAGAGAGACCGACAATATCATTTCGTTCTTTACAATGTACTTTGGAATGAGTTAATATCAAAGATCCCCCATGCTGGGCGGTCTTCCTCAAGAACGCACTGGACACTTTATAATTTTTAATATTTAATAAGAAATTAGAACTGTTTAGCCAATGCTCGGTTATACATAAAATATCAATACTAAATTTATTCATAAACAGTTCTATTTCAAATTCCTTGCCAGATAGACCTTGCAGATTCTGGTGTACAATATTCAAGTTACAAGGTCTATCTATTGTCTTATTATCTAGTTTAAAGTAACATTTTCCGTACCTAAAATGTTACTTGATATACTATTAGTACTACTACTAGTACACATGTCAATATATGAATAATTAGTACTTAATGTACAGTTTGTATATGAGTCAATAGACTTAGTTACATCACATGTAACTGTATCATTTAAATTATATGCTAGCAATGAAGCTAGACTCCGATAACATTTTTTAGACAGATACATAGTATCTCTAGTCAACTTAAATGAGGAAATAAATTTATTTATGTCAAAATAAAATATAGCGTCACTATGACGGTATGTCAAATTATACATTTGTAAGTTTAAATTATATATGTGCTCATTCTGCCTACTAGTCAGTATATCTGAGTAGGGAAAAGCACACATAACAAATTTACATTTATATTTCTCATTTAAAAGTATTAATTTTTCGATGCATTTTGTAATCTGTGGTTTTTTTACATTTAAGCTGTCACCAAACATTAATATGACTGTAGTATTAGAGTCAAAATCATTACAATTCCAATTATTCATTATATAATCATAAGTTGCTCCGGGTGAACATTTATTAATTACTGAATGTCTTAAGTACATATTCATAATTGCTCCAAAACCTTTGCCCAACCTGTCAGAGAAAATAATGGTTTTTTTATCTGGTTTTACAACATTGTTTATATTTAAAGTGTTTGATAGATTAACAGTATTAATATATGATGGTGAAGTACTTTCAATGTGCTTCCTCAAAGAGCATTGACATTCCTTATCCTCATACTCTTTATACTTATTTGACAATGACACGAATCGTTCCATGTTGTCATTGCAAATTTCCAATAGACCGTCGAAGGAAGCAATATGCTCATTAATTTGAATTTGAGATTTTGAATACAAGTCTGTCATATGTTTCAAAGATTTTTCTAATTTTTCTATTTTTATTTCAAGTTGCAAAATTTCACCATCATATATATATTTATTATGGTGTAATTTATGATTAATTGATTTAATCTTATTAATTAAGCTCATACGTTCTTTTCTACTTTTTCCTAACTGTTGAATGCAGTTCTTGGTTTTAATAATCTTTTTAGTTTTATTAATAAATTTGTTAATTTTAATGTATTTTTTTAATTTTCTATGACTACTAAAGTGTACGGTCTTTAGTGAGTCAGTCTCAGAGGTTAAATCAATTATTTGTGGGTTTCGCTCTAAACCACAAACAGAACCACACTCAACTAATTCATTGAAAAGGCTTTGTGTCGCATTAACCTCATGAGATTTATTTAACTGTTCCAAATTAAACATTGTTTGCTGAGTCTCATGTAGACTGGTTTCTAATTCACTAATGCGACTCAGGGCCCTTTCATGTACATAACTACATTGATAAAAAGAGTCAACAGTATCCTTAAGCTGGTTCCTTTCACCTAAGTTGTCCATATACTTAGTATGCAACTCCTATTTATAACTTACAACTAAAACTAAACTATTTATAACTTACAACTAAAAATCTTAAACTAACTTTACTTAAAATTTCCGCTAAAGACATTAATATATAGATTTTACTAATTTAGGTGCATAATAAAGTTATTACTGTAATGTTATCAGAAACTTGCAAATCTAAATAACAACCAGGAGGTAACTTTGAATAATTTGCGGTACGAAATTCACGCTCCTCTATGAATATGGAATGACTAAGTACCAGACGTTCTTGCTATAATTGAATCTAATAGCTCGGAATTGACTTTGGAGTTCTGAACCGATGTTCCGCTTAGTAAAATATTAAGCGATACTGAGTATTCATGATACTTTTATATAATAAACAGGAAATGATTCTTTGACATAATAATTAACTAGTGACTAAATAAGCCGACATAGCTCATCGTATCGCGAATCTGAAGTGGCAATGGGCGGGGCACGTAGTACGTAGAACTGATGGGCGTTGGGGTCCTAAAGTGCTGAAATGGCGACCTCGCACTGGAAAGCGCAGCGTTGGTAGGCCCCCAACGAGGTGGACTGACGACGTCAAAAAGGTCGCGGGGAGCCGCTGGATCCAAGCGGCACAAAATCGTGGATCGTGGCGATCCCTTAAGGAGACCTATGTTCAGCAGTGAACGTCCACCGGTTGAGAAAGAAGAAGAAGACTAAATAAGGGTGACTAAATACAAACATACATAAATATCTTAATATATAGCTGGCTCCTACACATGAACTGGTCTCGGAGTAAGAATACTTACGTCTTATAGTATCGCGTGAGCTCGACTTGTTTCAAGCCGCATATACGAAGCTCTTTATATCGTCATCGCTTACCGTTATCATAAAACAAAAGTAATAATAAAATTATTTTACTATAATCCGCGATGAAGTAAAATAGAAAATATATATAATGCTAAATGTAGAGTGGACAATCGGTTATCATACCTGATACATGCAGGCGTAGTAAAAAACACATGCACAAACCTCCACCACCGCCACCACGATACACAACCACTATATACGTTCACTATCACAAACTCAACAATCGTTTCACCCCGCAAGCGAAGCATCATCAGGAGATAGACTCCACGACCAAAATCGCAAAGTGCTTTGCGATTTTGGTCGTGTATAGTGCTTGTGTATCGTGGTGGCGGTGGTGGAGGTTTGTGCATGTGTTTTTTACGACTCCTGCATGTATCAGGTATGATAACCGATTGTCCACTCTACATTTAGCATTATATATATTTTCTATTTTACTTCATCGCGGATTATAGCTAAATAATTTTATTATTACTTTTGTATTATGGATCTCCGCAAAGTAACGCCTAATTCTATAAATTCGTTATCATAAAATCATTAGTACTCGCCGCGATAACGCCTACGGGCTGATTTAATTGGTATTTTATATTTGATCCAAGCTAGATTTAGAGACAGCCCTCATCTTAAGAATAATTTAATCCGCAGGCAACGTGTTCGTGATAGCAGCTATAATAATCGAGAGGAATCTGCAGAACGTCGCCAACTACCTGGTAGCGTCGCTGGCGGTGGCTGATCTGATGGTGGCCTGCCTCGTCATGCCATTGGGTGCTGTGTACGAGGTATGATGGCTTTAAATATTATAATTTTTCAAATTGCTATAATATCGCTCAAGGGGCATGGGCTGCAGAAGTGGTCCAACTCAAAATATGTTTTGAGAACTTCTTTCTATTTAAACAGGATTTCTATAGCCTATATTTTACCTCGGTGTATAAGGAATAATTGTCCCAAATTTCTACTTATATTCAGATTTACTTTTCAGTTAATACTTCTATGTGCTGACAGTAAGCAGTCCTTAGTAAAAATTAGTTCAACTTTTAGTAATTTAAGGTTTATTATTAATAGATTATTTAGTGTTATTTTCATTTTCTTAATACATTCTACTTAACAGGTCAGCCAAGGATGGATCTTGGGGCCCGAGCTCTGTGATATGTGGACGTCAAGCGACGTCCTCTGCAGTTCCGCTTCGATTCTCCATCTCGTTGCTATAGCTACTGATAGGTACGTATTTCTAAATGTGAAAATCTGTCTGTCTGTTATAATTTCCAAACTGACCAATCAAATCAAATCAAAATAATCTTTATTCAAAATAAGCTCTTTCAAGCATTTTTCAAATCGTCAAGTATCAATATGATTAATGAAGCTACAACTGGTTCGGAATGTTGCTCTTACCGAGAACAACCAGAAAAAAACTCGGCAGTCAATCTTTTAAACATTTTTAATTTTACATTATTAAACCGAAGTCCTGTATGAAATCCAATTTTAAAGAAATGTAGCACGATTTAAGCTTACAAAACGGGTATCATATAGGATACAAAATTCCCGTTTTTACATTCCTTTTCGGGAAGATGGAATAAGGTTTCGGACATGTGGCATCTGGCTGAGTAGAATAGACCACCCTTGTTTCTTACCGAGGTGTCGTAAAAGGCAAATATGTTAACCCGCCGTGTTGTACCCGGCTGTATAGAATAGACCACTCTCATTCCTTACCCAGGTGTCGTAAAAGGCGGCTAAGGTAAGTTGACCCACCGTGTGGTATCCGGTTGAGTAGAATAGATCATCCACTTTCTTGCCGAGTTGTAGTAAAATAAGACTAAGGTAAATGGAGGTCACTTAGACTGCCGATTCCACTTAGAGTGGGATAAAGCTAAGAAAATGATGAACTCTATCTCCTTTAATAAATTCTATTTATTTCAAATAGCTTTACTATCGTTTCTTCAAGCGTACAATAAATAATATTGTATCAATTATTTTTTCATTATCTTTCTTCTGAGTTATGACAATGCGATTATAGATATTTATCGAGAGATTAGTGTCTACGTTATAACTGTCTGAAGGAAAAACCAATAATAGTGTTCAATACGATCTTAATAATTTGGTCTCGTACATTTTCTATAATAAAGTTGACTACAGTTATTTACTATTGCCAATATAGGCAATATTTTAATTTATCTGTAAGTTATTTAGGTGAAATAGAATGTTTTAAGAGAAATAGTGTCCCCTGTCGAGAGGTGTGCTTTAATCTCAGATTTAAAAAGAGAACGCAGAAGCAATGTTAAACACAGAAGCTTTACTAGCTTCAGGAAATTTTGTTTTAAGATGAATCTTATGTTATTCTGGTTCATTGTACAGAACAACGTTTAGAAGCATAATGTCTTTTTTTAAAGACCAACCAATTTCAGAAGTGGGACATCGTTGGCTATGACGTTATACATCCATTGAGTTTGCAATAGTAGGTCAAATAACGCATGTAGATCTTTTTTGTGGCGATACAATAAACGACATTTTCCTTCCAGGTATTGGGCTGTGACAGACGTTGACTATATTCATATAAGAAATGAGAAGAGAATCTTCACAATGATCTTCCTTGTATGGGGGGCGGCGCTCGTCGTCTCCCTCGCCCCCCAGTTAGGCTGGAAAGACCCTGACTACCTATTAAGGATAACCCAACAGCAGAAGTGCCTCGTAAGTCAAGATCTCGCGTACCAGATCTTCGCGACATGTTCAACCTTCTACGTACCTCTAGCCGTAATCCTGATACTGTACTGGAAAATATTCCAAACAGCACGGAGACGGATTAGGAGGAGAAGGGAGCCGCCTCCACCTCGTCCGACATCAGCTGACGGCGCTCCACCTTCAGGCAGACCTATACAATCGGCAAGAGATAGAAGGTTTGTGAAAAAGAGATTTCTTAACTTGAAGAAGTGCAACCAGCGTACTAGAGCCGAGACAATAGCAGCGGCTCTGCTGCTAACAGAAGGTCAGAGTACATCAACAGTAGATACATTAGACGAAGAGCCTCGTACAACGGCGTTCACGATCAACGAAAAGGTGGCATCAGTGTCACCAGAAAAGTCTTCCTCAACAGTAACGAATGGATCGAAACAGGAGAAAGCAATCGTCCCAGCACCATCTCATAGAGATAAGAAAGAATCTCTCGAAGCTAAAAGAGAGAGGAAAGCAGCAAAGACTCTCGCAATAATAACAGGAGCCTTTGTATTTTGCTGGCTCCCGTTCTTTATAATGGCGTTAGTGATGCCGATTTGCCAGTCGTGTGTGATCAGTGATTATCTAGCTAGCTTCTTCCTCTGGCTGGGTTACTTCAACTCGACTCTGAACCCTGTAATCTACACGATATTCAGTCCAGACTTTCGACAAGCGTTCGCCCGGATTCTATTCGGCACGCATCGGCGAGGCCGCAATAAAAAATTCTAACGAAAACATCGTGTATATAACGGACTGTAATTTATTCTTCTTGTATCATATTTAATGTATGTTATACATACTTAAACTTATGTAGTGTAAATATAAGTTAGCTAAAATTGTAAATAATGGTATACATATGCGTTAGCGATGTTGGAAATTGTTTTCTTTTTATAGTTTATATAGCCGCGACGGCGTCGCTTCTGAGTCCATAGCGACGTCGCCGCCCGCCCTACGTTGTTTCAGTGACATTACGAAATAAATATTCAAATTATATCACATAAAAGACTTTTATTGTCGTCTCGAATGAAGCCGCTCGTTAATATCGTACGAGCTTCACTTTTAATACTTTGCCCCGATGATGAAAACGGTAATTAATAAATCCATTGTAATAAGTACAATGTAATTAAAGGGAATTTGACGAAATATAATATCTTATTTATTTATTTTTATTAATATCTTATCTTAGATAATATATTATAAAAAGAATAGAATATTACCGAACATATGAGTTTCAATTTTTTAAATGATAAAAAACTGTAATCGTCAAAGTTAACAAGGTTTTTTTTATTCGTGCCTGATTTATACTGCCGTAATAGCAAAGCCAGAATTAATCAAACGGTTAAAAAATAATGTTACTTCGATATCTGGAATGTTATAATGAAAGTAATCCTATACTTGCCCTTATCCCACTATAAGTGGGGTCGGCACAACATGTTATAAACATGTTGTCACATTAGGCTACATATTTTACGACCGGCCGCCTGCCTGAGGTCAACTGAGTCGTATTTTATGACACCTAGTAAGAAATTATATTAATAGGATAAATATTAGTATGATGGTCTATTCTACTCAGCCGGATACCACACGGCAATCTAATAAATAATTTAAAACAAAGTTCATCACTTACGGTTTTGCGATACAAAGTAGGTACATTAATCATTCCAAATCACACCAAGTTGTGAACAATCACAATTTCACTGTCTGTCTTCTCTTATCAAAGTTATTTCACCACTGATAGATGGTGTACAAATAACAAATGATTTATTGGTGAGGCCATTTATTTCTTTCGACAAGGTCTTCAAAGTTATAAACGAACAAAAATGCACGATATAAATTCTTATTCAGTTGCAGAGATCAACTATGATAACATGACGCCAAGTCGGTAAGAGAAAAACGACCAAGGTTAGTTGACGGTATGAAATGAGGGCGGTCTATTCTACTCAGCCGGACACCACACAGTGAGTCCACGTATCGTAGTTCCTTTTACGACACCTTAGTAAGAAATGAGGGTGTCCTATTCTACACACGGCAATCTAATAGATACTTTAAAATAAAGCTCATCAATTTTTGTTTTCTGATACAAAGTAGGTACATTAATCATTCCGAATCGCACCAAGTTGTGAACAATCACAATTTCACTGTCTGTTTTCTCTCATCAAAGTTATTTCACCACTGATAGATGGTGTACAAATAACAAATGATTTATTAGTGAGGCCATTTATTTCTTTCAACAAGGTCTTCAAAGTTATAAACGAGAAAAATGAGCTATATCGCTTTATATAAATTCTCATTCCGTTGCAGAGATGAACAACGACAACATTAAGATTTTTGACAGTTAATCATTTAATTTAATAAATCCTGACTAGTCTTGCCATCCATCCTCTTGCCCTTATCCCACTCTAAGTGAGGTCGGCACAGCATGTTACAAACATGCTGTTACATGATTTGACTGCCCCCTGCTTGACGTCAACTTATCGCAGTCGTATTTTACGACACCTCGGTAAGAAAGAGAGTGGTCTATTCTACTAAACCGGATACCACACGGTAACCTTGACTAGTCTTGCGCGGTACGGGTTTTTAATTACATCTGTATTATAAATGTTAATAACATGTTGTGTCGACCCCACTTAGAGTGGGATAAGGGTAGGACGATGATGATCTGCATTATAAATGTTTAAGTGTAAGGAATATACGTGAGACATATAACGCAATTGAAGATTATATGATATCTATACTTAGTATATAAAGTTTGTTTGTTTGTTTGATTGATTGTTTCAACGCGCTAATCAGGAACTACTGGAAAAATTATTTGAGTTTAATATAGACCGTTTATCGAGGAAGGCTATATAACATCACGCTAAAATGAATAGGAGAGGAGCAGCAATAAAAAATATTGCCAAAACTGCAATATTTACAGCTTTCCTTGCATGCGCTAAGTAAACGGTGAAAACTATTCAAAATTCTCTTATAAATAACTAACCATAAAAAAAATTGGAAAAAAATTGTGACACACTGATTTCCAAACGCGCACAGCTAGTAAATAATAAAAATGATTGTATTTAAAATTATTTTTAGCTTTGCACAAGAAGTTAATAATGTTTAAAAGATTAACCCCCAAATTTCTTACTGGTTCCTCTCGGTACACGCAACATTCCGAACCAGTGGTTGCTTTATTAATTTAATTAATCAAAGTTTATTTGCATAAATATAATTTTTATCTAATATCAGAAGTGGGATTTTATCATTTTTATACATATATTTAGAAAAGAGAAAGTAAAAGTTAAAAAGCACGTGTATAAAGGCGGGCTTATCCCTAATAGGGATCTCTTCCAGTCAACATTTGAGTAATAGAAGGAAAAGGACAAGAATTGAAGAAGAAAGAGAGTACGGGTTATATAGAGAAAAAGAAAAAGTTTATATAAATTTAACTAAATCGTATTCCTTTGTGTTTGATACAACTTTTGCTTTGTAAAAAAAAGAAATAACGGCATGTTATTTATTTATTATTATTATTTATTTATTTATTTAACGGCAATTATGCAATTCAAAACTTTCCATATAAAGAAGGTGGATGCATTTTCTCAGCGCAAAGCAATTGTAAAACATCCGCATTTCCCTCAAAGAAATAATTTAAAATGATATCTGAATATAAATACGCTCGGGGGTGGTCAGGCATAAATATTACGCAAACTTCCGGTCTGAGCAAACTATCGTTAAAACTTCTAACAGAAATAGTTTCTCTGTAAAATTAAGTTAACTAGGTTTAGTTGCAGTATTTATCCATCCTATGTATTTATTTACACATACTTATAAATACACTTTTTCATACGGCAAATTCTGGGTAAAACACTTTTTAAGGCAAGTACAGCGTTATCGTAGGTAGTTAGGTCCAAAAAAAATTTTTTATAACTAAAAGGAGACAAATTAAATTATACTTACAGGAAAATTTTGATAAAAACTATTACTAAAACTTAACAACTTAAATCAGGCGAGCAAGTTTATTTTTATATTTGAATAGAGGATCGTGGAAGATGTCTATATCATGGGAATTAAGTGCGTTATAAGTGTTCATAAGCAAGTCAAATGGACTATTTTGACCTAAATTAGTTCTTGATTTCGAGGTACTGAAAGTTATAAAGTTTTTACAAGAACGAAAAGTGTTACGTGGAACCGAAAAATTTAAACTACTTACCGCATTCTACTAATATTATAAATGCGAAAGTTTGTGAGTATGGATATATGTTTGTTACGCTTTCACGGCGAATATGCTGACCCAATATAAAGGAAATTTGGCACAATTATTCCTTATACACCGGGTAACATATAGGCTATAGAAATCCTGTTATTTCTATAGGAATAGGATGACATGGAAAAGCACCATCTATTATCAACTTATCACGCGACAACAGTCCACGTAAACGAAGTTGCGGGTAAAAGCTAGTAATATTATTAATTTAAAAAGTATATTTAGAAGTTACATTACAATTATTTTGCTGTAATTCCCGTTTGTTGTCTGTAATCTATGTACGAAGCGGGCAAGATTCACACACCCTGTACATGCAGGACAAGCCACTACATGTGTCACAAAATGCCGCCCTCACCAACACTCTACACAAGCACTACAGACACTCACTACCACAATATCCACGATCGCTTCGTATTATGGAATTCTGCAAAGCAACGCCTGCTTATATAAATCATTTAAAAGTATGTTTGTTTGTCTTTCTTTTGAGTCGAAACCAAACGACTGATGAATGACTGATGATTTTTGGTAATGAGAAAAGCTCAACAACTCAAAAACCTGGGAAGTAGCTAGATTTATCGGCCGTCCTGCCCTTATCCCACTATAAGTGGGGTCGGCTACGTATTTTACAACCGGCCGCCTTTCTGACGTCAACTTAGTCAACGACTAAGTTGTCTAAGTTGACGTCAGAAAAATAAGTTAAGGTAAGAAATGAGGGTGGTCTATTTTACTCAGCCGAATACTAAATATACGAATACGAATACTAAAATACTACCGAATACGAATACTAAAATTAAAAATACATACAACTAAATATGAAGAATATTTTAAAAATAAATATTAGTACCAAAAAAAGTGAAACCAAAAAAAATAAGTTAAGCATCAAAGTAACACTCAGAATGATTAGAAAAACTCACCTGTTCCTGGGGTTCGAACCTATGACACTCACAAAAGAGGCATCTTATCGTTCGACTCTCACAGCCTACAGCTTATAATGTCAACGATAAATCCTTATGTCGCAGAACGAGGTCGCTTCTCGGATATTCATCGACTGGCACCCAATAACGAGTAATAAAAAACAATCCACAAACTCATCAACGCTGTCACACGAGACTTTGGCGAGATATTGTGTCGTTGAGATAAAACTGAAAAGACAGTTCGACCTCCGTCATGGTGAAATGGGCATGAATTTCGACCATTTTTTTCCACTCTGACAGTTCTTAGGAATTATTAGAGTTGCCGCCGTGCATAAGCGGTAGCGTTTTCAAGATAAATATTTTATTTTTATTTATTTAGAAAATAATCTTCAAAGTATTAGTTAAATGTAGTCTTATTTAAGTTAAGGGCACTAGTAATTGACCAAGAACCCTTATTATGCAACAGCATCATAATCTCTACTATTATCAGCTTTTTTTTTTTTACAAAGAAAGGCTAGCGCCTGGCTGCGATCTCGCCTAACGGTAAGCGAAGGATGCAGCCTAAGGTGGACTGCGCTTGCCACTATTGTGCCTATTCACTCTTTCTTTGAAACTTTGTGGATCGTAAGATTCCGGAAAGATACATGCAGGGAGGGAATTCCACATAGCTACAACAAACAATACGCATATTATTTAAAATTTCATAAAAACGGTCAACAACATGGTCAATAACTAGTGCCCTTACCTTATAGGTTACCACGGCATGCAACATGGACGCGTACATTATTTAAATAGTGTGGGTGTTGGGTGAGATGTAGGCGTACGGATATAGTATAAGAGAGGAAATTATACATAAACACAAAAGTACATACGTATAATATGCTACACAAAAAGTTCAGAAGAAGCGGTACAAAATACACAAGCAGGTGAAAGAAAATATATATATAAAATAGAGAAAATCACGACTACAATGAACCGCTCCCTTCGCATCGGCTGATGGAAGGTCACAGCTGTGGCAGCCGTATGAAAGTTTATGCTATGCCGTTGGTGTGCGTGTGTGCGATGTGGTGTGTAAGTGTGATGTTTGAATGTGATGGAATCCCTACAATATATTACAAAATACAAGATATGTATATAATACCAAACTAATAGCAAGAACATGGCACAAGACAGCTTTAAAAGTCTCTTATGACACTCCCAAAAGTTTAAACCTAAGAATTTAATTGAGATTTAATTTAAAAACGAAAATCCAAAGTGCCAAGGAAGTAAGTAGGTTTATTAATGTTAGAAGCTGTTTTCTTTACAATAGAATTAACGTAAACTTGAAAAGACTACGTCAATAAAATAATATTTTGAATTTAAATATTCAACTACTCTAAAAAAAGTATCTGCAAACGAGACTTCCATCTCTGGATATCTTCTATAAAGAGAAATATACATACAATCGCTATCTCTCATGCAATGTGTACGGCGTTTAGAAAGCCCATCTGTCGAGACAGGCGGTGCAAATAAATTGTGGCTCAACATTCCGATCTCTGCAATAACGGTGGCAACTGACTGATATTTCTGAGTCAGCCGCTCTCAAACCTAGCTTATTCTCAGTATTAGCCTTGTATTATTAGCACTTAAATATAAAATAAAATATACATATAGATAACAGAAATAGTCAGAAATAATAGAACAGAATAGTTGGTTTTAGAGTTACGCTGACCACTCGCTGACCGTCGGCGCTGTTAGACAAAATATGTGAATCGTTTTTGAATAACGCATCGCTATAAGGGCCGACGCTGGTCAGCGCTGATAGCTCAGCGGCCTTACGCGCCGCTTATCAGCGCAGCGTAGCGGTCAACGCTGACAGCTCAGCGGCCGTACGCGACGTTTATCAGCGCAGCGTAGCGGTCAACGCTGACCATCGCAGCGCAACTCTATCTTCTTTGCGATGAAGTGTTGAGCTGAGCGGATGTGTGTGTGGTATAGACACACATAGCTGGAAGGGACCAGCTTAGGAATTCTTCGAAAGTTGTAATTGACTTTTGAAAATAGTTAAAGAATTTTGATTGATAACCGCTTAAAATGCCATATGTAGCAAATTCTCCTGCGACGGCTCACTGCTCAAATAATAGATGAATATGAAGTCTTCGTCGCTATTTTTATTTTCTTCCAATGCGTAGTGTAAAGCAGTTATAATTATTGCTATCCGAATTTTGCTGTCTACGTCTGTATTCTGCGGCTATCACCACGATACTAAAACGTTTCGCGTTTTCTCTCAGCGCTGAAACGTTACAAGCTGATCTTTCGGCGCTGATAGTCAGCGTGATTGTAAAATCAGCCTTATGACATTTAGACTTTATTTAAAGGTTGATAAAACTGTGATAACCCCGCGATGAGATCGAGACTCTCTAGAGACGATCGTGGGTTCATTCCCTGGACAGGCATTAATGAGTTTCTGTGTTAAGTTATACTTATGTGTCTAATTGATAATTGCAATATATCACAAGCTCTTGGGTGAAGGATAGCATTCTGAGGAAACCTGCATATCTTTAGGGAACTCTAGGGATATGTGTAACCTACCAATCCACATTGGAGCAGCGTGGTAGATCATGGCTCCAATCCTTGTCTTCCAAAACAGAGAGAGAAGGTTACTATCTTAACAGGCCGTGAACGGCATGGAAGTGAAAATACCCGGATTTCTCATTTCGAATTACATTAGTAATTTTTTTGCTAATGCATCTTGCGTTATGAAAAAAAATGATAAAAAGGTTTTATATTTTCTAAAAATTCCGTCAAAACTCGGTCACCCAGATATTGAAAGCTGATACGTGATTTCATTTGCACCTTCATTACATCCCTTCGTTAATTTCAACTTCAGTTCACTAAACTATCAAACATGTAGTTATATATACATCATTAACATCATATTCGAATATTGAAACGCTGCAATAGACAAAAAAAAATTTAAGACTTTTTTTTATTTAATGTAAAAATAAAATAAAGAATGTTTTAATTATTCATCACTACATATTATAAAACAAAGTCCATATTTCCCTATGTACGCATAAAACTTTAAAACTACGCAACAGATTTTGATGCGGTTTTTTTTTAATAGATACAGTGATTCCAGAGGAAGGTTCGTACGTATAATAACATTCAATACGGAGTAGAGAAATACTGTAATTTTTGAGGTTTCTGTAAATAATTACATTTTTTTCCGCTTACATTGCAAACGCAGGCTAAACCCTACGAGATTGATCAAAATAATGAACTAAGTATTTGTACATCTTGAAAATGCCTACAGAAAAGTCCGCGATCGTATATGTCTATCTCTTATGGATAACCCACTATAGCATTTTTTGTCATTTACTTTTTACGAAAAATAATGCCTTATTTTTGAAGCAATTTTTATACAATACAGCATTAATCCTTATCAAATTAAGTACCTTAAATAAATAGTTGATTTAATATAGATCAATATGGCCGTTTACAGCATGTAATTTAAGTGAACATTTTCGGAGATATTACAGATTTAAAATGCCGTGAGGAGGCCGCGCTTCGCCCTATGACACTTCGACTTTAGCAGCTATGTGCCTCTTTCAAGAGATTGTTTATAGACATTCTGTAATTAATTGTAAAAATAAAATACATAGGGAAAAATGTTAAAATAAATACGCAAATATGTACTATATGAATTTAGATATTCAAAAATAGCAGAAAATCTTCTTGGAATAGGGAGAGGGAAATTGTTTTTCTCCAAATTTAACTCTTGCGGGCCACGGGCAGTAATGAATAAATCAAAACTATTGGATCGATTTTAATAAAATTTTTTTACTGAGTGACATGGGCTATATATTTTATACCCGTGCGAAGCAGGGGCAGGCCGCTAGTTTAGTATATTTAATAACACAGAAAGTTATTCTAAAAGATTCAATAACCCACATAACAGAGACCTATGTTCGCGTAAGCTCTGCCTGATTAGAAATTGTTTATCGGCGGAATATAAACGTGGGACGCGGAATGTATCCATATTGGCTTTATCAAAATATATTATGAAAACGTTTCTTTATATAAAAGACGAAAGAATTTCGCTATGAGGCAAGGTCCTAATCACTCGCATTTTTATTAGGAACTAGCTAAATCGGCGAATTTCGTACCACCATATTCTAAATATTTTTTCCATACAAACTCTGTCCTGAAAATAACGTCGTAAAAGACGACTAAGGTAAGTTGACCCGCTGTGTGGTAGTCGGCCGAGTAGAATAGATCACTCTCATTACTGACCGAGGTGTCGTAAAAGACGATTAAGGTAAGTTGACCGGCCGTGTGGTATCTGGCTGAGTAGAATAGACCACTCTCATTTCTTGACGAGGTGTCTTAAAAGGCGACTAAGGTGAGTTGACCCGCCGTTTGGTATCCGGCTGAGTAATATACAACAATCTTATTTCTTATCAAAGTGTCATAAAAGGCGAGTAAGGTAAGTGCCGTGTGGTATAGGGCTGAGTAGAATAGACCACCATCATTTCTTGACGCGGGGGGTTGACCCGCAATGTATCCTGTTGAGTATAATAAACCACTCTCTTTCTTACCGAGTTGTCGTAAAATATGACTAAGGTAAGTTGACGTCAGAAATATGGTGTTCTTTTCTATTCAGCCGGATATCACACGGCGGTTTGCAGGTGATATTTATAATAAATAAATAATTAACGGCACGGAGATAATACGAGTAGGCACAGTAGCAATCTCCTCGCTTGTGGAGTTGCCTTACTTGTAGTGTACGTACGCAATTTGTAACCAACACGGTGCGGTCAACCGCAAACCACTGACGCTGTCTAACAATTAACTACTAATGACACTCGAGAGTTATATGTATCCCTGTTAGAGCTTCAATTCAAATCATCCTCCTGCCCTTAACCCACTCTAAATGAGGTCGGCACAATATATAAACATTCTGCGAGGATGTTATCTTGCGGAAGGAGGCGGCGGGTCGGGTCCGGGAAGTCGAGTCCTTGGATCCGATCTGCCGCAGACGAGTGGGGCGCAGACGACTCGCCGAATCCGTCGTATGCCGCCCTAACGGGGACCTCTGGGCGTTCCGAACAGGGGCGGATCGAAAATGTCCCCAACGCGGTCCTCCCGATGCATCGTCCAGCAGAGGGAGGGGCCACTGTTAGAGAGGCCCCGACCCAGAGGTAGCGCACTCTGAGGTATAGAGTTTCTGCTGGCGGGGATGGGAGTAATGTCTTCATAGATACCCTATACCCGCCACCAGCAGCGTGGTGGAGCACGGGTTATTTTAGTCGGTACGAATCTGAAATAACCGTAGCCTGTCCCCGTCGGGCGGTGGTACCCATATACCCATAAATATATATAAACTTTGGGGCCCCTACTTGGGGCGTAGTCTCTCCTTGTCGACCGTGACGTAACAAACACGGTGGGCAGGGAGCGATCGCGGGCAGCGGTGGCCTCTTTCTGCTCTGCGGAGAGGGGCAGAAGGAGGCGGCAGAGAAGAGGCGCGAACTCTTGTTCTGGATCCAATCTGCTGCTGGTGAGTCCAGCTGTTAGCGACTTACCCAAGCCCATCGTCTGCCGCCCTAACTGCCTGACCATCGGGTGTTCCGAAAGGGGTATATCGGACGCCTGGCTTACAGGTCCCCGAGGCGGTCGGTGCATCTGGTGCTCCCGACGCATCGGTTAGCGGAGGGGGACTTCTCTTTTGAGAAGTCCCTATCCGGAGGTGGAGTCTCTGGGATCAGAGCGACTGTCGGCGGGGATGGGGGCAGTGCGTACAACGATACCCTGTCTTTGCCATCAGCAGCGTGGTGGAGCACACAGGTCGTTTTAGTCGGTGCGAGTCTGACATAACCACCGCCTAACCCCGTCGGGCGGTGGTTATGTCGGACTCGCAGCGCACCCATAAGGGGATTTTTCCTGTATAAAAAAAAATACATATAAACATGTTGTCACTTGATTTGGCTACGTATTTTACGACCGCTTGCCTGGCGTCAATTTACCTCAGCCGTATTTTACGACACCTCGGTAAGAAAGAGGGTAGTCTGTTTTACTCAACCGGATACCACACGGTGGGTCAACTTACTGTAATGTATGAATCGACCGATTCATATATTACAGTACCAAATACAGAACAGAAGAACCACATACAAGTGACCACTTATACGCTACGCTACGGTACGCTAACTCGATCGAATAGGCTAAAAAAACACGCACTAAGCATACAGAACCGTGTAGCGAAGCCCACAAACGATCTCCCTTTCAAAAAGCACAGTCTCGTCCATAGTTTCCACGACGTAGCAACATCCCATATTATTTATTTATTTATTTATTTATTTATTTATTCTCTTTATTTTTAACACCACTTAATTAATACAAACAAAAAGTAGAGAAAAAAAAAACAAATACAATACAAATAAAAACCATTACTATTACAAAAAAAATATATATGTTAGTCCATAGATATACATATGCATAGATAATATATTTATGGACTAATTATATTACCTGTTTTATGTTTATTTTCGTGAACAACGCACAGAAAAAAACAACACAAATAACAACCTTGCAACAGTATCGGTTTTCTAGCGACAAATTAATTAAATTTGTGTAAAGAAACCGACGAAGCTTTTATAGGCCAAGAGTTGACACTTAAGGATACTGTGAAATTTATTTTCACGATAATATTCGAAAAAAGATCAAGTGGGCCCTCACCAACTAGGTATTCCTTTCAAGTCTCAATATATTGAAATTATCAGAAAATACATAAACTAACCATAATCAATATGGTTAGTTTATGTATTTTCATTTTGGAAAATAATACAATATGCGCTATAACTTATACAGTGCTTGGGTGACCGAGCCTTTCTCGGTAATTTTTTAAAAGATATAAAAAAATGCAATTAAAATTGACAGTTTAAATATAATTTGCATTCAATACTACATTATATCATTTTTTTAATGCCTGTAAACAGGTATAAAACCACATTTATTTGTAACGAAACCTAGCTAGATATATATATATATATATATATATATATATATATATATATATATGTGTGTGTGTGTGTGTGTGTGTGTACATATATATATTAACTCATTATAGATGAACACATAATAGATACTCGTAGCACAAGTTATCTTAGTACGAGTGTCTAAGCAGTAAGATATTTGTTAATGTGAATTTTGTATTTTATTTTTGAATTTTGAATAAAATAAAGTTTATTATTCATAATTATTGTAATCTAGTTATGGCCTTATTGTATGTTTTTGATATTTCCTAAATAAGTATTATCTGTAACGCTGTTGATTATAAAATAAATAAATAATTATGTATAAGCTCTTAGAGTATCGTGTCCGAGTTCAGCCAAAAGGATAAAACGTTTGAAACAATTTGGAACATCCCAGGCCTTAAATTAGAGAATTCTGTTAATAACGTGGAGGACTTTATAAAGGCTTTTCAGAGGGTCCGTCCGTTGCAACTGGAAATTAACTTTATCCGAAACTCGAATATAAATTCAGAGGAAAGAAATTCCACCATCCTCCTGCCCTTAACCCACTCTAAGTGGGGTCGGCACAACATTTTATAAGCATGTTGTCACATGATTTGAGTATTTTATCACCGGTTGCCTTCCTATCAAAAAATTACCTTAGTCCCCCTTTACGACACTTCGGAAAGAAGGAGGGTGGTTTATTCTACTCACACGGCTTCTAAGAAAGAAGACTTTCTTTCCTCTAGGAAATAAAAATCAAAGAGTACAAAAGTTAAACCTATAATCTGCGTTTGTTACAAAAACTTATGTAATGCTTTGCAAATCTATGTAATGGAAGCAAAACCGTTCTCTTGTCTTATACATGCAGGATTAGTTACCGCACATATCACAATACACCACCACCAATAGCACACTACATAAGCACTACACACATTAACTATGACAATCTCCAAGAATTATTAATAATATCCATTATTAAATTGGAGATTCGATGGATTCGAGATCGATTATTAAATAATCGATATTATTAATAATTGTTGGAAATTCGACCGATTCAAGATTGATTATTAAATAACCGATATTATTAATAATTGTTAGCTTTCTTAGGTTCTACCTAAGATAAATAAATAGCTTAAATGAAAATAAAAGAATAAAAAAGGCATTAATTAATATTGATTAGACTTTAATATTAAGTATGTCGCTATCATAAATTATTTGTAATAATAAATAAACAAATATGTGGTAAATAAAATAATAGGTGGTAAATAAAAGGCATATGATTTGTTCTGAATTCATATTTCATATCAATATTTCTGTATATACTGACAAACAATAACTTAATCCAATGTCACTAACAAAGTTAGACAATAACTAATGAAAATAAGAATATAACATACAAAACTTACTCAGAATGGATAAAGTTATTGGCGATGTACGAAAACTTGGCGAAACTTGTGACGAATGAATGATTTGTGACAGAGGCATTCAGTATCAATCCAGTACGATGCTTTGTTTAAAATAATTAACCTATCATTATTTTTCTAACAGTTTTTAGTATGATTTTAGAAAAAACTATTTATTTGATTAGATTTCACATGAGTATCGCACAAACTCAAACACACAATAACACTGTGCCATTACACGTTCACTCTCGCCTGCGGCTCTGGTGTTACTGACGCGGTGCGCTTGAGACGGTGGAGGATGTACACATGTATATTATATAAAATATAAATATATCGAACAATTACACAACAGTCATTCGTCCACAAAGTAAATTATTTGCGAATTTTAGCAAAATAATTTGATTATTGCTTTTTATTATATTTATCATTCTCCTGTCCTTATCCTTTAAGTCTAAGCTCAGCATAATATGTTGTTACATGATTTGGCTAAATTTTTACGACCGGCCTGCCTGACGTCACTTAGTACGTACGACACCTCGATAAGAAATGAGGGTGATCTATTCAAGTCAGCCGGATACCACAGCGCACTTACCTTAAATGCCTTTTTTAATTACTTTTTTATCATATATCTCCGTAAAGTAACGCGTAATTCTATAAATCAGACCTCTATCTCTTGACTGATCTTACGACGTGACATATCATCATTTTCCTGCCCTTATCCCGCTCTAAGTGGGGTCGACACAACATGTTATAAACATGATTTGGCTTCGTATTTTACGACCGGCCACCTGCATGATATCAACTTACCTTGGCCGTATTTTACGACACCTCGGTAAGAAAGAGGATTAGCTATTCTACTCAACCTGATACCACACGGTGGGTCAACTTACCTTAGTCGATTTTAAGATACCTCTGAAAGAAATGACGGTGGTCTATTCTGATCAGCCGGATACCACACGGCACTTACCTTAGATGCCTTTTTTTATTATATATCTCCGTAAAGTAAACTAACGTAAAGTAACGCTTAAATCTGTAAATCAGATCTCTATCTCTTGGCTGATCTTATAACGTGACATACGAGGTGTGTTCAAAAAGTATCGCGAATTTTGTGTATTTTCAAAGAGTATTTATTTATTCGTGAATATTTATTTTGTCCCCTTCAAAGTAGTCCCCCAGGGATATTATACACTTGTGCCAACGTTTTTTCCAATCTTCGAAGCACTTCAAAAAATCATTTTTTTGTATCTTGTTCAGCTCCTCCTTCGATGCCGTCTTTATCTCGTCAGTCGTGGCGTAGCGTCGTCCTTTCATGGGCCTTTTCAATTTCGGGAACAAGAAAAAATCACAGGGGGCCAGATCTGGGGAATAAGGTGGCTGCGGTATCATTAGTGTGTTGTTTTTGGCCAAGAAGTCGCGTACAAGCAGCGATGTGTGAGTAGGGGCGTTATCGTGGTCCATTTTTTTGAATAAGTAAAAATCGAAGACGAACCAAAACACGTGCAAGCAAAACAGCTGTCAACAATTAACTGAAAATTCAAATAGGCCAAACTTGTCAGCATAAGTGAGGGACAAATGTACCAACATAACGCTACAAAAAAAAACAAAATTCGAATATACGTAACCCGAGAAAATTCAAAATTCGCGATACTTTTTGAACACACCTCGTATATACGTTGTAATACTATTGATTAACGTAAATACACAGAGTAATCACGATAACGAGGTCAAATCAGTGAATGCGATTAACTCGCCGCTATAAGGAAACATTCAGACCATAAACATGGAGTCTCAATGTACCAGACAGGTTAGTACCTCGTAAACTTTGACTTGGAATGTATACATCCGGTTCGAGCTTATTTAATACTAGCAGTCGCCAGCGGCTCTGCTCGCGTGGAAAGATTAAAACCGTAATATAGTCTTTTGATAACCATAAAAATGATTATAGTGGGTATATATATTTTTTTTATACATATACTCAGAAAAGAGAAAAAAAGGTTAAAAAAGAGCACATGTATAAAGGCGGACTTATCCCTAAAAGGAATCTCTACAACTCAACCTTTGAGTAACTTTGGTTTAACCTTAAAAGCTAGACATATTTTTATTTAGAACTTTTAGAGGGGAACAATTTGGTTAAACATGATTTTTGAACCGTTTAGTCAGCGCACGTAAGGAAAGCTTCAAATTTTGCCGTTTTTGTAATATTTTTTATTGCTGCTCCTCTCCTATTCATCTTAGCGTGATGTTATATAGCCTATAGTCTTCCTCGATAAATGGACTATCTTACACTCAAAGAATTTTTTCAAATTAATCCAGGAGTTCCTGAGATTAGCGCGTTCAATCAATCAAACAAACTCTTCAGCTTTATATATAAGTATGGATATCAGTGCAGCGCTATATCTTTAATATTTAAATGAGTTTATCTTGTATATATATATATTTTCCGAATCTCGGAAACGACTCCAACGATTTTCCTGAAATTCAGCATGTAGGAGGTTTTGGGGGAGAAAAATTGATCTAGCTAGGTTTTATGTAAAAAAAATATTGTTTTATCCCTATTTTTGGGCATTAAAAAACACTAGCATTTATATTGAATTGAATTTTCGCCATTAACTGTCAAGTCGATGTAGCTTATTCGGGTAACGGGCAGCCTCGAGAAATGTGAATGCCAAGGATCGATCACAACTAAATAATTATTTTGTTTTTTTTAAGTTTTTTTTTTGTAAAAAATAACCACCCAGATATTACTCTAATAATGCGCAATCATTGTGGACGCTAGTCGTGCAACAAATTCATGGATTTGTTTTTATTTGACAACCGTCTCAACACACACATGCGTTGCGAATCTTTGAGACGCTTCAGCTTTATATATTAGTATTCATTAATTCAAAATAACATCTGCATTAACATTACAAGCGAATATTCAAGAGAAAAAGAATTGAGAGAAAGAAAAGAATGGAAAATTCCGCAAGAATGAGCTATAGATTCAATTCGCCGTTTAGCGAAGAGCAAAGGTAGAAAATTATAATGTAATCTCTCATTCGTCACTCAGGAACCGCTGAGCCCGTAATAAATACGTTGGAATAAAATACTTTTATGGTGGCAGTAAATTTGCGTGTTCTGGTCTGATTTATTTAAATTAAATTGAAATATGTATTAGGTGAGAATGTGTTGTATCCAACTGAGTAGAATAGATTTCATTCATTATCTCATTTCTTATCCAGGTGTCGTAATAGACGACTAAGTCGACCCGCCATGTGGTATCCGGCTAAATAGAATATACCACTCTCATTTTTTACCGAGGTGTCGTAAAAGGTGACTAAGATAAGTTGACCCACCGTATCTAGTTAAGTAGAATAGACTATCCTCATTTCTTACCGAGGTGTCGTAAAAGGCGACAAAGGTAAGTTGACCTACCGTGTGGTATCCAATTGAGTTTAATAGACTATTTTCATTTATTACCGAGGTGTCGTAAAAGGCGACTAAGTTAAGTTAACCCACCGTGTGGTATCCAATTGAGTTTAATAAACTATCCTCATTTCTTACCGAGGTGTCGTAAAAGGCGACTAAGTTAAGTTAACCCACCGTGTGGTAACCAGTTGAGTAGAATAGACTATCTTTATTTCTTACCGAGGTCTCGTAAAGGGCGAATAGGTTAAGTAGACCCACTGAGTGGTATCCGGTTGAGAAGAAATACCTATTCGAAAGACCTATTCGAGATCTATGCAGTAAAACTTGTTTTAAATCAAACTTGAAACAGTTTTTACTACAAAATCAAATTTTTTATGAGAAATTTCAAGTTGACATTTTTGTCATATAAATTTCCGTTTCTTTTGTTTGTAGTCATAGAATATAGTAGTATGAAAATTAATAATTATAAATGTAATAGTATGATGGCGGGGAATAAAAAAATATATAGTAAAAATAGTAAAACTAATACAAGTTAAAATATATTTTATATAAAAAAATATTTTAGTTATTATTTATATTATTACGTAGAATTAATTTAATTAAGGTAAGGTATTTAAGGTTTATAATTAAGTTTTTTTCGTTGCATAATTTCATTTTTTCATAGTAGCAGTAGTGTTAAGAAATGTTTTCCGTGATGACACTCAAAGGGCCGCGGCTGAAAACCAGTGCTGTGTGTCACCTCAGTTTTCTGTTGTGACATGTGGCGTACACTGAGCCGTTGCCCTTTCTTTGTCATGTGAAATGTAGAATAAGTCATATTAAGTGCATGTCTTCGTTTCACATGGGGAAGAAATAAACAGATTTCATTTCATTTTCAAGAATAGACCACTCTTTCTTACCAAGGTATCATAAAAGGTAACTAAGGCAAGTTACCCCGCCGTAAGCTATCCGGTTGAGTAGAAGACCACACTTTTCTTACCGATGTGTCGTAAAATACGACTGAGGTACGTTGACGTCAGACATGCAGCCAGTTTTAAAATACATAGGCAAATCATGTGACAACATATTTATAACATGTGATGTCGACCCCACTTAGAGGGGGATAAGGGAGGGAGTATAATGATGGTATATAAAATGAGAGGTTGGACCTTATTACCGCGTGCTTTCGGTGCTAGAAAACATCGTGCGGAAACTTGTTTGTGACGCTGTAAAAGCCGTTTGGGCAAACAGCACACAGTCAATTCGTAAAAAAAACATTGGAGCAGCGTTGTGTATTGTAATCTCCAACCTTTATGTTCCAAAAGAGTTGATGAAGAAATACATAAGGTGCACGCAGTCCACCTAATTTATTTATTGTACAGAATAATTCCTGCGGATTTCCGATAACACAGAAGAAATAAACGAAATAATATGGTAAGATCACGTGTATTTTGAGCTGAAATTATATTGACTTTATGTCCACCCGATTGCTAACCCTTGTCAAGCGGTGATTTAAGAGAGTCTTAGAATACACCCGGATTGTTAATGACTTAATCCGTTATACAAATATGTTAACAAAATAGTGTTGGACTATTAGAGTTTCTGCACTCCTACCAATCCGCATTGGAGCAGCGTGGTAGGTCTTAGCTCAACCCTTTCTCTCCGTTACTATTAACTGTGTTCTGTCACTATTAACATGACGTTACTTTATATTCCTTTCGGATTAAAAACTACTTACTAGATACTTTAATATACTATATAATTATAGTATTAGTAATTTTAATATACTATAGTATATTAAAAATTCTTCGATATGCTGTGTTTTTTTTTCGAAATATCTAAAGAAAAGTGCGCCGAGCAAATACGGAGAGGTATATAATTTCTCTTTTTAATGTACTATCTGTATTGGTTATTTCACAATAACTACTTCTATGTTCAACATTTCGGGAAAGATCAAGTCATCATCTTCCTGCCCTTATCCCACTCTAAGTGGGGTCGGCACAACATGTTATAAACATGCTGTCACATGATTTGGCTGCGTTTTTACGACCGGCCGCCTGCCTGACGTCAACTTACCTCAGTCGTATTTTACGACACCTCGGTAAGAATGAGGGTGGTCTATTCTACTAAACCGGATACCACACGGTGGGTCAAACTTACCTTAGTCGCCTTTTACGACACCTCGGTAAGAAATGAGGTTGGTCTATTCTACTCAGCCGGATACCACACGGCGGATCGACTTACCTTAGTCGCCTTTGACGACATCTCGGTAAGAAATGAGGGTGGTACTATTCTATTCAGCCGGATACCACACGGCGTTCGGGAAAGATCAAGTGACAAACTGACGTCCACGCGGGCGAAGCCGATCCTTTTACGCTACTCTGTAAGCCAAATTTAATTATATAACGCATTAACAATATTTATTGATGTAAACGATCGGCCTGAGAGCGATCCGTGATCGATCGTAACACAATGGAGCCGCCATTAACCGTGAATACAGCCAAACAAACTACCGTCCAGACTAACAGTATATTGAAATTCCTCGCTTATTAAATAGCAGACCCGCCCCGTATTGCTGTGAATCAGTCTGTTTTAGACCTCTCCAGATATGTTCGAAATATTTAAACAAAAGTTCGCTTAGCAAAATAAAGGAATGCAATTTTTTGTCTACCATCATTTCGTCGACCAGCCTCCTGCCTGACGTCAATTTACCTTATTGTTATTTACGACGCCACGGTAAGAAAGACGGTGGTCTATTCTACTCAGCCGTGTTAGCTTCTGTTAGATATGCGTACTAATACTCGATATAATTTTTATAACTGTTAGACATACTTATAATAATCAGATATAAATTATAAAATATAAATAGATACGTTATTAGAAATAGAATGATAATGAGGAAGTATTTTGTCTACTATAATATGTTGTCTGTCATTCGGTGGGACCGAACGAATGAATGTAAAAGATTGTGACACGAGTCTTGTTCTCTAACGACATTCAACAGTTTTAGGCATTCCAATTCTAACCATTGAGTAGTTAATACGTCCTAAAAGTAAAGTATTGAGTTAATAATGTATGTGAGGCTCAGCTTACCTAAGTCTTCTTTTACGACACCTCGGTAAGAAGTATTTAACATTATGTTTATATATTTACCAATTGTCTCCATCAAAAAAATATCCGAATACAGCATTATATTACTAAAAAAGGTGCAAAAAATGTTTGCCTCACGTTTTCTGATCTGTATCAGAGACGAAGAGCCGTTGATTTATTCTAAACGTAAGCACATATGAGTTTCTAGAGAAACAATGTTTGAAATCTAGAAATACAGTATTCAGCTGAATTTCGAACAAATAACTGCAGTTTTGAGCAACGCTGCAATATAGTTAAGAATGCAACACGTAGTGCTGACTCGCAAATCGCTTGAAACAATCTGCGATGCTGACATCTGTAATTTTATACTAATATATAAAGCTGAAGAGTTTGATTGCGCTAATCTCAGGAACTACTGGAACAATTTGAAATTTTTTTTGAGTTTAAGATAGTCCATTTATCGAGGAAGGTATAGGGAAACGGCCTAATAAACAAACTCAACTTTCACTTTCACGTCTTCATGTTCGATGTTGTAGCTACAACATTACAACCGACTGAGTACTGGGAGATCTGACCACTCCCTAAAACTAAAAAACCACTAACTAAAACGGAAGGAAACAACAATGACTCTTCGTGGTATCATGACAAAGATGGTGCCAATACAAGTACTAGGTATCATGACAAACTTTATGCAATAACAAGAACACTACGGACTAATATACATTTAAGTTATACTCCTAACCAACGCTATAAACTATATACGATCACGTTAAAATGAATAGGAGAGAAGCAGAAAAAAAATATATCAAAAACGGTAAATTTAAGTTTCCTTGCATGCGCTAAGTAAACGGTGAAAATTATTCAAAAATCTCTTATAATTAACTCACGATAACTACTTTTATGTTCAAAATTTCAATTCGGGAAAAATTTGTGACACTGATTTTAATACAGGTGAAGCTGCTGGCACAGCTAGTGTTTAAAATAAAACATCAGAATGAGAAATGTCATGACTTAAAGTTAACTTCTTTACATATAACGCTTTAAGGAATGAGTTGTTACTATCCACAGTTGAGAATAGGCCTCTTCTCTCCGTTTTTAGAGAAAGATTGGAGCTAAGACCTACCACGCTGCTCCAATGCGGATTGGTAGGTTACACATATCCCTAGATTTCTCTAAAGGTATGTAGGTTTCCTCGTGATATTTTCCTTCACCGAGAAGCGTTTGATAAATTGCAATTAGCATTTAGACACATACGTTGTAACAGAAAAACCCTGCCGAGGTTTGAACCCATAAACCTTGCTACCTTGCAACCTCGTTTTTGCTACATATTGTAGCCTACATGTAGCTAATGTTTTGTAACTGCGTATCAAATCTTTATCTTTAATTTAATATTTATTATTAAAAAAATACTAAAATTTACATTGAATATATATAACACTATTTTTGCCGTAAATTGTCAAGAAATGAAAATACCTAGGACCGAGCACACCTACCCAATTATTTTTTCTTTTTTTTTAAGTTACTTTTTTTATTTTGTAAAAAATGACGCCAAGCTCCGTTTCCGTTACACTTATGAATATTAAGCAAACATAACCAATAAAATGCGTCTATTTATTAATGCATAAAAAAGGCTTCTCAAAACATGGCCAGTACATGCTTAGCAGATGAATATCGCTCTTCAAAATTCCGCGAACGTAGTTCTTCTAAAAATATTGCCTTCGAAAATCGCACGATAGATTCAGAATCGTGAATTTTTCACCCGACCTCTGTAATATTCGCGTCTAATATCGACGCTTCGGTGAACACAAAATATATAAAAGAACGTTATCCTCTGATATGAACATGTTTGAATACTCATATTGCGAAAAAACAAAGCATGATACGCTTTTTGAGGCACTCAAGAATAAAGTAATCGAGCTTGGAACTACTACTACTATCAAAAGGAAAATATTAATCAATACCAATTTTAATAATAGTATACGGGTGACCGAGATTTACTCGGTATTTTTTTGAAAATATAAAATAGCTGAAGCTTAAAAAAAATTGGATAGACGGGGCTCCTTCCGAAGTATTTCCACTCCTTTTGAAGACTTGAATACTCTACTGAGCTATTAAATGACCGTGTAATTAGCCAATGTTTTCTAATAATATTATAGCAGTTTTTCAGTGCCTGTAAACAGGGATGAAACAACTTTTTTTTAATGAAATCTAGCTAGATCGATTTATCGCCGCCGGATCACCCTACACACTAAGTCAGTAACGGCCTGTTACTATCCCACTGCTGGGCATAGGCCTCCTCTCTCCATTTTTGGAGAGAAGGGTTGGAGCTAAGACCTACCACGCTGCTCCAAATCGGATTGGTAAGTTACACATATCCCCAGAATTCTCTAGAGATATGCAGGTTTCCTCACGATGTTTTCCTTCACCGAAAAGCGTGTGATAAATTGCAATTATCAATTAGACACATAAGTTTTAATAGAAAAACTCATTGGTGTCTGTCCGGCTTTGAACCCATGATCGTCTCTAGAGATTCACACGGTCGCACCGCTAGGCCATCACAGCTTGCCTACACACTAAGTTTCATGAAAATCGTTGGAGCCGTTTCCGTAAACCAGATTGTATTATGATATATATGATAACCAGATTGATTGTATTACTTATATATGACTTGTATCTATATATACAAGTCATATATAAGTGTATAACTCATTTAAATATAAAAGAGGTATTGTATGATATAAAGTAAAGTGAGCTTTATTAAAATTAAAATTATTTTAAAATCAACTACTTTTACCCACGATTTCCTTCGCGTGGACTGTTGTGGACTAGTAGGATTGTGTCCTAGTTTTAAAAAAAAATACTTAACACAAACAATACACGATGACATTACCCTCAGTTCGTTAAAAAATTTCATTTATTCTCCTGTCCATTATAAATCTATACTAATATAAGCTGAAGAATTTGATTGTATGTTTGAAAGCGCTAATCTCAGGAACTACGCGACCGATTTGAAAAATTCTTTCAGCGTAAGATATACCATTTATTGAGGAAGCCTATAGGCTATATAACATAACGCTGAAATGGATAGGAGAGGAGCAGTAATAAAAAATAGTACGGCAAAGTTTAAAGTTTTCTTGCCTGCGCTGAGTAAACGGTAATAGTTATTCAAAAATCATATTACAAAATTGTTTCCCTCTAAAAGTTCTAAATAAAAGTCCGCGACAGCATATGTCTAGCTTTTAAGGTTAACCTACTTTAACCATTTTATGGTTATCAAAAGACGGTACGGTTACGGTTTTAATCTTTCCACGCGGACGGAGCCGCTGGCGATTGCCAGTCTAGTAATAAGAGTACATGCAAATCTTTCTTAATGTACACTCATTGAAACAGTAATGTTGGCGCACACTATATACAATATATACAATAACACGATATAATAGGAATACCACAATTCCCGTTCCGAGATGCACTTCTCTTGAATGACGAACAAAGACTGAACGCCACTGAAACGTTTTATCAATAGGAAGACTCCACCGGAAACAATACGACACAGTGTTGCCAACATTTCAGTCAAAAGGGCGCGAAACTTGTTTCATGAGTTTCGCGCCCTTAATGCTATAAAATAAAGCGGAAGTCATTGGCGACCACATTAAATTGGAAAGGCGCGTGTTATCGTGGTTCATCTATAAATCTTACAATAGTCATACCACGCCTTCAAAAGCCAACCCGAAACTTTCAATTGCCCCTATCACAAGTTTTGGAAATAACTTACAAGTTTTGAATCCAAAGCCCCGTAGATCTTCAATCACGGCTTAGATAACCTTAGAGTTAATAATTTATTTTCGCACTGCTTTCACGGAAGTCCCAAAAGGGTCGCTTAAATCAGCTCCTGACACGGGTCAGGTACAAAGGCGATATCAATTTAGCGTAAGGTATCCGCAACGCTGACAAGTCTGGTATTTTAGCGATCTTAGCACCTTTTTTGGGGTTCCGTTGTCGAATAAAGAAACATTTATCACCGAAGTAGTCATCATTGTCCTCGCATTATCCCGCTACACGAACACGGTGGGCAGGGGGCGATCGTGGGCAGCGATGGCCTCCCTTAGCTCTGCGGAGGGGGGCGGAGGGAGGCGGCGGAGCGGTTCCACGAACTGTTGTTCTGGATCCAATCTGCTGCTGGTGAGTCCAGGTGTTAGTGACTCGCCCAAGCCCATCGTCTGCCGCCCTAACTGGGGACCTTCGGGTGTTCCGAACGGGGTACATCGGACACCTGGCTTAAAGGTCCCCGAGGCGGTCGGTGCATCTGGTGCTCCCGATGCACCGGTTAGCGGAGGGGGGTTTCTCTTTCGAGGGGCCCCTACCTGGAGATGTTTATTCTCTGGGATCAGAGCTGTCGGCGGGATGGGGGCAGAATGTACAATGATACCCTGTCCTTGCCATCGGCAGCGTGGTGGAGCACACAGGTCGTTTTAGTCGGTGCGAGTCCGACATAACCGCCGCCTGTCCCCGTCGGGCGGCGGTACCCATAAGGGGTTTTTTCCTGTATAATAAATAAATAAAAAAAATAAAAAATAAAAAAAAAAATAAAAAATAAAAAAAAATAAAAAAAAATAAATAAAAAAAAAATCCCGCTACACGGGGTCTGCTTTTCCAATCATGCGGCGCCATTCACCTCTACAGTAAGCATCTGATTGGCAAAGTCCTAGATTCCTCATGTCCCTTTGGACAGTCGTCAGCCAGCTGGTCAGGGGCCTGCCTCTTCCTCTCTTTCCCGTGGGCATTGCGAGACACTTTTTTATTATGTGATCGTCAGGCCTTCTCGTGATAAAATAGTGATAAAATTATTTTGCTATTTATCATTCCGGGTCGATACACCATGTTATTAACATTTGATTTGGATAAATATTTACGACTGCGTACTTGATGTCAACTTGCCTTAGTTGCCTTTTACGACGGCTCGGTGAGAAATGAAGGTTGTCTATTCTACTCAACCGGATACCACATGGAGGGTCAACTTACCGTAGTCACCTTTTACGAAACCTCAGTAAGAAATGTGGGTGGTCTATTCTAATCAGTCGGATACCACCCGGCGACTTAACTTTCCTTAGTCGCCTTTTACAATACCTCAATAAGAAATGAGGGTGGTCTATTCTACTCAGCTGGATACCACACGGCGGATCAACTTACCTTAGTCGCCTTTTACGCCACCTACATAAGAAACGAGGGTGGTCTATTCTAATCAGTCGGATACCACCCGGCGAGTTAACTTACCTTAGTCACCTTTTACGACGCCTCGGCAAGAAATGAGGGTGCTCTATTCTACTCAGCCGAATAGCACACGGCGGGTCAACTTACCTTAGTCACCTTTTACAACACCTCAGTAAGAAATGAGGGTGGTCTATTCTGCTCAGTCGGATACCACACGGTGGGTCAACTTACTTTAGTCGCCTTTAAGGAGGCGATAGTTAGTAGAATATAAAACAAAATAATATAAAATATTTCTTCATATAGAATAGTCTTTATGTATCATACACCATAGATTTTGTTTAAACATAAATAATAGAAATTTATTAAATAAATAAATCCACCGTGTGGTATCCAGCTGAGTAGGATAGACCACCTACTTTTCTTACCGAGGTGTCGTAAAAGGTGACTAAGGTAAGTTGACCCACCGTGTGGTATCCGGTTTAGTGGAATATACCACCCTCTTTCTTACCGAGGTGTCGTAAAATATGACGTTGAAGTCAGGCAGGCGGCGTCAGGCAGAAATGTTGAATCGAACCCTTTTTTTTTTTTTTTTTTTTTTTTTTTTTTTTTTTTTTTTTTTTTTTTTTTTT
The DNA here is from genome assembly GCA_029227775.1 of Morpho helenor. NCBI lineage: Eukaryota > Metazoa > Arthropoda > Insecta > Lepidoptera > Nymphalidae > Morpho > Morpho helenor. The sequence continues at coordinate 2,181,522 of JARGCU010000044.1, forward strand.
TTTTTTTTTTTTTTTTTGTGTCGGATAGTAAAGTTCCTTTATTTTTAAATGAGAATTTGTGGCCTCGTGGAATTATATTCCGGCGTTTTGCTCATTTTAAACACAGGCAGGCTGGCAAATCAGTAATTGAGAATAGCGGCATAAACCAACGTAATGGATAAGGTCCCTTATACATTTGCAAGCTATAACTGTAAAAGCATTAAGCGCTCGATTGACAGTGTTAGGGATTTGTGTAGGTTCTCCCACATAATTGGACTTCAGGAAACGTGGTTGTTAGAGGGAGATATACACTATCTGAGTACTATTGATGCCGACTTCAGCTACACAGGTACATCTGCTGTTGACGCGGGTAAAGATATGCTTCGGGGCCGACCATATGGTGGTGTCGGTCTACTGTGGAAGTCCAGTGTATTTCAAAATGTGTCCGTAATTCCGTGCAATAATCCGAGAGTGTGTGCTATAAAAATAATAACCTGTGAAAGGCCAATAATTGTGATGAGTGCGTATATGCCTACGGATGACATTAATAATCTCGCTGAATTTACGGACTGTCTTAGCACAATAAATTCAGTCATTGAAGAGTCTGGTATAGAGACGGCATTTATACTGGGGGATTTCAACGCACATCCTAATGAACTATTTTTTAGAGAACTTTTAGGTTTTTGTGAGTATAGAAATTGGTGTTGTATTGATGTAGACCGACTGGGTGTACAGTCGGATACATACACATATATCAGTGAGGCGCATGGATGTAGACGCTGGCTAGATCACTTTGTTGTAACCCAATCTGCGCAGCATACTGTAAGTAATGTTTTTGTTAAATACGATGTGTTGTGGTCGGATCATTTCCCACTTATACTTGTTTGTCATTTAAATATTTTAACACCTAAAATAGTAAATAGCAACTTTGTCAGAAACAAAATTATCTGGGGGGATAGAAACAGGGAACAAAAAAATTTCTTACAGTAATGAATGTCAAAAAAGCTTAAACAATATTAAATTTCCTGTAGAGTGTAGAACTTGTGCTGATAGACATTGCTCCGATTCTGATCATAGGCGTCTAATTGATGAATTATATAGTGAAATTGTTTCTGCTCTGAGTGGGGCGGCGATTGTAAGCGGTGGTGTCAATAGACATAAGCATGTAAAGCCAGTTAGGGGGTGGAATATGTACGTTTATGAGGCTCACAGAGTTGCCAGATTGAATTTTAAAACCTGGCTGCTCCACGGAAAACCAGCGTCGGGTCAAGTGTATAAAGAAATGTGTCTAAGTCGTAAAATATTTAAATCTAAACTACAATGGTGTCAGAATCACCAAGACAAAATTAAAATGGATATTATTGCGGCTAAACACGGAAATCGCGATTTCAAATCTTTTTGGAAATTAACAAACAAGGAGAATATTCGACCTGGTCTTCCGGTGAGCGTCGATGGTATTAGTGGGCCCCGGGAAATTGCAAACGCGTTCAAAAATCATTTTATAGTTGAATCTCCACTGGGGCAATCAATGGAGGTGCTCAATACTGAGCTACCGCAAACACAGCTTTTGACTCGCATCTCTGCTAAAGATGTGGGGGACGCAATAAATTCAATGGCAAGAGGAAAATCTCCGGGACATGACGGACTTAGCCTTGAACACCTCCAATTTGCTGGACCGCATATACACAGAGTCTTGGCTATGTTATTTTCGCTATGTATAAGTCATGCGCACTTACCTGCTGACTTAATGAAAACTATTGTCGTTCCAATAGCTAAGAACAAAACTGGAGACTTAGCTGACAAGAGAAATTACAGGCCCATTTCAATGGCTACCATAATAGGTAAGGTATTAGACAGTATGCTTAATACTCAGTTAGAGAAATACATAATTCTGCATGACAATCAGTTCGGATTTAGATCGGGACTGTCAACGGAAAGTGCAATACTGTCTCTTAAGCTCTCATACTGTCCGGTACTATACCTCTCGGAAGACATCTGTGTATGGATGTTTTCTTGACCTGTCCAGGGCTTTCGATCTTGTTTCCTACAAAATGTTATGGAACAAACTTGAAGATATTAATTTTCCACATGAGCTCGTACGCATCTTCAAGTATTGGTATGGGAATCAGGTCAACCTAGTTAGGTGGGCAGGTCATTTTTCGGAGGAGTATAGATTGAGGTGTGGAGTGAGGCAAGGAGGATTGACCTCTCCTTTACTCTTCAATTTATACATCAACGCTCTCGTCGTGGAGCTCAGCAGTGAGCATGTCGGTTGTCATGTGGACGGAATATGTGTCAATAATATCAGTTACGCAGACGACATGGTCCTGTTGAGTGCTTCGATATGTGGACTGCGATTGCTTATGAGTCGATGTGAATCTTACGCAGCTAGCCATGGTTTAATATATAACGCCAGTAAAAGTGAAGTCATGGTCTTTGAGGCCAGTGGTAGGGACGTGCCTGATATACCAAATATTGAATCTGTGGAAAACCTTTAAAAAGAGTTCACCAATTCAAATATCTAGGACACGTCGTTACCAATGACCTCAAAGACAATGAAGACTTGGAAAGAGAGCGAAGGGCGTTGTCAGTAAGAGCGAACATGATCGCCCGTAGGTTTGCGCGTTGTTCGAGGGAAGCGAAAGTGACGCTCTTCAGAGCATATTGCACTTCTTTCTACACGAGTAGCCTATGGGAAAATTTTTCCAAAAGATCATACAACGCCCTTCGAATACAGTATAATAATGCATTCAGGATGCTGCTGGGGCTGCCACGTTTCTGCAGTGCTTCAGGGATGTTTGCGGAAGCACGTGTAGATTGTTTCTATACTACAATACGTAAACGATGCACGTCCCTGATACGCAGACTGAGGGCGAGCAGCAACAGCATCCTGAATATGATATCGGAGAGGCTAGACTGCCCGTATGTGAACCGCTGCTGTAGGATTCACATCGAGTATAGTTCATAATGGAATAAGTTACTAACACTAGTTTTAAGTATTTTGTTTATTACTAACCTTAAAGTTACATATATTTTACCTCTTTGTTATATATATATATATTATACATTTATTGTTTGTGTGTGCTGAGTCTTTGTTACTTGAATTAAATTAAATAAAAAAAAAAAAAAAAAATATTAGAGTGGAATAAGGGCAGGAGGATGATGAATAAATAATTATTTTTAAAAAAATCTTTTAAATCTTTCAAATATAATTTAGTGACATGTTAAATTACTTAACCTTAACATAACACGTCGTTCCACGATCGTTACTATAACAAAATTTATCTATATCTCATCTTTGATAGGAAATTCTAATGGTAAGTAATACAAAATATTCTTAGGCTCAATGAATAATGATGACCTCCAAGATAATGAGGCGTATTCACAAAACATCTACCATTTATCACCGGCATTTAGAGCTTTGTCTATGCTTTCAGTGATTACGAATAATCTATGGCCATATTTATGGATTAAGATGATTTTTTATATCCTCTCCTATACTACTAATATTACAAATGCGAAAGCTTGTGAGTATGGAGTGTTTTTTACTCTTTCACAGCGAAACCGTTGAAGCAATATCGTTGAAATTTAACAAAAAATTTCCTTATACACTGGAGTACCATATAGGCTATAGAAATCCTGCTAATTCAACAGGAATAGGTGGAAATTGAAAGCGCCATCTTTCATCAACCTATCACGCGACAATAGTCTAATCGAACGAAATTGCGAGTAAAGGCTGGTCGTTAATATTTAAAGTGAGTTAATCTTGTATACCTAACTTAAACTTAACTTATGTATAAGCTTTAGGGAGCGTTAAATCGATCTAACCACGTTTTGTTTAAAAAAAAATGTCGTTTTATCACTGTTTTCGGGCTGTGAAAAAATGTTGACATATAGAATAGAATGCAAAGGTAAATTTAGCTGTCATTAGTAAAGTTGTAGACTATATAAGTTGTATAAATAACTCAGTGGTGAACTGGTGGGCTAGAGATATCGTATTATCCGCAATCAAGTCCCAGCTATAACACTTTATTGATAGCTCTCACATCATCATCATTCTCCTGCACTTATCCCACTCTAATTGGGTCGGCACAACATGTAACAAGCATGTTGTCACATGATTTGACTACGTATTTTACTGACATCAACTTACCTTAGTCATATTTTAGGACACCTCGGTCAGAAAGAGGGTGGTATATTCTACTAAACCTGACACCACATGGTGGGTCAAATTACCTTAGTCACCTTTTACGACATCTCGGTAAGGAATGAGGATGGTCTATTCTACTTAGCCGGATACCACACGGCGGGTTGACTTACCTTAGTCACCTTTTATGACACCTCGATAAGAAATGAGGGTTGTCTATTCTACTCAGCCGGATACCACACGGTAGGTCAACTTACCTTAGTCGCCTCTTATGACACCTCAGTAAGATATAAGGGTGGTATAGCTCGCACAGTGTCGTAGTAAATGGGTCAAAACGGTCGACGCTATTAATTCTGACCTCGGCTTTCATGAACACGCAATATAACACTGTGAAATAGACAACATATCGTAGGACGGGTGTCCGCCAATTGTGATTATTGCGTCGTAAAAGGCGACATCCGATGTAAACACGCGGACCCTTCGTTGGCAGTACACCTACATGATATTGAAAATGTTATAACTTTTCTTTGTATTGGGTAACGAGATATTGAATATAAATGTCGCATTGACGTAAGTTTAACATCTAACGTATATTAGCACTTCAGTATTAGCGCAGTGCTTCACTAATAGTGCAGTGCTTCGATGCTAGTGAATTACTTCGCTACTAATGTAGTGCTTTGCTACTAGTAAAGTAATTCCGTCTATAGCACTTAAGTACTAGAGCAGTGCTTCAAGTACTAATAAAGTGCTTTGCTATTAGTTTAGTACTTCGCAACAAGTGAAGGAATTCCGTATATAGCACTTCAGTACTAGAGCAGTGCTTCACTAATAGTGCAGTACTTCGGTAATAGGAATGATAAGATTCTAATGTAGTGCTTCGCTACTAGTTTATTGCTTCGCTACTAGTGGAGTGCTTCGCGACTGCTACAGTTCATCATCAGAAGTGAAACGCTTCAGGATTAGTGAGGTATTAATCTACTAGTACATTGTACTTGCCACAAGTAATTCTAAATTTAAAAATTAAATTATTTGGAACGCCATCACACTAAGCGAGTTGAAATAAAACTTTGCAAGTGTATGAATTTTAAATTCAAAACTGTCGTCAAATGGCCATGAAAGTACAATGCAGCATTGTTTGAAACTGCCTCTTTAATTTCAGCGGTCCCCGCTAATGATTTCCTTATGAGCCATATTCCTCACGGAATCCCTTTTTTCCATAGGAAGACTAACTTTAGCTCGACCTCGGTTACACTGCGAGTGGTTTTTTTTTATGAAATATCTTATATAGAATATATTTGAACTTGCAGGTTGAATCAGTTTCGCTGCGTATCTGGTTTCGCTGCGTAACAGTACCTGGGTGAACGAGCCTTGTTCAGTAATTTATTAAAAGATGAAAAAAATGGCGCCGATTTAGATCATTTTCGGTACGCCCGTTACTCATCATCTGTCGCAGCAAAACGTTTGACAGCCAAAATTATCCTTTACTTTTAATTCTACATTTTAAAATAGGGATAAAATGAAATATTTCGATCGTTTTTTCTCCCCCAAAACCCCTACATGCTGAAATTCAGGAAAATCGTTGGAGCCGTTTCCGAAATATATTTATATATACATACAAAATTAACTTAATTTTAATATTAAAGAAAGAAAGATTTGTGGGTTTGGGTATAAGAGTATTGGGTACTGTTAAAGGGAGGCGGTTACAAATAGCCTATACTGTTGAGGATTATTTACATGATAAAGATGCGTGGATATATGTAGCTACTGTCCGACCCTGTACAAGATAGTAATGACTTAATGTAACTAGTTATAACTATTATTTTGAGAAGAGCAACCGCCGAGTTGCTTGCTGGCTCTTCTAGGTAGGAACAGCTTTCCGAACCAGCAGTAGAATTGACGATTCAAAAGCACTTGTTTACAAGTTTATTTGAATGAAAATTTTGAATTTGAATATCATTCACCCAGATGCAATGCTGATTGAATGTTGTACGAGTATATCCGAGCATATTTTGCTCGCAATTTCGCACACGCTTTGCATGGATCTCCTTTGGCAAGTTACACAGACCAATTTGCTCCGTTTGCCAACACTTTGAGTGCATGTATCGGGAAATTGGTGGAACTACAGATGCCGTAAAAGCCAGCAACGGGTTTGACTTTTAAATTGACATCAGGAAACAATTTGGTTGGAATATCTTTCAATACGTTGTACCTTACATCTTATGGAAAGTGACAGATTTTATACAAAAAAATCGCTTATCTTTCTTCTTCTTTCTCAAATTAAGAGCCGAAATTTGTTTTGTAGATCGTTTTTTTTATTTAAAATTAGATTCTAAAATCTTCTATACAAGACCCATCCATAAATACAAATATAAATATATGGGACACTTACACACACGGTCGTCCGTCAACAAAGTAAATAACTTAATATTTGTGTTATGAGTGACAGACAACTGGTGAATATATACTTATATATATTTTAAATACCTACTAAAAATACAAATATACACCCAGACTCGAAGACCAACAAATTCATTTATAGAAAATGTTGGCTGGCCCTCAGCGGGAATCGAACCTGCGACCCGTGGAGCTGAAGGCAGGTTCACTAGCCACTGCGCCAACGGGTCAGTCAAATCCATAAATCTATTAGAATGCTTATTTCTTTATTAATAAAAAAATAGAGTGACCGCTTAACATGCTGTTGTCCGTTGAATTTTTGTGTGACCATTTTCCCAAATTAGGAGTCAAAAATCTTTGATGCGTTTTTGATTTTTTTACACTAATATAGATCGCTGAGAATGCAGATTGTTTTTCTTTAATAAAAAAAGAAACTTCTTAGTACGAATCTTTCGTATTGTTTTATCTGTTAAACCTTTCGTGTTCTGTTTTTAATCTATATCTTATAAAAGTCTTTAAAGCTATATTTGAATAAAGAATATTTTTAATTTGAATTTAAATTAGTTCTGGCGTAATAATATGAAAATGTTTTTTCATACTTACCTCTCGTCGCGCAATAAAACATTATTTAAACTGTACAAAGACGTCACTCTGTTGGAACGCCGTATATTTTTCCTTCGAGGACATAATAAATTGCATGCTTCTATTCCCCTGGATCTCGTTTACTTTAGTTTTTATTCGCCCGAGAACTGAGAACTAGTGTAGGCATGATGTTATATTATTTCTTAGAACTTTTCACGACTTTCGTATAAACATAAGTATGTACATTTTAGACAATAGTCAAATTACACGAAAAAATTAAAAATATCTTTATATTAAACTAGCATCATCCTCCTGTCCTTATCTCACTCTAAGTAGCGATGTAAAAAAATAATCGATTTTTAAAATAATCGATAATATTTTTTAAATAATCGATTTTTAATAATCGATTATTTTAAGTATCCTCTTTTTCTTGTTATTTAAAGTTAGATATGCATTGTTGGATGAAACGAATGTAGCCAAACTACATTGTTATCGAATTTCCCAAATAGCGCATCTCTTATTATTTCTTGGTAGTAGTCACTTTAATTGGCCTTTATTGTAATTAATTATTAATATAAAAAAGGCAACTTTACAAATACTCAGAAAAAAATCGATTTTTAAAAAATCGATTTATTTGAAAAGGGCAGAAATCGATCATTTATTAATCGATTTTTTCTACTCCATGTCAGATCCCTATCTCTAAGTTGGGTTGGCACAACATATTACAAATATTTTGTCACATGATTTGGCTACGTATTTTACGAACGATCACCTGCTTAACGTTAACTTACTTAAGTCGTATTATCTCGGTAAGAAATAGCGTGGTCTATTCTATTTAACCAGATACCACACGGCGGGTCAACATACCTTAGTTGCCTTTTACGACACTTTAGTAAAAATGAAGGTGGTCTATTCTACTCAGCCGGATACCACAGGGCATAATTTTTTGTACTACTCAAACGCTCCTAATATGACATAAAAGAACGGCCTTGATATCCGGCCTTTGATCCATTATTGCTGATTATTTTGGAATTTGTTTTCAATATTATTAATTGCCATTTCTTATTCCTATAAAACCATCATATTCGGTAAAGTTTTTCCCGAAACGTGACAATATTTTAAGAATTCCCCAAAAAGGTAACGAAATTAGACCAATTATCCCAAGTTCGCTGATATTCGAAAGTTTTCACATCCAAATCGAAATAAATAAAATTTTCACTAAAGCATTTTCCTTTAATCCTGGATTGGAATTAGGATCGCTATAGAGCGGCGGGGCCGTTACGAGGGGTTATTTTATTGCTTTCGCAAACAGACTGATCAAATTACATTCAAATTTATCGGAGGTACTCAACCCTTGGAATACTTTATTCCTTTAAGAATTGTCCACTCAACGACCTTTTTGTTTTATTCCATGATTGAATAACGATAAATTGTAATCACACATAATGTTAAACGACGTGTGCTCTAGACGACAGATTTTTTTTTTGTAAGAGAGGCGCATTTTGCAATCTTTTTTTTTATAATGTAAAGCCTATAAAACTAGTGTTATTTCTAACATGGTATGTCACACTACTTACAGGCCTACACAACATTTCAAAATTAATGAACAACGTTATACAATTACAAATGCAAATAGTGGTTACCTGTTTAAACAATAAACGATCACCAACAAAAATAATAACAATACTTGAACTTAAGAATACAACAAAAAGCAAAAAATTATAAAAATAATCTTAATTATAACGTATTATAAAGTAAGTAATTTTAACATATTATTAAATAACATATAAGTAATATAACATTAAAGTGTCCTCAAATTAAGGTGGTTAATTGGAAGTTTGCTGCAAGCCCCTATGGAATTATTAAATTTGTCAAATTTTTAGTTAAATATATCTATGTCTGTGTCTATAAGAGCAAGACTGTTATAAATATCTTTTTTGCATATACAGGTTTGTACCGACCATTGGACATTAATTTTAATTTCACGTACTTACACACCTTAGCAGTCTAATTAACAAAATACAGTTCATTTTTTAAGCAATTTAGCCATAAGATTATTTTACGGTTTGAGTAAAAGATACATGATATTGATGAATGACCGTACCCCATTACATTCCATTTCGTATGTAATGCATAACCTTGACCGCGACACTAAACCAGCCGGTCGTAAAACATGTAGCCAAATCATGTGACAACATATTTATAACCTGTTGTGCCAACTCCACTTGGAGTGGGATAAGCGCAGGAGAATAATAATACAATAATCTCGTTTTGAGAACTAGATAAAACAGTACATAATTCGCATTTAAACACTTAACGTGACGTATACGAAATTGCTGGAACAGCTCATTCCCCATAAAGCCGAAGAGGGCGTCAGAAATTGCTAGAAACATCCAGTACCCGAATAAATACATAAAACGTTCACTTACGCATTTTCCTTTAATCCGGGCTCCGGACTCCGATAGTGGAGTATCGGTGAAGCAGTTACGAGGGGCCCTTTTATTGCTTCTGTTAACAGTCTGATCAAATTACTTTTCACTTTATAGGACACCCGGTCCATCATGAAATCTTTTCTACTTTAAGAATTGAAAAGTTTACATTCAGAAATCATGTATGAAACCTATTGAATATCGGTTCCATACCATGGCTTTTTTCAACAAAGGTACCGTTCAAGTGTTACATGAGCACTATGAGGGGGTCTTGGGGTTGCTTTGCTTGTTTTGGATGACGTGAGAGAGGGGGGCGGTAGGGGAGTCTAGATGATGATTACGTCATCGGTAGTTATTTACTTTTTTACACGAATGGCAACCCTCACATTGTCTTTGCTTAAAAAGAAACACATTAAAAAAATTAGATTCATGGATTCGGGTTGCATGACTGTTAATTTGAATTTAATATGTGTACCAAAAAACTTAAAATTGTTTATTTTAGTAACATATAATATTTTTGTCCTTTACTCTATGTTGAATACCGTATCCGTAAAATGTAATCTCTATCCTGAATATTCTTTCTTATTTTTCAAATTATAATTATAATATTTAAAAAAAACAATACATTGATTGACAAATCTTTACGTAAGTATGGAGGGAGGGGGTGAGAGTTTTGCTTACTTTTGCTTACAAGGGGGATGGGGGTAAATAATTATAATAAATCTGCTCACGTAATACTTGAACGGGCCCAAATCAAATCAAAATAATCTTGATTCAAATATGCTCTTTCAAGCACTTTTATATTGTCAAGGATCAATGATTAATGAAGCTACAACTGGTTCAGAATATTGCTATTACAGAGAAGAACCAGAAAGAAATTCCGCGGTCAATCTTTTAATCGTTTTCGATTTTACATTATTAAATCGCAGCCTTGTATGAAGCTTGAAGGATTTCCAAATGCATACAATTTTATTATTGATATTATCTTCAATTTTGTAATATGCTTTACGTTTAAGCGTAGGTATTTCTCTTATTTACTTGTAATATCACACACACATACACACATAACGTCATTAGCACATAGCAAAATTTATTTTATGTAAAGTTATATAATCAGTTTGGCCTTATTAATAGATTACGCTGTGTGGTATCCGGCTGAATAGAATAGTACCACCCTTTTTTCTGACCGAGGTGTCGTAAAAGGCGACTAAGGTAAGTAGACCCACCGGGTGGTATCCGGTTGAGTAAAATAGACCACCCCCTTTCTTACCGAGGAGTTGTAAAATACGGCTAAGGTAAGTTGATGTCAGGCAGGCGGCCGGTCGTAAAAACGCAGCCAAATCATGTGACAACATGTTAATAACATGTTGAGTCGACCCCACTTTGAGTGGGATAAGGGCAGGAGGATGATGGCCTAATTGATAGATTTAATTTTAATATATATTTTATGTAAATAGCTGTAGATTATATAAAATAAAATATATATCTAAGCCTCGGCTGTGAATATAAGACGGCTTTAAACAAACATGTTAAATCCAACACCGATGCAGCCTTGATAATGTGGTGTTTGCTTAATTAACTTTAATTAGCACTGTTTAACTTGATTGTGGTTTTTGTTGACAGTATCGATTATGTTCTGTTTACAAATAGAGTTACTATTTGAATTTGTTTTATATATATCATCATCGTGCCCTTATCCCACTCTAAGTGGGGTAGGAACATGTTACAATGTTGTCACATGATTTGGCTACGTATTTTACGACCGGCCGCTTGCTTGACGTCAACTTACCTTAGTCGTATTTTACGACACGTCAGTAAGAAAGAGGGTAATCTATTTTACTCAGCCGAATACCGCACAGCGGGTCAATTTACTTTAGTCGCCTTTTACGACACCTTGGTAAGAAAGAGGATGGTCTATTTTACTCAACCGGATACCATACGGCGGGTTAACTTACCTGCGTCGCTTTTTGCGACACCTAGGTAAGAAATGAGGGTAGTTTATTCTACTCAGCTGGATACCATACGTTTGGTCAACTTACCTTATTCGCCTTTTACGACATCTCGGTAAGAAAGAGGATGGTCTATTTTACTCAACCGATACCATACGGCGGGTTAACTTACCTGCGTCGCTTTTTGCGACACCTAGGTAAGAAATGAGGGTAGTCTATTCTACTCAGCCGGATATGGTACGGTAGGTCAACTTACCTTTTTCCCCTTTTACGACACCACGGTAAGAAATATGGGTTCTCTATTTTACTCATCCGGATACCACACAGCGGGTCGACTTACCTTATACGCCTTTTACGACACCTCAGTAAGAAATAAGGGTGGTCTATTCTACTCAGCCGATACCACACGTTACCGACCTCTATCATTTATAATACATATTAATTTCCGATAACAGAGAGGAAATAAACGGAATAATATGGTAAGATCACGTGTATTTTGAGCTGAAATTATATTGACTTTATGTCCACCCGATTGCTAACCCTTGTCAAGCGGTGATTTAAGAGAGTCTTAGAATACAACCGGATTGTTAATGACTTAATCCGTTATACAAATATGTTAATAAATACATGTATAAGAGAATATATTATAATATATCTTTATATTTAAATGAGTTAATCTTGTATATATATATATATATTTTTTTTTTCTGAATCTCGAAAACGGCTCCAACGATTTTCCTGAAATTCATCATGTAGGAGATTTTGGGGGAGAAAAATTGATCTAGCTATGTTTTATGTAAAAAAAATATTGTTTTATCCCTGTTTTTAGGCATTAAAAAACACTAACATTTATATTGAATTGAATTTTCGCCATTAGCTGTCAAGTCGACGTAGCTTATTCGAGTAACGGGCAGCCTCGAGAAATGTGAATGCCAAGGATCGATCCCCAACTAAATAATTGTTTTTTCTTTTTTTTTAAGTTTTTTTTAGTAAAAAAATATCGAGCGAAGCTCGGTAACCCAGATATTTATAATTTATTCAGGTTGTCAAACGTAATGCTGTGATAGAAACTATCACAGCATTACGTTTAATAGACAAAAATCATTTAATTTCAATTTTACATTTTAGCGTTTTTTTAATACGAAAACAGGCACAAAAGTCATTTTTATAAAATGAAACCTAGCTAGATCGATTTACAACCCCCCCCCCCCCCTTTTACATGCTGAATTTTATAAAATCGTTTGAATTTTTTAGAAATTCGGAATATATATGCGCATTGGTGCCTGCCCGGAGTTCAAACCCGTGACACTCTAGAATATTCGCAGGTTTCAGCTAAAGTCTGGGCCTACTTAATACCCATAGAAAAGTTTTTAAATGCCTATATATTTCAAACAAAAACAAACAGTACACCAATGCAAAATTTAATTTGCTCTACGTTTAGTCTTGACAAGAGACAAGTACGGACAAGTTGTGGCAAGTTGTCTCTTTAATTGAGCGCCTCGTTGGCGAGCTGTTTGGAGTTACGGGTAGTTTAACAAACTATGTGGCTACCTCTTTCATTACATACCTAAGAGAGACTACGCACTTTATAAACATAATGTTTAAACAAACAATGTTTGTTCCGCTCTGACATAGACATTACCATTATTTTGTAAACAATGTTTGAATATTAAAAAAATCCGCAGTGTGGTGTCCGGCTGAGTAGAATAGACCACCCTCATTTCTTACCGAGGTGTCGTAAAAGGTGACTAAGGTAAGTTGACCCGCCGTGTGGTATCCGGCTGAGTAGAATAGACCACCCTCATTTATTACCTTACTTACCTTAGTCGCAATATACAATTTTATTTATTTGATTTTTAAATAAGATACAATATTTATACTTAATTGTTAGTAACAATATTTCTTAAATCTATGTTAGTAATAATAAATGTATGAATTTTAACTAAACTAAGTACTTAAGTTATTTACAAACACTGTAAAACATTCCAGTGGTTGAGAAAGTGACTCAGCCGCAAACCACACGGCGGGTCGACTTACCTTAGTCGCCTTTTACGACACCTCGGTAAGAAATGAGGCTGGTACTATTCTACTTAGTCGGAAACCACACGGCTAACACTCTACATACTAAGTTTCATGAAAAAATATTTTCTCTATTTATTTAATCGCGGATTATAGCAAAATAATTTCATTATTACTTTTGTAGCAACCAACTTATTTCAGGACCGTGTCCTTTATTTTTCATTTTGATATTTCAATCTCGAAATCTATAAGTCGAAAGTATTACGAAAAGACATTGTCCATTAATGAATTTCAAAATGGAAGGCATTCATCCAACTTAGAGCCGGGATGGATGGAGCCTTAATCTCTCATTTCTCATCCTATGACTGTTAAACTCCTAATAAAATACAAAGTTCGGTTTTAACACGACGATTATAGAAAAGTAATAATAAAATTATTTTGCTATAATCCGCGATGAAGTAAAATAGAAAACACAATGTGGTGGCGGTGGTGGAGGTTTGTGCATGTGTTTTTACGAATCCTGCATGTATCAGTTATGAAAACGGATTGTCCACTCTACATTTAGCATTATATATATTTTCTATTTTACTTCATCGCGGATTACAGCAAAATATTTTTATTATTACTTTTGTACCATTATTCCCTTTTTATGTACATCGTTGTCACAACTCAAATTGTATAAATACAAAAGACAAAACATCTCGTCGCGTTTCGCATTTGCTAAAAGCTCATGAATTATAAATTCTCTTACCGTTTCAGTACAACATGGCCGGATCGTATTCTACAGTCTACACGAGTCCGTACCTAGTTATAAAACGAAACTCAGTGGCAATTAGCACGTACAACAAATATCATCGCGTTTAGGTGCGCGAAATGTAATATTACATTACTGTAAAGTCGGATGTTTTGAGTTTTATGTGCCTTGATAATAAAGGTATATTTATACCTAAGTCATACCTATATTTACCCATGTGGTATCCGGCTGAATAGAATAGTATCACCCTCATTTCTTACTGAGATGACGTAAAAGGCGACTAAGGTAAGTCGACCCGCCGTGTGGCGTTCGTTTGACTAGAATCAGACCACCCTCCTTTCTTACCGAGGTGCCGTAAAAGGCGACTAAGGTAAGTTGACCAGCCCTGTGGCGTCAGTTTGACTAGAATCAGACCACCCTCCTTTCTTACCGAGGTGCCGTAAAAGGCGACTAAGGTAAGTCGACCCGCCGTGTGGTATCCGGTTAAGTAGGAAAGACCACCCTCTTTTTTACCGAGGTGTCGTAAAAGGCGACTAAGGTAAGTTGACCCACCGTGTGGTATCCGGTTAAGTATAATAGACCACCCTCTTTCTTACCGAGATGTTGTAAAATACAACTAAGGTAAGTTGACCCATCGTGTGGTATCCAGTTAAGTAGAAAAGACCACCCTCTTTTTTACCGAGGTGTCGTAAAAGGCGACTAAGGTAAATTGACCCACCGTGTGGTATCCGGTTAAGTATAATAGACCACCCTCTTTCTTACCGAGATGTTGTAAAATACAACTAAGGTAAGTTGATCCAACGTGTGGTATCCGGTTAAGTAGAAAAGACCACTCTCTTTCTTATTAAGATGTCGTAAAATACAACTAAGATTATTGTCAGGCAGACAGCCGGTCGAAAAATACATAGCCAAAATAATGTGACAACATGTTGTACTGACCCCACTTAGAGTGGGTTAAGGGCAGGAGAGTGATGATGCGTCAAAGTCATGTCTTTAAGTTAAAGAACTAGTTTATATATCATAATATATATACAAATGTCGGTGAAAGAAAATTATAAGTTTAAGAAAATTCTCATATTTAAATAATTAAGACAGGACAATGTCTGTTGTATCAACTAGTATTCGTATATATTTAAATGAGTTAAACTAAAAATTTCTGGCGCGAAGGATAAGAATAATGGTACCAAAGATAATATCAAAGCTTTATTAAACGGAGTACAAATTTTCCATATGGTATGCGCGGAACGATTCACAGAATTCCTCGCAAAGCGCAGCAAATTGCTAGTAAATTGTACGCGCGTCTAATGCTATGCTACGAGTATTTGAGCCTGCCGGAACATAATCTAATAAAACACGCTGAAATTCTAGTGTTAATTAAAAAAAAATACTTAAAATCAAATCAATATCAAAAGCTGTGGTAGCCCAGCGGTAACACCGTGCGAATCTTTCGAGGACGGTTCAAACCCGGGCAGACACCAATGAATTTTTCTGACTTATGTGTCTAATTAGATACAAGCTTAACAAGAAAAACTCATTATTAAAGCTCATTAACATTATCAATTGACAATTGCAATTTATGACAAGGGAATTTATTTCAGTGAAGGAAAACATCGTGAGGTAACCTGCACATCTCTAGAGAATTCTGGAAATATGTGTAACCTACCAATCCGCATTGGAGCAGCGTGGTAGGTCTTAGCTCCAAACCTTCTCTTCAAAAACGGAGAGAAGAGGTCTATTCTCAGCAGTGGGATAGTAACAGGCCGCTACTTACTGTTTTACTTACAATATCAGTTCTTACACGTTGATTCTCTCTTTAAGTTTTGACTTGACTAGGTCCTATGTCTTATAAAGAACTACCTAGTTGTGCCAGCGATTTCCATGCGGAAATCAGTGTCACAAAATATTTCCCAAATTGAAATTTTGAACATAAAAGTAGTTATTGTGAGTAAACCAATGACGAAGTGGGTTTGTCGGACTCCCGCCGACTAAAAACCTGACAGTGCTTCACCACGCTGCTGGTGGCGGGCCGTTGTACACATTGCCCCCATCCCCGCCAGCAGCAACTCTGAACCCCAGAGTGCGCCACCTCTAGGTCGGGGCCTCTCTAAAAGTGGCCCCTCCCTCCGCTAGACGATGCATCTGAAGCACCAGATGCGTCGACTGCCTCGGGGACCTTCTTAGGTGGGCGTCCGATAAACCACATTCGGAGCGCCCAGAAGGTCCCCGTTACGGTGGAATGCGATGGCATGCGGCATAAATGGGTTATGCCAATAATCACCACGTGCTGACAGATATCACAATTAACTATTTATTTAATTTATTTATTTTTAATAAAAAATCTTATCAAAATCTAAAAGGATTTTCAAATCCAGGTATTTTTATCGTCCAAATTTCAGTTTTGAAAGAAATGTGCATGCGAATGCGAATGAGAGAGTCTGAAAGTTGAGCCCATTACTGAAAAGATGAGAAGTGCAAGACTAAGTTGGTATAGTAAGTTGGTATGCAGGTTTCCTCACGATGTTTTCCTTCACCGAAAAGCGTGTGATAAATTGCAATTATCAATTAGACACATAAGTTTTATACTAGAAAACTCATTGGTGCCTGCCCGGAGTTTGAACCCTAGACCTCCTTGAAAGAGGCGCACGGTGTTACCGCTGGACTACCACAGCTTATAAGTTGGTATGGTCAAGGAATAATTGTGCGAAATTTCATCGATATTGGTTCAGCGGATTAGCCGCGAACTTTCGCATTTATAATATTAGAAGGAAGTAGGATATTACCACTAGTATTCCGCTGGATTTCAATCACACAGTTTATACTGATTTCCAAAATAAACAACATTACCACAAATATTATAATCGAAATTTATTTGTTTAACCTAAATTACGAAACAAGAAATTCACATTTACAATTTAATTTGTTCAGCAAAATCATGTATTGACAAACATACCTATTTGTATTATGATGTTTAAATTCAAATACACGTTGCAAATATGTAGATGAAAGCCAGTGCACAGAGTTTTTGCACAGGGTAGACAAAATACATGTTACTATAAAATTCACACGGTCTATCAATGAAAATCCATGTTCATCTCACGCGTCGGTTTAAAACAGACATTATATAAATAAGATAAGCTATTTACTTACCAAAAATACGTCGCCGTTGTCGATTAAAGAATGATCTACATCATTCTTTTTACGCGATTGATTGTCCACCTGAGATATAGATTGAATGATTTTATAGAAATTTCAATTTGCAGACACTGAATGTTCTATACCGTTAGTTTTTAGTATTTGTAAACTTAGTGTACTCGCCGAGTGGGGGTAAGCGGGATGCCGTCCCGTCGTATGCCGTCCGGTTGAGTAGACGTATTTTACAAATGGCCGTCTGCCTAACGTCAACTTCCTTAGTTGTATTTTACGACTCCTCAGTAAAAAAATGAGGGTGGTCCATTCTACTCAACCGTTCGCCACACGGTGGGTCACTTACCTTAGTCGTCTTTTACGACACCTCGGTAAGAAATAAGGGTGGTCTATTCTAATCAGCCGGATACCACACGGCATTTCTGCAAAAAGGCACTCAATGACTCAACCTACAATTCATCAGTTTATTTGCTTTACTTATTGCCTTTTACGACACTTCGGTAAGAAATTAGGGTGGTCTATTATAGTCAACCGAACACCACACGGTGGGTCGACTTACCTTAGTCGTATTGTACGACACCTCGGTAAGAAATGAGGGTGGTCTATTCTACTCAACCGGACGCCACACGGTGGGTCAACTTACCTTAGTCGTCTTTTACGACACCTCGGTAAGAAATGAGGGTGGTCTATTCTACTCAACCGGACGCCACACGGTGGGTCAACTTACCTTAGTCGTCTTTTACGACACCTCGGTAAGAAATGAGGGTGGTCTATTCTACTCAACCGTTCGCCACACGGTGGGTCGAATTACCTTAGTCGCATAACGACACTTCGGTAAGAAATAAGGGTGGTCTATTCTACTCAACCGGACGCCACACGGTGGGTCGACTTACCTTAGTCGTATTTTACGACACCTCGGTAATAAATTAATGTGGTCTATTCTAATCAGCCGGATACCACACGGTATTTCTGCAAAAATGCAATCAACCTATAATTCAGCAGTTTATTTGCACACACACAAATTGGTCGCAGTTATTAGATTTCGTTGTAAACCAGCCAAGATTTATTCAGCATATGCATGAAATCAACTCTGTTTGTTTAGGTACATTTCTCTCGTGACCTGTATTTACATATTCACCGGAGTAGTTTATATTTATTTGACGGCAAACTTGTAAAGCTGCTGTGATAGGTCTATCACAGCTTTACAAGTTGCTGTGTGACGTGCTACTCTTTCTAGAGGGTCACGAGTTCAAACCCCGGCACCAATGAGTTATTCTATCTTTAATATTCAAATGAGTTAATCTTGTATAATTAATGTATAGAAACCGGCTATACTCACGTGTTATTTTATCGCATGAGCCCGGCTAGTTTCAGTATTCAGTAGAGCTCATGAATAAGAGTCCCGTATGGGCCTGAAACTAGTCGGGCTCATCCGATAAAATAACACGTGAGTATAGCCGGTTTCTATACATTAATTATGAATTCCACTCACGATAGTTTAATCTTGTATGTATATATATATTTTTAATATGTATTTTCTTGTATGTATGTATATTTTTTTTGTAATCTCGGAAGGCATCAACGATTTTCCTGAAATTCAGCATGTAGGGGTTTTGGGGGAGAATAATTGATCTAACTAGGTTTTATGTAAAAAAATAATGTTTTATCCCTGTTTTTGGGAATTAAAAAACACCAATATTTATATTGAAACGAATTTTCGCCATTAACTGTCAAGTCAGTGTAGTTTATTCGGGGAACGGGCAGTCTCGAAAAATGGAAATGCCTAGGATCGTTCCCCAACTTAATAATTATTATTTGTTTTTTTTTTGTAAAAAATTATCGAGCAAGACTTGATCACCTATCAGCTATTTAAAACTTATGTATGTAATTGATAATTGCAATTTATCACACGCTTTTCGGTGAAGGAAAACATCGTTAAACCTGCATTTCTGTAGAGAAATCTGTGGATATGTGCAACCTACCAATCCACGTTGGAGCAGCGTGGTAGGTCTTAGCTCCAACCCTTCTCTCCAGAAACGGAGAGAAGGGTTTGTAATAGGCCGTTACTTTACTTTCTACTTTAAACTTGTAAAAGCGTTGGGCATAGTTTATTAATAACATAGACATAGTGTCTATGGTGAAACGGACAGAAAACAAAATATAATGAATATATAGCTTCGTAATTAACTTCGGTTGCGTGTTCTGTTGTCGCATTGTCGACTGTAAGTTGATAATAGACGGCGCTTTTCAATGTCATCCTATTCTTGTATAATTAATAGGATATATGTATATTCTTCTATAGTCTATATGTAACCCCGGTGTACAAGTAACTAACAATTGCCAGCGAAGATTAAAATAATTTAGTATTTTGATAACCATAGAAACGGTTAAAGTTGGTTAACCTTAAAAGCTAGACATATGCTGTCGCGGACTCTTATTCAGAACTTTCAGAAGGAAACAATTTTGTGATACATGATTTTTTAATAACTTCCACCGTTTACTTAGCGCACGCAAGGGAGGCTTTCAATTATGCCGTGTTCGTAATATTTTTTATTGCTGCTCCTCTCCTATTTATCTTAGCGTGATGTTATATAATCTTTAGTCTTCCTCGATAAATGGACTGTCTTAAACTCAAAGAAATTTGCAAATAAGTCCAGTAGTTCCTGAAATAAGCGCGTTCAAATCAAACAAACAAACAAACTCTTCAATTTTATATATTAGTATAGATAGCCCGTATGACTGTGTTTGGAGGAATAAAAATCTTTCTAATATCAGCCTTTTTTGACCACAGTCAAAACCTAAAAGAAAATACCACAAAAAATCTAAAATGGACCTAAATTTCATAGGTATTTTCAACGCAGTTGGGAATACTGCGATTGCGTCATTCATGAAATGTTTTATTCAAAAAAACCGAATAGCAAATGAGCGTCCATTAGTCGAGCCGCTTTGTACACTTTAATGTTTACAATGACGGTTTCAGCACGATGCTGTTTTGTACAGAATTCCTCCCAATCCTTATTGACTTTGGAATAATGCGGAAAATAACGATTTCCTTCAACATTGAGTCTGATTTAATCAAATATTTTAGTATAGTGACATAGTAGGTATAATGATAGTATTTGTTGTTAACTTGTTAAATTGTTATTGTAAAAGAATTATGTGATATAATATTCTAATATAAAAGGTTGACTAAGCAATAGAGAAATCAGTTATTGCGAAGATCGCAATGTTAAACCGCATTTTGCTGCCTTTTTCGACATATGGGCCTCCTTAAGAACGTACACACTACATGAGATATAGCGTTTTGTTGTACCTATCATCTAAAAGTCAAATATAAATACAGCAAAAGAAAAGAATTATGATATTATAGATAGAATGAAAGATTAATCTTTAATATTTAAATGAGTTAATCTTGTATTCGTATATATATTTCGGAATTTCTGAAACGGCTCCAACGATTTTCCTTAAATTCAGCATGTAGGGGGTTTTGGTTTAACATCAACAAACATAACATCATAACAGAGGCATACATATTGAATTGAATTTTTGCCATAAACTGTGAAGTCAGCGTACCTTATTCGGGGAATGGATGGTCATAAGTAATGAAAATACCTAGGATCGAACCCCATCTACCCTATTACTTTTTTCTTTTTTTTAAGTTTCTTTTCTATTTTGTAAAAAATTACCTATTAAGGCTCGGTCAAGTATGAAGAAAGAATTATGATATAATTTTTAATTCAGGCCACGTAGCTGTGATAGATCAAAGTTTAGAAGAATAATCCTTATGTTGTTTACATATATACCTACCTGAACATATATATGAACCTGAAAATCTTCTAAAAAATACTTTTTTCCAAGAAGAAACATGTTTTTAAATAAAATTCCATAATTAAATTCTGTTATGTTTTAGAAATGATAAATTAGTGGATTCTACTCGTGTTTCTTTATTTTTATAGCTTCTCTCTCAGAGAGAGCGAGATTACTAACTAGTGAGGCCTGCCCTTTGTATATGCATTATTTATTTGGTATTGTATGCTATTTGGTGAAGAAAAACGTTGTGAGGAAACCTGCATATCTCTAGAGAATTATAGTATAAGAATAAGAATGACTTTATTTATGTGGCACATTACAACACCGAAAGAAGAGCAACAAGGTGACAAAAAAAGACAAAATAAAGTATACATAACTTAAAAAAAAGAAACAAACAAAACTCGTGATTTCCCGCTACCGCCTGTACATAGGTCCTTTCTCTACTTACTATGAGATCCGAATAAAAATTGTTACACATAATATCAATTTCTTCATGGCCCGACTGTCTTTTCAATTTTATCTCTAACTGAACATTTTTACTTACACATATTCCGCAACCAGTCGATGAGTTAGTGAATTTTTTTATCGCACTTTATTCGGTTCCATTCACAAATATTAGTTGAAATAGAAAAATCTAGACCGATTTTATATAGAGCAATACTTTTTTACTAAATCTTTCTCCTGCCCTTATCCCACTCCAAGTGGGTTCCGCACATGTTTTAAACATGTCACGTAATTTGACTAGGTATTTTACGACCAGTCGCCTACCCAACGTCAACTAACGTTAATCGCCTTTTACAACACGTCGGTAAGAAATGAGGGTGGTCTATTCTACTCAACCGGATACCACACGGCTGGTCGACTTACCTTAGTCGCCTTTTACGACACCTCGGTAAGAAATAAGGGTGGTCTATTCTACTCAGCCGAATACCACACGGCGGGTCGACTAACCTTAGTCGCCTTTTACGACACCTCGGTAAGAAATGAGGGTGGTCTATCCTACTCAACTGGATACCACACAGCGAGTCAGCTTACCTTAGTCGCCTTTAACGACACCTCTGAAAAAAGGGTGGTCTATTCTACTCAGCCGGATACCACATGGCGGGTCAACTTACCTTAGTCGTCGTCTACGTCACCTCGGTGAGAAGGGTGGTCTATTCTACTCAGCCGAATACCACAAGCCAAATGTCACAGAAGTCCAGCGACAGTACAAAAGAAACTATCATAAACTGCAGATGAAATAAAAATACATTGAAAGTATCAAAACATTTATTAACTCCCTATAAAATTTCCACAACACAACTTATGATATTTATTTGACTTAACACTTACAATATCACAGCGCGACAGACCGGCAGCTAAACAACAAGCAAACAAGAGAAAGCTATACGTCAAATATTTAATGATGCGGCCACACACACGGGTTTTGGCGAGCGTAGAAATCGCGGTCAATAATTCGTGACATCAGTGTATTCGAGCAACAACGAACTTACGAACATTTACGTTTCTTGAACCATATTATAAAACACACTTTGTCGCTTTGTAGTTATTATAGAATTTTATTATAAATAGAATAGAATAGAATTTTAGTAACTGAGTTTTAGTCACTGAGTAGAATTTTATAATACTATTATAAAATTATTTTGATTATATACACGCTGAGCAATATTTCACCATTTTCAATAAATCTTACAATATAATAATTTAATTGTGAATATGTGGACGTAATTAAATATGCCACATCACGGTATTATTTGTGCATACTACGTTTAATTAGAAATCTTAAAGAGCTTTTACGGTATCTATGGAATACAAATGATCAAATTGCGATGTTATACACTTATAAAGTAAATAAATATACACTGGCATCAATTTGCCCAAATATACTCGCGAACTTCAACACTGTTTCTTCCTTTGGCCTTTTATATAAATGAGTATATAATACGCTAAAAACAGTATTTGCTATTTGCTTATATTCGCTCAATGTAGCCGCACCATAAAATATCGCCTTGCAGGATATTTACTTTTTCGACTTACAGCATATAATAAATATTATACATAAACGCTCTACGCAACATTTGTGATGAAATTATAATTAAAATACGCTTAAATAAACACAATTTTTTGAATACGCTAAATATAAGCAATAAATATAAAGGCGAAAGACCAATAACCAAAGAAAAACGACTGCAAATCGGAGCATTTTTTTCTATGCTCAGCAACATCATGAGAATCTTACAATATGAGTTTCATAAAAAGTTAAATGTTTATGTACTTATATAAAGATTATAATTTAATAACAATTTAAAAATTGTATTATATTATATTATAAGTATCTTTAATTATTTCTTAAATGCTAACCTGCACGTGAAAAATTTTGATATGATGTGTTAAAAATATATTTTTCTATTTGAGCAACCAAGATGCTATAACCACTAAGCCAAACGTCTATGCTCAAGACAATAAAAATACAATCGCGATGTTTGCGGCTTAGTTTTGACGGCTGGCTCTGGGCTTATTACAGTTTTTTTGCATTTTCAAATATTAGAGAACTCAAGTTTTCAAATATTAATATTTTGTATAAATAATTATTAAATTATATCAATTTTGCTTTAAAAAGAATTTAAAAGTATGTTCAAAAATTTAACGATATTTTCCGATTTGAGAATTAAAGAACATATTTCTTTGATAAAAATATATTTCAGGACCCAAAAACTCCAAAAAATTAATTATCGTAAAATATATTATACTAAAATATATATACTAACTCGTTCTTTTAATGGTTAACACGCGTTGAGGTTTAAATTTCCTTCAAACATAGAAAACATTTTATAGTCGTTATTTATAACATTATAAATATACATTTTTTTAATAATTCGATTAACAACAAAATAAAATAAATTCGATTAAAAAAAAAAAATTATAATTCCTGTATATATTAAGAGATTAAAACTTACACATGTGAATTATATTTAGCTATTCATAATTTTATTTTTGACTAAAATATCCAAAAAAAAAATGTCCAAATATTTTATTAAAGAAATTTTTGTTACTATAACGCCCTGTATATATTAAACTGAATGTAAAACTTTTTTAAATCATCATCATTCTTAAATCATTTCTTAATCTAAGTTAAGAAGGTAACTATAAAACTTTAAGTATTTTTATATGTTTGTTATTACGTTATATATGTCTTTATTATAAATTAAAAAAAGTTAATTAAATCTTCAAGAAGCGATTTCCTTATTACATTAAAATAGATCTTGTCTATTCCAACATGTATGATATAGTACAAGAGACAGCCATTAAATGTGTATCTTTAACTATTAATATTATTTTCAGAATATTAAAAATATACATTGAATTAAAATATCAACAAATATTTATACATAAAATTATTTTAATTCTCTATTTCATTTTAACACTAATCTCGCGCTAAAAAAATGACATCCACGTTCCACTCAAGTTACTTTAGTTACTCAAGAAACAATGCAATTAAGCATGAAAGATATTTTTGAAGAATGATTTTACAATTTAGTATAAAATTCAACATAGAATAAATAATTAGAGAATCCAATATAAGTCAATTATACTAAATTTTTATTACAAACTCAACTTTTATATTTAATTTAATTATATTTAAAATAATTTAGTTACTATTATTTTAGGAATATTTATTAAGAACATGTAACACGATCGACAAAAACAAATTAAAGACTTTAGGAACAATCTTTAAAACATAATCTCTATCTGATGTCACACTAAAGCACAAAATTAGTTTTTTATACGCTCTAATAATTAATCTATTTTCACATAGACACTTAAAAATAATACCATAGTGGTTTCACTGTAGTTTCTCTAATAATTTAATAAACACTAAAATGTTCAATATTAAGCACAATAATTTATACATCAAGGTTTAAACATCATAAAGTTAAGTTATGTAGATGACATCTATATTTATAAATTTGTTTAACATTGCCACTCAATGATTACGAATCTAATAAAGAGAAGTTGTGACATAAAACAATTTGTACCAATTTATGGTGTTACGTGTATAGCGATGGAATCACTTCATAGAATATATTTATATAGGGCAAAATATAACACAATTTTAACCTGTTTTGTGTGCATTTAATACAATAAATATCTATTTTATGACAGCCGTCTCTAAGAATATAAAGTAAAAAAAAGAAAAGTTTCAATAACATCTTTCTAAAATTAAAAAACTGCACCATTTTTTACCAGCAGATCTGGCTGTGAGCTCTCATTGCAAACAATTTGTCACATTGGAAATATTCGCCTTTCTACTACTAATCCACGTCCAATAACGAGTCACAAAAAATAATGATACTTGTGCTAAATAAAATATGTAAAGTCAACATGCAAGTTTTGGCAGTCGTTTAAAGTTAAAGTATGCAAAAGCTGCTAAAGAATTTGTTTTGAAATGACATATGTTTTCTTCCTACCAACCAATGTCTTTTTATTTAACCGTTGGAACAAAGTTCAAAGAAATATTATTTCTAATGCTTTTGATAAAATCAACATCAAAGTTATGACGGTCGTCTCTTAGACTATAAAAATATAAGCTGCTAAATGCTGTTTCTCAAATGATAAGCCTCAGCTTTCCTCCGGCCAGCCCAAGTCTAGGTGCGAGCTTCACAAGTGATATCGCAAGTTGAGCGGAGTTCTAAGAAAAATGGTCCTTCCTGAGCCGGATAAAATGTTGACGGTGTCAGAATGTACCGGCCCGCCGGTAGACTTTGTAGCTCTAACACTACGAATCCAGATCTGGGACAAATTTATAAGTTATAGTGGTTAACCTTACCTATCGCAGTTATAACTTATATGCTTAGTTTAAATATACATTTGACTGATTTGGGTTATGAGTCTAGAACTAGCAGACAGAGACCGAAAAAAAGAAGGTTATTATTATAGAAACAGTACCATAGAGATTTATTTATAAAATATAGACCGAACAGAAAAAAATTAGAGGATTTTATAGTGTGGAATAGAATTATTAATAGTATTAAATAGGTATAAGGCATATTAGGGATCAAGACCTACCTAAATTGAATCACAATCCAACAGGACCAAATGAGGAAAGGAAGAAAAAGGATAGGATGTTATCAAAAGGTCAATGAAGTTCAGTTTGGACCTCGAGTAGTGAAGTTTTAGCTATATTAAGAAAATGAGTGCTTGCTCAAGCATTTCTCTAGGCACTTCAAAACATCTCTCTTTATCTATCTCCCCCCCCCCTCTATTCACCCCCTCTCTTAACATTTCTCTCTCTCTACTCCCCCCAATCTCTATTCACCTCCTCTCTTAACATTTCTCTATCTACCGCCGCCTCTCTCTTAACATATCTCTCTCTAATTCCCCCTCTCTATTCAACCCCTTTCTTAACATTTCTATCTCTATTTATAACCCCTCTGGCCCCTCCCTTCTCTAGCCTTCCCTCCCACTCAAGGGGTTTTCAGACGGGCCTCTGCGACCTTTTTTGCCTTATTTTTTGTCCAACAAAACCTATTGCCCTAGTATATTATTCTACTGTCTCTGGTTACTCTGGGTACTTTCTGCTGGTTTAACGCACGCGATTAAAGCTTCCAACAGACGAGTGCTTTAACCACGCGGCTTTTGAACACAACTTACTTAAAACGATAATGTACTATAAACCTAAACCTTCCAGAAGAATTAGTTTTTGAAGAATCTTTTAGTAAAAATCGTATAAAAATCCATTCAGTACATTTGGAGAAAATCGATCTATATGGACTGACAGCTTTGGGTACTTTGTTTTATAATACATATAGATAGATTCTGCCTTAGCCATGTGGTATCCGGCTAAATGAATAGTACCACCCTCATTTCTTACCGAGGTGTCGTAAAAGGCGACTAAGATAAGTCGACCCGCCGTGTGGTATCGGGCTGAGTAGAATAGACCAACCTCATTTCATACCGAGGTGTCGTAAAAGGCGACTTAGATAAGTCGACCCACCGTGTGGTATCCTGTTTAGTAGTATAGACCACCCTATTTCTTACTGAGGTGTCGTAAAATAGTAAGGTATTAAGATAAGGAATGGCCGGTCGTAAAAACGCAGCCAAATCCTGTCACAGCGTATTTATAACATGTTAAGCCGACCCCACTTAGAGTGGTATAAGGGCAGGAGGATATATATATTCTGCCTCACCTATACGGTCCAGACGATTCTCTGAGGAATGGTGCTGTAACATTTGGGTCGTCCATTGCCTCGACCCTAGCGTCCAACCCCATCTGATATTGCTTTGGCCCTTTAAGTTCAGCGACTAAATGACAAGGGTTTCGCGATTCGGGCACTGTCACGACGTATTTTGGATTATTGGGGTAGGTTTGGCGATGATTCTCGCAGCCCCCTGCTGTTCTGCCCGACCATTCTCCACGTATCTATTAAGGAGTTTTCATTATTATTTTCAAAGTGTCTCATATAGCATGAAAGACTATAGACTTTTATTAGATAGTACCTTGTTAGCCGAGCCTTTTTCGGTAATTTTTTACAAAAAAGAAATTTAAAAAAAAAGAAAAAATAATTTTAAGGTATTTTCATTTGTCACGACCACCCGTTCCTCGGATAAGCTACGCTGACTTGACACTTTACGGCAAAAATAGTGTTATATATATTCAATTAAATTTTTTGTATCTTTTACCCAAACGATTTGTTTTTTAAATAAAACCTAGCTCGATCTGTATCGATTTTTTTCCTCCCCAAAACCTCCAGCCTGCCGACTTTCAGGGAAATCGTTGGAAATGTTTCCGAGATTCCGAAAATATACATATATACATATCAGATTAGCTCATTTAAATATTTAAGATAAATAATTTTGTACCTAACTTCTTATGATAACGATGTACTCGCCTTAAAAAGTTACCTAGAACTTGCCTTATGAAAAAAAACTATGTTGCAAAATACTATTGGCTTGTCATAATACATAATTAATAAACCATAAAATCTGTTTCGAGAAATGCTGGGCCCGTTAAATTTATTATTAAACACGTAAAGGGAATACGTCAGTTTGTGACAGATTATAAAAAACAGAGTACCTGCCAATTCTCGTCCTTTACACAATACCTAGGCCTAGGATTTATCATTAGGATATAAATGTTTTGGTTTCACAGGTATAAACTACACTGTTCACGTAATTCACTTGTAAAAACTACGCAAGTCACAGTTAGTCGGTCAAACACGTTAAGGGACTGCCGCACGAATGAAATGATAAATGGACCAATCACAACATAGGGCACAGAGCATTAAAAATATAGATTCAAATTCAAATTCAAAATATTCTTTATTCAAATAAACTTGTAAACAAGTGCTTTTGAATCGTCAACTCTACTGCTGGTTCAGAAAGCTGTTCCTACCGAGAAGAACCAGCAAGAAACTCGGTGGTTGCTCTTTTTAAAAAATACAATTCTTAATGCTTGCTTGCTTAATTCTTAATGCTTAAAAAATACAATTCTTAATTAGAAACATTAAATGTAACTCATTTAATGTTTCTATCTTGTACAGGGTCGAACAATATTTATATCCACGCATTTTTATCGTCTAAATAATCCTCAACAGTATAGTAGGTTTTCTGTATCAACCTCTCCTTAATAGATTATGCAACAGTTTCGTTCAGAAATCGAATAACTCACCGTTTTAGTGTATGGGAAAGGCTCAATTTTCGCCATAGAGAATGGGCACGTTGCATACGCTCGCAGAGTGTAGAATATAGTCCGAGACTTCTCATACTGTGAGATGACTAACGTATATCTGTCACAACTACCCTCGCCGACTATAAGCTTGCAAAGATAGTGCGGACTGTTTATCCGTATCCCATCTATATATGGAGACGGATCGTCTAGAAATGTAACAAAATACGTTTAAAAAATAAACACACTTTACACACTCCTTATTACGGTGACTTTACGGATCTCATTTCTGATTTAATCACGTAGTAACGCACATTCTAAACTCATGTTCATTGCATGTCTTATGGAATATTGTTATGAGGTAAATGCGCGGACATTGAAAAAATTTTTGTTACGGTATCCGGCTGAATAGAATAGTACCACCCTCATTTGTTACCGAGGTGTCGTAAAAGGCGACTAAGGTAAGTTGACCCACCGTGTGGTATCCGGCTGAATAGAATAATACCACCTTCATTTCTTATCGAGGTGTCGTAAAATAAGACTAAGACAAGTTGACGTCAGGCAGGCGGCCTCCCTTAAAATACGTAGCCAAAACATGTTTATAACATGTTGTGCTGACCCCACTTTGAGTGGGATAAGGGCAGGAAGATGATGATGATGACTCTTCTACACACTTCTAAGCTATGACAGCGACTTTACGGATCTTCTCTTTTCATTTCTGATTTAATCACCTAGCGACGCACATTCAAAACATGTTCATTGCATTATGTCTTATGGAATATTGTTATGGGGTAAATGCGCGGGCATTGAAAAATTTTTTGTATTACAAAAGGAGCCATACGTGGCATTTACAATTTAAGTCCGCGTGATTCCCTGCGAGAGAAGTTTAAGGAAATAGACATTCTTACATTGGCTTCACATATTTGTAGTAATTTAATTTTTGTGTATAAGAATATACATAATTATTAAAAAAATGGCGATGTATATAATAGACAAAGTAGGAACCGACAAAAGCTTGCGGCTCCTGCTTTGCAAAGTACATAAGTCGTTTGTGGGTTTGGGTATAAGACCCTTCTATAATAAAATTCCGCAATCAATTTTAGCTTTGCCATTACAGCAGTTTAAAAACGGTTACCACACGGCGGGTCGACTTACCTTAGTCGCCTTTTACGACAGCTCGGTAAGAAATGAGAGTGGTACTATTCTATACAGCCGGATACCACAGATGAAATATAACTAGTATTGAGAATTATATTTTTAAAAGAGCAACCGCCGAGTTTCTTCCTGGCTCTTCTTTCTAGGAACAGCTTTCCGAACCAACAGTAGAGTTGATGATTCGAAAGCAATTGTTTACAAGTTTATTTGAATTAAGAATATTTTGAGTTTGAATTTGAATTGTAAGGCCCACGTGTTGAGCTTCTACACCGGATCAACTTTCTAGAAGGTTCCTTTATATAGTCACAAAGAAGTTTGTTAGAGGGTAAGTAAATTTTGCATTTAAATAATAAATACATACACGGGTAATACACTCGTTTCCCGTTCTTGTAAACTAGGAGCGTGATATATTCCTTATTGTCCCGGAAATCGTCGATCTGGGTTATATGTCTGGTCAGTAGGAGCCACACAGCGCCTTTGCCCTGCACATGCAAACTGAATTGCGGGTTCTCTCCAATATTGTATGCGTCTTTAATCGGTCCATTACCAGCATCCCATTTCCTATAAGATGAATCTATGTTATTTACAAGTCAAATTATTTCTAATCTGGAGAATAATAAAACAAAACAACTACTTTATAATAGAGGGGTAGGAGAAGAGAGACCTTCTTTCCAAAAACGGGGAGAGAAGGCATATGCCCAATAGTGGGATAGTGACAGGCCATTATTTTAGTACCACGTTCAATTTTTTTTTATCTCGGATGAAATTTGGCACAGTAACAGTTTTTATAAATATACACGTGTAAATCAGTGTATCACAAAATTTTTACCAAATTGAAATTTTGAACATAAATTGTGAGTTAACCATAAGAGGTAGAGACATGCTGTCGCGGACTTTTTTTTAGTATTTTTGTAGATCTACAATTTTTAGTTAATTATTTTAGTGTATATCTGCTGGTTTACGCAGCACATGCGACTAAAGTTCCAAGCAGGCGAGTTTTTTACAAACCGACCCGACCTCTTCAAATACATAACACCGTACTGTACTATTAATTTAAACCTTCCGGAAAAATTGCACTACCAATGACCAAAAACCGTACAGTAGATTTTGAGAAAATCGATCACATTCAGACAGACAGCTTTCGGGGTTTTTGTTTTATATTAAGTATAGATATAGATATATAGGTTGGCGGACTATGATTTTCGGCTAAAGAGAAAAAAAGACTCACTGATGTATACAGTATGTGAATTTGAATAATTCCGGATTCCAATTCAAGTAGAAAACGTCGAAAAACTTGAGTATACTGGAATAGTCTATCCAGAACACGCCGTTGTCGTACTGCGCGGCGCTGTCTGGATCGTAATTGAGTTGCGCGCGCAAATCCGACGTCCAATGTATAGTATCCAATTCGCTGTAGTTCCCTCGCCAACGCAAATGCGACCAAGGATTTTTGAGTTTCAACAATTTAACACCCTGCAGATGTTTCCTTATTTTAAATCGTTAATTTAAAAAACAAATGAGGAAAGTGGAAAAAATAGTCACTCAAGACTTTATGCATGCAAAAAGCCTGTTAATTCAACAGGAATAGAATGATACGAATATGCGCGTAAAGTTTTGAATAAATATATACAAGATCATCATCCTCCTGCCCTTATCCCACTCTAAGTGGGGTTGGCACAACACGTTACAAACATGCTGTCACATGATTTGGCTGCGTTTTTACGACCGGCCGCCTGCCTGACGTCAACTTACCTCAGTCGTATTTTACGACATCTCGGTAAGAAAGAGAGTGGGTTATATTACTAAACTGGATACCACACGGTGGGTCAACTTACCTTAGTCGCCTTTAACGACACCTCGGTAAGAAAGAGGGTGGTCTATTTTACTCAACCGGATACCACACGGTGGGTCAACTTACCTTAGTCGCCTTTTACGACACCTCGGTAAGAAATGAGGGTGGTACTATTCTATTCAGCCGGATACCATACGGCGTGAATAAATATATACAAATAAACTCATCTAAATATTAAAGACTAGCGGCAGGCTTCGGCTTTGCACGGGTATAAAATATACAGCCGGGTATTATAAAATATATATAAATATATAAAATAAATATCACTCAGTGACAAAAAATGTATAGGCATTCGGCGCGCTGCCGCAATCGCCCATGCATTTTAAATCTGTTATTACAGTATTTCTCTACTCCATATTGAATGTTATTTAAAAAAATCTCTATCTATTAAAAAAAACCGCATTAAAATCTTTTGCGTAGTTTAAATATTTAAGCACACATAGGGATATAGGGATATATTGACAAGTGGACAGATAGAAAGAGTCTTTGTTTTATACTATGTAGTGATGCAAATGTTTGTTCGAAATTGCGAAGTTTGGATGTATGTTTGTTAGTTTATGAATAACATATAGGCTATAGAAATCCTGTTAATTCTACAGGAAAAGAATGATACGAATATACGGGTAAAAGTTTCCAAAATTCAAAAGAATATACTTATATATACGACTATATATATATGATTAACTCATTTAAATATTAGACTAGCAAGCTCCGGCTTCACATGGGTATAAAATATATAGCCTATATCACTCAGTGAAAAAAAAAAATTAAAACAGTAGTTTTGATTTATTCATTACTGTCCGTGGCAAACAATTTTCTTTCCCTATACCAAGAAGATTTCCTGCTATCTTTGGAATATCTAAATTCATACAGTACATTTTTACTTATTTACTTTTACATTACAGAATGTCTTTAAACAAACTCTTGAAAGAGCGACATAGCTGCAAAAGTCGAAGTGTTATAGGGCGAAGCGCGGCGTCCTCACGGCCTTTTAAATCTGTAATATCTCCGAAAATGTTCACTTAAATTACATGCTGTAAACGGCCATATTGATCTATATTAAATCAACTATTTATTTAAGGTACTTAATTGGATAAGGATTAATGCTGTATTGTTTAAAATTGCTTCGAAAATAAGTCATTATTTCTCGTAAAAAGTAAATGACAAAAAATGCTATTATTGGTTATCCATAAGAGATAGACATATACCATCGCGGACTTTTCTGTAGACCTTTTCAAGGTGTACAAATGCTTAGTACATTATTTTGATAAATCTCGCAGGGTTCAGCCTGCGTTTGCAATGTAAGCGAAAAAAAAATGTAATTATTTACGACATCATATTAGAAACCTCAAAAATTACACTATTTCTCTACTCCATATTGAATGTTATTATACATATAAACTTTCCTCTTCAAACATACTATCTACTTAAAAAAAAACCGCATCAAAATCTGTTGCGTATAGGACATCTGAATAGGGACATGGGGACAGACACATAAAGAGACTTTTTGTTTTATACTATGTAGTGATACGTAAAAAAAATGCTCTAGTTTCCATAAACAAACGACTCAATAATGAATTATGAGTAATGTCGGTATTGCTGCTGAAATGAATGGATATTTACACCTATTCCTAGTCGAAATCAGGTGTTTTTTGAGTTACGCCACCATTGCAGCCAATTAGCGATATATCTATACTCACATTGACAAGTCGCACGTCCAGTACTGCGTACGCGTGCGTAGCCACCAAGCCGGTCCTCTCAGCCTCCGCATCATCTAAATTCCCAGTAGCCACTGTCGCCAGTACATCACCTCTCTCCAATCTGGTCCTAATTGTATCGTATAACGCATCTCCGTTAAAATCCGCCTCGCCCTCTCGTATCGCACAACGCTCTGGTATCCAACCCGTAAGTGCGTGCAAATCTATATTCTTACGATAAAAATGATTAATTAGACGTTAAATTACGAAACTTCATAGAAAAGTTCCATTACATTTATAGTGTACCGGTCTTATTCATAAAAATAGCTTATAGAAGGTTTTAGACACGTTTCAGTTAAAATGTTCTATAAGCTTATAAGACGTTCCATAAAATTGTTTATTATTCATAAACCTTCTATAACTGATCTAGCTAAAATGCGTTTATAAAGCCGAATGTTGCCATTGTAAGGGAATCTGGCTTCCAATTGGCCGATCACACCGAATTCGCCACAGATAATATGCGTTTACATACCGAATAAGTATAACCATAGACATTATTACGGACTAAAAAATATTTTATTGTCTACGTCTCGGGGTCGCCTTGCACATAGGGAGTTTTTCCCTTTAATTTAATATATTCGTATCAAAATAATCGACTTTGTTCTCACTATTTGAAAAGTTATTTTTTAATATTTATAATTAATAAGAATAAAGGCTAATTAAAGTGGATAACTACCAATAAATACCCTGTTATCAACAACCTATTTTGCTTTTATTTTGTCTTTTTTTATTTAAAAAAAATCACCAAACATGGCTCCCAGGTACTAATTATATACTTACGCTATTCGATCCGGGGAAGTCGTATCCACCCATAACTTTCATGTACGCCTTCTCTAGCATCGACACCCAGAATTCATTCTTATTGCTAGAATAAGAGCACAAAAGTCGCCCGTACTTGCTGTACGGCAAACGGTCATCTATTATCACCTGAAAAGTAACGTTTAAGGTTTAAAATACCAGTACTTAGGTGAGCCTTACTCGGTAAGAAAAAAAATGTGATAAAAAAAAAGAAAGAAAGGGACTCGATCTAGTAGTAGTATTTGTACTTCTTTAAATCAAATTCAAAAATAAATTCAATATATTCCTTATGCAAGAAAACTTGTAAACAAGTGCTTTTGAATCAACTCTACTGCTGGTTCGGAAAGCTGTTCCTACCGAGAAGAGCCAGCAAGAAACTCGGCGGTTGCTCTTTTAAAAATATTATTCTTGATACTAGTTACATTTAGTTATTACTGTCTTGTACAGGTTCGAAAAGAGCCATACCTATACATTCTTATCAACTTTAGATTCCTCAACAGTATAGTAGGCTTTCTGTATCAGCCTCCCTTTAACAGTGTTTTTAAACTGCTGTAATGACAAAGCTATTTAGTCCGCTTGTTCCCCACTGAGCTATTACAACTTTACAAATGACAGAAAAATTAACCTTTGTATTCTATTTATAATTTAGGAGTTTATCAATGACTAAAAACAGGGAAAAAACGACATTTTTTTAAATAAAACTTAGCTAGATCGATTTGTCACCCCTGAGGCCGTACATACTGAATTTCATGCAAATCGTTTGATTATATTTATACAAGATTAGGTCATTTAAATATTAAAAGTATTACGCCATTGCATATTATATAACGCGACCCGCTTCTGACAAATTTAAATATATAATTATAACAACAAATACATAGAAATATCTAGGTTAGAAAAGGGGGGAAGGATATAAAAATGTATGCTAACCTTTCTCCTAACTCCATTAAGATGTAACTTGACCATATATTTGCCGAAGGGATTGTATACGGGCTGCTTGTTTTTGTTCTTTGGATATATAATTGATGTGATGATTTTTTTATTGAACCTTCTCTCGTATAACGCACTAACAGCCAATGAAGCAACAAATGAGCAATCTGATACTATCTGAAAGAGGAAATTGTGCCTTGAACTGTAGCTTGCAAGAAAACCCCGGCGATGTCTGTCATGTGGGTGTCACTCAATAACCATAAACCAAACCAAACAAAAGGTAACTCATTGTTTCTCCTATTCACACCATTTAAACAATAATCATAAACCTTAAGAAAGAAAAACTAATTTATCGTTTCTCCTTTTCACACCAGTTTATTTATTTTTGTCCTCCCATTAAAATTGTTATAACACATGATTTATTATATTAATATCTCACAGATAATTAACTAACAGTATGTCACTACACATCCACTCTCATCCGCGGCTCTCGTGTCACTGACGTGATGCGCTTGGGACAATATATGGTTTCCTTTATATTAGTATCAGTATTTTCGAGCATTATTTATATTGTAAGAAACTCTAGTATTCGAACTCGATAAGGATATGAAAATAATCAATATGAAATTCATACATTAATTGTTTATTTTTCTTTACTTTAAATGGTTTTTTTTTAATTGTCATTCTTATTTAAAATATGTCCAAATTGCTGCATTGCATTTGCATTTGCTTTGCAATTGCTGCATTGCATTTGCATTGCATTGATGCTGCAACTTATCAATCCACAAAACTCTCTTTTCCCGAAACTCCCATTCTATTTGTAGTCCCCAATTCCAATAAGTTTGTCTTTTCTATGATATCGCGCCTTGTTTCTGTTACCATATTTAAAAACCATGACATACGTATGTCATGACATGGGTCTTTGACATATTCTATTTTAATATTTTTTAAACGTGGTGAAGGTTTGTGCATGTGTTTTTTACGAATCCTGCATGTATCAGGTATGATAACCGATTGTCCACTCTACATTTAGCATTATATATATTTTCTATTTTACTTCATCGCGGATTATAGCAAAATAATTTTACTATTACTTTTATACTACGCTTGTATTAATTCCAGGTAATAAATAAAAAATTTAAAATAAAACTGAATCAATGAACTTACAGTCTGTTTAATACTGAAACAGTCCACTTGATCGCCCACAATCATTTTAGGGTCTGTAGAAACTTCATGAGGCCGTATCCAACCTTCAAACTCCTTTGCCTGTTTTGAAGACAACTGAAGTTCACTAGCTCTATCTTCAAAGGGTATAGCGTATTGAAACTTCTCAGATAAATCTATATCCATGAATGGTAGGAAGCAATTGTTGTTTATATTAGATGTCATACGTAACACTTCCTTTTCCTCTTCAGTATAAGATTGTTTGCCGGTGACTTTTAAATGAACACTTTGCTCCCTTTGAAGTTGTGCTCTGCTAGGAGATGTTGCTGTTGAAATTATATACTTTAAGTACAATCATCCCTTTATCCCACTCTAAGTGGGGTAAACACAACATGTTACAAACTATTGCAACATGATTTGGCTACGTATTTTACGACTGGCCGCCTGCCTGACATCAACTTATCTTATTCGTATTTTACAACACCTCGGTAAAAAATGAGGGTGGTCTATTCCAGGGCTTCTTAAACTGTGGGTAGCGACCCCCAGGGGGGTCGCGAGACTACTGAAAGCAAAAGGCGTCGCAAAGATCTGATACTTTTCAATCATTATTGATACAACTACATGGCTGCAGCTGTCCTTTAAAGAACATTTCTAACAAAGATTTATTGATATTTCTCCTCCTAAGTTCCTTCATTACCCCTTTTCATTAAATTTAATTAAATAGATTTTATTAAATTTATGATTATATATTTCATTATATGGAGGGGGTCGTTTAAAATTTCCTAAGCTTGAAGGGAGTCGCTATATAAAAAAGTTTATGAAGCCCTGGTCTATTCTACTCAGCTGGATACCACACGGCGGGTCGACTTACGTTAGTCGCCTTTTACGACACCTCGTTAAGAAATGAGGATGCGCGCAAAATTGCATTTATCAATTATTATATGTTTTTAAAATTGATGTGCGCCTGCCCAAGAATTGAACTCGTGACCCCCTCAAAAGAGTCGCACGTTCTCACCGCTTGGCTATCACAGCTTATATAATATACTATACCCTTAATGAGACCGGCCATTAATAAATTTTCGCGCACGTTAGGTACTGTTAAATATACATGAGTTTTTTGTTTAAGTTAACTCCATCCTGTTATAAAATTATTCCATTCACCAAAGCTTGTCTTTAAGACTTTTATTGCCGTGTTTCATTAGAAAATAAAGGTTTATTGTACCTCTATGTAGGATTTCTACAAATAATTCATTATCTTCCTGCCCTTATCCCACTCTAAGTGGGGTCGGCACAACATGTTATAAACATGTTGTCATATGATTTGGCTACGTATTTTACGACCGGCCGCATACCTGACGTCAACTTACCTTTGTCGTATTTTACGACACCTCGGTAAGAAATACAGTGGTCTATTCTACTCAGCTGGATGCCACGCGGTGGGTCAACTTACCATAATCGCCTTTTACGACACCTCGGTAAGAAATGAGTGTTGTCTATTCTACTCAGCCGAATACCACACGGCGGGTCGACTTTCTTTAGACTTAGCCATACAAAGTTCACAAAAAAATACGTTACTGCCTTATATGCTATAATAAAAAATACTTTCCTATACATCATATTATTTCATTAGCAAAAATTAAAGAGTCATTTACCAGGCTTCCTCGTTTCATTAATAGACAGTGCATCAATTTTTTTTATCCCCTTTATCTCTTCGGCCCTGTCCAATGCTTGCATCGCCAATCCATTTATCGTGGATTTTATATCTGGATTGCTGACTTTCTGAAATTATGCTCATGAACTAAAATCTATGGTAATGAATAATTTATAGAATTAGGCGTTATTTTACAGAGGTCCAAAATACAAAACTAATGAAAATATTATTTTGCGGGACGAAACAATTGTTGAGATTGTGGTGGTGAATGTGTGTTGTTGCGTTATCGGTGCCGGGTATGGCGGGTGCAAGTTTTTGACAAATTCTGCATGTATCAGGTATGAGAACGAATAATACACTCTAATATTAGCATAACATATATTTTCTTTTATCTTGGATTATAGCAAAATATTATTTTCATTATCTATGGTAATGAAATTTAAAAATGGAGATTGATAGCTTACATATGTAACCAGAATTTTGATGAGTTATGCAAGAATTTCTATATTATGTTTGCCTTCACCATAAAGCTCGTCATAATTGTCAATATATATTTTGCAAATATGATTTTATATACCCCATTGGTATTCAATGGTTCCGCATCCCAGGTGTTTAAAGCACTAAGTCACTGATCGTAAATAAATCTATACTTAATCTATACATATGTATATATATAAAACAAAGTCCCCAAAAGCTGTCTGTCTGATTTTTGTACGGTTTTAACTAAAAGACGGTGAAATTGTTTCAAAACGTTTACTTTAATGAACATTTCCGTTATGTCTTGAAGATGTCGCGTGTTTGTTAAAGAAACTCGCTTACTGGGAGCTTTACTCACGTGCGATGCAGAAATACACTAAAGTAATGTATTGGACTCTAATACATAAGTTTCTAGTATTTACTCTAGTAAGAGTATTGTAGATCTACAAAAATACTACAAAAAAGTCAGCGATAACATGTCTTTATCTTTTATGATTTATTCACAACTACTTTTATGTTCAGATTTAAATTCGATTCGTTCCCGAGATTCGAAAAATATTTCTACATACATACATACAAGATTAACTCGTTTAAATATTAATGATAAATCAAATTCAATTTTTAATTTATCTTTGATTTATCAACTCATCAATCTAGATTCTAGAAGTACTACATTTACTTGTTATTATCATTATTATTTGAAATTAAAACAATTATTATTTTTTTTAAATCATCATACGTCACACACATACAAAAATATTTCATATTTTAATTTAATTTATACAATTAGCACTCATTACAATATGTATATGAATTAATTACACACATAATTACCTCATTATTATAATCAAATAAGCCAACTGTGGAAATAAGGTTTTTTATGAAGCATTTCCTAATTTTGTTATTATTATATACAATTTGATATACCTAATTCTTCTTCCTGCCCTTATCCCACTCTAAGTGGGGTCGGCACAACATGTTATAAAAAAAAAAGTTGTCACATGATTTGGCTACGTATTTTACGACCGGCCGCCTGCCTGACATCAACTAACCTAAGTCGTATTTTACGAAACCTCGGTAAGAAGCGGGTGGTCTATTCTACTTGACCGGATACCACACGGTGGGTCAACTTACCTAAGTCGAATTTTTCGACACCTCGGTAAGAAATGAGGGTGGTACTATTCTATTCCGCCGGATATCACACCGCGTAATTTGATATACCTAATATTTGTTCTTAATATGTTAAGTGCTATGCTAATTTTGCATGGCTTGCGGTACTGGTAAAAATTAAATTCGCAATGGCAGTAATTAATTATTTCCGCTGGTATTATATTTATAATCTAGTTATTTTATAAAAGCATTAAAAATTTACTTAAATTATGAATTTCTAATAAT
The DNA here is from genome assembly GCA_029227775.1 of Morpho helenor. Taxonomy (NCBI): domain Eukaryota; kingdom Metazoa; phylum Arthropoda; class Insecta; order Lepidoptera; family Nymphalidae; genus Morpho; species Morpho helenor. Next base: position 2,221,574 of record JARGCU010000044.1, read on the forward strand.
CTTGGTCTGTCACAGAGAAATTTTAAAAAAACCATTCTTCAAGCAAATATAGGGTTGCATATTAAAACTGAAGTAAAGAAAAAAGGTTTACAGGATACCTCTACCAATAAAAAGTATTGCAGAAAATTAACAAAATTAACTTACATTTAACTATTCTTCTTAACAAATTTCTATGAATACTTATGTCAATGCAAATATTATTCAGAGATAATCTTATATAAGGCCTGAGTAAGAATCTTTTAGACATTGTAGGTAATGGAAAGCTATATTGTCAGTATATATTTACATACATAACTTAGAAATTAGAAGAGCTAATAATAGAATACTGCAGTTCTAAACTATATAACAAGAATATCACACAAAAAGACATGTGGTTCATCCCATAAACTCCAAAAAGATTGTTCAAAAACAATAAAAAATACTAACTAGAGAAGACTATATGTTATGGAAACTTCTTGAAAATACTAACAGTGATATCAATCAAAAATTAATTGATAAATCAAATTATGCTATCTTATAAAAAAATAAAATTTGCAAATAATTGCAATGTCACTTCATAACATAGTTGAAGTATTGTGTAAAAGAATTATTGTGTGTATGATTATTTTTTGAATTTAAACTATTGTGAGTAGTATTCATAGTTAATGTATAGAACCGGCTATACTCACGTCTTATTCTATCGGCGTGCGTGCACAAACTTTATCCGTGCATGCGATGACGAAGACCAGAGCGACAGGGAACACTTGGAAGAGGCGCGACCACCGCCGCCACCGTGTCCCCCCGCACCCCCGCCACCCACGAGTCGCGCCCAGCGAGCTGCGGGACGCAGTTCCCGCCGCGATAATGTCGTGTAAAGAGCTCATGAATAAGTGCCCCGGATGGGTTCGAAACTAGTCGGGCTAACCCGATAGAATAAGACGTGAGTATAGCCGGTTCTATACAATAACTATGAATACTACTCACGATAGTTTAAATTTAAAAATTATTCTATCAGGTTAACCTGACTAGTTTCGAACCCAACCGGGGCTCTTATTCATGAGCTCTTTACACCGGCCGCGATAACGTTGGGTTCGAAACTAGTTGGTAACCCGATAGAATAAGACGTGAGTATAGCCGGTTCTATACATTAACTGTGTGTATGATTATGTAAAAAACTCATCTACCATTATTAATTTTGATTAAATTGAGTACAAGTTTTTATAGTCAAGCATTTTAGAGTAATTTATTACACACTGTACTTACAACGCTCACAGCCAATTCAACCGCCTGAGTGTACAACTGTAAAGCTAGGTCTTGTAAATGAGCTTCATCTGCATCCAGGGCTTGTTGCATCAGGAAGTAACATTTTTGCATGATACGCTCACTTTCCTCTTGTTGGGCGCTTTCTGTAGATTACAAGTAATAAATAAATAATACATGTATTGGACACTTACACACTAGGCTGAAACAACAAATTAATTTATAGAAAATGTTGGTCCTTGACGGGAATTGAACCCGTGACCCGTGGAGCTGAAGGCAGGGTCTCTACCCACTGCGCCAACGGGCCAGTCAAAGTAAAACAAGATAAAATATTACTAAGATTTTTTTATAAGGATATGATACAAAAGTAATTATAAAATTATTTTGCTATAATTCACGATGAAATAAAATAGAAAATATATATATCTCTAAATGTAGAGTGGACAATCCGTTTTCATACCTAATACATGCAGGATTCGTCAAAAATACATGCACAAACCGCCACCACAATACACAAGCACTACATACGTTCACTATCACAATCTCAACAATTATTTCGCACCGCAAACGAAGCATCATCAGGAGATAGATTCCACAACAAAATCACAGCAAAGCAATAACCAAATAAGCTTAGTTATATACACATAATGATAGGATACTTTTAAACTCTATAATTTAACACTGATCTATTCTATAAGTGGGAGAGAGACAGACTACCTCCACATTACTTCAATACCCATTGAAAGGTTAACATATCTTTAATATGATGATTTTTTACAAAATTTTCTAGCACCACACAGAGGCAAATTTTGAATAAACATACTGGAATCTTTCTTGTTCGCGAAAATTAAACCAGATGATCATAATTCACTTCAAATTAATGTTTATTAGGTTAGATAAAAATCATACAGCATTAAAGTCAGTCGAGTATAATAAAGTTTGAATAAGGAACAATAAATATGGTAGAACACTCCGAGAGAGTGTGAGTCATCACATTACCGCAATGGTTTTTTGTTGTGTGCATTACGTTTTATGGAGCATAAATTTATATTTTTATAACGCTCACCTTTTTGTTCATGTAAAAAAGTTGCCCTCTCCAGATACTCTTTGACTTTTTCTCGTAAATCAGCCTGTCTCTCTGGCGACACATGACTGCATACCCTGTCGAGCAATCTAGCAGCGGTTCTGTAACATTCAACAGCTTTGTCAGTTTGTCCAGCCTGGTCAAATGTAACTGCTAAAGACGCTGCCTCAGTAGCGTTAAAAATGTCGCTCATGATGGAATAAAATTAGTTATAATATCAAAACCATTTGCATTTTTTAAAAACAAACAAACTTGACCACTAATGATTGACACACAGATCACAGACTAATGAGTAATGACCATAGATTACCTAATGACAGACTACAGTGGTCAGTGGATATAAAAGATTACAGATAATTTAGTTAGCAATCTATGATTACAGATAAGTTAGTGAGCACTGCAACAGATTAAATAAATTTTAAAGATATTCGGCAACTCTCAAATTTAAATTGTCTTTTATTCAAAAAACAATTCTCGACAAAACGTGCTCATGTTAACTTTAGGCAGCATAAAAACTCGCCGGTTTTTCTATTCTAAAAAAATGGACATAAATAGTTTTATTCTTGGTTTAATGAACTAACACAAAGTTTCATCGACACGTATTGTATTATTCATATAATCATCAACTAAATGAATAATACAATACGTCATACAATACTATATGAATAATCAACCTACTCAGATTAGATAGTTGTTATGGCAATGCTAAAATTAATAGTTCAATTAATCATAATTATTATCAAAAAATGTACAGTAAAAAAACATACTTAATATTATTTTTATTTATTGGACAAAAAAATTTAATGTTTTAAAATTTAAATACACAAGAAATTCCCTAAGGAAAATCTATATAATAATTTATATGGCAAAATAACGTTCGCTGGCTCAGCTAGATAACTATAGAATTATTTCCCTTCGTGTTATACAAAACGTATTTTTTTAAAAACCACTACATAACCATAGACAATTAACACATATTAGTCTATGTACTAGTTTTTAATCTATGGTAGTTTTAGTACAATAGAAATAGGGAAGTGATTTTTAAAAGACATTTTCTTCTATTTTAATTTGCATATTACAAACTTAAGTTTTTGTTATAAAATTTATGTGTGTTCTTTGAAACAAAAACATTAAAAATGGCATCGGAAATTCTAACATCCTCAGGAACAGATATTCGAGAAAATTTGGTGATTATGTGTATTATTTATTTACTATATTAGATATTAATATTTAGACGTTTAATTTACAATTATGTATTAGATCACATGAATTTAATTTTATTGAAATGTGAACAATTTTTCTATCTGTTTATCTTTAAAGTATGTTTTGCATTATTTTAAGAAATTATCTAAAAAGCTCTTTAAAAGCTATCCATATATAGTATCAATATAAAATAGCATTATATAACAATAAGTCCAAATTATACCTGATATATCTAAACATGTTTGGAGTACAAATATTTTATTCCATGTTCTATAGAAAGCTACCTTAGGTTGAGCATAAAAAGGGTTGTGTTGAGTCTATAATGGACAAGATCATAATGCATATTTAAATCCAGCAATGTAAGTTCATGAGTACATAATACTCTATTGAAATAAAATATATATTCAAGTATTCATTGAGGACTTTGGAACTTACACTTACATACATTTTATACCAACTAAATTTACATCATAGTAAACTGTTTACATCATATGTGTAATGTAATTCATTAATGATATATGTATTATAATATATATAATTGTAAATATCTGTGTAATATTAGTATTTAATTGTGTGTTTTATAGTTTATTATGCACTATACCCGATCACATAGTATTCTACTCTCACCAAAGGTTGTCTGTGAGAGATCGCTTTAGCGATAAGACCACCTTTGCATGCTTGTCCTATTTTAAGTTCTTATATACCCAGAATTCTCTAGAGAAATGCAGTTTTTTGCATAATGTTTTCATTCACTGAAAAGCATGTGTTTGCAATTGTCAGTTAGCATTATCATGTATTAACAATACAATTTATTGGTGCCTACCCAGGGTTTGAACCTATGACCCTCTCAAGAGAGTTGCACGATCTCTTCACTGGACTACTGATAGTAGTAGATAGTATATGGGCCACTATAACAAAACTATTTTTTTTTATGATTCTGGGCCTCCTCTAGAATTTCTTATAATTTGTGGCCCCCATTAAAGTTTGCTTTACCACTCTTATAATAATAATAAGCCTTTATTACTGATTTAAAGTTACTGTACAATATATGACATAGATTTTTGGTAAGTCGCACACCTCTTCCACTCGTCCCTGTCTTTCACCATTTTCATCCATAGAACACCAGCAATTCCGTGCAGTTTGTCAGCCCATCTTTTGAGCTGTCGACCTCTTTTCCTTTTAATATGGTATATCACTGTTGTAGATGGTAGAACAAATAATTTTATTATTACTCTATAAAATAACATAACAAGTATTTAAAAAGAACATCCTGGAAATTATAATATATATCTATAAATTATTTAAACTCGAGTGACAGAATGGAATGTTAATCATATATTTTTTTAGTAGTTTACCTTGAATGCCATTTATTTCCATCTCAAGGCTAGTTTTTACATTAAATTTATGTGATTTGTTCTTGAAATTCTATTGAGAATATTATTAACAAACTACACAAAGAGATTTAATTGAATTCTTCTAAAAAAAACCAATTCAATTTGTGGGGGAAAATTTTTTCGTCTGTCATGTTAATTTTTCTTTTATATTTGAAGTAAAAATTTTACTTCTGTTCTAAATATTGAGAAGTACCCAACAAAAAATTAAGACTATTTGAAAAGTTATTCCAAAAATATTTATAACATTATTACATTTAGTCAATGCTTGGTGTTTCTCTACGTGATCAAATCGTAACGAGGAGATTTGTAAAAGAATCAAATTTGCCTATATAGCTTGGTTTGGAGCAACCTGAAGTGGCTTTGTGTGAGGCATATCTTTGTCTGAACCAATGTCCATGAAGTTTTGCATAATTATTACTTATACACTGGAATAACATATAGGCTATAGAAAACCTGTTTATTCTTCAAAAATAGGATGACATTAAAAAACGCCATATATTATTGACCTATCACACAACAATAGTCCACGTGAACGAAGTCGCGAGTAAGCTAGTAAAGATATAAAAAACTGCACCAAAAGATTATAAAATCTTTAGAATTAAAAAAAATTTAATCATTATCTTAAATGCATTTGTATAAACATTAAAGTTAAATATGCGCTGTAATTCTTATCGCTAAATTGATTTCCTTCAATTGACCTCTTCTGAATAATCTGAGGTTAAAAGAATGTTTTAATTTGTCGCAACAGTTCATTGAAGATTACTGGGGTCAAAAAAAGATGCAAAAAAATTTAGTGAATTTTTTTTTTCTTCTTGTGGTGCCTCTCCGATCATCGAAGGTCGGCAGTCAGGAGTGTATATTTACGTTTATTTTTCGCAAGGTAAAAAAGCTTGATAGCACTCGTGATTCCTGTCCCGGATGTTGCGTAGCCAGGATTTCTCTTCTTCCAGCTACTTTTCCCATCATAATCAGTTGAAGAAGTTCATACCTCTTGTGCCTAAACACATGTCCCAAATATGGCACTTTTCTGACCTTGACGGTATTCAAAAGTTCGCACTTTGGTATTTCCACATTGGAAACTTTGTGAGTCCAGCTTATGGCCAACATTCGTCTATACGCCTACATCTCGAAAGCCTCTATAATACGTTAATTTTTTTAGTACTTGCCAAATGTGCGCGGGCATCGTATATATATTATGATATAATACGTTTTATAAGCTGTGGTAGCCCAGCGGTAACACCGTGCGTCTCTTTCGAGGAGTTTTTCAGTTAAAACTTGTGTCTAATTGATAATTGCAATTTATCACACGATTTTCGGTAAAGGAAAACATCGTGAGGAAACCTGCATGTCTCTAGACAATTCTGGAGATGTGTCTAACCTACCAATCCGCATTGGAGCAACGTGGTAGGTCTTAGCTCCAATCCTTCTCTCCAAAAAACGAAGAGAAGAGGCCTATTCTCAGCAGTGGGATAGTAACAGGTCGCTACTTACTTACACTTTATAAACTGCCTATATGAAACAAATCCTGTTACGCGTCTGTCTTCATGTCTATTCGCAATAAACTATCTGAACGGACTTTATAGGCAATTTTCATTAATAAACAGAATGATACACGGCAGTCAAGCCGCCTGGGCAGCATCATCAAAAACGCTGTCAAACCCGTTTGAAATATAATATATAAAACTAGCGGCCTGCCCCTGCTTCGCACGGGTATAAAATATGTATCCCATGTCAGTCAGTGTAAAAAAATGATTAAAATTGATCCAGTAGTTTTGATATGGCGCTGTATTTAAAAAATGATTTTCCCTATTTTCCCGCTTTTCTATTGAAATTTTTCCTAGATTTTCGTTGCCATAAACCTCACGGAGCCCGAGACCTTTCCAACGAATGCAAAACCGTGGAAATCGGTTCGTGCGTTCTGGAGTTATATCGTCAGGAAGGAAAACCCGACTTATTTTTATATAGTAGATTAGTCGTAATATCTCTTATAAATTCAAATTCAAATTATTCTTTATTCAAATAAACTTGTATACAAGTGCTTTTGAATCGTCATTTTATAACATATTTGCTAAATTATTACTAGGAATTTTCTAGTGTACATTATAAAAAATAGATAGTGGCCGTTTCTCAAACCTACTGATTATTATTCATACAACCTTCAATCGCGTAATATTCTTTACGTTTAAGCATATTTCTAACATTAAATTAAACCTTTTTGTAGACAAATCTGATACGGATTTCGTATTTTTCGAATTTTATTGTAAATGCGAATACCAAAACTTCTATAGTTGTATTTTATATATTGATCTTGTAAGATATTATTGGTAATATATCATTATTTTTGTCGGGAACGAAATAAGGGTGAAAAAATAAGGGTGGTGCTATTCTATTCAGCCGGATACCACGCGTCTTTTTAAATCGTGTATATCAAGAGTTTATCGAGTTGAAGTTAATAATCTGATAGAAAAATCCATATTCATTCGAATGGACCAGGGGTATGTTAACGCTCCCTGGTATGTAACAAATGAAGACATCCATCAACATCTCCAGGTTGACTTTGTAAATAAAGTTATAAAAAAAGTATTCTGAAGAGATCAGAGGCTACATCATCATGTAAACATCGAGGCTATCCAGCTTCTCGATATTAAGGGACTAGTGAGAAGACAGTAAAGGACAAAGCCGAAAGGCGAAACAATTGTTAAGATTGTGGTGGTGAATGTGTGCAGTGCTTGTATATTGTTGTGCCATCGGTGTCGGGTAGTGCATGAGTTCTTACAAATTCTGCGTGTATCAGGTATGAGAACGAATAGTACACTCTACATTTAGCATTACATATATTTCCTTTTATCGCGGATTATAGCAAAATAATATTCTCATTACTTTTGTATTATGGACCCCCGCAAAGTAACGCCTAATTCTATAAATTATTTAGTGTAATATAGTGACAGTGTAGTGTAGTGTTAGTACTGAAAAAGAACACAAGAACAAAATGTATTCTATAGTAAGAAAGACTAAGATAAGTCATTGGACCTGTTCTTAGATAAAAGTTAATTTATAAGTTAAGGTTAAAATTAAGTTTCTTATTTGCTTTAAGGCTAGATTGTGACTACAATAAAGTACCTCCATAGTGAAATTTAATAATAGGGAATAGACATAGGTAGTTCTTGACTCGTGCGAATTTCTCACGCTTGTGATAAGACTCCCTATACATAAACGATATCTTGAGACAAGATTACACAACGTGACACAGCATTGGCACAAGTAATAATAATATTTTGTTACTTGAGTCTTCGTCGAAATCGCAATGTGACTATATCTTAAGAGTCTTATCTCTTGATGCTTTGGATATTTTCTGTGATTGTGCAGTGCAATTTAGTATAGTGGTTTGTGGTGCAGGCGTTTTTGGATTCCTGCATATATCAGGTATGAAAACGGATAGTACACTTTTAAACATGTATGTGCACTAGTAATTGATCATGTACTATTAGTTGACAGTTTTGTGTAAAATTTTAAATAATAAGCGTTTTGTTTGTTGTAAAATGTTAATAAATAATACTTTTATTAGTTACTTTTTATTTTAAATATTAAACAATGGGTTACAGTTTTGAGGTGTTGGGCAGTTGTTAATAGATGACAACAGGTAATTACAAATTTATTTTGATAGCTGTGTCTTTAATATATAAATGAGTTAATCATGTAACGATTTTTCCTGAAATTCAGCATGTAGGGGATTTGGGGAGAAAAAATTGATCTAGCTAGGTTATATTAAAAAAAAAATCGTTTTATCCCTTGGGCATTAAAAAATACTAAAAATTATATTAATACACTTTTTTTGCCATAAACTGTCGAGTCAGCGTAGCTTATTCGGGGAACGGGCATTCTCAAGAAATGTAAATACCTAGAATTGATCACCAAATACCATATCATTTTTTTCTTTCTTTTAAGTACTAAATCACTATCAGATACTATTAACTAATACTGCTAGTTTAACAAGAGCGAATAGAAGATATATTTAATACAAAGTTTTTTATTACAGATTATTTCTAGCCCAATATCCTTTGTATATTGTGACATGACACAATTCTATATTTTTTAATCGGGCGTGTAATGTTCATATAAATTCAATGATATTTTGTAACAGAAATCTATAAGCAATTATCTTATCTTATGATTATTATAATGTATTAGCGCGTATAATAGATAAGTGATTTCTATAACTGTGAAAAATAAGTAAACGAAAATAAACAATATAACTTATTTAATTCAGATAATTAAAGATTCTTCTTAAAGATTAGAACTCCTTCTAATGAGCAGATTTTTAATGATCCTTTATTTTCTCTCTTTAAAACCATTATTATCAGAAGTGATTTATTTGTATTACAAAATAGAGCCATACGTGGCATCCACAATTTTAGTCCGCATGATCCCTGTGAGATAAGTTTAAGAAATAGGTATTCTTACACTTGATCCGCAGTATATTTTAGGTAATTTAATATTTGTACATAAAAATATAAAGAGTTGTAGAACGATATATATAAATATATGGGACACTTACACACACGGTCGTCCGTCCCCAAAGTAAGTAACCTAATACTTGTGTTATGGGTGACAGACAACTGGTGAATATATACTTATATAATTGTTAAATACATACTTAAATACAAATATACACCCAGGCTCAAAGACCAACAAATTCATTTATAGAAAATGTTGGACCTCGGCGGGAATCGAACCCGCGACCCGCGGAGCTGAAGGCAGGGTCACTACCCACTGCTCCAACGGGCCAGTCGAAAATATATATAATAGACAAAGTAGGAACCGACATAAGCTTGCGGCTGCTTTGTGCCTTGCAAAGGTACGTCGTTTGTGGGGTTGGTTATAAGATTCTATAATAAAATTCCGCAGTCAATTTTAGCTTTGCCATTACAGCAGTTTAAAAACACTTAAAAAGAGGTTGCTACAGAAAGCCTACTATACTGTTGAGGTTTATTTAGATGATAAGAATGCGTGGATGTAGCTACTGTCCGACAGTGTACAAAAAAGTAATGTAACTATTATGTTGCAAAGAATAACCGCCGAGTTTCTTGATGATTCTTCTCGGTAGGAACAGCTTTCCGAACCAGCAGTAGAGTTGACGATCCAAAAGCACTTGTTTACAAGTTTTTCTGAATAAATTTGAATTTGATGCGACTACGGTTCAGTCGGATTAATAAAGCAATGATGAATGATTATTTTCAAGCGTTCCTCTTTCTTATACTAACCACTGCTGATCTGATATACGCTAAGCGTACCTCTTTAAGGCCCGTTGAGTAACCGTTGAGTTGTTTATAAAGGCCGTAGCTTACAAAATCAAATTCAAATTGAAAATATTCTTTATTCAAATAAACTTGTAAACATGTGCTTTTGAATCGTCAACTCTACTGCTGGTCGGAAAGCTGTTCCTACCGAGAAGAGCCAGCTAGAAACTCGGCGGTTGCTCTTCTAAAAATATACTTCTTATGACTAGTTACATTAAGTCATTACTGTCTTGTACAGGGTCTAAGCGAGCTATATCCACACGTTCTTATCTTCCAAGTAATCCTCAACAGTATAGTAGGCTTTCTGGATCTGCCTCTTTTTAACAGTGTTTTTAAAGTGATGTAATGACAAGATTAGTCATATCCAGTTAAATTCTTATTAACATCAGTTTCAGGTAACGACTGCCATCAAATTCCTGTCCAATCCAAACGTGCAGCGCTGCACAATGGAGAGCAAGGAGAGGTTCCTCCGCAGCAAGGGTATGACCGATGCGGAGATATTCAGGGCGATAGAGAAATGCGGCGAGATGATGGACACGTCTTCGTTGACCTCCGAGCTGATGCTGTTCCACAATTCGAGGAGGTCTTGGTTCAGAGAGAGGATCCTACCGCTTATTGTGTATGGCGGGTTCGTTTATGGCTGCTATTGGTTCTATAAGGTTAGTGCTTTTATACTGCTACGAACATGTTAAAATGGTCACCTACCACGCTATAGCCTTCCTCGATAACTATCTTACACTCATAGCATTTTTCAAAAACGGTTCAGTAGTTCGTGAGGTTAGTGCGTACAAACAATCAAATAAATATCACTACATATTATAAAACAAAGTCCATATTTCCGTATGTACGCATAAAACTTTAAAACTACGCAACCGATTTTGATGCGGTTTTTTTTAATAGATAGAGTGATTCCAGAGGAAGGTTTGTACGTATAATAATTTTCAATATGAAGTAGAGAAATAATGTAATTTTTGAGGTTTCTGTAAATAATTACATTTTTTTCCGCTTACATTGCAAACGCAGGCTAAACCCTACGAGATTTATCAAAATGATGTACTAAGTATTTGTACACCTTAAAAAGGTCTACAGAAAAGTCCGCGATGGTATATATCTATCTCTTATGGATAGCCCACAATAGCAGTTTTTTTCATTTACTTTTTACGAAAAATGATGCCTTATGTTCAAAGCAATTTTTATACAATACAGCATTAATCCTTATCCAATTGAGTACCTTAAATAAATTGTAGATTTAATATAGATCAATATTGCCGTTTACAGCATGTAATTTAAGTGAACATTTTCGGAGATATTACAGATTTAAAATCCCGCGAGGAGGCCGCGCTTAGACCTATAAGCACTTCGAATTTAGCAGCGACCGGAGGCGCAATTAAATGTCCTTCTTTCAAGTTTATATTGTCTAATGATAAGAAAGCTATGAATGTTGTATGTAAAAACATTGTCTAATCAATTGTAAAAATAAATAATATCACTACATAGTATAAAACAAAGTCGCATTCTCTGTCTGTCCCTGTGTCCGTATATCCCTATGTATGCTTCAATCTTTAAAACTATGCAACAGATTTTGATGCGGGTTTTTTTTAATAGATACGAGTGATTTTAGAGGAAGGTTTACATGTCTAATAACATTCAGTATGGAGTAGAGAAATACTGTAATTTTTGAGGTTTCTAATATGATGTCGTAAATAATTACATTTTTTCCGTTTACATTGCAAACGCAGGCTAAACCCTACGAGATTTATCAAAATGATGTACTAAGTATTTGTACACCATGAAAAGTCTACAGAAAAGTCCGCGATAGTATATGTCTATCTGTTATGGATAACCCACAATAGTAGTTTTTGTCATTTAATTTTTACGAAAAATGATGCCTTATGTTGAAAGCAATTTTTATACAATACAGCATTAATATTGATCAATATGACCCTTTACAGCATGTAATTTAAATAAACAGTTTCGAAGATATTACAGATTTAAAATGCAAGGGCCGCGCCGCGAGCCTATAAATAGCGCGTCGGAGGTCGCGGTTCGCCTCTCGGCGATGCTTCCGCGCTCGCCCGTCTTATCGGTGACGCTGTCAAAGCCATTAGGGCTAACAGCATTAGTCAAATTCGAAAAAAAAACGCGGTTCGTCCTTTAACCATTTGAATTTAGCAGCGATCGGACGCATTTATGATCGGAGCTCTCTAGCGAGGAAAATAACGATCATCACTACATATATAAAACAAAGTCCATATTTCCCTATGTATGCATAAAACTTTAAAACTACGCAACAGATTTTGATGCGGTTTTTTTTAATAGATAGAGTGATTTTAGAGGAAGGTTTACATGTCTAATAACATTCAGTATGGAGTAGAGAAATACTGTAATTTTTGAGGTTTCTAATATGATGTCGTAAATAATTACGTTTTTTCCGCTTACATTGCAAACGCAGGCTAAACCCTACGAGATTTATCAAAATGATGTACTAAGTATTTGTACACCATGAAAAGTCTACAGAAAAGTCCGCGATAGTATATGTCTATCTGTTATGGATAACCCACAATAGTAGTTTTTGTCATTTAATTTTTACGAAAAATGATGCCTTATGTTGAAAGCAATTTTTATACAATACAGCATTAATATTGATCAATATGACCCTTTACAGCATGTAATTTAAATAAACAGTTTCGAAGATATTACAGATTTAAAATGCAAGGGCCGCGCCGCGAGCCTATAAATAGCGCGTCGGAGGTCGCGGTTCGCCTCTCGGCGATGCTTCCGCGCTCGCCCGTCTTATCGGTGACGCTGTCAAAGCCATTAGGGCTAACAGCATTAGTCAAATTCGAAAAAAAAACGCGGTTCGTCCTTTAACCATTTGAATTTAGCAGCGATCGGACGCATTTATGATCGGAGCTCTCTAGCGAGGAAAATAACGATCATCACTACATATATAAAACAAAGTCCATATTTCCCTATGTATGCATAAAACTTTAAAACTACGCAACAGATTTTGATGCGGTTTTTTTTAATAGATAGAGTGATTCCAGAGGAAGGTTTGTACGTATAATAACATTCAATACGAAGTAGAGAAATACTGTAATTTTTGAGGTTTCTGTAAATAATTACGTTTTTTCCGCTTACATTGCAAACGCAGGCTAAACCCTACGAGATTTATCAAAATGATGTACTAAGTATTTGTACACATTGAAAAGGTCTACAGAAAAGTCCGCGATGGTATATGTCTATCGCTTATGGATAACCCACTAAAGCATTTTTTGTCGTTTACTTTTTACGAAAAATAATGCCTAATTTTTGAAGCAATTCTTATACAATACAGCATTAATCCTTATCCAATTAAGTACCTTAAATAAATAGTTGATTTAATATAGATCAATATGGCCGTTTACAGCATGTAATTTAAGTGAACATTTTCGGAGATATTACAGATTTAAAATGCCGTGAGGAGGCCGCGCTTCGCCCTATAACACTTCGACTTTAGCAGCGATGTCGCTCTTTCAAGAGTTTGTTTAAAGACATTCTGTAATTAATTGTAAAAATAAAATACATAGGGAAAATATAAAAGTAAATAAGTAATAATGTACTATATGAATTTAGATATTCCAAAGATAGCAGGAAATCTTCTTGGTATAGGGAAAGGAAATTGTTTTTCTCCAAATTTAACGCTACGGCCACGGGCAGTATTGAATAAATCAAAACAGCTGGATCAATTTTAATCATTTTTTTTACACTGACTGACATGGGATATATATTTTATACCCGTGCGAAGCAGGGGCAGGCCGCTAGTATATATATATATATATAATCACTACATATTATAAAACAAAGTCGCATTCTTTGTTTGCCCATATATCCCTATGTATGCATAAAACTTTAAAACTACACAATAGATTTTGATGCGGTTTTTTTAATAGATAAAGTGATTCAAGAGGTAGGTTTATATGTATAATAACATTCAATATGGAGTAGAGAAATACTGTAATTTTTGAGGTCTCTAATAAATATCGTAAATAATTACATTTTTTTCCGCTTACATTGCAAACGCAGGCTAAACCCTAAGAGATTTATCAAAATGATGTACTAGGTATTTGTACACCTTGAAAAGGTCTACAGAAAAGTCGGCGATGGTATATGTGTATCTCTTATGGATAATCCACAAGAGCATTTTTTGTCATTAATTTTTACGAAAAATAATGCCAAATACAATATAGCATTAATCCTTATCCAGTTAAGTACCTTAAATAAATAGTTGATTTAATACAGATCAATATGGCCGTTTACAGCATGTAATTTAAGTGAACATTTTCGGAGATATTACAGATTTAAAATGCCGTGAGGAGGCCGCGCTTCACCCTATAGCACTTCGCATTTAGCAGCGATGTCGTTCTTTCAAGAGTTTGTTTAATGACAAGAAAGCTGTGAATGTTGTATATACAGACATTCTTTAATTAATTGTAAAAATATAATACATAGGGGAAAATGTAAAAATAAATAAGCAAGTACATATTTGCTACTATATGAATTTAGATATTCCAAAGATAGCAGGAAATCTTCTTGGTATAGGGAGAGGGAAATTGTTTTTCTCCAAATTTCACGCTTGCAGGCCACGGGCAGTAATGAATAAATCAAAACTACTGGATCGATTTTAATTTTTTTTTTTTCACTGAGTGACATGGGCTATATAATATTTATACCCGTGCGTAGCAGGGACAGGCCGCTAGTACCTCTATAATATATTATTTTTTACTTGGGATCGATTCCCGCGTGTCACCCGGCGCTTTTTTTATTTTTTTTCATTGCATTTTTTATAATACCTTTTAAAAAATTACCGAGAAAGGCTCGGTCACCCATGTACTTATAATTAATCCTTGTTGTGAAAATATGTGTATTAAGAATTATTTTATCAAATATTTGGTTAACATTCAAATGATTACCAAATATTTGTCCAAATAGAGCCGCAGTCAATGTACGATAAGTTTTGTCAGCCATTAAAGTATTTTGCGTAATCACATATTGCGACATGGAATGCAGCAATCTCGTTAATAATAACTTCATTAAATACGATTAAGATATTGTGCAACAGTAAAGACGGCCCAACCTTTGGTTTTTATTGAAAATAATTGACTATTTACACAAATCAAACTGATAACTTTGTGCCTCTAGAGCAGTGTTGAACGTGGGGCCCACTACCCATAGGGGGGCAATTTGATGGTTGGGGGGGGGGCAATTTGACGGTTAAGGGGGGGAATTTGACGGTTAAGGGGGGCAAATTTGACGGTTAAGGGGGGCAAATTTGACGGTTAAGGGGGGGCAACTCGACACGAGTTTAAGCCTTTCGCTCTGGTCGCTCGCTTTGTTAACATTTGACTTTGATTGAATATAATTAACTATTAACAACTAACACTAGAATCAAGCGGCTAAGTAACACTAGAATAGCCGTGTAGTATCCGGCTGAGTAGAATAGACCGCCCTCATTTCTTACCGAGGTGTCGTAAAAGGCGACTAAGGTAAGTTGACTCACCGTGTGGTATCCGGTTTATTTGAATAGACCACTCTCTTTCTTGCCGAGGTACTCTTAAAATACGCGTTGCGCCTTACAAAAACATCAAGATTAACTCATTCAAATATTAAAGATATATAAAGCTAATATAATAAAGCTAAAATTAATATATAAAGCTGAAGAGTTTGATTTTTTGAACGCGCTTATCTCAGGAACTACTGGACCTATTTGAAAAGTAAGATTGTTGAGTGTAAGATAATTCATTTATCGAGGAAGGTTATAGGCATATATAACATCGCGCTTAGAACAATAGGTAAGGAGCAGTAACAAAAAATATAACGAAAAAGGGCAAAATTTAAATTTGCGTGCGCTAAGTAAACAGTTATAGTTATTCAAAAATTATGTATTACAAAATTGTTCCCCTCTAAAAGTTCTAAATAAAAGCCTTTAAGGTTTATATTAGCCTTTAAGGTTAGCCCACTTTAACCATTCTTGTGTTGATCAAAATATTATATTACGGCTTTAATCTTTTCTTGCTTTCTTTGCTTGCTCTTTGATTGCTAGTTTAAGATATTTTGAATAGAACAAACACCGACTAACCTATTGTTTTTTCTCGGTAACAGCACCTTTCTGAACTAGTGATAGTTTCATTAATTTGACCGTCCGAAAGTGCTAGTAAAAGCTAACTTTAAGGAAGAAATAGTTGAAAGTGCTTGCTAGTGCTTGCGGGGCAAAACGATTGTTAAGTTTGTGATAGTGAACATATGTAGTGCTTGTGTATTGTGTGGCGGTGGTGGAGGTTTGTGCATGTGTTTTTACAAATCCTGCACGTATCAGGTATGAAAACGGATTGTCCACTCTACATTTAGCATTATATATATTTTCTATTTTACTTGATCGCGGATTATAGCAAAATAATTTTATTATTACATTTGTATTATGGATCTCTACGCCGTGTGGTATCCGGCTGAATAGAATAGTACCACCCTCTTTTCTTACCGAGGTGTCGTAAAAGGCGACTAAGTTAAGACGACCCGCCGTGTGGTATCCGGCTGAGTAGAATAGACCAACCTCATTTCTTACCGAGGTGTCGTAAAAGGCGACTAAGGTAAGTTGACCCACCGTGTGGTATCCGGTTTAGTAGAATAGACCACCCTCTCTTACCGAGGTGTCGTAAAATACGACTAAGGTAAGTTGATGTCAGGCAGGCGGCCGGTCGTAAAAACGCAGCCAAATCATATGACAACATGTTTATAACATGTTGTGCCGACCCCACTTAGAGTGGGATAAGGGCAGGAGGATGATGATTTGTATTATGGATCTCCGCAAAGTAACGCCTAATTCTATAAATTATTTAAGAAATAATTGATTTCGTTGCAGAATTGCATCAGGCATCTACTGTTCGTGGAGCCACCGAAACGCAAGACCACGGTAGAATGTATGGATGAAGTGAGGAAATCCTTGGACGTGATGAACGCGAGCATATGTTCGTTGCGCGGCGAGATGCAGACATCGGTCAAACAGAGCTCGGTTCGAAACCAGTTGGACAATTTGAAGGACGATATAGCATCTGTTAAAGGAATACTGCTCAATAGGTGAGTAATAATCCACAGTGTTTACATACTAAAATTGCAAAGATACTTAATCTTACTGGCTAGTGGCTACATACTGGCCATTAAATTATGACGATACGGAAGTTTTATTTCGCGAGGTGTCGTAAAAGGCGACTAAGGTAAGTCGACCCGCCGTGTGGTATCCGGTTAAGTAAAATAGACCACCCTCTTTCTTACCGAGGAGTCGTAAAATACGACTAAGGTAAGTTGACGTCAGGCAGGCGGCTGGTCGTAAAATACGTAGCCAAATTATGTTACAACATGTTAATAACGTGTTGTTTACCTCATAAACAACATTTGTTTGTACATCACAACAACATCACTCTTAGTGATAAGACCACCTTTGCACTTCTGTACGTGTTTGTTTATTTTTATTTCTTTTGTCTTGTATTTCCTATATATTTCATGTGCAATAAAGAGTTTTTATTATTATTATTACGATGTTTCCAGGAACCAATTTCCCGCGCTCAAAACGCGCACAGAACCGCCCTCAATACCGGCCTGGCAACGCCAGTCCGAAGAAGCTACTTCCACCGAAGCGGCCGAAGAGAAGAAGAAACCCCTCAGAAGCCGCAGCCAAAGATCAGAGTCTGGTGGCTCCAACTCCAGCGAAGGGGAGCAGGCCACGAAAAACAGCGACAGCAGTTTGGAGATCATGTGAGTAATTAATCTATACTAATAAAGTACCTCGGTTACAGAGCCTTGATCAATATTTTTTTTAAAGACAAAAAAAAATTAATATTGAAAAAAATAATGAAAAAATAATTTTGCAATCGACCTTTGGTACTTTCACGTCTTTAGACCGCCCGTTCCCCAAATGAGCTGCCATGACTTTATTTGACAGCGAAAATTGTCTATTGAATTTGACGTAAATTTTAGCATTTTCCCGAAAACGGATTAAAAGACATTTTTTTAATTTAGACTTAGCTAGATCAAATTTTTCCACCAATACCCCCTACATGCTGAATTTCATGAAAATCGTTGGAGCCGTTTCCGAGATTCGGAAAATATATATTATATGCTCGATTGGGTGATGCGCCGTTTTTCGATTTTGAAGTGGAGTTTATCTCCTGATAATTTGTTTACGGGACGAAACGATTGTTAAGTTTGTGATAGTGAACGTATGTACTGCTAGTGTATTGTGGTGGCGGTGGTGGAGGTTTGTGCGTGTGTTTTTACGAATCCTGCATATATCAGGTATGAACACAGTCCACTCTACATTTTACAAGTAGCATCATCCTCCTGCATACAATTAGCATCATCCTCCTGCCCTTATCCTACTCTAAATGGGGTCGGCACAACATGTTACAAACATGTTTTCACGAAAATGTTACTAACAAGTTGTCATATGATTGGGCTACGTATTTTACGATCGGCCGCCTGCCTGGCGTCAACTTACCTTAGTCATATTTTACGACACCTCGGTAAGAAATGAGGGTGGTACTACTCTATACAGCCGGATATCACACAGCGACCCACTCTGCGTTTAGCATTATATACATATAATTTCTATTTACTTGATCGCGGATTATAGCAAAATAATTTTATTATTTCTTTTGTATTATGGATCTCCGCAAAGTAACGCCTAATTCTCTAAATAACTTTTTTTATTATTTCAGAACATGAAGCTCCAGCTCTGATAATTTGGATCTTTGTTGTACAAATGTTGGACGATGTTATTTTTGTGGTTATTTTAATAGTTGTTATTAAATCATGTGTTTTTATTGATTTGCTGTGATTATGTTTTATTATGTTTCTAAGATTTGACCGGTTCACGCTTGACAGCTTAAAAGTAATACGCTTTTCCATATTTGAATATAAAACTATAAGAATATAAAAATATATTTGATATAAAACTGTAGTCAATAATCCGTTCTAGAAAAATACAAAAAACTATATTTTTTGAACTTTCTTTATCCCCTAGAGTGTTCATATATTCAATATCAATAATTATGCATTAAAATAACACAGCGTTATTAAGTTTTTTTTTACAATTTAAAATTATATTTGACGATTTATAACTTTCTATAAATATATTGAAATAAAAATATTTTTGAAATTAACGTAAATTAGTTTGTATAAATCTAAAATTCATGGACTATAGGCTAACCGTTTAACTCAGTCTTCGCATGTAGGGCGCGGAGATAAGACAGAATAGGGGACTGAAGTAGGTGGGAACGGCGAGCGTAGTGATATACAAGAGGTAACCGCTCGCACCTACTTCACCCTTGCCCTTTGTTCCCCGCAGGCGAGGTCTGAGTTAAACGGTTAGACTGTATAGTATTTACTCAAGAACAATACTCCTATTTTAACTATTTGGAAATGTAAAAATAAAATTTATAATTTTTGTTTTTGTCTAATATCACATAGGCAGTGGAGCAGAAAAGACAAATTCCATAACAGTATAGAAAATTTTTAAATTTGTTAAACCACCCTTACGTGATACATGCATAATATTTTGCACAATAAAATATATATATATATATATATATATATATATATATATATATATATATATGAATATGGCAACACAACAAATTATTTATACTGTTCAATAATATATATTAATTATTATTATTAATATAATATATTGAACAGACGAAAATCGTTCATAACAACAAGAAGAGTAAAATTCGTGATTATTTTTCAGTATAATCGATAAAATCTGCGTAAAATATTACAATGAAGAAATTGCAATGAAATATTTTCGTATATAAGAAAATCTGCATTTTTATTAATATTTCAAAGGAAATAATATAACTTAATGTTATGTCAAAATAATATAAAACCTATTTTGTTACATTTTAAATTAATAACAATTTTTAAAAAAATCGATTTTTAACATTTAAAGTACCTAGAGTCAAAGATTACAGTGTACATATTGAAAAGTAGAGTAAGCACATAATTTGAACGTGACATGTATAAAAAAATATTATATTGAACGTTTAAATTCAAATAAAATGGGGTAAAATTGTCTATGTATTGCATCATTTATCTTAAATGAAAAAAAAATCATGTACCAATGAATTTAGACTATAAATGTCATAGAGTTTAACGAATACTCCCAACATTTATTTATCTATGGTTATTACATACTTCCTATATTCGCAAATACTTCCATTTTAGATTAAACGTGTAAAGACAATATTTTTTTTTAATAACGGGACATAGGTTATATGCTATAGTTAGGTTAGATTTATTGTAAACATTGAGCAACTTTTTAGCTCAAATATTGTTTGTAAAACCATTTATATAATTTCTAAGTAAATTTTAGTTTAATAGTTGTGTGCAATGTATATATTACATTATAATGCTACGTTCAACCTTATGGATAACTTTAAATGGATGCGTTCATTTTGACGTCTCAAATTTAATGCGGCTTCAAATAATGACGAATTGGTTGTACCAAATGCATGTATTAATTATTATTAAATGTGGGTGATAAATAAACCAATGATAATAAGTTCTTTTTGTTTTCTTTCAAAGTGTATTCTATTTCACCTAATGGACAAAGGTCGAGGATTTTCATGTCGTTTGAATCACACTAGTTTTGGTGGCCTTTTTAAGGTCTGTCAACCGAGTCTAAATACTTGAGAGCGTGAAATTAATTTTATTTTTATAAAAATATTTTATTGTTCTAATTTATCCGGCTGAGTAGAATAGACCACACTCTTACTGAGGCCGTCGTAAAAGGCGACTAAAGTAAGTTGATGTCAGGCAAGTGACCAGTCGTAAAATACTTACCCGGTTCATGTGACAATATATTTATAACATATTGTGTCGACTCCACTTAAAGTAAGATAGGAGAATCATTAGGATCCTAAAAAAAGTTAAAAATAAAATCAAATCTAGACATTTTATTCATTTATTTACAAAAATACATCACAAAGTATATATTGAGCGCAAGTCCTGTATAACGATAGAACACGTCCACTCCAACAGTTTGGATATGAGATCAACAAATATTTACATATATATATAGTTAGTTTACGGACATAAATAATTGCCACAACATTCTTAGAATAGCAAACGATGCGTCATTAATACATACAAACAATATTTTGAAATAACAACAGTTTAAGCAAATTATTATATGTTCGCTAACAGTGTATCGGAATTCAACGACTTTTAGTCTAAGGGCCTGTTTCACAAGTTACCAATAAACTGTCAGTCAGCTTATTCGGAACATATATATAAGTTAACAGGTAGATCATGTGGCTGTTATTTTGTTTATCTGCTGGATAGCAAATACCTATTTCAAAATGGCCGCGATTTTATTTTTTAAAATTTCTGGTCTCTTTTTAGAGTTTCATCTGCTACTTAGTTTATTTGTCAGTTAACTATCCGACACTTTATCAGTAACTTGTGAAACAGGCCCTTAAGGTACTTACTTACTGGACTGACTGACTTAAATAAAAATAACATTATTATTATTAAATACGATGATAGCATTATAACAAATGAATCCACGCTGTGTACCGCATGCGTTACACGGAATCCAAAAAATTCAAAATACAACACAACCCCATATTACCTATTAATACGTTCACATTTAAATGTACACCATATGGTACACGCAACCAGAAACCACCGACTTTAACATGTGATGTACCCCATAAGATGCACCCAAAAAGAATCCACCGACTTCAAAATATGACGGTAGCGTCATATCTATTCATTCATATACCAGTGTACCACATATGGTTCACGCTATACTAAACCTAGAATTTAATAAACGACAGTAGCCTCAAAATATCGATACGTCAACAGCCCAGTGTAACGCACGCGGTTCACACAATACTAAGTTACGTTATAAAATGTCGACAGTCCAGTGTACATAAAGTAGATATCTATAGTATTCAAATTACAAAGATAGCGTCACAGTATCGATACGTCCATAGTCTAGTGCACCGCATACGGTACACGCATCATACTGATTGATATTAACAGACGCTAGCCTCACAACATCGTACTCTACAGAAAACAAAATAAGACGGTAGTGTTATAATATAACAAAAAGTAATAAAGTCCAGCGCATCTGTCACAGTACATACAATAGACATCAAGTATCCAATTATAACAAATTTTCGTTCATACTATCAATACGCTGACTCAATACTGATCAACAGAACTCAAAACACGATAGCAGTCTAATAAAAAAAAAAGATCACAATCGAATGTACCGCACGCAGTACATTAAATAGTAAATTTACAGTATTCAAATTACAAAGGCAGCGTCATATCAATAAGTTCACAGTCAATCGTACCGGTACACAATACTCATCCATAGAATTCAAAATACGACGTAAGTCTCGTAATAAAAAATATCAACAGTCGAATGTACCGCACGTAGTACATTAAACAGTAAGGGCCTGTTTCAAAAATTACTGATAAAGTGTCGGATAGTTAACCGACAAATAAACTAAGTAGCGGATAAATGACTCTAAAAAGGGAAAAGTTTAAAAAAAATCGCAGCCATTTTGAAATAGGTATTTGCTATCCAGCAGATAAACAAAATAGCAGCCACATGATCTACCTGTTAACTTATTAGGGAGTGCTGAATAAGCCTATCAGAAACCTCAGAAACGCAAAATCCCGAGATATGTTTCGAATAAGCTGACAGTTTATTGGTAACTTGTGAAACAGGCCCTAAATTTACAGTATTCAAATTACAAAGGTAGCGTCATTTCAATAAGTTCACGGTCAAGCGTACCGGTACACACAACATTAATCCACAGAATGCATAGTACGACGATAGCCTCGTAATAAAAAATGTTCACAGTCGGATGTACTGCACGCAGTACATTAAATAGTAAATCTACACCATTCAAATTACAAAGGTAGCGTCACTCGATATCGATAATTGTGTATATCAGCTGTAGATTAACGTATTCGTGAAAAATATTGTTCAGATTTGGCCAAAAATATAAGCTGAATCCTAACTAAATCTTGTTCTCATGCTGTAAAGTGTGAATGATTTAAAATCAGTATTAAAAGTGGAGTCAATCACTTCAAACATTTTACAAATACCAAAATGAAGTAACATACTAACACTTAGAAAGGAATATCGGGAATACACCAAAATGAATGTCTTATGGCACTAAAACAGACAATCCATTGGAATATATCGACGAGCGCTACACTTACAGATGCATTTAGGTATTCGAACCTATGACTAATTTCTTTCACTGAGTTGATAGTTACGAGCAGTCGCCATAACTATGTAGATATAGCAAGTACTTTGTAAGGGAAGTAGAAAGAGTTGTGCTGAAGTTGGAGCTTGGACACGTGAAGATAGTGGTAGAGAGGCGAAGAGAAGAGAAAATAAGAGAGTAGAGTAGACGCCCATTATATTGTGAAATTTGCGCTGAGTTATTAAATTGTAAAAGAATAAAATTACTTTTGAGAAAATCACTTCTTATTTATTGATGAAAGTCAAAGGAAAATATCGTCATTACAAGTTATTGGTAATATTAACGTCTATAGAATATTCACTCAAAATATATCTATATTAATCTTATATGAACCTGAGTTTCCCAATCATAGTTTCATGTACCCCTTGGGTTAAGAGAACATATTTAAAAGGGGTCCGTCCGTAGGAAATAACATAAAATTATGATATCATAATAAAGATGTATGAAAGCTCTATAGAAAAAGCTTTGAAAGCTGAACGTATTGATCAGCTTAAAGTCCATTACGACAAACCCCCATAGAGTCTATGACCCCTATCCTATAGCAGCACCTGTCAAAAATCCGTAACAGCCACATTAAAAACTGCTAGGCGTTACTTGACAACCATAGTTAAGCTTTTAGAATTTAGAGACAATTGTAGTAAACCGTTTTAAGTTATCTCCCCTGTACTCTAACCTAGAAGTAACCTCGTTACAAACAAGAAGAAAAATGGGGCGAGGCGACCAAACAGAACCATCTAAAATTTCGCGACGAAGATAATAAAGCCGCAAAAGAGATACGGTTTATACGATCCATGGTAGAACCTTCTAGACTTTCTTGACAACCTTTGTGAAAACTCCTAGGGGTCAGTTATGACCTTAGTATAAAAAAAGGTTGTATTCAAAACCATAGAAGGTTACAGAGAATCATTTTATATTTTTCTATCTTGTATATGTAGCGGACGCCGATATTGAGTAATAATCTAAACAATCATATTAACATTACCAACTATTACATTATAACATTTAATATTATAAAAATACGTGTTTTTACAAGAAACGATAGAAAAGATGTTCAGTTATTAACATGCGTTTTTTTTTTTATTTGTATTTTTTTTATTTTGTAAAAAGCTTTTGAAAAATATTTAAATGGACAGTGTATTTCGGCTTTCAGCTAACAACAAGTTTCTACTGGACATATATATAGGTGTAACAATTTTTTTTTTCATTCATCTATGTTAAACGTCAAGCGAAAATATAATAAACAACAAATGAATAACAAACTAAAAGTTAATAGGATGAAATTAATTTACAAAGAATGATATTATCAACCCCATATGGAAAGTTTGACAAACACTGCCTTTGTATATGTCACATTGCGAATAAGTCTCAAATCATGATTCAAATAAAAAATTTCAAAACTTTAGAGTGTAAAATTAAAAAATATGGAACACTTGACATTCAACATAGAGTAAATTGAGTTTTTCAAAATTATTTTTGGAACAACCCTTATGCACATTCTATAACACTATGGACTTATGGTTCATTACAAAGAATTGATTAATATGAGGACATTTTTAAAGTGACATAAAAAGCACCAGGCTCATAGATTTGCTCGAAAAATTCCTTATCATAAGACAACAGAATAATAAACATTTTAGGCAAATTTGGACACAGCCTTAGTTCATTACTAAAACTGCAATGAAGAATAATAATTTATGATATATTATAATTTGTGTAAAAACTAATGAGAATATTATTTTGCTATAATCCGTGATAAAATCCGCGATTTTATCGCAGATTATAGCAAAATAATATTCTCATTAGTTTTCTATTATGGACCTCCGTGAAGTTATGCCTAATTCTATAAATTATAATTTGTGTAATTATTAATATTATATATAACATGTTAATAATGGTGTGATCAAAAATTCAAATTTAATGAATCATTACAATTTTTATGTTTATTCAATTATATCAGGGTATTAAATAATTTCAAACGATTGTTTAATTAAAATTAAATATATAATTTCATAAATATTTTTCTTTTATGTTATTATTTTGATAATAGAAGAATTAAATTTTTTTTTCAAAGTGTAATATAAAAGCAGTTGACTGTAATTATGCTAGTGTTGTCATCTATACAAGAATCTATTTATTTCTATTTGTTCCAAGTGTTGCTATAACTAGGATGTGCCCAAATTAAATGCCTTTATTATAAGTAGTAAATGTGTACCATATTAATATACCAACTCCATCTTACTTAACAAGCCACTAACCAAATAATAATTATAATAATATTTTTAATCAGTTCCGTTATATTTTAGCATTATACATATATATATATATATATATATATATATATATATATATATATATATATATATATATTATACACAGTGTATAAAAATTGTATATAGTGTATTATCAGCAGATTTTTTCTCAAATCTAGAAGGTTAGAACTCTATGATTTTTTACTAGTGTTGTATAAGGTACACCAAATTTGAATTTTAATTAAAATAATATTATATTAAATACAAATTTAAATTGTCTAGTCTAGTAATACTTTAATTTTTTTTTTTAATGAAAACCAATTTTTTTTTAATGTTTTGACATTTGTGAACTTTAGGCATATTATCATATAGTTCCTGAGATTAGCGCATTCAAATGATCAAACAAACTCTTCAGCTTTATATATTAGTATAGATTATAATAAAAAATACATTAATATAGATCATATGTAAGTTAATAGTAATTATCAATATTTATAAATAACTATCATAATACCAGAGTCGATAGATGAACAATATGATCATAATATATATAAACTATCATTCCATATAGTACGAACATGATAGTACCAATAATTAATAACACCTGGGTGACCGAGCCTTGCTCAGTAGTTTTTAAAATGATGTAAAAAAAAATTAAAAAGAAAAATGAAAAAATAATAGGGCAGGTGGGTCTCGATCCTAGGTATTTTCACCTCTCTAGACCGCCCGTTCCCCAAATGAACTACCAGACTTTACATTTGACAGCGAAAAATTGTGATTGTATTCAACATAAATTTCAAAAAAATTTTAATGCCTGAAAACAGGGACTTTTATTTTTAATAAAACTTATCTAGATCGATTTTTCTCCCCCAAAAGCCCCTACATGCTGAATTTCGAAATCGTTGGAGCCGTTTCCGAGATTCCGAAAATATATATAATATACATACAAGATTAACTCATTTAAATATTAAAGATTTGTAAATTCTTTCATACTACATATAAACCCACATATTTTCTGAGATTTCACTACGAGAATTATTTAATCCAATCATTTAATCAAAGGAGTATAAGGAAATAAACATATACAGACAAAATATTAAATGTGTTACTAACATTCCATCAATGCATTGCTGTGGCTCAGTCTGGTTTTGATTTACCCACAAAAAAAGTGTCATTGACAATTTAAAAAATGGGATAAATCCAATCAATGTAAAGATTGTCTGAAAATTTCATTAAAACCGATCCATCCATTTCGGAATCTTAAGGAACATACATACTTTATCTTTTATCTATATACAGATTACAAATTTCAGTTCAAGTCAGATTAATTTAATACAAACATACAGACCTCAAAATTTTTCGTTAATGGATTTTTAAGACTGTAATCCAACATTCATTAAGACATAAACATTTCATTCCTTGGCTTGGCATATCAATATGAAAACATTAAACGATTAAATATCAACTGGGTAGATACAACAACGATTATATATAATCATAAAAATATCATCGACGATTACATTAATTATGCATTTTACAATATTGAAGCATTCTGTGTAATATGCCTATTAGAAAAAATATAAACACTCGATAAATATCAGCGTTTGCGATCCAGTGTTACAAAGAATCCATTCAATATTAATTTATAAGTATTAAAATATGTCTTACCATCGAGAATGATTGCACATTTCACCATTATATATGAAGTATATGAAGGACACAGTCACTTATTTTTGAAACAAAACACTTAACACTTTCACAAAGTTGTTAATTGAAATTTCACTCTTTACTATTACGAAGACCAATAGATAGTGTCTTGAATAAATACTAACTCCTTATGCCATGATGGTAACAGTTTCCCATAATTCTGTATAACTCGACAGTAGATTTACAGAAAAATGCCTTAATACATCACAACACAAAACCTGGATCATCCTTTATCTTGTGATTTGAGAATGCATCCCACTTCTTATATTTCTTACAAACCCACTTCTGAATTACTACATTATTTCCAGGTAATATCTGAACATAACTCAAGTGTTCGATATATCTATTACAATCTTGTCAATTCAAGATAAATTAGGTTCAATATGGAACTATCAAATCAATTGTAATTCCAATACATTTCATAAAGCATCCCAGTACAAAGAATTTGTATTAAACCAATCTTTCAATTGCACAGCCCGTCCGGCAATAAGCCATACCTTGATACAAACTGAATCGTATAACCAACAGGCCACGAACAAATTACAGAAGCACCTTCTTTTCAAAGAAATTCTTTTCGCATCGTACAATAACATCATCGTTTCTATTGTTCAGCAATTTCTTGGCCCTTGACAGATCTTCAAGGAAACATTTGCCCTTCTCGGTCCTCATTATTTGCTTCTTTGGCAGCAGATTCTTCGATAAGTGAGCGATGAGTTTCTGCCAGTCTTTCAATAGGAAGAATACTTTGTCGTGACGCGTCTCAATTGGCACTTGGCCATTGGAGTGTTCGAAGAATATATTCATTATATCCTTCTGGCATCGAGATGCTCGGACAGCTTTGAGCAGAGAAAGTAGTAGGATGTCGACATTGGTGTGGGCGTTTATTGGCTTGTCATATATATTGTTGTAGAGGTTAGTGTTCTCTGCTGGGCCCACTATGTAGGCGATATGGGAGGCGAGTTTGATGGCCTCTTCTGCCCAGAAATATGGGTCGCCGTGGGACGTGTTCGATATATCACCATCATACATAACGTCCAGGCCGTATTCCGCTCGTAGGTAAGTGACGAGAGACGCAACACACTCTGCATGAAGGCGGTTGGCTGGGGAGTAGATCACCAACACTTTGGTCGGTGGTGGGATTTCTGAAACAAATTGCATTTAAATTATATTATGGTTTATCTGTGATAGTCTAATGTCACTCTTACGAAGGGGTTACAGCCCCCCCCCCTGTAACCCCTTGTGTTGTTGTGTGAAAATGTATGTGTCGAATTGATTTTTAGAATCTATCCAACAAATATCATAATACCTGCATCATCCTCCAGCCCTTATCCCACTCTAAGTGGGTCGGCACAACATTTTATAAACATATTGTCACATGATTTGGCTACGTATTTTACAACCGGCCGTCTGCCTGACGTCAACTTACCTTAGTCATATTTTACGACATCTCGGTAAGAAATGAGGGTGATCTATGCTATTGAACTGAATATCACATGATCAGAATACCTGCATCTCTTGGTAAGTCTAATAACGTTGCATTTTTTCTTTTTTTAAACAATTTTTTTGTCTAACGGCTTTTACATCGTCACCGGGCGGGACGGGCGAGCGCAGAAGCATCGTCGAGGTTGCGAAATGCGGGAAGTAGAGCGCAGAAGCTCTACTAACGTCGGGGAACGTTGTCCTAAGGGTGCCTCCTCCTCGGCTTAGAGCGAAAAAAAATCGCGTCATTTGATTTAAAAAAAATCAAAGTTTGTTTTTTTATCACGATTAAATTTGAATGATTTCCTTAGCAGAGAATTATAAAGGTAATAATTTATCTCACCATGTCCATACTCCTTGCACCAGTACCTCCTAATCACACGCAGCACTATATAGTACGCGAACAGCGTGGCCACCACCAGCGCTGTGATGCTGGCTATACAGATGTTCAACGTCTGGTGGGCTTGAACACCTGCAAATTAACATTACCTTGAATACTTTATCACTACATATTATAAAACAAAGTCGCAATATCCCTATGTATGCATAAAACTTTAAAACTACGCAACAGATTTTGATGCGGTTTTTTTTAATAGATAGAGTGATTCCAGAGGAAGGTTTGTACGTATAATAACATTCAATACGGGGTAGAGAAATACTGTAATTTTCGAGGTTTCTGTAAATAATTACATTTTTTTCCGCTTACATTGCAAACGCAGGCTAAACCCTACGAGATTTATCAAAATGATGTACTAAGTATTTGTACACCTTGAAAAGGTCTACAGAAAAGTCCGCGACGGTATATGTCTATCTCTTATGGATAACCCACTATAGCATTTTTTGTCATTTACTTTTTACGAAAAATAATGCCTTATTGAATTATTTGAAGCAATTTTTATACACTACAGCATTAATCCTTATCCAATTAAGTACCTTAAATAAATAGTTTTATTCCTGTTTTTGGGCATTAAAAAATACTAAAATTTATATTGAATTGAATTTTTGCCACAAACTGTCAAGTCAGCGTAGCTTATTCGGGGAACGGGCAGTCTCGAGATATGTAAATACTTAGGATCGATCTCAAACTATATAATAATTTATTTTGTTTCTTTTTTTTATTTTGTAAAACAACCAGGTACTAAGTATAATAGTGACCGGTGTTTCTCGAAACCTCGCTTACATATTTATATTATACTAGCAAACGCCAGCGGCTCCGCCCGCTTGGTAAGGTTAAAAACCGTAATATAGTATTTTGACAACCATAAAAATGGTTAAAGTGGGTTAACCTTAAAACCTAGACATATGGTTAGAACTTTTAGAGGGGAACAATTATGTAATACATGATTGTTGAATAACTTTCTCCGTTTACTTAGCGTACTAAAAAAAAGCATTAAATATTGTCGTTTTCGTAATATTTTTTATTGCTGGTCCTCTCCTATCCATCATAGCCTGATGTTATATAGCCTATAGCCTTCCTCGATAAATGGACGATCTTACACTCATTTTTGAAATCGGTCCAGTAGTTTCTGAGATTAGTGCGTTCAAACAATCAAACAAACTCTTTAGCTTTATATATTAAATATAGATATTATGACGGATATGTATTTATTGATTTATAGACAAGCTGTGGTAGCCCAGCGGTATCACCGTGCGCCTCTTTCGAGGAGGTCTAGGGTTCAAGCCCCGGGCAGGCACCAATGAGTTTTCTATTAAAACTTATGTGTCTAATTGATAATTGCAATTTATCACACGCTTTTCGGTGAAGGAAAACATCGTGAGGAAACCTGCATATCTCTAGAGAATCCTGGGGATATGTGTAACCTACCAATCCGCATTGGAGCAGCGTGGTAGGTCTTAGCTCCAATCCTTCTTTCCAAAAATGGAGAGATGAGGCCTACGCCCAGCAGTAGGATAGTAACAGGCAGTTACTTACTTTTTTTACTTTATAAGCGCAGGAGAAAGAAAATGTCTGTATACGCAATTGTATCGCATAAAAGGTTTTAACCAAAAAGCACTCACTTATAACGATCTTCGGGCTTTTAACAGATTGACACTTCATCTCGCCGCTCTTGCAGCGAGCGTGTATCGGAATCACGACGAAATAATACGCCCCTGCTTTGATAGGCCAGTTGTAGTCGTATGTCACTTCGTCGCCATTATTCTTCAGGTTGACGGTCGTATTTTTCACTGTATCGTTGCACTGGGTGCCCTTATCGCAGTCCTTCATCACGCTAATCTGGTACGCTGTGATGGTGAGGTGGTCAGGTGGCGGCATTATGTGTAACTTCATAGAGTTCGTCAAGTTCTCGATATAAACAAATGGCTTCCAATCTTTCTCGGTTATTTTCGGACCTATAATAATATTGTTTATTTCAGTTCATGCTTAAAATTAATTACGTGGTATTGAGACCTTCTAGTAAGCATGGCAATGCCTGTAACAGAAGAATCTCGCTCTTCCATATAATATTTGCTCCATATTATAAGCATATATGATTTTTTTTACTACTCTATCTATAATTATTGTTGTATTTAGTTGGGTGTGTGTTGTGCGTGTTGTGTTGCGTAGTGTGTGTGTGAGCTTTTGTGAATGGATGTATGAGTGTATGGGTATGTGTGTACACGATTGTTTGCCTATAACAATATTGAGCGATTTTTTTATAATAAAGTAGCTGTCTTTCACAGTCAGTGGGTTACACATTTTTTCCCACGGGAGTTCGAAGATAAAAAGTATCTTCACTCAAATTCACTTCACTCGCGTCAACTTAAGTAACGCGAACGCTCCTGGGATCGACACATGTCAGATGATTTGGCTACGTATTTTACGACCGGCCGCCTCCCTGATGTCAACTTACCTTAGTCGTACTTTACGATACCTCGGCAAGAAAGAGTGGGGTATATTCTACTCAATCGGATACTACATTGTGGGTTAACTTTAACTTACCTAAGTCGCCTTTTACGACACCTCGGTAAGAAATGAGGGTGGTCTATTTTACTCAGTCAGATACCACACGGCGGGTGACTTACCTTAGTCGCTTTTACGACACCTCGGTAAGAAATGAGGGCGGTCTATTCTATTCAGCCGGATACCACAGGTTTTATATATCTTAACCCGGTATTCAAGGTAGTACCGACCATACAACTTAATTTAAGTTCAGGTACCTACACACCTCGGCACCTTTAGCACCTAGCATTAATAGCCACAGGAATTAATTAACGTTTTAAAAAAAAACACGATTTTTTAAAGATCAATGACCATACCCTAAACACGCCATTCGTACCTTGGCCTAAAAACAGGTGCGAGTGAGACAACAATAATGTTATTATTTTCCCCTGTTATTGACCAAATGCGCCTAGCAAGGTCAGTCAACCATTACTAACAAAGCCAGATCCTAATTCAATTATATTTATGTTGTTCGAAAATACATTTTTAAAACGATATTGAAGAAGATTGAATTATACTTAAGTTATCATAGGATAACTTAAGTATAATTCAATCTTCTTCAATATAGATTCACATATAGATTCACATATAGATGTGTAAGTGATCAGTGGTTTCATTTAATATTGTATCATCAGTACCATAATATCAGTACCAGTAATATGTATAAACACAAATTAAAAAAAATCTACAACGTCGATCCAACGGATTAGACATGAAAGACGAATATACAGACAGAATAAAAGAGTTTCGTATTTATAAAATAAATAAATGACAAATCTCACACTACTACTTACTTAAATATGCATACAAAGCTGTAGCTCATTTATTAATGTATACATAGCAATGTATTTAGTGATATCAGACATTCCATTATTACGCATTAGTTATAAATGTTTACAAATATAATAAGGTATCTTGTAATAGCTATATTACCTCATAAGGAAATATTGTATAATTATTGTTTGCCAAGTAAACATATGATAAAATCAAATTAGAGGTCATATTTGGCTACAAGCAGGAGTGTATTTGTTTATATAAATAATTTTATATATCATCATCTTCCTGCCCTTATTCCACTCTAAGTGGGGTTGGCACAACATGTTATAAACATGCTGTCACATGATTTCGCTGCGTTTTTACGACCGCACGCCTGCCTGACGTCAACTTATCTCAGTCGTACCAACTTACCTTAGTTGCCTCTTACGACACCTCGGTAAGAAATGAGGTTGGTCTATTCTACTCAGCCGGATACCACACTGCGGGTCGACTTACTTTAGTCGCCTTTTACGACACCTCGGTAAGAAATAAGGGTGGTGAAACAAATGTAGACTTACTCAACATTTGGGCTGACGGTACATTGAAGTAATACTGTCCCCTGTTGACAACCACATCGTCTGTAGCCTCAAAATCCAGTATATGACTTTGGCTGTTGTGATTTCCATCATTAACTGGCCAGTAACAATCATAATATAACACTGATTTGTCATTGATGGTAACATCATGTGATATCACTATATTCCTGCAGTGGCTCTCAGCGTTCTTGTGTTTTTGGAAACGAAACCTCATAGCTAAAATGAAAGCAGAGATTTGAAATACCATTCATTTCAGTAATTCTAACTCTGTAGAATAACTGAATTAATTAATATTAGTTCACACAACACAAAACCAAGTGGAAAGTAATGATAATTTTTTTTATAAGCGACAGAAATAAACAATGATAATTGATAATTGCAATTTATCAAATGCTTTTCGGTAAAATAAAACCTGCACATTTATAGAGAATTCTGGGGATATGTGTAACCTGGCAACGTCGAGGATATTAGCTCCAACTCGTCTCTCCAAAAACAGAGAGAGGATGCAGTGAGTAACAAAAGGCTGTTAGTACAACTTAAATTCATCATTCTCCTGCCCTTATCCCACTCTAAGTGGGGTCGGCACAACATGTTATAAACATATCACATAATTTTACGACCAGTCTACCTGAAGTCAACTTGCCTTAGTCATATTTTATGACACCTTGGTAAGGAAGGGGGTGGTCTATTCTACACAGCTGGATATAACACAGCATAGTTAGTATAACTTAACTTTGAACTGAGAAAAAAATCACTTTATATACTTACTTTTCCATTTTATATTACTAAATGTGATATTTAGTACTGTATAATTGACTTCATAGAAAGATGTGTTGTCTTCGTAGACAATTGGTAGCACGTATGGTTTCAATTTCACTCCACCGATATGAGAGTTTGAGGTGATAGGGCCAAAGTTATTGATGCAATCTGCACTGTTCGGAGGGATATATTCCACTTTACACGAGTTGTTATTGGGATGATTGTGGCCTAGTATCTGTAAGAAATTTTTATTGTGACTAAGGTATA
Organism: Morpho helenor; assembly: GCA_029227775.1. Taxonomy (NCBI): domain Eukaryota; kingdom Metazoa; phylum Arthropoda; class Insecta; order Lepidoptera; family Nymphalidae; genus Morpho; species Morpho helenor. Next base: position 2,255,870 of record JARGCU010000044.1, read on the forward strand.
TGAAATGCAAATTATATACAGAAATATATTCAATTATGAATTTAGATTTCAAGTGTAATTATAACAGACTTTTTAATGCATTTTAGCAATTACAATCTTAAGTCAGTAATGGATTTAATTTTACTTTTCAAACTGATTCCATTCAATAGATATATTTCACCATTATTTTGGTATATAGTTTTATTTAAATATTAATAATGTATGTAACATTTTAATTATGATAATTTCAATTATAATCCACTCCTAAACACTAGCCTTAGCTGGAGGGGTGAACAAGTTTATTAGTAATTTGTAACCCAAAATTGCTAGTAATCTTTAAAAAAAAAAGATAATTAAAATTCAGTTAATACTAAATATAAAAAAATATTATAATTACTTGCTTAACAGTTACTATGACATAATATATCATATGATTTGTTTTCATATATGTTAATGTAGTTAAACTATAGAGATTTATTTAATGTTATGGAACTATAAACATAACCCAGATGAAATGTTATGATCAAAAATCTCAATTAATATTACTAAAAAGTAACAGTATTCAAGTATATGTAAACACTGATTATGTAGAGTGCACATACAATAACCTGAATGAATAAAATATATAAATACCTCTTAATATATTCTATACAGTTTATATAGTTTTATAAATAGCTTATATTTACAACTAGTACAACAAAGCGAAAGCATCAACGATTTTAACAAAAATATAATCAAACCTTTAACATTTAGATCATGTAGTGCAGTTGCATACATCCACTAAACTACAAAGGTCAACCAAATAATATTTTTTTATCAATATAACCATGATAAGAATGACTAATCACAAAACACTATTGGTTTTATATATAGTGATTACCCATTGTAGTTGTTTTTGAAATACATGAAATTTAAAACACAAGGTGGGTGGTGATTTTATGTACAAAAATATTTTTTGTTACAGAATTAATATGAGCCGAAAACCGGTTTGTTTAGAACGAATATATCAAAATTGCAACTCAAAGCAACTATATGGAACAGATTCTAATAAGTAATATTGACAGCTTCGCTGAAGCTATCGAAAATCGAACCTTCCGCCGAAACAAAATTCTAAAGTAAAAAGCATAAGTGCGTTTGGAAAATACTAGAATTCTACGTCTAAGTTTTTCAAACTTTCAGCTCATCCAAGGTTGTCTATAAATCAATAAATCATACATACATAACACTTCTATTATAGATTTATTTTGTACCTACATTAATATGTTATTGTATCGTATTAATAAATTAATTTACCTGGGTGGTACAACTGCGCGTTAACTCGGTTTTGTTGTTGCAAAGTTGATAATGTCCAGAAACATATGTTAACATAAATAATACAAGAAAAATAATGATTTGAAGCTTCATGTTGTATCAGAATGCCCTAACCAAATTGATTAAAATAATACATTTTAAAGCGACACGGAACTAATGCATAATAAAGAAATATGAATAATTATCACTTTTTTAAATCATATAATTAACAACACAACAAAACTGTTTACAGTTCGTCGACCATTTCTGCACAAAACAACATGGCGGATATTAAGCTAATACAGATTAAATATATATTTAAAGCGCAGTTTATAATAAATTAAATTCACAATCATAGTTTTTGTTAACTAAAGATTTTATGTTTAAAACAAGTAGCTAATTATTTTATTCTATGTATACTGCTAGCTGGGTTAAAGTTTAAAGGTAAATATATTAGGCCCATAGAGAATAATAATGTTATCAATTAGTGGCATATTCTATATGTATATTGTAGTCTTTGATTAGTAGTTCGTCGCATATTTGAATTCTGATGCCAGAATGAAAATGAGGATCACGAATCATATCGTAGATATATAGGATAAATATATAGGATAAATCATATCATCAATTTTGCTTGATCGATACTGAAAATCTAAATATATTTTATATAAAAATCTTAAAAATTAATATAGTATTTAATTAAATATAATTATAAAGTTTTTAATTTTCGTTCAGTTTTTTTTTATTGTTTAACAAAAACTGCTGCTATAGGATGCTTTAGAGCATAGAAAATACACTTTAATATGAGATACACATGTTTTAAAGAATCTTAACTTAAAAAAAGAAATAACACATAGATTTAAGAAATTTTAATGTAAAGGGTATAATACGCCTTGTCTATAGACATGAATATTAATAGTACATACATACATAGTGTAATTTTATCAAATCAGGAATAAAAATATAACTTTGAATTTATTTCGAACCGCTTATCTGCCAATTGAACTTGTTATTTTTTTAAATTCTATATAATCTTTTAAAAATCATTTACTCGATTTTCTTTTTTTTAATACCGCATTTTTGGTGATCTGAGCCACGAACATGAGCGACGAACTAAACCATTGATACGTAACAAATGTCTTAAAATACCCTCAATTGTGGTCAATACGCTTTTTTTTATCACTGAAAAAAACGCATTTTTTATCCTTTATGTTACCACCCACTACATAGGTTTTTGTCGTACCTCGTCCTGCGGAGTTACCGTGAAAGGGTAACAGACAGACTTGATAATATTAACTTCCAGCTACTAATAAATGACTTAAGTACACAAAAGCCAGTCACTCAGTCTTTACTCATCAATTCTCATTCAACCCTTTTTCAACACGTTCCGTTCAACCACGTGTAATTTAATAACCAGTGCTGCCAACTTAGCACTTTCGGTGCTAGATTTAGCACTATTTGTAGAAGTCCAGCACGTCCATCAGCATTAAGCACCTAGCACCAAATCTAGCACTTAATTGGCTTCATGCAGATTTTTATTTTTTACAAAAAATAAAACCACGTACATAGTGTAATAATGTCAAGCGGATTATAACAAAATACTAGTTTTATAGTGTAGAAATCACGCTTGAGTAAAGGGATTCTACATTCATAGAGTTACTAACTAGAGTAGGAAAGTCAGCCTAAAATGTGTCCATCGACAATAAAGAGAAAGTAAACGAGACTAATTATCTGTCTCTCTTTTTTATACGTGATTAGACAAAGATAAGTATATGAATTTCACTTCGCTCTTTATGTAAATGAAAATTTATTGAACATATGGATTTATTTCATGGATTTCATGTTTTAAGGATAAAACTAGCGCTGTTTTTGGAAATTTACCACTATCTAGCACTTTTAGCTTGTCTTTGAGCGACCATCGGTGGTATCAAGTTGGCAACCCTGTTAATAACTATTCAGAGATTTGCAATTGCACATTTAGACACTATAATAATGTAATCAAACACCAAAGTTCCTATCACTCAACACTCTGTGAGAACGCGCGAGATCATCGTAAAATTGCTGGCCCCTTGATGTCCTCGTTATTTGCGTTTTTGGGAGTAGATTCTTCGACAAATGCGCTATTAGCTTCTGCCAGTCCTTCAATAGATTAAAAACTCTGTCGTTTCTGGTTTCATATGGGATAGAAGCGTTGGAATATTCGAAGCGAACGTTCACTACTTCTTTGTTTTCAAGCGCTCTGACCGCTTTTAAAAATGAGAGAAGGAGTTTTTCTGTGTTGTGAGGGTGGAATGATTCATTGGGCTCTTCTGTGCCCACTATATACATTATGTGGGAGGCGTCTCTGATGGCTTCTTCTGCCCAGAAGTAGGGGTCCCAGTGGGTTGTCTTTGTGACGTCACCATCATACATCATGTCGAAGCCGCATTCAGTGCGTAGATAATCGATGAAAGAAGCAACGCATTTCGCGTGGAGGTCGTTTGATGAGGAATATATCACTAGCACTTTGGTCGGTTGTGGTATTTCTGGAAAAAAGTATGTCATAATTTGCTAATTTATAGAACTAGGCGTTACTTTCCGGAGATCCTTAATACAAAAGTATATATCCTCCTGACCTTATCCCACTCTAACTGGGGTCGGCACAACAGTTATAACACGATTTGGCTGCGCTTTTACGAACGGCCGCCTGCCTGACGTCAACTTACCTTAGTCGTATTTTACGACACCTCGGTAAGAAGGAGGGTGGTCTATTCTACTAAACCGGATACAACACGGTGGGTCAATTTACCTTAGTCGCCTTTTACGACACCTCGGTAAGAAATGAGGGTGGTACTATTCTACTAAACCGGATACCACACGGCTATAATACAAAAGTAATAATAAAATTATTTGCTATGATCCGCGATGAAGTAAAATAGAAAATATATATAATGGTAGAGTGAACAATCCGTTTTCATACCTGATACATGCAGGATTCGTAAAAACACATGTACAAAACCCTACTCTTATACCTCGCGGATTCTTACCTGATGGTTTTTTGCAGTATCGTAGTGACATCACATAAACAAATATGAGAACCACCGCCACAGTTACACCCATCGCGATGATTAAATACAGCAACGGTTTAACTGTGGGCATAAATAATTACAGTTTAATTAATGAATATAAGACTGCACTAGAAATTGACCATACACTAGTAGTTGACCGTTTTAAATGAAATTTTAAATAATATCCATTTTGTTTGTTGTAGCTAATAAAAAATAAATTTTTAATTATCTGTTGCCATGTATTAACAATAAGCTGTGATGGCCTAGCGGTGCGACCGTGTGAATCTCTAGAGACGATCATGGGTTCAAATCCGGGCAGACACCAATGAGTTTTTCTATTAAAACTTATGTGTCTAATTGATAATTGCAATTTATCACACGCTTTTCGGTGAAGGAAAACATCGTGAGGAAACCTGCATATCTCTAGAGAATCCTAGGGATATGTGTAACCTACCAATCCGCATTGGAGCAGCGTGGTAGGTCTTAGCTCCAACCCTTCTCTACAAAAATGGAGAGAGGAGGCCTATGCCCAGCAGTGGGATAATAACAGGCCGTTACATATGTATTAACAACTGCCCAAAACCTCAGAACTGTAGGTTATTGTTTAAGACATATTTAATATCATTAATTAATATTTTTTATTGGCTATCATCCATAGTGTAGTGTTTATAAAGTAATGTTGTATGAATATAGCACAGGCTCAAACACGCACTAACAAGTAACAACAGGTCACTTCACGACCACTCTCACCAAGGGCTCTCGTGTTACTGTCGTGGTGCATCCTGAGACCGTGTAAGTACCTTTGTACTAGTGAGTTAGTGTGACATGTTCATGTATGTATTACATATATGTGTCTTGTATATAAATGTACAAAGTACGTTACACACGTCTCAACCCGCATACACTACACATATTTATACATTTATTTATTTATTTATATATACATATATGCTACATTTGCAAGGATGGCATTGCGATAGTATAAAACTGTGTGCATATGCCATATGACATTATTGTCTATTTCCAGCCGTGAACTAGAAAAGCTTTGAGATTTCTACAACATTTGTCTGAGCCCATAGAGAAGGCCCTATCTACACTGTTTACCGAAGCAGAGACGCCTTTACGACCGACTTTTTTAGACGACCTTAGTTCATACCATGGCTATTACAAATTTAGTTTCGTAAACTAAAATATACATAGCCTCGGAAATACCCAGTTATAGATAGAACTTATAACTTGAAGTAATCTGGGCAACCTTTGACTTGACATAATTTTTATCATTAGCAAGTTTTTATAAGACGCAGTGGGTTTTTCCTCGACGCCCTTATACTTATCTATGTGCTGATTACAAATACTGTGATCTTTTTTGTTTGTTTTTCGTTTAAGTTAAACAGTGACTAGCTTCTAATTTAAAGACTTCTTAAAGATTTCTTTTAAAAAAAACGTTATAAATTGTGAATAGGAAATAGCGAAGCCTATTGTACTTTACGTTAAAATATAGACCACGAAAGGCAAATTAAAATTAAAATCTAAATGATTACTTATAATGAGCACTTTTAACACGAACTTTCAGTAACTTGTAACTAACTCCTCCACCGTCAAGTATAAATATTAATTTATACATATTTAAACACCGCTAGTGCGCTCGCACTCCAACAGCGTAAAGCATAAAAACCGCGCCGAAGGCGCTAGCACTCTTAGTATATATTGGCTCGTGATTCGTCTAAGTGGCTAGGACCCGTACTACGTTGTGTTTTGTAATAACTCAAATTCTTTTAGAGCGTCAGAGGCTATGTGTCCGTCAATCTAAAGGAGTCAAATAAAACCTTAAATAGAATAAAATAATGTGATAATAATCACATTATAGTTTTATAATAATATTTCAATATATCATATTCTTTAATATAGAACGAGCCGTCAGGCCCTACATTCATAGTTTGTATCGCTTTGTTCAATAGAGAGGTTCATTATCAAATATCATTTGTTATAATATAAAACAGTTGTTTGTCATCAGTTTAGAGGCGTAAAGCAGGCATAAATTAATATAAATTATTGAATATAGTGTACGATTCACGAACAGGTTTTATATTTATCTAATACAAGAACAGATTTTACATGTACTCTACATGAACAGACTTTATATGTCCAACAGATATATATTCGTTACACGAACAGATTCTTATATGGTCAATACATGAACGGGTTACTATAAAATTTGATAAAAAAATGCGAGACATTCAGATAGTTGAATGTCTCGCGAATATCTTATGTTACTTCATAGGATATGTTATAGCCAATAGAAAGATCACTCACTCGATCTAAATACCTAGCCCTTAAACAACTCCGTAGAGAAGTTTAATCAAAGTGGTATCTCTCTCCCATCCATTATATTCTTCCGATTTGGAAAAATATAAAAAGAGAGTGATAGTCAGTAGCTCCGCACCCGCTACCAACGGTGAGCTCCGTCCATAGGATATGAGCCCCCCCCCCCAAGGGGTACCTGTTTATAGTGCGCCTGCGGCGTATGATTATGGGATAAACCCATTATTGTCGGGAGTCAACAAAACCACAGTTGACATATTAGGCATGAGTGCCTTGGTGTATAATAGAGGACCGAAGCCCATATAATAAATAGCCGGAGCTATAAAATATGGCATAAGCCAAAGGCACAAGGCCTGGTAAACTTTGATAATAAATTACCAATTCTTATATTCAGTAAGGCGCATGTCGCCTGCACACGTCGTAACGGTGCGTTCTATGGTAAAAACCACATACAGTATAATACGTATAATACGTATAAAGTCCACAAAGTGGAAACCCATCGAGATGGCAAACATGTTGCAAAGCAACTTGATTAGTTATAATATATACACCATATAGGTGTGTGTCCACCGAAGTGGATAGTGTGTGTCCACCGAAGTGGAAGATGTGTATTGCAGAGCATTACATGAATGCCAATCACCCCCTATTCACCCAATACCATATAATGGAGTCACACATAGTGCACTCGCTTACGGTATGCGCCAAGCTCAACACGCCACCTCATACAACAAAAGGTAATTTATGTTTAACGCGGCAAGCCACGTAAGATGTATATGTATATGTGAAGATAAGGGAAATGCAGGCCACACTGTCTAAAGCTAGTCCGCAGTCTTATTAACAAAGACCTGACCAGCGGCTCTTATGCAATAATGCCATGCTATAATGGTCATTCGTGGTATCATTAACTAAGCTAAAGGGACGTCCTAAAAAGGACGAAACACCACACCCATCCGCTACTATGAACAGAGTCCATAGCGATCCATCACTGCTGCGGCGTATCACTTCAGCAACATAAAGTTAACTTCCGCAACGCCCAGCAACATTCAGCTGTGGTACCGTCACTATTGAGAGGCTACGAACAACGTTTAGATGTCCGATCGTCAAACAATAACATTTCAGCCACCACTGTACCGGCACTACTTCAAGCGGCCTATGCGTCCAAAGGTCGAGCAAGGCACACGGCAACGACCGAAATCACCACCGGCCTAACTAAACCCGTATCACAAAGGCACACGCCCAAAGTAACTCTGGTTGCGTCAAACCAAAGCCGAATAAAGGCACGCCGCAGCAACCGAAGTTAACTACGGGCCTAGACCCAGCCCTAATAAGATGCAGCCTAGTGTAGCCTTTTGGGCCAGGCACACAGCAATGACCGAAATCACTGCCGGCCTAAACCTCAAGTCTCCCACCAGTACCCGCCAGAGCATGTTCGGTAGAGTGCCAACCACTACTCAGCAAAGTTGCCTTTACCAAGTATCATTCTGACACTTTAATCGTTCGAGGTGAGCTAAGCGATGTAACCATCGCTACACTCTTAATGGTCAAGTCACATTCACAGCCTTTCCAAAGATCGGCACGATCTTGCATCTTGAACCATTATACGAGAGCGGGCCTAGATGTGTATTTATTATTAATTATTATTAAAAATATTCCAGTTAAAACTCAACTAATATCATGTATCGCCCCAGTACACATCTACAATATCATTATAACAACATTTCATAAGCGACCTAACAGATCACTTCTGCGCTCTGCCCTCCGCCCGCTCTCTCATACTGTAGTACGGCGGATAACGTGACATTCGGTCAATATGACGAAAATTATACTTTTCTGAATTTGATGTTTTATGAATAGAGCATCAATTATAGATGCGAAAAAACATTACTGCGTGACAAACAAACATTTATTTTTATACTTATAGATTTTCCTAAAATATTGAAATTTTAATAATTATTTATTTTTAAAACTCGAATGTAGGGATGAGACTGTTACAAACTCCAGGGCATTTTGACCATTGTATTTAGCTGATCGTTAAGTATTTAGAATGTTACAAACTCTGGCTGATTTTAACCATGACTATCAGCTCACCGAAATTTTTTATAATGTTGTCACCGCTGTAGACACTGGCGTGCCGTGTGACACAGCCTGTGTCGCCGCAGTAGTGAAAATGGAGTGCTATGGGCTATAATACGTGTCGCCGCAGTGGCGACAATGGAGTGCTATGGGCTATAATACGTGTCGCTACAGTGGGAACAACGGAGTGCGATGAGCTATAATACGTGTCGCCGCAGCGGCGACAACAGAGCGCTATGGGCTATAATACGTGTCGCCGCAGTGGCGACAATGGAGTGCTGTGGGCTATAATACGTGTCGCCGCAGTGGCGACAACAGAGTGCTATGGGCTATAATACGTGTTGCCGCAGTGGCGATAATGGAGTGCTATGGGCTATAATACGTGTCGCCGCAGCGGCGACAACAGAGTGCTATGGGCTATAATACGTGTCGCCGCAGTGGCGACAATGGAGTGCTATGAGCTATAAAACGTGTCGCCGCAGTGGCGACAATGGAGTGCTATGGGCTATAATACATGTCGCCGCAGTGGCGACAATGGAGTGCTATGAGCTATAAAACGTGTCGCCGCAGTGGCGACAATGGAGTGCTATGGGCTATAATACATGTCCCAACAGTGACGATAACGGAGTGCTAAGGGCTATAAAACGTGACGACAACAGAGTGCTATGGACTATAATATGTGTCGATAACGGAGTGCTATGGGCTATATGTGTGGCTACAGTGGCGACAACGGAGTGCTGAGGGTTATAATACGTGTCGCCAAAGCACCATCAACGGAGTGCAAAAGGCTTTTACAAGCTCTTTCGAATGATCAAATATTAATGAAGCTGCATATTACATAACGAAAAATTATAATACCTACCGAGATAAATTTTTGGGCTCCTCACAGAGCGACATGTTCCTTTCTCGAAATCGCATTTGTCGTGATATGGTGTTACGACGAAATAGTACCAGCCTGATTTCCTAGGGCTATATTCTAAAGTTAGTACGTCGTCGCTGCTTTTCAAGGCAGTAGATTCGACGTTTTCGTCGCATGTTGAACTTTCGTCGCAAACTTTTTTTATATCTATTCTGTACCCGGTAATGTTGAGTTGTTTTGGTGGTAGTATATATAACTTCATAGTGTAGTTAAAGTTTTCGACGTATACAAATGGTTTCCAATCATTCTCTGTCGTAGTAGAATCTGTAACAATGACAGTGAATGTATTTATTTTTAATTTAAGTTTATGTGACGTATTGTGTCCATAGAATTATTATTCTAGCAGAGGGGAGCTATAGGCAGGCGTGTAAGTGAGTGTCGAAAAAAATATATTTATACTTTTATACTATACTTTTTAATACTTTACTTTTTTACTTTACTTTACTTTGATACTTTTCTTTGTCTAATCAATCAACTGCTGTAATAGCAATGCTAAAATTGATTGCGGAAGTTTATTACAGAATCTTATACCCAATCTCACAAACGACTTACGTACTTTTGCAAGGCGCAAAGCAGGAGCCGCAAACTTATGTCGGTTTCTTTTTTGTCTATTATAAAATAAGAATTTATAAAGAAGCCATAACTTTGCAAAGATCCATGATACAAAAGTAATAATAAAATTATTTTGCTATAATCCGCGATGAAGTAAAATAAAAAATATATATAATGCTAAATTTAGAGTGGACAATTTGTTTTTATATCCGATACACGCAGGATTCTTAAAAACATATGCACAAACCTCCACCACCGCCACCACAATACACAAGCACTGCACACGTTCACTATCACAAACTCAACAATCATTTCGTCCCGCAACTGAAGCATCAACAGGAGATAGACTCCACGACAAAGTCGCAATCTTTGTGATTTTGCAATTTGTGATCATGCACAAAAATACATGCACAAGCCTCCACCACAATGGTGGAGGTTTGTGCATGTGCTTTTACGAATCCTGCATGTATCAGGTATGAAAACGGATTGTCCATTCTACATTTAGCATTATATATATTTTCTATTTTATTTCATCGCGGATTATAGCAAAATAATTTTATTATTACTTTTGAACTCCTCAACGTTTAAAATTAGGGACATTAAATTTTAGTAAAAGCTTTTATAATTTGACTTGTTTTATAAAAATATTTTATTTTAATATTGTTATGTAAAATAATTTTATCATTACTTTTGTATAAAACTAGATCAAAATAAGGTAAATAACTTTGTGTTTACTTACTTAAAGATTGCACTGATGGTATATAGAAATAATACTGTCCTCTCTCAATCATCACTCCATCAGTGGCTTCGTAATCCAGGATATGACTCGGACCGTTCAAATTTCCATCAGTTAGGGACCAATAACAGTCATAATGCAACACTGTGCCTTTTTTAATAGTCACGTTATCAGATATTATTATACTCCTGCAATGTTTTCCAGCAACATCGCTTTCAAATTTACGAATTCTGAACTTCATTCCTGTAAATTAAATTAACTACTGCTATAAAGACTTATTAGAAAGCTCAAGTCACTCAGCGGGCGATAGAGAGAGCTTATCTCGGGATATCTCGAGATTCATCATTCTCCTGATCTTATCCCACTCTCAGTGGGGTTGGGACAGCATGTTATACCTAAACATGTCGCCTTTTTTATCTCTAGAATACCCATTACGGGTCGTCACCGCCCAACGGGGCCGAGCGGGCGGGTATGTCGGACTCGCACCGACTAAAAACCTGACAGTAGACTCCACGACAAAACGCTTTGGGATTGTTGAGTTTGTGATAGTGAACGTATGTAGTTCTTGTGTATTGTGGTGGCGGTGGTGGAGATTTGTGCATGTGTTTTTACGAATCCTGCATGTATTTATCAGGTATGAAAACAGATTTTCCACTCTACATTTAGCATTATATATATTTGCTATTGTACTTTTGTATTATGGATCTCCGCAAAGTAACGCCTAATTCTATAAATCAATTTACCTTCTTTAAAAACTGTTGTAACACTTACTTTTCCATTTTATATCACTAAACACAACTGTTGGTACTATATAATCGTGTTTTAAGCCAGCAATCACCAAGGACAACACGTGAGGCTGTATGCTGACTTTTCCAATTTCATAATTCAATGTCACAAGTCCGAAATCGTCTCCACATTCAATAGGTGATATATATTCCACTAAGCAGCTATTGTTGTTGAGATGGTCGGCTAATATCTGAAATAATTCGATTAAACTTGTAAACAAGTGCTTTTGAAGGGTCAACTCCACTGATTTGGAAAGCTGTTCCTGCCGAGAAGAACCAGCAAGAAACTCGGCGGTTGCATATAATTCTTATAACTATAATATAATAATATAATATATAATAAGTAATAGTATATAATAATATAATATATAATAACTATAATATATATATAACCCATACATTCATATCGTTTACGTAATCCTCAATACCTAGTTGAGGCTTTCTGTATCGGCGTCCGTTTAATTGTTTTTGAAATGCTGTAATAACAAAGTTAAAATTGATTGTGGAATTTTATTACAGAATCTTTTACTAAAACTCACAAAAGATTTACGTTCTTTGTAAAACGCAAATCGGACGCCGCAAGCTTATAATATTTGCCTTGTGTATTTGTAAATATACATTTTTTAATGTTTACAGGAAAACAATTGAATAATTACAGACATAATTAACGTTTTAATTGCGCATCGATCTTTATAATAATAATGTGATAATAATGCAACAGAATAATGGCCTCCCAGAAAAGCTGAGTTGCTCAGAACAAGTGTTACCATTTTTTTGCTTAAAGTAACGTATTAAATAGATCATAAAACAGTGGACCAAAATAAATATTTTATTAAAAAGTGTTACACAAAATAATAATTAGATCCTTACGAATATATTTCAAATATTTTTGATTTTGTTTAAAAAACAACACGATAGTTCAATGTCGGTTCAAATTTCAACTTTGATGGAATAAATAAGATGTTTTACTTTCTTTGATTAACAATCGTTTAGTAATTCTAAAATTGGTATATTTCGTTTTAAAAGTATCGTTAAACAGTTAAAAATATGAGTGAGTTCCCGGATAACATATGCCTTAGTGTTAAAGATATTAATAAAATATTTTCTGGGAAATCACGCAAAAGTATAAAATTTATTTACCGAAAATAGAAAAATATTTTAATTTAAATAATGGCAACTCTAATTTAGCATACAGTGACCTATGCTTGAATACATTTGCCGATTCTATGCACCTAAAAAATTCATTGAATAATGTATGTATATTTTAAAATATACGAGGCTTTTTCCTTAAGATAAGCGATATCTGAGAATATCTTATTTCTGATTTCATTGCGTAGATACATTCCTAAGTCTCTAAATATTTACACAATGTTTATCTTTTTATGTTATTTGTTTTGTTTCTGTCTAATTCTTTTAGTAGTAGTGTTATTTGTTTATTATTGTGCAATAAAGAATATTTATTCATTCATTTATACTTAACTAGATATACCTGCGGCTTGGCCCGCGTGAAGAACAGTGTATTTAATTAAAAATTTGAACATAAAAGTTTTGACGTAAACAATAAACATAAAAGTTTTCACGTAACCATAAGAGATAGAGCCATGGCGTCGGGGACTTTTTTCTAGTATTCTTGTAGATTTATAATTCTATAGTCTATTACTTTAGTCTATCTTTTTATTAGTGTTGGTTTTAGGCGCACGCAACTAACTCCTCCGACCTTTTTGTCCTTCCGACCTCTTATACACAAATTATATAAAACTCTGATGTTATGTTATGTGATGTTACAATTCGTATTGATTAGAAGAGATGGTTAAATCTACTTGTCATTACTAACACAAATGTCTTTAGTTACTGTGACGTTTAAATGTTGGTTTGGGTTGATTCGCGTCTACCTACGTTGAGTATAAATATGTCCTCCTGCCCTTATCCCACTCTAAGTGGGATCGGCACAACATGTTATAAACATGTTGTAACATGATTGGCTGCGTTTTTACGACCGGCCGCCTGCCTGACGTCAACTTACCTTAGTCGTATTTTACGACACCTCGGTAAGAAATGAGGGTGGTACTATTCTACTCAGCCGGATACCACACGGCTACGTCTACCTACGTTAAGTATTTCGAGTTATTAGAATCTAACCTCAAATAGTTAACATTCGATAAGAGCAACCACTGAGTTTCTTGTCGGTTCTTATCAGTTGATGACAGCGTTCCGAACTGGTGGTAGGTGGTAGATCGTCATGGCTAAATAATTCCAAATTATTGTTAACTTGTAAATACTTTTTTGGATGTATTTAGTAGCCTTTTCTACGTCGCTAATATCATAAATGCAGTTTCTGACATCGCTAATAATAGAGAGCCGGTTTAGTATTTGCTAAATACAAATGCGTCATTTTTAGATCACTGCATTTTTTTTTTTGCCAATTTGATGCCAGAAGTTTGTTAGATCTTTCTTTGAAAACATACAAATTGTATTTTGATACATTTTTCAAAGTAATATTAACGCACAAAGAATCAGCTTAGCGATTCAGCGCGGAAACGCTGCCAGCATTCTTGGGACCATTCCACGTGGGCATGATTTGTATAGTCCTAGCGTGTAAGTAATTTAAGATAGATATAACTTGTACATTTTTTCTGTAAATAAATTTTACACAATAATAACGACATATTACGTTTTGTAGCGTGGAAATATTATTCCATGTATAACTTTGACTGGCCCGTTGGCGCAGTGGGTAGTGACCCTGCCTTCAGCTCCGCGGGTCGCGGATTCGATTCCCACCGAATGCCAACATTTTCTATAAATAAATTTGTTCGTCGTCGAGTCTGGGTGTATATTTGCATTTAAGTATTTATGTATTTAAAAATTATATAAGTAATGATTCACCAGTTGTCTGTCTCCCATAACACAAATATTAAGTTACTTAGGGGACGAGGGCCAATATTTTCTAAAAATGAATTTGTTGGTCTTCGAGTCTGGGTGTGTTTAAGTTTTTTGTGTTTAAGTATGTATTTAAAAATGTATAAGTATATATTCACCAGTTGTCTATCTACAATAACACAAGAATAAAGCTACTTACTTTGAGGACGGACGACCGTGTGTGTAAGTGTCCCATATATTTATTTATAAAAAATGTAAAAAAAAAACTTTCTGTTATACCTCCGCTTGAGGTAAGGTAATATGAGATATCAATAAAAAAGAAACGACATGGAAATTCCATATATTTAGTCGTATTTTCCTTAACGCCGTGTGGTATCCGGCTGAATAGAATAGTACAACCCTCATTTCTTACCGAGGTGTAATAGGTGACTAAAGTAAGTTGACCTACCGTGTGGTATCCGGTTGAGTAGAATAGACCACCCTCTTTCTTACCGAGGTGTCGTAAAATACTACTGAGGTAAGTTGATGTCAGGCAGGCGGCCGGTCGTGAAAACGCAGCCAAATCATGTGACTTTTTTTAAATTTAAACTATCGTGTGTAGTATTCATAGTTATTGTATAGAACCGGCTATACTCACGTCTTATTCTTTACTGACAGTACAGACAGTTCCTGCCGCGATAACGTCGTGTAAAGAGCTCATGAATAAGTGCCCCGGATGGGTTCGAAACTAGTCGAGCTAACCCGATAGAATAAGAGGTGAGTATAGCCGGTTCTATACAATAACTAAATCATGTGACAGCATGTTTATAGCATGTTGTGCCGACCCCACTTAGAGTGGGATAAGGGCAGGAGGATGATGATGACTTTATATTCAATCTCTGCTTGACCCGCGCAATCCAGGTAAGGTCATATAAGATATTAACAAAGAGAAACGACATGGAAATTCCTTATATTTAGTCGTATTTTCCTTACTTTTTCTATGAATTATATGCGTCATTGTAACGCTTCGGACAATGTGCTCGCATCCGGCGTATTAACCCTAAAGCTTCAATACTGATATTTGTCCGCGGTTTCTCTAGTGTTTATTTTTTGACGTGACAACGTCTTAAATAAGGTTGCGGCTTGAAACTCTCATGAAAAAGTGTAACACTCGCTCACGTCTGTTACGATGAGTCACCGAACAAAAGAGAGGCCCGCCGGACTGGTGAATGCATTGCGTCTCTCTCCCACTCCAATCCATCACATTTAAAAAGACGTTGTCACGTAAAATCTTTGCCCGTAAAACCGACTTTACAGGCAACCGTTTTTTTTCATTTATTGCGCTTAGGTCACAGGTTAGTTGAAGATGTCAAAGGACAAATAGGTTAAATATAATTTATAGAATACTTACTTTAGAAGGCGTTACTTTGCGGGGATCCATAATACAAAAGCAATAATAAAATTATTTTGCTATAATCCGCGATGAAGTAAAATAGAATATATATATAATGCTAAATGTAGAGTGGACGATCCCTTTTTCATACATGCAGGAGTCGTAAAAACACATGCACAAACCGCCACCACAATACACAAGCATTACATACGTTCACTATCACAAACTCAACAATGGTTTTGCCCCGCAACCACGACCAAAATTGCAATGGCTTCTGTGCTTGTGTATTGTGGTGGCGGTGGTGGAGGTTTGTGCATGTGTTTTTACGAATCCTGCATGTATAAAAACGAATTGTCCACTCTACATTTAGCATTATATATATTTTCTATTTTACTTCATCGCGGATTATAGCAAAATAACTTCATTATTACTTTTAGGTTAAATATGTCAATTCACGGTTAATTAAACCTTACAAAACTTTGTTAAAAAACAAATTTATTACCAGAGTTGAAGAATATTAAGTTTTTTTAAATTTCTGTTCTCAAATCACTTTCATGGTAACTAGTAAAGAAATTAAAGATATCAAACTAAATAAATAAATTGATGTTTGACTGGGCCGTTGTCTCAGGGGCAGTGACCTTGCTATCAGCTCAGCAGGTCGTGGGTTTGATTCCCGAGGGCAAACATTTTTTAAATAAAATTTGTTGATTCTGAGTGTATTTAGCGATTCAGCGCAGAAACGCTGCCAGCATTCTTGGGACCATTCCACGTGGGCATGATTTGTATATTCCTAACGTGTAAGTAATTTAAGATAGGTATAACTTGTACATTTTTGTTTTATATTCAATTATAAAACGGTGTATTTACGTATTTAAAATTATATTTCTATACATTTACCAGTTTTTTTATCGTCTATAACACAAGCATTAAGTTACTTTTGAGACGGACGACCGTGTTTGTAGTTGTCTCATATACTTATTATTATTATTTAACTAGACGTTAGCACCGATGACTTTGACTTTTGTATGAGTTGTTTAGAACAGGGATTCCCAAAGTGGTCGATATCTTACCCCTTGGGTTTAAAATGGTTTTTTCAGAGGCAGACATAACTAAAAAAATTGAGTGACGACCGAATAGGTCTCAAATCAAATAATGATCTTTATTCAAATAAGCTTTTTTAAGCACTTTTGAAACGTGAAGGATTTTTAAAGCTACAACAGCGTTGAAATATCGCTCTCGTCGAGAAGAACCAGCAACAAATTCTGCGGTCAGTTAAACACTTTCTATTTACATAATTATACCACAGTTCTGTATAAAGCTGAACGGATTATCAAATCCAGGCATTTTTATCCATTTTCTTCTTCAATCTACTTCTACAATCTTCAATTTTGTAATATTCTTTACATTTAAGCATATTTCTTATACTTAATTTAAACCTTTATAATAATCGACCCCTACTATTTTACGCGATTTCTTAATTGAAACTATATAAGTATTTTTTGTTTCCAAAGTAACTAGAAATACGATTTTCAAGATAATTTGACTATGGGGATCTGAGGCATCAGTTTATTTTGAAATACATACTTTGGAAATCACTGGTTTTTAAATAATAAGTAGATTACTTTAGATACTTATAATAAGTCTACGAAAAAGTCATACTAACACAACTCTATCAGTAACGTTAATGGGTTTAATAACATACTTTCTACTCGGTTTGTTTGTCTGTTGATTCATTGGTTATTAATTTTGCAACCGTTTTCCCGTTAAGCTAGAACCTTGAATCTGTAAACATATCGAAAAGGCGACTATGTGCCATTGTATAATATTACGCAATTCAATATGGACTTTCAGTATTTTGATGTGAAATAAAAACGAATCAAATCAAAACATACTTGCAATTAATAGCTATTTAAGATGTAATGAAATGAATTGCGAAAGTTTTATACCCAAGACTCATTTCTAAAAGTACGCCGTGTGTACGCCGGCTGAATAGAATAGTACCACCCTCTTTTCTTACCGAGGTGTCGTAAAAGGCGACTAAGGTAAGTCGACCCGCCGTGTGGTATCCGGCTGAGTAGAATAGACCACCCTCATGTCTTACCGAGGTGTCGTAAAAGGCGACTAAGGTAAGTTAACCCACCGTGTGGTATCCGGTTTAGTAGAATAGACCTACCCTCTTTCTTACCGAGGTATCGTAAAATACGAATAAGGTAAGTTGATGTCAGGCAGGCGGCCGGTCGTAAAAACATGTCCCACTTAGAATGGGGTTGGCACAACATTTTTTAAAATATTTGATTGATTTATTTATAAATAAATAACATAATAACATTGTCAAATGGTTTGGCTAGTTATTTTACGACCAGATGCCTTTTACGACACCAAAGCAAAAATGAGAGTGATCTATTCTACTCGGATACCACAAGGGGGGGGGGGGTCAACTTATCTTAGTCACCTTTTACGACACCTCGGTAAGAAATGAGTCTTAAAATCCGGATACCACACGGTCGAATTATTAGGCATAATATTGACTACAAATCCTATACAGGGGGTTCGGTGATGGATGTATCCAATAGCGAAGAAACCACCCAGTTTGAGTTTAACCCGTAAGTTGATGTGTTTCTCAGCAATTTACAAATTAAACCTTCAACTTTCTCAGAATAGGCAAAAAAATTCATATGGATTAATATTAAATTAATTATTAATTTAATAATTAGTGATGGTTAGTTATTGCGTGTGCTTTTTTTAAAAACTTTTGGATTAATAATAAAATAATCGGTCACAAAAATTATTTAATACCTATGTGCTTTTTTTTAGTACTCAATAATCACTGAAAAAAAAGCAACACGAAAATAAGAATATTATATTACCTGTGTTGAACAACTTTGTTTTAAAGTGGTAATGTTATTGCAAAGTTTATATTGCTGACCACGTGTATACTGCAAAAGTGCAATAACAAAAACAATTTCCTTTTCTCTCATTTTGATAAAACTAATATAAACAACACATCATTTCAACAGATTCAATACTAATTTAACTATAAGCTCACAACTTAAGATTTCCTTAACTAAACTTGGCCATATTATATTGGCTATAATAATATATATGATATTTCTTAGACGCGTCGTTATGTGTCAATTCACAATGTTATACTAAGCGATGACGGGAAAATAAAACAGATACCGGAGCTTACATGCCGCGTAATTAAAGTTAAAAAAAGTCTTATGATATATGAAATCGAAAACTCTTTAACAACCTGCCATGATATATGTTTATTATACATTTTTTAAATGCAAATAGTTAATTAAATTGACTACCTATAGCTACTTGAAGCAAGATATTTTAAAATTTATCGTTAACAATTTAAATTTATACTTAGCATCTAAAAGTATCTATTAAAGAAATAGTTTTTATGATACCCAAATGAGCAGTAATCACATATAAATGATTGACTCGTCATTAAACTTAAAGCTAAAAAGTATTTAAGTATACCTAAGCGCCATCTAGTGTAATTCAGACAAACATGCGCCAGTGTGTACTTACGAATTTTAATTATTGTAATTGAAAGTTAAACTAAGCGTACAATTCATAATAATAAAATTTAATAAATAATGGAATCATTTTAAAAATTTCATCAAAATCATTTTAATTTTGTAAGTACTCTTTAAGCTAATAGTCTATGTTCATGGTGTTATTTGCGCATAGAAAAAGGACTAGATTCCAGGCCGTTAATAAACGAATAAAAAAAAAAAATTGCGCATAGAATACTAACAAAAAATTGTGTTATTTGTCTGTGGTTGTTTGTGATGGCTCGATTTATATCAAAATATTTATAATTATCTTTATATATTAAGCTTAATTGATTTTATCAATTCACTTATTTAAAATGAAGTTTCACACTGTAATGCTTAACATTCCGTTAGATACAAGACACAAATTCTAATATGACCGTAAGTATTTTAAAAATATTTCCATTTAACTTATCTACAAATTATTGCGTTAACTACACTTGCCATATATGCCGTATCTATTTCCTTTGGATAAAAGTGAGTTATTAGATATAAACATATAATAATATGTAGACAATATATTTCGTAACGTGTTCGTAAAGGCTTAACAAATATTTATTTTGGAATACTTTTTATTAATAAAGATAAGGTAATTATTAATTAATAAAAAATTTATATATCGTATATTACCACAACATTTAATGATAACTTTTGTGCAAAATCATTTCTATTAATTTAATGTATCAATAAATTTCAATATAAATAAAAAAGTTTAAAAAATAAAACAATAAAAATATAGAACTTTTTAGTTTAAGCATATTATTTTTTCTCCTGTAAATAATAATAAATCCAGTAAATAGCCAAGAGAATTTTGCAAAAGAGTATTTTAGTATTGACAATAAAATATTTTAAAGGAATTATGTATTTATTCAACATTGATGGCAAATTTCTGAGCATTAGGTCCCTTAGGTCTTTACATGTAAAATATATTATAACCTAAACTCCGTAAACCGCAATTTAAAACTAATTTGATGTATATGGGTTTTTATAATAGCCAATCACTCAAGTAAATGGGACTATAAAAAATTTTATTTGTCATAAAAATATGCAATTAGAGAAGTTATAGACTTATACATGACTTTTCCTTACAATAAATATTTCAAAAATGGAACTACTGAAACTATATTAAAATTTCCAACTGGAATATATTTATTACCTGTACAAAAGAAAATTAAATAATTTATTTAAGAAACATAAAGGTCCTTTATTTATTTTTGTTACATATTGTTTTTATAAACATGATCATATAAAATATGATTATATAATTTATATCATCAATTTAAACTCAAATCTATGCATAGGGCATCACCAATATATCCAATATTGTTAAAGCATAGTTTGATTCCTTGATGTTTGGATGTTTTTTTAATAATTTAATGCCTTTATCTTTCTTCTTCTTCTTTATCTTTATTATTAAAAAAATTGACATATTGATACTCTTTATTTGCTGTCCAAGTGTAGTAAGTAAAGTAGTAAGTAACAGCCTTTTTACTATCCCACTGCTGGGCATAGGCCTCTTCTCTCCGTTTTTTTTTTTTGGAGAGAAGGATTGGAGCTACTACCTACCACGCTGCTCCAATGCGGATTGGTAGGTTACACATATCCCCAGAATTCTCTAGAGATATGCAGGTCCAAGTGTATTCTAAAGTAATTCAGTGATATTAAAATAATGCTGAAAATTGATTGTGTGATTTAAGTAAATTAAAAAGTAATGATGTTCAGCTATCAAAGTAATATTTTCGTCTTTTATATGTTTAATTTATTTCTTGAGCATAGACAAACATAGCATCCAAGAAAACTTAAAGAAAGTTACTGTCTATGTATGCCTAACAACTTAACTTATTTTATTTATACACTGTATTGTTTTAAAGACAAAATAAATACAAATCAATTCTCAGTTAACTAAAATGCATTGTATAATGTTATCAAAATAACTGTCGCATACATGTTTTATGTATACAATTTGATAACCCCTCAAGTCACAAATAACTGATAATTATTAACATGTACTGATGACGTAATCTCAATAATTTCAGATTTGTATACATAAATATAAGCTGTACCTGTGAATATGTTTGTGTCAACTGAAGCAATAAAATAGCTTCAATTATGGGTTATTTTCTTGTTACTAAAGGAAAATCTGGAGTTATTTATCCCAAATTTTATTTTTTTAAAGTTATTACTATTATTAATAAGTGATGTACATTCTTTTTACCACAATATATATGATTAAATTATAGCATAATTCATAGCTATTGGTCCACTTATTAAGTTGTAAGGAGGAACATAAAGACAGACATACATATTTATTTCATACTGTAATGTCAAGCATGGTTTAGATAATAATCGACCAAGGTTTGACTTCTAATTTTGTAATTTACCTTCAGAGCATATAAAAGAATACATTAA
Source organism: Morpho helenor (assembly GCA_029227775.1). Taxonomy (NCBI): domain Eukaryota; kingdom Metazoa; phylum Arthropoda; class Insecta; order Lepidoptera; family Nymphalidae; genus Morpho; species Morpho helenor. The sequence continues at coordinate 2,277,797 of JARGCU010000044.1, forward strand.
AGACAGAATTAATTTTTTCTATGTGTCCTTAGTGTAGTTAGTCTTGTTGATTTTAAGTAAAATGAATTAATTAACAATATAATTTTTTCATACTTTTTTTTAGTGTCTCAATACTGTTATCCAAAATTTTTTTTTAATTTAAGGCCCATATTAATGGTTTTAATAAATGGTTTGGTAACGTAAATGGTTTGGTAACGTATTAATGGCCCATAGTTAAAAAACAACATTTTTCTTTTTTTATTGTACAACTAACTTACTATATATTATTTAAGTCGATTATCAACTTTTTAAAACAATTTATAATAAATTTATATCGCACAGTTAGTACTAAAGTGACCTAATTCAAAAAAGTTTTTTTTTTGAGCCAAATTGCAATAAAGCGTAGCGTTTTGTAGCACCTAACTTGAGTGTTAAAGAGACCATCATCATCTTCCTGCCCTTATCCCACTCTAAGTGGGGTCGGCACAACATGTTATAAACATGCTGTAACATGATTTGGCTGCGTTTTTACGACCGGCCGCCTGCCTGACGTCAACTTACCTCTGTCGTATTTCACGACACCTCGGTAAGAAAGAGGGTGGTCTATTCTACTAAACCGGATACCACACGGTGGGTCATCTTACCTTAGTCGCCTTTTACGACACCTCGGTAAGAAAAGAGGGTGGTACTATTCTACTCAGCCGGATACCACACGGCGGGTCGACTTACCTTAGTCGCCTTTTACGACACCTCGGTAAGAAAAGAGGGTGGTACTATTCTACTCAGCCGGATACCACACGGCTAAGAGTGTTAAAGAGAGCAATAATTTGAAAGTGCAAGACGACACTAGTTTTTTTTTTTATAATTCGTAGCGTGATGTCATAGATACCATGGATATTTTGAATTAAGTCAGTTTAATACTGCGTGCGGTATGTGTATATTATTAACGATGTATAGAGCACAAAAGTAAATAACATAATTGCTAACAAAACAGCACAGCTTGCGTACAAGCGCCAGTAACATGAATGGTACAATTAAATAACTATGTAGAACAATAAACACAAACACAATAACAAACAAATAGCTTTAACAATGTCAAAACAATAAACAATTTGTGCTAACACCAAATAAAATTTCAGTATGGTGACTGTCAGCAGTATTGTCTAACCTCCATTCATAATGACAATGCGACAATATCACGTACGTTTGATTGTTTATAAATTTTTGTATTAATCAATTAGTAATTAACTTTGGTGTGATATGTATAGTGTAGGTACAACAAGGGTGAGCATTCATAAAACTCCTGCCCTTATCCCACTCTAAGTGGGGTCGGCATAACATGTTACAAACATATTGTCACATGAATAGGATACGCATTTTACGATGGGCCGCCTGCCTGACGTCGACTTACCTTAGTTGTATTTTACGAGACCTCGGTAAGAGGGTGGTCTATTTTACCCAACCGGATACCACACGGTGGGTGACTTAACTTATTCAGCTTTGACAAAACTTCGGTAAGAAATGAGCATGGTCTATTCTACTCAGCCAGATACCACACGGCGGGTCGACTTACCTTAGTCGTATTTTACGCGACCTCGGTAAGAAAATGAGGATGGTCTACTTCTCAGCTGGGAACCACACGGGGGAATATCTTCGTCGGTCAGTTGCACATGGAGTTATATGAGTAGAGATTTTTTTAATAATCTTTATTCAAATAAGCTCTTTCAAGCACTTTTGAATCGTCAAGGATCAATATAATTAATACTACAACTGGTTCAAAATGTTGCTCTTACCAAGAAGAACCAGAAACAAACTCGGAGGTTAATCTTTTAAACATTATCAATTTTACATTATTAAACCGCAGTCTTGTATTAAGCTGAAAGGATTTTCAAATCAAGGCTTTTTGATCAAACAAATAATCTTCAATTTTGTAATATGCTTTGCTGAGTCATATTATCATAAAATAAAATAATGAAATATGTTAATATGTCATCATCCTCCTGACCTTATCCCACTCTAAGTGGGGTCAGCACAACATGCTGTCACATGATTTGGCTGCGTTTTTACGACCGGCCGCCTGCCGAATTCAACTTACCTCAGTCGTATGTTACGACACCTCGGTTAGAAAAAGGGTGATTTGTTTTACTCACCCGGATACCACACAGCGGGTCGACTTACCTTAGTCGCCTTTTACGACACCTCAGTAAGAAATGAGGGTGGTACTATTTTATACAGCCGGATACCACACGGCGTATACCATAAGCAACCGACATAAGCTTGCGGCTCCTGCTTTGCGCCTTGCAAAAGTACGTAATTCGTTTGTGGGTTTTGGTATAAGATTCTATAATAAAATTCCGCAATCAATTTCAGCTTTGCCATTACATCAGTTTAAAAACACTGTTAAAAAGAGGCTGATACAGAAAGCCTACTATACTCTTGAGGATTATTTGGAAGATAAGACTGTGTGGATATAGCTCTCTTTGAACCTGTACAAGACAGTAACGACTTAATGTAAATAGTATTAAGAATTATATTTTTAAAAGAGCAACCGCCGAGTTTCTTGCTGGCTCTTCTCGGTAGGAACAGCTTTCCGAACCAGCAGTAGAGTTGACGATTCAAAAGCACTTGTTTACAAGTTTATTTGAATAAAGAATATTTTGAATTTGAATTTGAATATATGTTAATATGTAAGCGACGATGATAATTTACTGTGTCAAACCAATAAATAGATATGTTAATGTTTTGTAACATTTAAACTCGGTCAGCACAATTGTCTAGCACTCCTAATTACGTTAGAATATCGTCAGTTTCACGCGCGTGTCTAATATTCATGAGTTAATATTTAAGGTTAGGCAACTTTTAGTCATATTATCAGTAAATAAAATAATCAAATAGGTCAATATACACGCGACAATTGGAATTTACTGTGTTAAACCAATAATAGATATGTTAAGGCCCTGTAACATTTAAACTCGGTCAGCACAATTGTCTAGCATTCCTAATTACGTTAGAACATCGACAGTTTCACGCGAGTGCCTAATATTCAAGAGTTATTTAAGGGACGTAGTCATATTATCTTATACTAATATTATAAAGAGTAAAAATTTGTATGTAAGTTTGTAATGTTTTCACACAAAACAGTAATGTTATTCCTGGATTGTACAGGATCGAAATGTAGCTACATTCAGGCATTTTTATTATCGAACTATTCCTCAATAGTATGGTAGGCTTTCTGTATTAGCCTTTTATTAACAGTGTTTTTAAACATGTTTATAACATGTTGTGCCGACCCCACTTAAAGTGGGATAAAGGCAGGAAGATATATAAACCAATAGATATGTTACCGTCCCATACATTTAAACTCGGTCAGCAAAGTTGTCTAATATTCCTAATGGACACGAAAAGAAGTGCTCAACACACAAAATACGATAATTGTTTTGTTTAGTTAATAACAGATTTAATGGTCATTATACTGCGTCCATCATATTATCAGTCTTTTGACAGCTCACGCTCATTAAGTTTTGTATTGCTTACGTACAAATATCATACAAATAATATTTGTACTTTATGGATGGGTACCGCCCACTTAGTGATGTCACACATAATGGTTACTTATACGATTATACCACAGATTAAAAATAATCGGTAGAAATCGATGTTACGAGTATTAAAAGACATTTAATAACATTATATAAAGTTTTACTTTCTTCTTAGTTAATACATGAATACAAATAAAACAATCAGGATATTTTAATTTATTTTATTAGCACGAGTCGTCGGAATGATAATCAACACTAGACTCCTCCGATGAGGAGTCTTCAGTAGCAGTTATTATTAGCTCTTGTGTAGATAATATATTATCAAACGCAATATCACGTTCCCAATCAGAGAATATTACTCTTTTAGTTCTTTCCACCACACTTGCCCAGTTCTCGGCCGTTACGTGGGTGCAAGCATTTTTTAGCAATTGCAACATTTTATTCGCTGTGAATGGGGGGCTTGTATTGCATCTCGCAGCATGCCCTTTTACTTGTGCCCATATAAGTTCTATTGCGTTGTACTGGCAGTGGTATGGAGGAATCCGAAGAACAGTATGGCCATATTCTGCTGCCATTTCATTGATTACATAGCGTTTTGCTCTCTTTTTGGTTTTTAATATTTTTATTAATTCAACTTTTAACATTGAGTCGTCCACATTTTCTCCATTGTCCCGAAGCCAATTAATTATTTCATGCTTTTTATTAGCCTGTGTTGGCATTTTGTCAATTTGACGGGAGTGGTAGGGCGCATTATCAATAAAAATTATTGATGGTTCTTCCAATGAAATGAGCATTTTTTTGAACCACTCTTCATACACATTTGCATTCATCTCTTCGTGGTAGACATTTGATTTCTTCGATTTAAATGCCAACAGTGCGTCTTGTACAAATCCTTTTGCTGTACCTGCATGGCAAATGATTAGGCGCTCACCTTTTCCCATTGGTACTGAGGAAGTGGAATCAGCAGTATCATCAGTCCAGAAACGAGATAGTGTGTGGTTAGCGTTGAGCCATGTTTCATCCGTGAAAACAATATTTGCCCAATCTTGTATTTTCTTTGCCTCTCTTAAAAAATCACAACGTGCTATAGCTATATCTGTGCGTTCCATTAATAATTTTCTTTTATTTAACTTTTTATATGAAAAGCCAATTGTGTTCAAAACTTTGACCAAAGAAGATTTTTCACCATGAAATAGACCACTTCTTTTCAAAGAAACAATAAGTTTTCTCAAAGTTGGAATTTCTTTTCTCAAGTAGTAATCTAGTTTACATAGGTTATCATTAATCGAATTACTTAGGTACGTAATTCGATTAATGATAGTAGGTACTATAATCGGAATGGTATCGCATACGAGAATCTTTAGGACATCACTATCGTCAATCTGTCAAAAGATGGTTAATATAATGGACAGTGTATAACATACATTATCATTTGACATGGGTGTCTGTCTGTAAAATATAAGCACTGAATTAGATCTGGATGCAATCGAAACAGGATGCACGATAAATTAGTTCCTGCGGTTATAATAATCGGTTGAAACGTTTATACGATAACATTGAGGAGTATTAGAATATGCAAAATTATATATACTAATATATAAAGCTGAAGAGTTTGTATGTTTGATTTGAATGCGCTAATTACAGGAACTACTGGACCGATTTGAAAAATTCTTTCAGTGTAAGATAGCCCATTGGGGAAGGCTATAGACTATATAACATCACGCTAAGATGAATAGGAGAGGAGCAGCAATAAAAAATATTAGGAAAACGGCAAAATTTAAAGCTTTTCTTGCGTGCGCTGAGTGAACGGTTATGGTTAAAAATCATGTATTACAAAATTGTCTAAATGTTTAAATCCCCTCTAAAAGTTGTAAATAAAAGTCCGCGACAATATATGTCTAGCTTTAAAGGTTAACTTACTTTAACCATTTTTATGGTTATCAAAATAAAATAAACCGTTTTTTTTAATTTAGAGGCTATTTAGGGGCCATACAAAATCTGTCACGTTAAAATATATTTTTTTAACCTCACTGTCACGCACTGACTCTCCATTCACGTCACGCTCAGCCAGATACCCCTCCCCTCCTTATGGAACTCTAAGTTACGTTAACTCTAGATACATTACCCTCATTTCTTACCGATGTGTCGTAAAAGGTTGAATACAAAAGACCACCCTCTTTCTTATTTAGGTGTCGTACAAGACAACAAAAGTAATTTGATGTCAGGTAGGCGGCTGGTCGTAAAAACCATGTGATAACATGTGCCGACCTCACTTATAATGGGTACTACTTAAACAAGGTACATAGTGTCGATTTATTATCATTCAAGGCTTATTAGTCTGTTACAACAATTTGATATTCCTCGGTCGCTTGGTTGTTTAATACTAGACTACGTTTAAACGAGACCTAATTTTGACTAGTTAACGAAAGCAAATTGATATTTATTGAACTATTGAAGCAATAGATAGCTCTTAACATGAATAACCGACATTATGATAGAAGATTTGATTTGAAATATGTTTAATAATAATGACTGGCCCGTTAGAGCAGTGGGTAGTGACCCTGCCTTCAGCACCGCGGGTCGTGGGTTCGATTCCCGCCGAGGGCCAACATTTTCTATAAATGAATTTGTTGGTCTTTGAGTCTGGGTGTATATTTGTATTTAAGTATGTATTTAAAAAATATATAAGTATATATTCACCAGTTGTCTGTCTACCATAACACAAGTATTAAGTTACTTACTTTGGGGACGGACGACCGTGTGTGTAAGTGTCCCATATATTTATTTATTTAATATTCCATCCAGAAAAGGCTATTTTTTAAATAATTTATAGAAGTAGTTTACGGAGATCCATAATACAATATAATAATAAAATTATTTTACTATAATACGCGATGAAGTAAAATAGAATATATATAATGCTTAATGTAGAGTGGCCAATCCGTTTTCATACCTGATACATGCAGGATTCGTAAAAACACATGCACCTCCACCACCGCCACCACAATACAAAAGCACTACACACGTTCACTATCACAAACTGAACAATCGTTTCGCCCTGCAATCGAAGCATCATCAGGATATAGACTCCACGACAAAATAAAATGTCCACTCTACATTTAGCATTATATATATTTACTATTTTACTTCATCGCGGATTATAGCAAAACAATTTTATTATTACTTTTGGCTATTTAACAGTTTAGGTAAACATTTTCAAAATAAAATTTTGCAATCAATTTTGAACGTTTACTTAAGTCCAAAATAACTATTCAATCTACAATTAATGACAAAGCTATACTTAATTGTTAGAAATTGATTTGACTGATATGGGATGTCATTTTTTTCATACAAGTAACTTACAAAATGATTGCCGATTTCTTTCTTTTTATCTTTTTCTCGGTAAATCTTCACTTTTCCGAACAAACGGTTTACGCTTTTTTGTTATAGACAAACATTTCATAATTTTAAAGCATTTGAGCAACCGCCGAGTTTCTTGCTGGCTCTTCTCGGTTGGAACAGCTTTCCGAACCAGCAGTAGAGTTCTTACGATTCAAAAGCACTTGTTTACAAGTTTATTAGAATAAAGAAAATTTTGAATTTGAATTTGAATTTAAAGCACTTGCTTTTTCATGTATATTTTATTACTTAACAAAAAAAATATTAGCTATATACTCGTATAGTAGAAGTGCGAAAAGCAAATATTTATTTATTTTCTGTATATATATAAAAAAATAAATAATAAAATGGTTGTTTCATTATATTTTTCATTTAACTGTGGTGGTGGATTGGAATAAGAAAATATTTATCTAATATTATTTAAAAAAAGAGTTGATAGACAATTTTAAACTATCAAATAATATCCATTCAGAATTCAACGCTTTTTAAAACTATCGCTGACTCTGGCTATTTTTCTATAATTTTCGAGCCACATGCAATTCTGTAATTTCAAATTTAACGCCTGATTAAATGTCCGACACGCTTATTTTAACAGTACGATGCAAAATGAGTGCTTGTTCGAATCGTTTAACACAAAATAACGAAGGAAAACCTTCATCAGTATTTAAATATGTGATAGTGTTATAATAGTTTACAAAATAATTATTTAACAAAAGATAAAACTCTCATAACTTCAATTGTAGCGTCCGCTACGGTTTATAATGGTTGTAGCGAACTTATTTAGTCTATACATTGGAAAAAAACACTGTAATATATGGACGCTTCAGACGTTTGGCATTACGTTCCGCGAACACACTGCATCGCGAGAAATTAAAAAAAAAATTGTTGGCGCCAATTGAATAGAAAAATTCGAATCTTTGGCAATGTATAACCCTGTGCAGGCGGAGGGCAGGGTGATGGGACGTCGCTTTGTGCTAACTCTGGTGATCGGGATATCCGCCGGTTTTAGTTTTGCGTACATACTCTTAACCTCAGCCGGATACGCGCGTGAGGTAGCCTGGTCGACTTACAGGTAACTATTTGCTTGCATGCTGCCTGGGTTTATGTGATCTATGTTGTTTGTCTGTGCTTATTTTGCCTGTTAGCATATTCCTTTGACCGTGGCATGTATTAAAAAAAAATAACACTAACTTGTGTCAATTTTTTTTAAATTGCATGTAAATGTTTTTGTTATATAAATGTAATATGTATTAAAATGTTTTTATGAAATATTACACTAGGGAAACCTACCTTACCTATTAAGGAATCAAAGAAAATCTAATTTTTTACGTTTTCAAGTGGCTGTATTTGCCTCAAAAATGGTCGTACTAGAATTTAAAAAAAAATCATTTCAAAGCTTAAAGTTTTTAGTTTTAAGATCTAATATGAAAAAAAACCTGTTCTAATAAATTTTAAATCCTAATAAATTTGGAATATTTTTTTTATTTTCATAGGCCAAGTCGAATTTAAAAAAAAACGAATTTTATATAAATGTTCAAAATAAAAGAAATACGGAAAAATTACAATTAAGATATTATAGTTCCCTGTCCCCGCGGAAACGCCCGCATAGAAATCAGTGTCTCACACAGTTTTTCCTATTTCAATTTACATAAAAACAACACTACTATCTAATCTAAACGTAACACAACAATTGCAATATCTTTAAGTAAAAACCGTACGAAAATCCGTGCAGTAGATTTTGAGAAAATCGATCACATACAGAAGCAGATATTGGGAACTTTGTTTTATAATATTTAAACGTGTTAAATAAACGTTTATAGAAATAACTGAAAAAAAAACAAAAAATCATACTTTTTAGAAAACAATTCAAACAAGTGGCGGTAACGGAATGGTTAGGTTAACGGACTTGCGATCGAGAGGTCGTGGGCTCTAAGCCCGGACATACTACCGACCCACTCCTAACACAAGCATTAAGCTTAGCTGGAGGGGTTAAAAAGTTTACTAGTAATTTGTAACCCAAATTGCTAGTAATCTTTTTTGTTTAAAGTTATGTTATGTTGTACTGTAGTAATTATTTATTTTATTTAATGTTTTACTTTAAGTATGAAATAAAATGCCAGCTATGAATATGAATCATAGTTTATGACAACTATAAATCATAGTTTCATCGCTACGAAAAATAACATATGTATTTTTTAGTACATATTTATAAATATTTATAAAAAAATAAAATTTTTGATATTTTGAATTTTGAGTTATAAGCTATATACAGAGTGGTACCGGCATTAAATCATCGCTTAAACGTATAAAATAACTTTGTATAATTCAATTTTCTTAAATATCGTTTAAAAAAATGTATTTTCGAACAAAATAATTATTACTTAATTGAGGTCTTGTTAGTGTTGGCTTTGTTAGTAATGGTTGACTGACCTGGCGCTGCACGTTTGTTAATAAAACAGAAGAAAACAATAACAATATTGTTTTGTCTACTTTGCATTTGTCACACAATTTAGTCTCTCGGTCAAGGTTATGCATTACATACAAAATTGAATGGAATGGGGTACGGTCATTCACCCTTCTATATCATGTATCTTCTATTTAAAAGGTAAAATAATTCCTATGCCAAAATTACTTCGCTAAATTAATTGGTTTTTTTTTTATATAGACTGCTAAGGTGTGTAATATGAACATTAGTTTATAGCGAGACAGTCAGACAGACTCGGCAAGGGACTTTGTTTTATATGTTTAGATAGATAAAGCTCATTGTCCTTAATCCTAAATTTTAAAGTAAGTAAAAAAAATATTCAATCGATTTTCCAATAAGTTTTTTCGAGTTGAAAGTTTAGTATACATTTCAAATATAAAAAAGTCAGCTCATTTGCTACATAATTGTACCTATTTTAGGCCGTTTCGTTGAATTTTATTTCATGGTCTCCTTTTAACTTGATAAATATGCAAATACATAAATGTCTCGCTCAAGTAATTTCGATACATAAATAATCATTTTTTTCCCATTAATTGATAACAATTCGTAAGGCGATACAATCCCACTACTGGTAATAGGCTTCCTCTCCCCGTTTTTCAAGATAAGGATTGGACCTAAGACCTACTACGCTGCTCCAATGTTATGGTAGGTTATACATATCCCTTGAATTCACTTAAGATATGTAGGTTTCCTCTAGATGTCTTCCTTCACCGAAAAGCGTGTGATAAATTGCAATTATCAATTAGACACATAAATTTTAACAGAAAAACTCATTGTCCCATATATTTATTTATTAATATTTTACAGAATTTTTTTATTTAGAGTTTCATAGACAACCATAGTTTTTTGCACGTTCATCTCGGCATAGCTTGCGTGCGTGGTATTTTTATTTGCTAGTACATAATGTTAGAGTATTTTTAAGTGTAATTGCATAGAATCTTTGGAGTATTAATACTTCTATAAGTTACGAGCTTGGTTAAACAAATAAATTAAAATATATGCCAAAATCATCACATTCTCTCCACAGAGACTCTGCGAGGGATTTTGAAAAGCATCCAATAGTCAATGTTGTAGAACACGGTAGTGAAGAACCGGCGCATAGAGATGAAGACAGATCGATTGCAGATGAGTTGGCCAAACGCGTTAGAGTCCTCTGTTGGGTTATGACACAACCGAAAAACCATAAGAAGAAGGCTATGCATGTTAAAGCTACGTGGGGGAAGAGATGCAACAAGCTGGTGTTCATGAGCACAGTTGAGGGTAGATTGATGACAATTTAAGAGTAGATAGTAGATCAGTGGCTGGGTGAAGGCTAAGCTATTTAAAATCGAATGTTCAGTGGCTAGGTGAAGGCTGACCTATTTGAAATCGATTGTTCAGTGGCTAGGTAAAGGCTAAGCTATTTAAAATCGATTGCTCAGTGGTCGGGTAAAGGCTAAGCTATTTAAAATCGATTGTTCAGTGGCTAGGTAAAGGCTGAACTATTTAAAATCGATTGTTTAGTGGCTAGGTAAAGGCTAAGCTATTTAAAATCGATTGTTCAGTGGCTAGGTAAAGGCTAAGCTATTTAAAATCGATTGCTCAGTGGTCGGGTAAAGGCTAAGCTATTTAAAATCGATTGTTCAGTGGCTAGGTAAAGGCTGAACTATTTAAAATCGATTGTTTAGTGGCTAGGTAAAGGCTAAGCTATTTAAAATCGATTGTTCAGTGGTCGGGTAAAGGCTTAGCTATTTAAAATCGATTGTTCAGTGGCTAGGTAAAGGCTGAACTATTTAAAATCGATTGTTTAGTGGCTAGATAAAGGCTTAGATATTTAAAATCGATTGTTCAGTGTATCTATCTCCCTAAAAAAATCTTGTCTTATTCCAGATAAATCTCTGCCCTCTGTCAAGCTACCCGTGTCAGAAGGGCGGGATTATCTCTGGGCCAAAACGAAAGCGGCGTTTCGTTACGTTTATGAACACCATAGGAGGGATGCTGATTGGTTTCTGAAAGCCGATGATGATACGTGAGTTACTTATTTAGCTATACCCGCAAATATGGTCAACGTTATCGTTAAAATACCCTTAGTTATACAATATGTTCTTTATTGTTCCTGAAGAAAAACACGAGTTTTCTTGAAGTCTGTATTTTAACTCTGTATACAAATTGGTATCTCTAATATGAATTTAATTTTAATTCGATGTACCTATACAGATTTTCAGCTTAAATAGAAAGATTCAGATTTTTCTTTAACGTACTTTAGCCACAGGACAGTATTTTCCGTTTTAAAAATTTGGTTCATGATGTATAATTATAGTATACTATTAGTAGAAACGGGCCAATGACCGTACGCAGGTGATTCCAACACCCCAATACAAAAGAAACCTTATTTCTAAACAATATGATTCAATGTCCTGTGTACATATAAATTGGGTAATGTGAAACACAATCTTGATCTAGAGAGTAAATTCAAGTGCGAGTGAGACAAAACAATGAACGCAGACGCTCGCGCTGTCTACTAGAATAGTGAATAGGGACGTGAATTAGAGAAATCGATTAACAAGTAATCCATTTTTTTTTTCAAAATAAATCGATTAAAAAAACCCCGAATAATTTCTACAAAAATAATCGATTAATAATAATCGTTTTTTTGTGACAATTTCAAAATGTCTTTTTTAATATTAATAATTAATAACAATAAAAGCTAATTAAAGTGGACAACTACCAATAAATATTAGCGCTGTTTGTGAAATTTGATTAAAAAGTGTAGTTTGGCTAAATTGGTTCCATCCACCAATGCATATCTAATCTCAAAAAACAAGAAAAAGACTGGAAAAGAAAAGAGGATAATTAAAATGATCGGTTATTAAATATCGATTTTTTAAAATGATTGATTATTTTTGACATCCCTAGTAGTGAACAATTATTAACACAGCGCGATTCTTATTTGGAAATGGCAATTATTTCCAGGTACGTAATTGTTGAGAATCTCAGATACATGCTATCGGAGTACGACAGCAAAGATCCGATTTACTTCGGGTGTCGGTTTAAGCCTTTTACGTCGCAGGTGAGTTAATTTTTAATTTATAATAAGAAATAATAAGAAAATCTCTCAACACTAGGTACATTTAATTATAGTTCAAAACAAACAATTGAGTTATATCTTAAATTAAACATGTAATGCACGATATTTTTTAATTTTATAAGACAATCGCTGATTGCACAATATGCATTTATTATTACATTCAAAACTAGTGATATACAATATCCATCAATTACACATGTTACGCAAGAAAAATTTGTGGCCATGGTGGTATCTATTTGACGCGGCATCATCACACATTAGCTAAACACACGCCCTAGATATAGAGGCATGTATGGCTCTCTGACAACTGTAAGGATAACTGTTCAGGATATGCCACAAATAAAACTCCGAATACCTTTTTACCGTATATTCTTAAGCACAAGATCTCGGTTACATGATATAATACCAAGCCCGATGTCCGACTCAAAAAAGATGGCTTTAGCCCCCGTCAAATTGATGTTTTATAGTGTTACAATTCTCTGACGGATGTCACGTGTAGATTTTAAACTTTCGCGATTCATACTGATTATTGTATTAACATACGGGTCACATCGCGTTATAATCGATTACCTTTGTATAAGGTTTTACGTTTCGGCAGAGTTGCATCCACCGTGGTCACGAACTGACTGGAGCGCCGCGGCGTCTTCGTTCCCGAGTACTACAGTCATTATTTTGTTCATCTACCTTCACTTGAACCGCACAATCCATGTAAAGTCTGTTGCACACCACACTGATATTATCCACATTTTGTAAATATAAACATTTGATTAAGACTAAACAAAAATAAAAATTTTGAACTGTACAAAAGGCGGCCTTATCGCTTATAAGCGATTTCTTCCAGACAACCTTTAGATTAGGAAAGCTGTAAAGCACAGAGCAGGTAGGCGGTGTATAATAATAAACTTAAATACTAATAAGTACAAACTAATACATAAACAAATTACACACATGATAATATTATAATACATATTATATGTATACAAACTAATAAATAGATAAATAAATAGATAGATAGAGAATGATGAATAGACAGTTTATCGTCTACTTCTACTGTTTTATAGGGTTATATGAGTGGCGGGGCGGGTTACGTGCTGAGTAGAGCGGCGTTAGACCGGTTCGTGAATAAGGGTCTACCCTCTCCTCACCTTTGCAAGGCCAGCGACCATGGGGCGGAGGATGCGGAAATGGGTAATAGACCTTAATGTAACAGCCTGTTACAATCCCACTACTGGGCATAGGCCTCATCTCTCCGTTTTTGGAGAAAAGGTTTGACCTACTACGCTGGGCCAATGCGGATTGGTAGGTTACACATCTTCAGAATTCTCTTGAGATATGCAGGTTTCCTCACGATGTTTTCCATCATCGTAAGGCATAGGATAAATTGGAATTATCAATTAGACACATAAGTTTTAACAGAAAAATTCATTGGTATCTGGGGTTTGAACTTGTGACCCTCTGGAAAGAGTCGCACGGTCTCACCGCTGGACCAATTTAAATATTAATAATAAAGAATAAGCCAAGTGATACCCGGTTGAGTAGAATGGACAACCGTTATTTATTACTGAGGTGTCGTAAAAGGGACTAAGTTAAGTTGACCCGCCGTATAGTATCCGGCTGAGTAGAATATACCGTAGTTATTATATACAGGAGTTTTTGTGTGGAAACATTACAAAAATAAATACAAATTTTTCCTCTTTATAATATTATTATAGATTTAATTTCAAATATATCTTCCTGCCTTTATCCCAGTCTAAGTGGGGTCGGCACAACATGTTATAAACATGCTGTAACATGATTTGGCTGCGTTTTTACGACCGGCCGCCTGCCAGACGTCAATACGACTAATCGTATTTTACGACACCTCGGTAAGGAGGGTGGTCTATTCTACTCAGCCGGATACCATTATAGATTTAATTTCAAATATATACTTAAATACAAATATACACCCAGGCTTGAAGAACCAATAAATTCTTAAAAGAAAATATTGGCTCTCGGCGTGAATCGAAAGCGCGACTAATGGAGCTGAAGTCAGGGTTACTAACAACTGCACCAACGGGCTAGTCAATCTAGAAATAAAATTTTTTTTTCGCGTTTCCAGGCATTTGCCTCCAGCATATCGGTGTCAAGGCGATGGACTCCCGGGATTCCTTACACCGCGGCCGGTTCTTCCCGTTCGTGCCCAAGGACCATCTGTTCCCCAATAAAGATGGCGGATTCTGGTACTGGCAGTACATCTACTATCCCACTGATGAGGTGTGTATAAGATATCTATACTAATATTATTAATGCTAAAGTCTGTTACGTTTTCACGGCCTATGTGCTAACCAATATCAATTAATTTTGAATTTGTATGTGTATATATATTTTTTCGGAATCTCGGAAACGGCTTCAACGATTTTTTCTGAAATTCATTCAGCATGTAGGGTGTTTTGGGGGAGAAAAATCGATCTAGCTAGGTTTAATCCCTGTTTTTGGGCATTAAAAAATTATGCACATTTAAATATAATATAAAACACTATTTTTGTCGTTAATTGTCAAGTCAACATAGCTTATTCGCGAACGGGCGGTCTCGAGAAACGAAAATACCTAGGATCGAGCCCCACCTACCCAATATATTTTTTTAATTTTTTTTTTGGAGTTTTATTTTGTAAATGTAAATTAACGAGCAAGGCTCGGTCAACCAGGTGCTGTATAATTAATGTAAGTAAAACGGGTTATTTACTAAAATAAATAAACTATGATTTTTATAAATGTGAAAGTCTGTTACTTTATCGCGGTCAATCCGCTGTACAAATATAGATGTAGTTTGGTACAACTAAAGCCTGTCTCGGTAGTGTAGCCTAATGTAATCTCGGTCAAGGTCAGTACATTACATACAAAATTGAATAAAATGGGGTACGGTCATTCACCCTTTATATATCATGTATCTTTTAATTAAAATGTTCTGTGGCTAAATTACTTTAATTAATTAACTGAATTTTTTACGTAGGCTGGGAAGGTGTGTAGATACTCGGAATTAAAATTAATGTCTTATGGTCGGTACCAGAGCATAAGAGTATATGATGAAGAGTATACGATATATAGTATATGAAAATGTTTAAAAGATTGACCGCCGAGTTTCTTTCTGGTTCTTCTCGGTAAGAGCAACATTCCGAACCAGTTGTACCTTCATTAAACATATTGATCCTTGCCGATTCAAAGTGCTTGAAAGAGCTTATATGAATAAAGATTATTTTGATTTGATTTGGTATCGTTCTTATATAAAACTTTTGATTCTAGGGTCTTGACTGCTGTTCTGACCACGCGGTATCCTTCCACTACGTAGACCCTGAGCAGATGTACGTGTTGGACTACCTGATCTACCATCTAAGGCCGTACGGCATACGGTATGGTATCGACCACCTGCCTACCACCAACACCACAGAACGACGGTAAGACGAGCGCTAGTCATATATATATTTATACGAGAAGCAAATACTATGTACCGGTTATGTTTACGAAAGTAACCGGTATGGTTAATATAATAGGGTGGTCCAACCATATGACATTTTTTAATTATCTATACACCACAGAATCCTATAAAAAAAAACAAATAATTCAGTGAAGTATTTCATTAAAAAAAATTACGTTTTGCCAATAAGAAACATGATTTATAAAGATCAATGACACGTCATTCTAAAATAATGTCATACGAAACATAACCTTGACCTAAAAACTAAATAGTCAAGTGCGAGTAAGACAAAACGGGATATGAATACATTTATTTTTTTTGTCTTCTCCAGTGTTAGGGACATCATTAGTTCGAATTCAGTGAATTTTTTTTAACGTTTTGAAAAAAAGAAGCTCCTATTATAAATCAATGATGCTTTCAAAATAATGTCATACGAAACATAACCTTGACATAAAAAATAAATAGTCAAGTGCGAGTAAGACAAAACAGGAAATGAATACATTAATTTTTTATCTTCTCCAGTTAGAGTCAGCCAGAAACCGGCTATACTCATGTCTTTTGGCTATAAATATATTCCAAGTTATAATATATGTATAAATACCCAAACTTGCCATAATAATTATTAATAAATAAAAGAGCATAATATATTGTGAAGTTTTAATATAGAGTTAGGAACATTTGTGTTGGTAAAGAAACGAGGTCATTGCTTATATATTGTACGTAAAAATCGCTTTTACGTTAATCTGTATATCATATACTAGTTATATCCCGCGGTTTTTTACACCTTATTACATTTGTAATGTAATGCCTATGTTGCTCAGTAAATATGTAGCTTTGAAAAGGTGAAAAAAAATTTGAAATCGGTCCAATAGTTGTTGTGTGAAAACATTACAAACATACATACAAATTTTCGCTCTTTATAACATTCGTATAGATAAGGCATTGGTAGTGTGCTTAGGGGTTAATATGATGGATATGTTCATTAAATTATGTTAAAATCTTACTATCATCATCCCCCTGCCCTTATCCCACTCTGGGTGGGGTCACAACATGTTATAAACATGTTATCATATGATTCGGCTAGGTATTTTATGACCGACCTGCCTGACGTCAACTTACGTATTTTACGACACCTCAGTAAGAAAGGGGGTGATCTATTCTACTCAAACGGATAAAACACGGTGGATAGACTTACCTTATTCGCCTTTTACGACACCTCGGTAAGAAATAAGGTTGGTCTATTCTACTCAGCCGGATACCACAAGCGGGTTAACATACCTTATTCGCCTCTTACGACACCTCGGGTAAGAAAGAGGGTGGTCTATTCCATTCAGCCGGATACCACACGGTGATTGATTATGTTTAAATATTTAAACATTTCAATTTATATAATGCTATCATAATAACATATTGTAAAACTTAACGATTAGTGTTAAATAGTTTAGGGCCTGTTTCACAAGTTACCAATAAACTGTCAGTTAGCTTATTCGAAACATATCTGAAACAAATATCTATAGTTTCTCAGGTTTCTGATAGGCTTATTCAGCACTTAAAGTCCCTAATAAGTTAACAGGTAAATCATGTGGCTGTTATTTTGTTTATCTGCTTGATATAAACCTATTTCAAAATGGCCGCGATTTAATTTTACTAATGTTCACATTTTAGAGTCTCTTTTTAGAGACATTTACACTTAGTTTATTTGTCGGTTAACTATCCGACACTTTATTAGTAACTTGTGATACAGGTCCTTATTAATCTAAATGTAAATTTATTTACTGGCTGTATATAATGCGTTTTTTGACATTTATCAGGGTTTTGTTTAGCTTTTGTAGATTTGTATTCGTAGTAAGTCGTCATTGTTATATATTAATTTCGTGTTTATTGTTCTTTTTTCTAACCAAAGGTGTTATTTGCATTTTATTTATTTTTACAAAAGACAATAATAAAATCGGTTCCTTTTAATTTTACTCTCCATTTATTGTTCAGATTGTCTATGAGTATTAGGTTTTTAGTCTGTACTATCTTTCTATTATGTGATCTATGTCTGTGTCACAGTGACATTCATAAAAAGAACAATAAAAGAAAATTAATTTGAAATTCATCTCCCATCTTGTTTTTTCCTCGACGCTTCCCCACAAAATTGCGAAATGGGTAATATTTTATTCAAATTGTATCAAAAATCTCATGGCTTCTATTTTAAAGCGCGTATAAACAAAACAAAATGATAAAGAAGACTTTCAAATTACTTGTAACTAATTTCTTATTAAAATAGCGTAATTATATCATATTTGAGTTTTTCGTCTAAATGATATTTATTGACTAATGATTTTTGATGAAATTAATATATAACAATTGATTTAGCATTTACATAATGTGTCAACTGTAAAGACAAAATAAAGACAAATATTTATAATATAGTGTGAGTTAGTAATAAGCTGAAATTTTTTATAATTATTTATTATAAGACATGTTTCGCAGCTTTTTATCGTCAATGTGAAACATGCCTTTCGTATATTTGGATATAGCTCTGATAAAACTAGTCGTTACGATCGTAACAACACACCAAAGAATTATATCTATTAAGTATATTAGTTTTTATTTGCATGACTATAGTATATATCTAGCGAGAAGTGTGTGACGGAAAATTATCCTATATATAAATACTCCTTTAAGTATATATGTGTAAATCTACATTAATAGAATAAAGGATTATGTTTGTGTGTATTTGTACATACTGGTCTTAACTTCTAACAATATATTTAACTAGCTCGAATAGTATATAGATTTGCTAAAATGCATAGATAAAATAACCTATTTGTCTGTGACTAGGTAATAGCGATGTGAATTTGAATGGAAATAATCGATTATTAGTTAATCGGTTGTTAACAATCGTTTTTACTACTTCAAAATTTGCTTTTTTTTAAAATAAATAATTGATTAGAATAAAACTAATTAAAGTGGACTAGTACGAATGAAAGTTGCTGATGTGTTGCGCTGTTTGTTAAATTCGATTAACATTTGAGGGGGTTAGATTCAAACCTAGCTATATCCAAGTAATTAAAAGGATTTAGCTGTTTTTGATTCTGATCCCCTCATTTGTAGTGGGTAGTTTTTAATTCGATTAAAAGTTGTTATATTGGTGTAATCTAACAACGTATATCGTTTCTTAATATAAGAAAAACACACACATTCTTTTTTTCACATTTTCACATCCTTACTTACCTTACAGTACCCCAATAGGTTAAAACTTACTTTCTTACTTTTTAAATCTAATTTCTAGCCCTTAAATGTTTACCGTAATGTTAAAATACAATGTTTACCGTATAATGTCGTAGATAATAAAGATTAAAAATTATAAATTAAATTTTCTCGCACATATATACTTTTTGGGTATTCTCCGTGATCATGGCAACATATATAATTTTATGTTCCTTTTAGAACATAAATTGCTTTTTCGTAGTGTAAATTGGAACATTGTCTATGGTAGCTTTTATAAAATGATGTATATCTAATTGCCAAAATAATGAGGATCTCATTATTTGCTTATTTAGTGTTATTGCTTATCTGTGAATCTCATTGTGAGTCTTATGATTTCTTTATAATCATTTTTATATTTGTCTATGGTGATAAGAACTGTTTCTGTAATAGATCTTTTTTTTATGATAAACTTAAGTCATTTTATCTTCGTATAAAGTCGTAATTGTTACTAGAAATTAATAATTTGTAACAAAAAATGGTATGCTATTTAAAATAAGATAAAAAGTTCCTTTGTAATAAATGTCCTACATATTGATATTATTTATTTCTTGTAATAGATGAAAGAAATTTTTATTTGCTCAATTATTAGAATATTTTAAATTTATATTATTTTATTTTAATTTAATAAATGCATATTCCGTTATTTGATGAGTTTTATTTTAACAATATAAAAATTCTATTAAAATCTTATAGAAATTAAGATGCAATAGCTATATGTGATGGTAAGGTATGGTTTGAAACACCATGATTCTATAATTGATCGTAAAGATATACCTTTTCCTTCTAGAGGTTTTCTTGTGACAAATATACAATCTTTTCACACAATGACTGTGATATTAAACTACTATAACGTATAATAGTAGTTTAACGCCGTGTGGTATCCAGCTGAATAGAATACCACCCTCATTTCTTAACGAGGTGTCGTAAAAGGCGACTAAGGTAAGTCGACCAGCCGTGTGATATCTGGCTGAGTAGAATAGACCAACTTCATTTCTTACCGATGTGCCGTAAAATACGACTAAGGTAAGTTGACGTGAGCCGGTCGTAAAATACGTAGCCAAAACGTGACAACCTGTTTGTAACATGTTGTGCCGACCCCACTTAGAGTGGGATTAGGGCAGGAGGAAGAAGAACATATAATATTAGTTTAACATCATTAGTCGTTTCCTAAATGGGATTTATAAGATATTCCTTAAAATAGCGAAGGTTGTTTTGAACGCAGACTGAAGCGGTCTATTAGATTCTTTTTATCTAAGTGTTGCCTTATATCGTTATGTTCTTATTTAGAACGACTATATGGTATAGATATTTAATATTACTATTTAATACTATATAATATTATTGCCACCAAACTTACAGGATCATCCGCTGGTTCATTCTAAAGAGTCAATAGATAATATAAAAACAGCATTCATTTTTATATATTAAGATTATTTAGTTTTAATTTCGGCGGGAAAGCAATAAAAGACTATTTGCATTTTACACAATTTTATTTATTTAAATTCAGTAACAAAAGAAATGTCAATGCAGATGCATAATAAATCAAACGTTATGTCTACTATTCTACTTTGCCTAAATATTAATTATAACTAAATAATAGAAAAAAATATAATTAACTAGCAAATAATAAAAAAAAACATGTAATACCACTGAAGCTAGTCAATGACTAGGAAATTGTGATACAAGATATTTAAGAAAAAACTGCAAAAGCACAAAAACAATAATTACTCTACATAGAAACAAAAAATATAAATTAATACTACTTAAAAAAAACTAGTTGCTTCTGAAATATTTCTAAGACATGCATGCACTCTCGCATTCGGCATGTCTCGAGGTATCTCGCAGGGAGTGTACCGTTGCTACAGACAGACAGAATTCCGCATTTATAACTAATATTCATAATAGAAAACCGGACCATTTATTTTACTTTTCTATAGCTAGAGATAATTAGTGACCTAACTAAACTTTGATAATCTTTCCAACGGTGTGGTTGAAGAAAAAACTAACATTTTAACTAAACTTAGGCGGTGGCGTGACGTCACAACGGAACTTTAGTTAACACTAAACATGCACCAAGAAAAAAGCAACTTACATCTAAATGTGATACAATACCTCTTATTAAAAAGTCATTATAACTGCTAACTATATATAGGCTAACCGTTTAACTCGGACCTCGCCTGTAAGTACAAAAACTCGGAGGTAGAGTAAGAACGGTGACTGATGTAGGAGCGAGCGATCACTTCTTGTATAACACGGTACGGGCGCTCGCCGCTCGCGCGCCGGCGAGGTCTAAGTTAAACGGTTAGTCTATAGAAACACTTATTACTATCTATAAATGCTTCCTTCCATTTTTGTAAGTACATATGAATTTATACCATATTGACTGGCCCGTTGGCGCAGTTGCTAGTGAGCTTGCCTTCAGCTCCGCGGGTCATGAGTTCGATTCCCAACGAGGGCCAACATTTTTTAACAAAAATTTGTTGGTTCTTCGAGCCTGGGTGTATATATGTATTTAAAATTATATATGTATATATTTATTTACTAGTTGTCTCTCACCCATAACACAAGTATTAAGTTACTTACTTTGGGGACGGGCGACCGTGTGTGTAAGTGTCCCATGTATTTAATCAAACGAATATATTTAATTGTAAATTTCCAGACATCATACGCCCACATTCACATCAAAACAGTACGTCCGAACTTACGTGAATTTTGTAATCTTCGTGCGCAAATATTCATCTTATTTTTAATTTAAACACCTTTAACACACCTTCAAAATATTGATACGTTTTATTCATGCAAATGGAAAATTGTTTGAAACTTTCCAACATTCGTATACATGCATATACGCTTTCAAAATCTTTTATTTAATTAAGTATGTTTGTATGTGAAGGTGGAATCTTGCAAGTTAAATTTGACGCACTTCTCGGTGTCCGATTGAGATGAAATTTTACTGACTGGTCCAGTCCCGATGACAATGCATGTTTATGATAAGCACAACCTGATGCTGCTTCTAAGATTGGCTCTAGACAAGAGAACTCCTCAACAGTAGGGACATAAAATTTTATTAAAAGCTTTTTTAACTTTACTTGTTAAATGTAACAACATGTTTTAAATACAACCTCCTTCATATAAGTCGATAATATAAAAAAACAGTGTCGCTTCATAGCGTCATTGAGTTGTTGAGAAAGAGTAAATTGTGTTGACATTGGGAAAATTGCTTTTTATTTATTGAATAAGTATGAAGGGGGAATATCGTCGTTTTTATAAACTTACATTTACATAATTGGTTTAAATTTATATACTTGTGGGTGCTCCTAATTTGTATAAATTCTTACGACTGATTTTATATAAGTTTCTACACTTAGATTTGTATAAATTCGCATACATTTTTCTATATTTTAAGTACACATTTAAGTTAATTTTACCTCTATAATTTGTAAAGGCTACATATTGGGCTAAACGTAAAAAATATTATTAATTAATGAAAAAGGCGCTTATTAAGGGTATAAAAGTCAAGCATTATAATAATTATTAATGCTATTTAAACTAACTGACATATTCTAGTTTAGTACTATATAATTAAATCAAAGTTTTAAACTAAGAATTAAAAACCAAATAATAAATTAAGTACATAAAAAGAATTATAACTAGCAAAGAAAAAAGCGATATAACGAGTGAAGGCAAGAACAAAACTACTTACAGCCTATTTTATAACAGTTTATTTGTATTTAAGTAGGTATGTATTTAAAAAATATAAAAGTATATATTCACCAGTTGTCTGTCCATGACACAAGTATTAAGTTACTTACTTTGGGGACGGACGACCGTGTGTGTAAGTGTCCTATATAATTATTTATTTATTAAAAACAAAAGGATTGCTTTCAATAAACAGAATGGTAGCGACCATACGAAATTAACTTTAATTCTAGGCACCTACGCACTTTAGCAGCTTACATAGAAAAATTCAGTTAATTTAGTTAACTAATTTAGCCAGTCTAATTTTACGTTTTGAATAAATGATATCGAAGGGTGAATGACCGTACCGCATTCTATTTCATTTTGTATGTAATGCATAACCTTGACCGAGAGACTAGGATCAAGTGCGAAGAAGTGAAAACTATTATGTTATTGTTTTATCCTGTTTTTTGAATAAGCGCCCCGCGTTATGTTAGTTAACCATGACAAAGCCAGATCTCAACTAAATTATATTTATTTTGTTAGCAAATACATTTTTTCTAAACGATATTTAAAAAGATTGAATTATTCTTACTACATTTAAGTGACCAGTGGATTAATTTAATGTGGAATTGTCGGTACCACTCGATATATTACAGGAATTTTACATAAATTTCAAAATTTCAACTATGTAATCATTATTATTGATCACATTATATTGTCGCATTACATCACATTGGTTTAATGACCAAATCGAAGCTAATACGTTACGTTAGATAAAAGTATTTTTAAGCATAGGTAAATAATCGAATTTAAGCACCTTATAAACATGTATTTAAGGGACATTTCTTTAAAAAAACACACCAACTTATATTATGCTTCGCAATGTGCAAAAGTAGACTCAAATCTTTAAAAAAAAATTGACATGCTTTTAAATCGGCGGGAAAGGTATATAGGTAATAAAATAAACAATTTTAATAAAACTTTAAGTGAAATTATATAATTAATATCGAAGTCGGAGCAAATTTAGATATTCCTTGGGAAAATCAGAAATCGAAATTCTGCTATTGCAAAAAATATATTGTTACATGTTTCGAATATTGAGGTATATAACTCCCTTCAAATATTGAGGTATATAATATAAAAAAAAACATTGATTGTTGATTTTTGGGGAAATTGCTTCTTATTTATTGAATAAGTCAAATGCATTTGATTTTTTGTTCAATACTTCAGTTTTTCTATATTTTATTCAATAAACTATTTCTATTAAATTTATTTTATTTGTTAAAAATTATAATAGTGTTTTTTGTCATCAGTACTCAAACCTATGACGTCATTAAACGGCGGTAAGCTTGAAGGTGTTTTTATTAATGTAATAGTGGACTTATGACGTCATATTCCATACTTATGACGTCATATTCCATGATCACAAGCCTAAAGATTTACCATAATTATAATAATTAAATTAATCCTATTAATCGACCGAATATATTAGTATTAGAAAAGAAACAATAAGCAAATGTCAATATATTATTATGCATATATAAATACAGCTATAACAACTAATATTGGTTAACATAATGGTTCCTTTATGAACAAACTTAACTTATATTTTCTCCACAGTGCAAAAAATTTTCTTCAGTTCAATTTTCAACATCACTGAAAATAATTTCGCTTTTTTCTGGGTATCCTGAAAATAAATTAATATTTTGTAACACAGGGTTTTTTTTATCATTTTTTTTTCAATTAATCAACTTGTATTTTTGACTATGTATTTTTTTTTGATATTTGACATCCTTGACATATTTTACATTGTAAATATTGGTGAGAAATAAAGGCTTTTTATTTTTATTTATTTATTTAACACAGGGTTACATCAATAAAATACGAGCTTTTGAATTTTTTTTTTTCAATATTTCTCACGCTCAGTATTAAAGTGACCGAATTAAAAATTAGGCTTATCATTTTCTTACCCTTATTTCACTTTTAAGTGGAGTCTGCTTAACATGTTGTCACATGATTTGTCTACGTATTTTACGACCGGCCGCCTGCCTGACGTCAACTTATCTTAGTCGTATTTAACGACACCTCGGCAAGAAAGAGGGTGGTATATTCTACTCAGCTGGATACTTAATTCAGTCGCCTTTTACGACACCTCGGTGAGTAATGAGTTTTTAAATTAGTTTCAAAATTAGTCTACAATCAATGTGGTACTCTATCACAAACTCAACAATGGTTTCGCCCCGCTACCGAAGCATCATCAGGAGATAGACTCCACGACAAAAATCGCAAAGCGAAGCATTATCGAAACCAGTTATAACATATAACTTAGTTATAACATAGTTCCAACATAATCGGAGCCTGTTTTCAAATACAAATTCAAAATATTCTTTACTCAAATAAACTTGTAAACAAGTGCTTTTGAATCGTCAACTCTACTGCTGGTTCGTAAAGCTGTTCCTACCGAGAAGAGCCAGCAAGAAACTCGGCGGTTGCTCTTTTAAAAATATAATTCTTAATACTATTTACATTATGTCGTTACTGTCTTGTACAGGTTGAGAGAGCTATATCCACACATTCTTATCTTCTAAATAATCTTCAATAGTATAGTAGGCTTTCTGTATCAGCCTCTTTTTCTCTGATTAACACATACATACTAGTTCTAGCATTTTATTGTCTTAGTGTTATGTCCTATGGAATATTGCTATGGGGTAAATGCGCGGATAATGAAAAAATCTTTGTATTACAAAAAAGAGCTGTACGTGGCATTTACAATTTAAGACCGCGGGATTCCCTGCGAGAGAAGTTTAAGGAAATAGGTATTCTTATATTTGCTTCACAGTATATTTTAAGTAATTTAATTTTTGTATATAAAAATATAAAGAATTATAAAACAATAGGCGATGTATACAATAGACAAAGTAGGAACCGACATAAGCTTGCGGCCCTTGCTTTGCGCCTTGAAAAAGTACGTTAGTCGTTTGGTGGTTTGGGTATAAGATTCTATAATAAAATTCCACAATCAATTTTAACTTTGCCATCACAGCAGTTCAAAAACACTATTAAGGAGAGGCTGATACAGAAAGCCTACTATACTGTTGAGGATTATTTAGACGATAAAAATGCGTGGATATAAATATTGTTCGACCCTGTACAAGATAGAAACATTAAATGTAACCTAGCATTAAGAATTGTATTTTTTAAAAAGAGCAACCGCCGAGTTTCTTGCTGGCTCTTCTCGGTAGGAACAGCTTTCCGAACCAGCAGTAGAGTTGACTATTCAAAAGCACTTGTTTACAAGTTTATTTGAATAAAGAATATTTTGAATTTTAATTTGAATTTCCATTTCTTCTGCATACTAATTCTTTCTATTATACATTTCTTTCATACTTACAAGTATATCGCACCTGATTCTATAAATAATGCTGAGTATACTTACGGCCTGTCGACCGGCGAGAAGAAGAACCCCTGAGGTCTGGGCAAAGCGGCGCCGGGAGAGCCGATGTCGACCGGACACGCCCATTGCGACCAGTACTCGCTCTGCAGCCTCAGCAACAGCTGCATCACCTGAATATAGTGAAGTAACAGACTGTTATAATCCCGCTGCTGGGCATAGGCCTCTCTTCGTTTCTGGAGAGAAGGGTTGGAGCTAAGACCTAACATGCTGCTCCAATGCGAATTGGTAGGTTAAGTTGTACGCGAGTAAAGCTTAAAGCAGGCGAGATTTTTTTTTACAACCGTGTGACCTCTCATTTACGCCATTCATTTGTACGTAAAGCACCCTAATTTCTCACCGAAGTGTCGTAAAAGGCGACTAAGGTAAGTTGACTCGACGTATGGTATCCGGTTGAGTAGAATATACCAAACTTTTTCTTACCGAGGTATCGTACAAGGTGGCTAAGGTAAGTTGACTCGCCTTATGGTATCTGGTTGAGTAGAATAGAACACCCTCCTTTCTAACCTAGGTGTCGTTAAAGGCGACTAAGGAAAGTCGAAGTCAGGCGACCGGTCGTAAAATACATAGCCATATCACGTGACAACATGTTTATAATATATTGTGCCGACCCTACTTAAAGTGAGATAAGGGCAGGCGGAGGATTACCTTTTTACATTTAACAAAAAAGTTTACATAAAACTGTAATGTTTTATTAACCAAACCTCTCGGAAGAATTGGGACTACCTTTTAATAAATACTGTACAAAAATTCGTTCAGTAATTTTTGAGATAATCTATCACATACAGACAGCTTTTGGGGAATTTGTTTTATATTAAGTACAAATTAACTAAGTTTGAAAAAAACCCAAAAGTAAAAATAAGTTAAGTAACAGCCTGTTACTATCCCCCTGCTGGGCATAGGCCTCTTCTCTCTGTTTCTGGAGAGAAGGATTTGAGCTAAGACAAAAGATAAAGATTATGTTCAATTAAGTTTATTTATCTATTTAATAGTGTAAAATACTCACGTTGAACATGTGCGCGGTGGCCGTGTACATTTCGGCGGGCTGCGTGGTCATGCCGTACCCGACTATGGTGGGGCCGAATATCTTCGCTAGGTTGTCTATGCCCATCTCACATTCCGGACTCTCCGCTACCCTGACAGAGTAAACAAACATAGTTTAAAAAACTACTCAAAAAAGTTAAATAAAGCAGAATAAATACATTAACAAAAAGTTTTTATAACTTAATGTAGAATAAATACAATGGTCGACTCGCCGTGTGGTATCCGACTGAGTAGAATAGACCACCTTAATTTCTAACCGAGGTGTCGTGTGACCTGTGACAAGATATTTTTAACATACATTTAGCATTATGCATATTTTCTATTTTACTTTATCGCAGATTATAGCAATATCATTTTATTATTACTTTTGAGCCGTAACAGCTTTGATAGCATCACCGAATAGACAATAATAAATAAATAAATAAATATATGGGCCACTTACACACACGGTCGTCCGTCCCCAAAGTAAGTAACTTAATACTTGTGTTATGGGTGACAGACAACTGGTCAATATATACTTATATATTTTTTAAATACATACTTAAATACAAATACAAATACACACCCAGGCTCAAAGACCAACAAATTCATATATAGAAAATGTTGGCCCTCGGCGGGAATCGAACCCGCGACCCGTGGAGCTGAAGGCAGAATCACTACCCACTGCGCCAACGGGCCAGTCAAGTGGGTAGAATTTTCGCCGTGGAAATATGTTCATACTCACTTCTGCAGATGTAGCACGAGGAAGGCCAGCGTGTCCCTGTTGGGCTGCGGCAGCTCGCTGACAGCTTGCACGATGGCAGCGCTGGCGTCCACCGGCTCGGACAGCTTGGCCGCGTCCATGAAGTCGGACCACAGCGCGTTGGTGATGAGCGGCTCCCGCAGCGAGCGCAGGAAGTCCTTGATGCAGCCGCAGATCACGTGGAGGTCCTCGTGGGTGAGCTGAGGGGAGCCGCAGCCGCGGAGGAACCGCTCCTGAACCATGACAAAATGTGACCAGCTATAAAAATAACTAGCAATTCGCCCGCGTGAAAACATCAAAACTGTAATAGTCTTTTGATAACCATGGAATGTTTAAAGTGGGTAACCTTACAAGCTAGACATGTGCTGTTGCAGACTTTGATTTAGAACTTTTAGAGGGGAACATTGTTTTTAAATGAATTAGTTGGTCTTCGAGTCTGGGTGTATATTTGTATTTAACTATGTTTTTTGAAAAATATATATGTAAGTATATTCACCAGTTGTTTGTCTATCATAACACAAGTATTAAGTTACTTACTTTGGGGACGGACGACCGTGTGTGTAAGTGTCCCATATATATTTATTTATGTTATCCCCACCCCACTTAAGAGAGGGATAAGGGTAACAGGATGATGACTATATTCTGACTATATTGTCGGAATGGCGAGCACAGAAGCATCACCGAGGTGCTAAGTAAGATAATGCGGAGAATAGAGCGTGGTTGTGTTGTGGTGTTGTAAAATACGAGTAAGGTAATTTGACGTTAGTCAGGCGGCCGGTCTTAAAAACGCAGCCAAATCATGTGACAGCATGTTTATAACATGTTGTGCCGACCTTACTTAGAGTGGGATAAGGGCAGGAGGATGTAGAGCGCGGTACTTACCTTAAGTCGTTTGACCTCCTTGTCTACGGCGCAGATACGATAGAGTCCCTTCTCGGCCAGGCCGCGCTTCTCCACCTCGTTAATGCAATGCACAAGCAACGCGGGAACCATCGGCGGTGTGCTTGGAGCGAAGTCAGCTATACAACCATCCTGTTGTTCGTGAAAAGTTAATAATAATGTTAACATTACATGCAGTGTAGACCTTCTCTTACTTATTTAAATTAATCCTATTAATCGACCAAATATATTAGTATTAGAAAAGAAACAATATAAGCATATGTCAATATATTATTTAGCTGATACTACTGAAACAAAAATTCTTATTGCAAACATCACGTACGGGCCAAAAATAAAAAATTAAACAATTTTATTACGATACAGGTCTTGTATGGAAACCTGTATCATAATATAACTTTTTAATCATAACGATACACCTATACAACCTCCAGCTGGACCAAGGAGGTTGAACCTCTACCTTAAAAAAAACGTTTCAATGAACGAGTCCGCGGCGACGCAGTACGCATGCGCAATCGATGTTTGCGCCTTGGCGCTAACATTGGATTTAAAAATCTTTTCAATATTTAAACAAAGTTTGTTTTTTTTTAAATATTGTTTTAAGAATTATAGTATGAGAGTAGATAAAGTAGTGTATGACACTGTACATAACTTGGTCTTATAACACTCGTGTTATAAGAATCCTTATTATGCAACAGTATCATAATCTACTGTCAAGAGAAAGTTTGGAGCTGAGATCCATCACTACCCAAGTGGTAGGTTATACGTATCCCCGAATTTTCTAGAGAGTGGATTATAAAAAAGAAGAATTAAGAAAAAATCGAAAGAAGCTGTGATAGCCCAGCGATGACACCGTGCGACTCTTTCGAGGACGTCAAAGGTTAAGACCCCGGGCAGGCACCCATGAGTTTTTCTAGTAAAAAATCTTATGTGTCTAATTTATAATTGCAATTTATTACACGCTTTTCGGTGAAGGAAGACATCGTGAGGAAACCTGCATATCTCTAGAATTCTAGGGGTATATGTAACCTACCAATCCGCATTGGAACCGCGTGGTAGGTCTGGTCGTAGTCTCTATATTCAAAAACGGAGAGAAGAGGCCTATACCAAGCAGTGGGATAATAGCAGGCCGTTTCTTTACTTTTTTTACTTTTGAATCCGAATATAAATTACTAACATATTTAACCAAAACTCCCCACTACTCAATACAATCAATGCAACTCGACACGAGTTTAAGCCTTTCGCTTAAGTGCAATGCTAGATTTCGGTGCCAAATTTAACCTATTATTTGTATTCTTTAAGTGGACATTTCAATTTTTAATATTAAAATTTATGTATGTTACTTAGGGGGGAGGGCAAAATATTTTTTATTGTCGGGCATGGACCAAAAAAGTTCGGGCAACACTGCTCTAAATTGTGTAACCTAAAGGTAGCCAGTCTGACCTGCGCGGCGTGCAGCTTCCCGGGCGGCACGCACGGCAGCGGCAGCAGAGCGCGGCACTCGGGGTGCGCCTGGGCGCGGCAGTGCTCGCACTTCAGACCCACTTTAGCGAACTTTATACTGGGAAAGTATATCAAAGAGCATTTTTTTAAATCAAATTATTAATCTTTTATTATAGAGCATATCCAAAACACCTAAAGTTTTAAATCCAAATCCTACTGACGCGCTGTGTCACACTGTCTGTTTGCCTAAAAATATTACGTCACAAAAACTCCCTCCCTCTCCACCTGAATATAATAAATTTCCGTCCCTTCGTGTTACAACTCCTCACGCTAAGTATAAGTATAAGGGGGGTGCCAAAGTGGTTGGCCTCCTCGTGGCGCATCCTGGGCAAGCTTAGTCTTGGCGAACGGACCACTTTGGGGTGGCCAATCCAGTCCAGACTGCCCTCTGATTAGCAGAGGGCAATCTGGACGGGCTGGGGACTCCGGGGAGGTTAAAGGTGGAGTCTCTAATAAGCGACAGGTTCAGTTGGTCAAGCCCGGAAGTCCAGCAATGGGAATGGGAACCTTCGGGTTTCGAGGAAGAAAACCTCTATAAAAAAACACACACGGTCTCGACCGTGACATAACAAACACGCACGGCAGAGAGTGATCACAGGCAGCGGTGGTCTCCTTCTGCTCTGCGGAGGGGGGCGGTGGAGCAGTTCCGGGAACTTTTGTTCTGGATCCAATCTGCTGCTGGCGAGTCCAGGTTGTAGCGACTCGCCTAAGACCATTGTCTGACGCCCTGTCAGGGGACCTTCGGACGTTCCGAACGGGGTATATCGGACGTCTGGCGTTAGCGGAGGGGGACTTCTCTTTCGAGGGGTCCCTACCCGGAGGAGGTGTTCTCAGAGCTGTCGGCGGTTTTGGCAGTGTGTACAACGATACCCTGTCCTTGCCACCAGCAGCATGGTGGAGCACACAGGTCGTTTTAGTCGGTGCGGTGCTAGTTCGACACAACCGCCGCCTGTCCCCGTCGGACGGCGTTACCCATAAAGGGTTTTTTCTCATGTATGAAAACGGATTGTCCACTCTACATTTAGCATTACATATATTTTTTATTTTACTTCATCGCGGATTACAGCAAAATAATTGTATTATTACTTTTGTGTTACTTCTATCAATATAACTTTTTAAAACATAGACAAATAACTGCACAAAAGGCAAGCTTTATAGTTCAAGTCACTTACGTTTTCCCGCACGGGCCGCACGTCTCTCGTTTGTAGAAGTTCTTGGCGACGAAGTTGTGCTGCCGAGGACGTACCCGCGGGGAGCCACCGTAAGCTGCCGACACCACGGAGGGGGTGCGCTGGGGGGGCACCCGAGGACCGTCCGAGGCACTTTCGGACTCTGTAAGAGAGACAGCCTAGTCATAAATAGGAATGTTAAAAAATAATCGATTATTTTTTTCATCCAAAATCAATTTTTTTTTAATCGATTTTTTAAAGTATTTTTTTTTCTTTATAACTTTTTTTCTTATTTTTTATGATTAGAAACCAATGTAGCGAAACTACACATTTTATTCGAATTTCACAAACAGCACATCTATTATCATTTCTTGGTAGTTGTCCACTTTAATTAGCCTTTAATCTTTATTGTAATTAGCGATGTGAAAAAATTATCGATTTATAAAATAATCGATTATTTTTTCAAAATAATCGATTGTGAATAATCTATTAATTTTTCATCTATATATCTTTAATATTTAAATGAGTTAATCTTGTATATATATATATATTTTCCGAATCTCGGAAACGGCTCCAACGATTTTCCTGAAATTCAGCACGTAGGAGGTTTTGGGGGAGAAAAATTGATCTAGCTAGGTTTTATGTAAAAAAAAAAATTGTTTTATCCCTGTTTTTGGGCATTAAAAAACACAAACATTTATAATGAATTGAATTGTCGCCATTAACTGTCAAGTCGACGTAGTTTATTCGGGTAATGGGCAGACTCGAGAAATGTGACGACTTGTCTGGATATTGCGCATTCCTCTTAAACAAATAATCAGAATACAAACTTAAATAAATTAACAAAATTATACAGAAAAAATATTAAATTATAACTAAGTATTTTTAATAATATGTAGTGCGGGTAGATTTTATTACAATTACTGCGAGCGAAACAGAAAAATAATGTTGGATATAAGGATCAGGACAAGTGATACAGGTTGATTCTGACATGTATTTAATTACTGATTTTATTATTTTTTTTATTTCTGTTATATATATATATGATTAACTCATTTAAATATTAAATATATTTTTTGCTTAAATATTATGCGAATAAATAATTGACTATATACCAGTGGCAGGGGGTGCTGACGGGGTGCAGGGTGCGGGGGGCGCGCGAGCTGAGAGCCGAGCGGCAGACTTCCGGGCTGGCGGGCCTTCGTCACTACTCTCTGATATTGGTTGCTGTAACAAGCAATACAGCTACAAATACTGGAACAACCTTCCGCCTCCCTTCATAACTACTGTTATTCAACCTATGAACGTCCACTGCTGGACAAGTCTATTGTTACCAACACTGCGTTTTGCGGTACGAAATACTAATATAGTTACAAAGTTACTTTAAAGTTACGTTAAGTTTAAAGTTACAGACTTACAAAGTTTTGCGGTGGTTTCAGATCGTGTGTGGTGGGCGCGCGCTCCAAAGTGAGAGTAGTTGTAGCAGTAGCAAGCACTTTGCCACCCTGCAGTTCCACTGTCTAAAAAATATACTAATATTAAAAACTTTTCTTTTTCAAGCACTTTTGAATTATTAAGGATCAATATGGTTAATGAAGCTACAACGGTTCGGAATGTTGTTCTTACCGAGAAGAACCAGGAAGAAACTCTGCAGTTAAACTTATAAACATTTCAATTTTACATTATTAATCTGCAGTATTGTATGAAGCTGAAAGCATTTTCAAATCCAGTCATTTATATCATCCAAATAATCTTCAATTTTGTAATATACTTTATATATAGGCATATCTTTTACACTTCATTATTAACTTTACTAGACCTTAATGGAGTTTTGGTGTCAACTGTTAATTATTTTATATAGAAGTGATGATGAATTAGTTGATATAACAAAAGTAATAATAGAATTATTTTGCTATTAGATTTTATTATTACTTTTGTATTATGGATCTCCGCAAAGTAACGCCTAATTCTATAAATTACTAGCTGTGCAGCTTCGCCCGCATGGACATCGGTGTCACAATTTTTTTCCCGAATTGAAATTTTCTAACACAAAAGTAGCTACCGTGAGTTAATTATAAGAGATCTTTGAATAACGTTTACTTTGCAATATAATTTATTGCTATTCATCTTAGAATGATCTTATATAGTCTATAGCCTTCCTCGATAAATGGACTATCTTACAAAGAATTTTGAAAATTGTCCAGTAGTTCCTGAAATTAGAGTGTCCAAACAAACAAACTCTTCAGCTTTATATAGTATAGTATAGATTATGTTAATATAAGTTTAATTAGTACCTTAGTTGCAGAGGATGTCGAAGAGCGACGTTTTTTAGTTGAAGGTGGCTTGTCCCTAGCATTCCACTGGCCTCTCTGCACCCACGAACGACGGGTGGAAGCGAGGGATATGTCCAGGTCATCTTCTGATCTAGAGTATGACATTTCTGACAACAGTGTCCCTGCAGAGTAAATTTTTTATATGATACGGTATAAAACAATTACTTATACAAAAATAATACCAAAACATTTTATAAAATAAACTAACACATATATATTATATAAATCTATAGTAAGTAGCGGCCTGTTACTATCCCACTGCTGAGAATAGGCCTCTACTCTCCGTTTTTCGAGAGAAGGATTGGAGCTTAGACCTACCATGCTGCTCCAATGCGGATTGGTAGGTTACACATATCTCCAGAATTCTCTAGAGATATGCAGGTTTCCTCACGATGTTTTCCTTCACCGAAAAGCGTGTGATAAATTGCAATTATCAATTAGACACATAAGTTTTAACGGAAAACTCATTGATGTCTGCCCGGGTTTGAAACCGTGACCTCCTCGAAAGAGTCGCACGGTGTTACCGCTGGGCTACCACAGCTTAAATCTATACATATATAAAACCCCAAAAAGTTCCCAAAAGCTGTCAGCCTACAATTGATTTTCGTAAAATCTACTAAACGGATTTTTATAGTGTTATTCTTGAGAAAGCTTTAAATTATTATATTTTTTGATTATAGCACAATCACTTGATCAGCTAAACTGATTTTGATGTGACATACACTAGAAAATCGAGGTTGTTATGCAATCTTTATATAAGCTTAGAATTTCTGCAAAGTTGAGATTTACTCTGAAAAAACTTTGTGGTACATTGATGTAATAAGATATGATTATAGCCAGTTTCTATAGACTGACTATGAATACCACTTATGATAGACTAAATTCAAAAATTGCTTAACTTTGGTGAAATTCAAAGTAAAGGTAAAGTTGAGTTAATAATGGTATTAATAAAGTAAAGTTCTTACCAGTAGAGTTCAACTCGGGCACCCCTGATAGTTTGGCATCATGCTGAGCTGTACCATTGAGAAAAGCAAGCTTCTGAAGTGTTTCATTGTTCAGCTTGGCACGGTTGTCATTGAACAGTAAATCCCTGGCCATATCTAGAAGTTTACTCTGCAAATAAGAATGAAATGCGAACATCAACATCATGCTAAATTTATTTAGGTTGTTAAAAGCCATGTAAAATTCCGCCGACCAACCTCATTTCTTACCGAGGTGTCGTAAAAGGCGACTAAGGTAAGTTGACCCATCGTTGGTATCCGGTTGAGTAGAATAGACCACCCTCTTTCTTACCGGGGAGTCCTAAATACGACTAAGGTAAGTTGACGTCAGGCAGGCGGCCAGTCGTAAAATTCGTAGCCAAATCATTTGACAACATGTTGTGCCGATCCCACTTAGAGAGAATGATGATTGAATAATAACAGTTGGCTGTCAACTAACTGTAACCTTAAAAAATAAAAAAAAAAGTATAATGGCATAAGCTAACCAGGTCATTGTATTTTTTCAAGACAATATTCCGTTCCCTTTTCTCCCCATCTAGAAGTTTTCGGACATGAGCAAACTTAGCCTCCCATTTGGACAATGTTTTCAGAGCATCATCAAGCTCTCCTTGGAGACGTACATTCTCGGTCTCAGCTGCTGCCCACTGGGTACGCACCCAATCCATTTGCTTCAGGAATGCCAGAAAACCTGGTGACAATAATATATTATATAATAGAGTACCTCAGTGAACGAGCCTTGCTCGGTAATTTTTAAAATGATGTAAAAAAAAAAATTGAAAAGAAAAATTAAAAAATAATAGGGCAGGTGGGGCTCAATCCTAGGGTTTTCACCTCTCTAGACTGCCCGTTCCTCAAATGAACGACTATGACTTTACGTTTGACAGTGAGTTTATTTATCAATAATTTTTTAAGTTTTAATTTTAACACCAACATTTCCTGTGTGTTATCTGGCTAGCAGGAAGAGACTCTAGTTCTGGAATAAGCCAACTATTGTACAGTCATTATATTTGTATTATTATGAAGCATCAACTTAATTATATCAAATAAAATATATCAAATATAAATAAATATATCAAATAAAATATATAAAAACTAACTAAATATATCAAAACATCCTGTCACTATAAGAGTGTTAGGCAAAGGCCTAATTTTTATAAGACAACTATAGTAGAGAGTTTACAACAGTGTTTCCCAACGTGGGGCCCACGACCCACAGGGGGGCAATTTGATGGTTTAGGGGGGGAACTCGACAAGTGTTTCCCTTTAGCCTTTCGCTCTGGGCCATTTAAGTGCAATGCTAGATTTCAGTGCCAAATTAAACAAAAAAAAGCAATTTTTCTTCCTAAAACCTAATATTTATGTTCTTTAAGTGGACAATTCAATTTTTAATATTAAAATTTTTGTATGTTACTTAGGGGGGTAAAATAATTTTTAACGTGGGGCATGGACCAAAAAAGGTCAGGAAACACTGGTTTACAACCATCATTCTTGTTCAAAAAAAATTGGCAGTATACACTTATCACTAACTTCTTTTAGGCTTATAGATTTTCATGACAATATTTTTGTTAATAGTAACAAGTTTAATGCATTGTATCATAGGAATCATGAAAAACTTAAAAGTGCATACCTAAGAATAGAAAATGTGAACATTTATTAAGCTTTACACTCTTAAACAGTTCTGCTGTCATTGTTTTAAAAGAAGTAATATATGGCTATATTGATTCAAACTTGTGACTTCTAACATGTTGTTTATATGTTTATACATCACTATAATACAATTAAAGGAAAGTCTTGTGGATTACTGACATGAAACAATCCAAAATACTAATATAAGTCAATAATTTTACTAGATATATTTTTAGAACTTCTTAAGACCTGATGTGGACTATTAATTATTAATAATGAAAACTATATAACCTAAATTACAGCATTATTGATAATAGAGCTTTAATATTATATAATATTGAATATTTATATAATATATTGAACATTTGTAGATTGTCTAGAAACCATTAGAAATTAATATTTAGGGTTATAGTGTTGGTCAATATACAATTTATATTGTGGATATAGTGTGGATAATTACCAACATCAATCAATCAGCCGCATGGTATCCAGCTGAATAGAAGAGTACCACCCTCATTTCTTACTGAGGTATCGTAAAAGGCGACTAAGGTTAATGGACCGGCCATGTGGTATCCGGCTGAGTAGAATAGACCACCATCATTTCTTACCAAGATGTTGTAAAAGGCGACTAAGGTAAGTTGACCCACCGTGTGATTAAGTAGAATAAACCACTCTCTTTCTTACCAAGGTGTCAGAAAATACGACTAAGGTAAGTTGATGTCAGGCAGACGGCCGGTGTAGTAAGTAGTAGTAAGTAGCCTAATCATATGACAACATGTTTATAACATGTTGTGCCGACGCCACTTAAGAGTAGAATAAGGGTAAAGAAGATGATAAATGACCAACATCGATTTGTATGTCATGAAGTCCTACTCATGAATGTAGCAGGTATTTTATATCATGTAGGTATCTCTTAACATATTTAGAGATATTTTTACGAAAATAGGTCAACATAAATAGACTGACGCCAATAAGATTTTTGTCCAATAAACGAGTTAAAAATGGGGTACACGTAAAATAAGTCAGTAATTTAGCTGCAAGACATAAAAAGTGTCATGCATAGTTATGCTTTATCGAATGTCGAATATTAGAAGTACTACTTACATTCTTCAGACGCCCCATCATTTAGAACGTTATTCAAACGATTTATATCGTCAAACTGGGCCACCATGGAGAGGAGTAGGCCCTCCCCAGAATAAGAATTTTCTGAACTCATATTAAACAATGATGGTCGTGTAGGTAATATATAAGACGATATATCAACACAATCAATAACAGTTACATTTCAATACAACTTATGAGATCAAATCAGTATAAATTATTCGAAATAACTTCCTAACGATTATTTGCAGCTAAGAATTCAAATAACGACCACCTATATAAAAGTAAATGACATAATTGTCAATTCGGTAAACGTCACCTTCAAATGTGCCCAATATCGTTTGACTATTTGATGCGTTCAAAAAACAAAAAGATTCAAGATGGACGATAACTATTTATCTAAACAAGTATTGAAAATTATATAATAACAGTGCATAAAATTATTGTAACCTTAATACTACTGCCTACAACAATTTAATATTACAATTGAAATACAATTTTAATTTTTTTTGCGCTAAATTAAAAACGTATTGACTTATTTCGTATAGGATTTCCTAAAAGTCAGATTTCACATGCAATACACGAACACAAGTATTTTTGTTGAACATCATGAATTAAAAAAGCAATATTTATTGATTCCTCTAAAAATATAACTAGACATTTGCAAATAATTTTGCTTGCTGGCTACATTTGGTTACTAATTAAATTTCAAAACGACAGTGATAAATTGACAATGACAGATTCAAGGGCCGTATGAGATTCTGTCAAAGCGCGATGACGTTCGATTGAGAGTGGATGTTCGCTCGTACGGATCGCGTTTCTCGGCGATTTATTGTTGGATATTAATTATTTCCGACTCCACCGGCGTTAATTCGCGACCGGTTCATCATGGCGGACGAGGAAAATAATTGTGATGACGGTGGTGGTGATATTAAAGGGGGGATGCGTTTGCGAGGCCGGAAGGGCGCCCTAAAAAAGAAGAATGTTTACCTGGTGAAAGACCACAAGTTCATGCCGAGGTTCTTCAAGCAGCCGACGTTCTGTTCCCACTGCAAGGACTTTATATGGTAAGTTCATTGACATGATTCTGATATACCGCTAACAGGACTTAATGTGAATTAAAAATAGGTAATGTTTACAATGGGAAGGCGCGTCGGATGAACGCGCGGTTTCCTTCTGATAAGCTGTTATTAATTTAGCAAATTTTAATCATACACTATGCATTCTTGTTTAAAATATATTAACGATATTCTCCTATTAGTAATGAAGAATATGTCTTTCAGCCTAAGTCAATAAATATATCGCGTTGCGGTGTACGCTTTATTTCGTATTAAATCATTGTTTAATATTTTTATTTTTTTGTTTTATGATAGCTCTTGTTTTAAGTATTATATTATGTAAAATTAATAATAATTAGTTTTTTTTATTAATATCTGAAATAGCTAGGAAAAATATTTATAATTACAATTCTAATAAAAAATGTATCTTCCATGAATGAAGCGTTTGTATATTGCATTTTTATTTTGAATAAACTCTTAATCTTATATGAAATCAATTTAAAATAAATCCTATCTCAGTTTGAATGTCTATATTTGTTAGGTAAAAAATCATTCAATACATAAATACTTTAAAAAATATTTTTAAATTAAATATATAAAATCTTATGTTTTCAACAATCTGAATTATTAGGTACTGATAGTTTGACTTTTATATTTATGTTACCTTTGTATTTATATGGTTTTAAAAAAAATTGGTTTATCTGCATATTTGCGGTATATTGTTATAAAACTACAATCAATCTTAATAACAGTGAAAATATTTTTCAGGATATATAGTTAAATATATGATAAATAAAATAAATCTGAAAAAAAAATATTTTAGCGGTCTAATACTTTAAAAGCTTCTTCTCTTTATTACCAGAAAGTCGGCTTGTCATATGTTCGTCTAAAAGTATGCAAGAAGCATCAACCGGAAGTATTTGATAGCTTTGATCATTTTAAAAAATGTATATTTTTTCAGTAGAGCTTCTGGCACCATAGTATACAAAAACTGCAAATAATTATTATTTACAGATTAATCATTCCTAAGTCTCGAGACTGGGCCTAATAATATAAACAACTATTCAGCCTATAATGACTTGCCCCGGTAAGGAATTAGGCCTCAAGGCCCAATTTCAATTGCATTTAGCAATTGAGAATATTGTTTCGTATAGGGGCTACGTGATCAATTGATTAACATAAAAAATAAGCAGATTTTCTGTGCTATGGCAGTAATATGAAAAATAAATTTAAAAAGACACCAACAAGACCAGAATTTTGTATAA
Organism: Morpho helenor; assembly: GCA_029227775.1. Lineage (NCBI taxonomy): Eukaryota > Metazoa > Arthropoda > Insecta > Lepidoptera > Nymphalidae > Morpho > Morpho helenor. Next base: position 2,317,846 of record JARGCU010000044.1, read on the forward strand.
ATATATTTTTCAAGCTACCTAACAACCAAGTTACTGAAAGATTTTTGCAACAGCAATATTCACAATACTATATATTGTAAAGTTACACAGTCGTATAGAATGAAGTTCTTCAAAGCAATATAATATTGGAATAGCAGCATTTTTGTAGCAGCAATATTCGAAATTATATTATTTTGACGTTATGTAACCGAAAATAATAAAGAACAATTCTTAAAAGCAATATTACACCGAAGTTGCTGCTAGATTTGTGTAGAAGCAATATTCGGGATAATATATTGTAAAGTTACGTTGCTGTAAATAATGAAGAATTGTTCTTTAAAGCAACGTAATATTGGAATAGCAGCTAGGCATTGCAATATAATATTGGAACAGCAGCATAATTGTAGCAGCAATATTCGAAATTATATTATTTTGACGTTACGTAGCCGAAAATAATAAGGAACAATTGTTAAAAGCAATATTACACAGAAGATACTGCTAGATTTGTGTAAAATTCGGCATAATATATATTGACAAGTTACGAAGTCGTAAATAATAACGAAAAATTTATCAAAGCTAATATCACACCGAATTTGCTGATCGATTTTTGCAGTAGCAATATATAAATAAAGATTCTGAACGGTGGCAGATTAATTTAAACTTCAGTTCATTTATTCTTTAGCAGACTCAAAGATAAATTGATGTAATTGAGTTGGTGGCGTTTTTGAAGAGAAACCGCGATTATAAGTTTAAACCAATTTTACGACCTTAGCGCTACAATCTAATCTGATAATCGGACCTTGACCCAGCATCGACGCTAGCTTAGGTCTATTCATTGGACCGGTGACCTACAATGTAACAAATCGTTTTTTAACGAGCGACGGGTTCCCAAACGTGCGTACTACAATTCAATGGTACAGAAGAAAAGTAAACTTTCGATTCAATACCAACTAACCGACTGGAATAAAAGATAAAGTAGGTATATGTATCTAATGTATCCGCAGTTTCGTTCGGCTAAACTTTAGTGTTAAAATTGCGTTTATTTTATTTATTGATCCTCAAGTAGTCAATTCTATTTTTCATCAATTGCTGCAGCGGATAAGCCGTAAAAAGAGTAATAGGCGGCCAGACTGATTTTCAAATATATAATTTCAGTACGAATATTCAAATTATTCTTCATTCAAGTGGACTGTTTACATACAGTATTTTTGAATCGTCAAATGTTTCAAAGAAGCTACCTATTAGGTTCGGAAGTGTGCTTCTACTGAGAAGAACCAGCAAGAAACTCGGCGGATAATCTTTTCTATGCGCGTTTTTTATTATCTGCGAACGTGTGCTTTATTGCACCGTTTAAGGTTTTTTTAATGAAATCCATCGTTAACTACCAAATTTGGGTTATAGGTTAAAACATTGCAATAAATACCTGTTTTTTTACTAAGGTAATAATTTTGACTGTATTGCAAGCAATAAAACGAATAAATAAATTAATTGACACTGTTACTTTGCTAAAACTATTATATATATTACCGAGAAGCCTTCTTATCTTACTTAATATTATAAACGCGAAAATTTGTGAATATGGATGTATGTTTGTTACTCTTTCTTGGGAGTCCGCTGAACCCATGAAATTTGGCACAATTATTCTTTATACACCGGGGTATAGGCTATAGAAATCCGGTTAATTCTACAGGAATAGGATGACATTGAAAAGCGCCATCTATTATAAACCTATCACGCAACAGTCCATACAAACGAACAGCAGGGTCGTCTCGCTGACTCCCCGGGTGGGGGGTAAGCGGGGTACGGGCCTCGAGGCGTACCTCATTGCCCGAGCAGTTCCTCGCGGGCACTTAAGCCCGGTTTGTGTTTCGGCCGTAGGCCGAGGTCACCTGAGTGACCTAAGGGTGTCGGTATTTGGGCCGTGGGCCCAGGTCACCTAGGTGACCTAAGGGATGTCTGGTTCGGTGGGGAGGTCTGGGAATATTAGCTCCCAGACCTCAAAGTCGTCGTCAGGTGGTGTCATATCCGGTGGTGTCATAATCCGTGGTGTTGCCCTCTCGCCCGTCGCGTCGTCCTCGTCGTCGCCGTCGTCATCCGCATCGGGCCGCGGAGACGGTGACCGCAGGAGCTCGCGAGGCAGGGAACGTCCATCAGGTGGTCGCGCATGGAGTGGCGCGATGCCGTGGAGGTGTACGTGCGCGCTGTGGTCCGCACGCGCGAACATCCGGCGCGCAAGGCGACGGACATACTCCTCCACGGTCGGCATTTTGGTATCCCGATGCACGACGTCGTTCCGCACATACCTCGGGGCTCCTACGATCAGTCGCAGGCAGCGGTTCTGCTGGACTTGCAGTCTTCGCTTCTGGTACGCCGAACATAGCGCGTACCAGGCGGGTGCCGCATACGTCAAGCGCGAGCGGACGTAGGCACCGTAGACTCGCAGTTTGGTGTTCATAGGTAGATGGGATGTGAATAGCGCGTGAAGCTTGGACCTGGCAGCGGCAGCTCGACCCACGACGTGATTCACCGTGGGGATCATGCACAGGCTGCGGTCCAACTCACACCCCAAAAACCTTACTGTGGTCTTCCACTCTACGTCCTGGCCTCGTAGAGTCAGCTGACGTAGCGGCTTGGAGCGGCTGGTGAGCAGAGCGGCCGTCTTCCCGACGTTGACGGCCATCTTCCACTTGTCCAGCCATTCCGGCAACAAGTCCAGCATACGCTGCATGCGGTTGGTGGCGACGATCTGATGGTAGGACGACGCGAAATACGCGCTGTCGTCGGCGAACAGCGACAACAGCACGTCCTCCTCCCCTTCCCGCAGATGGTGGCGCAGGGTGGGGATGTCATCCGTATACGCCGCGTATAAGCGCGGCGATATACAACTGCCCTGGGGTACTCCGGCTTGGATGGTGCGTGGCTGGGATTCGGCACCATCCACTGCCACGTAAAAGCTACGGCCGTGTAGAAACGATGCCAGCACTCGCACATAAGCAGGCGGCATGGTGGTATCCAGTATTTTGACCAGGAGCCCGGCGTGCCACACACGGTCGAAGGCCTTCTCGATGTCGAGAAAGACCCCCACGGTGTAGCGCCCGTTGTTCCGCTCACTGGTCAGGTGGTTTATGACCCTCGCCAGCTGGAGCGTCGTCGAGTGGCCGCTGCGGAATCCAAACTGCTCCTCGCGCAGGGGCAGATGGGGCGTGACTCGACGCAGCAGCAGGCGCTCGAACAGCTTGGCTATGTGCGAGAGCAGGGTGATCGGCCGGTAGCTTCCAGGCAGGCGGCGGTCCTTCCCCGGCTTGGGAAGAACAATGATCTTCCCGGTCTTCCACGCCTCTGGGAAGTGGCCGGTGCGGAGTACTCCGTTGAACAGTCTCGTGAGCGCTACGAGACCTGTTCGGGGCAGCAGCATCAGCGCGGCGTTAGTGATTCCGTCGGGGCCTGGCGCTTTTCGCTTATCAAGGCGAGCAGCGACCGACCGCAGCTCTGACAGGGAGATGAAGTCCTCTCCCCGGAGCGGCGGTGTAGGGGCCGACAGGAACCTTTCCAGCTTGTCCTGGACAGCCGCGTGATGACGGATGACATGGAGGTTGGAGGTGTTGGGGGCGTTGGGCGTAAATGTCTGTTCCAGGTGTGCCGCCAGAATCTCAGCACGATCCTTGGCGGCATAGGTGCGTTTACCCGCGGCATTGAGCAGCGGGTAAACGGGGGTGTCTTGTCCGGTGAGTTTCTTGCAGAGGGAGTACAGCGCTGTGTCGTGTTCTGTCGCTCGATCGACGGTATCCTCCCATCGCGCCTCGTCGAGAGCGACTACGGCACGCGCGATCCTCTCTGCAAGCCGGTTCAGGTCAGTCTTCACCCTGGGGCAACGAGTGCGGGCCCATAGGCGGCGCAGGGTGCGCTTCCGCTTAAGCATATTGCGGAGCGAGCTCGGCAGGTCCTTCCTTCGATTAGTATCCGGTGAAGTCGACGTGGTGGAGGTGGCTGCTGCCTTGGCGGCGATGATCGCCTCCGCGATGAACGCAGCAGCATCGTCGACTCCCGAAGCTGTAGTGATCGGGCCTGCTAGCTCAAGCCCGGCAAGCTCTGCGGTGTAGCGCTCCCAGTTCGTCCGCGTCCGCGGCGGGCGAGGCACTAAGAAGCCTCCCTGGGTGGCTAGGGTGACCAGAACCGGTAGGTGTTGCGTGTCGAGGTCGTAGAGTACCTCGACATCAAAGGGGTTGTCCAGTCCATGGTGCAGCACTATGTCTATGACGTCTGGCTGGGAGCGGCTGTCGGTGGGTATGTGGGTCGGCGCTCCCGGCCCCACCACACCGTACCCGCTCCTCACGCTATCTTCGTGCAGGTGCCTCCCGACCGCAGTGATGATTCGCGATCCCCACGCATGATGTTTCGCGTTGAGATCGCCCACGATCACTGCAGGTCCCTGCTGCCCGAAGATTGCCTCGACATCAGTGCTGCAGAAAGTCAGTCCGGGTGGTTTGTAGGCGGCATAGATGCGGAGCTCCTGGTTGCCCACGTTGACTCGCACCCCCTGTGTGCGGGTGCTAGTGAACGGGGTGTGCTCCAGCTCTTCGTGTATGATGTCCCTCCGCACCAGAGCGGCCGTACCTCTGTACGGGCGGCCCCGGGGAGAGACTTCATCGCGGCGATACACGAAGTAGTTGGGCACGCGGAGCTCAACGCTGTCCGTGAGTTTGGTTTCGCCCAGGAGGATGACGTGGATATCCTGCGACTGGGCGAGTAGTGTTAACTCACGAACGTGACCTCTGATGCCGCCCGGGTTCCAGTATAGGATTCGTAGGGAGGTCATTGATACGACCTCCCAAACTGGGTAATTGCTGCCGTGATGGCGCCGACTACGTCCCTGTTGCTCAAATAATGAGTGAGTGCCGCCATAAGCGCCTCGATAAGGACCCGGACAATATTATTAATGCCCGAGTCCTGCGCGAGGGGTGGCGGGAGGAACGTAGGAAATTGCGGAGCTCGCAGCTCCGCCTCTTCTGTGGCCAGTCGGTGGCCGCGGCTTCTCGGCGCCTCGGCAGTTTCGGATATCGCCGCCAACGATGTTGATGTTGGCGGCCTGGGGTGCGGTGTGGACGCGGCGGCGGGCTCAGCATCTGCTGGCCTCGGCTGCCTGCGCCTGCGCCGGTTTCTCTTCCGTCGCAGGGGCTCCCCCCTGCTTGTCGGGTCGTTTGCCGGCGGTTGCAGAGTCGCCGGCTCCTGGTCTATGTTGACCCCGCCCGCTTCCCCCCGTCGAGTAGCTAGGGCGGTCGGGATATAGGCCGGCGGTTGTTTGGTCGCCGGCTCTTGGACTATGTTAGCCCCTCCCGCTTCCCCCCGTCGAGTAGCTTGAACACGCCGGGCGTCGGCGGGGCGCTACTCAGTGCGGGTCGGGCGGGGGCGGCAAGTACGGCCACTGCGGGGCGTGCCGCGGGGGCAGGGGCGGCGCGTGCGGCTACCGCGGGACGTACTGCGGGGATGGCGGGGGCTGCTGTGGCGACTCGTATGGCGGCGGCGGGTGTTGCGGTTGGGGGGGGAACTTGCTCACCCCTCCCTGCCCTCTTCTTCGCCTGCCCGTCCGGGCGCGGCGGCGCGACATCGATTCCGCGCTTCCGCGCCTCGCGGCGAAAGACTGGGCATCTTCGGTCGCGCGCCACGTGCGCTTTACCATAATTCGCGCACTTGGGCGCGTCTTCCTGGGGCCTGTCGCAGTCCTGGGCCAGGTGCCCGCCTGCGCAGCGGACACATTTAGGCGGCCGGTGGCAGTTGGCCGATGAATGGCCAAACTGCTGGCACCTATGACACTGGGGCGGGCCACGTCCGCCCTTCCAGGCCTCGATGGTGAGCCCCGGCATCGACAGGAGCTCGGTCTCTCTGTACAGGTGACCGAGCTCTTCGAAGGTCAGGTGCTCCAGCTGCACGTAGTATGTGCAGCCGTGCCGCCCTCTGACCGGTGGTATGGCCCTCGCCTGGGTTGCCGGATACCCAAGGGATCGCAGCGCCGCGATGACCTCCTCTGGTGGGGTGTCCTGTGGTAGCCCTCTGATGGCTACCTTGCTGGGCAGGCTCGACGCTGGGCTATAACAGAACCACGCGATGTTGGGGTCCTGTTTAGTGGCGTCGAGGAGGTACTTCTGTAGCACCCGAAATTCCTCCGCCGACTTTGGGAGGAATCTGACACCCTTCCCCATCGGGCGGGCGTTAGGGGCGTGTCCGAGCTTCTCTCGGATCGCGGTGAAGTGCCTCGTCCAGTTGGGAAGGCACTCCACGGTGATGGGAGGGTATTCGGAGCGCGCTGTCTTCGCTCCGGTAGTGGCCTGCGGTTTTTGATGGCGCTGCAGCTCTTCCTGGCGCTGCTGGAGCGCACGGGGTGACGGCGGCGCGGCGGCGGCGGCGGCGTAGCCGGATGGCCCGGCCTGAGGGGTAGGAGGGCGGGACGTCGCCATTGGAGACGGCGACGAGGCGAATCCGGCGTAGCTCGTCGAGTCTCGAGGCCACGAGACGGATCCCTGCAACGCGCTCTCTGCAAGCGGTCGCATGCCACCCTCGTCCCGAGGCGAGGAGGCCGGCGGTGGAGTGGGCCGAGTCCTTTGCTCGGCTGTTAACTGTACGTCGAATGACGACGACGTTGTCAGTGAGGTGGCCGGTGACTGGTCCGTCTTCGGACGCTTGTCGTCTCCCTCGAGGGATTCGGGCGAAGAGTCGGCAGCCCGCGGACGCTTCGGTGCTTCGCCGCCCGATGTAAGCTCAGCTACATCGGCGGAGAACAAAGGCGCGGAGTCTGGCGACTTTCGCTCGCCGGATGGAATCCGGAAGCGTGGCAATGGTGCAGGCGCTGGCGGTGATGGTGTCGCTGCTGTGGGTGCGATCGGCGTAAACGGGACAGTGTTGTCCCGCATGTCGCGCCGCACTACAGCGCGGGGGAACGCGGGGCGCTCTCTCCTAATACGTGGGTCCCTCGGGGGGGGCTCCCCCCGACCGGACATGGTCGCGCAGTCTTGCGCGTGCGAGTTGTGCTACTTTTGAGAGTAGCGGCAGAGGTGTTCAGTGAGCCGCTCCTGTGCGATTGCAGCTCCGCGCACCCTCGGCGCGTGCAACCCAGCCGGGTGAGACCCCTGGGGGAGGCCCAGCTAGGCGCCCGCGAGCGGGGGCGGAGACTACAAACACAATGGGATGATGAACGGTGGTTTCACTGAGGGCACGTCTGCATACGTCTTTGCAACGAAAGGCGGTGCAGATCGCTGCGTCCGGGCAGCTTCGGCGGAGCAGGTGCACGCGATGCGCTGCCGACCGCTTCCTCAAGCCACGACACGGGTCGCGGCGAGTACAACTGTCGCCGGGGGCAGGGGTGCAGGGGCGATAACCGAAACTGGCGAACTTAGCGTCTCACACGATACGCGCAGCGATAACGTTCACAATACGCGTCCGTTCACTGCGCGCGTACGCACGAGACTTGACAAACGAAGCTGCGGGTAAAAGCTAGTCCTCGAATAATTTCGAAAAAAGTGTAATATGAAGTCAGTGTGCGTAAAATTTGTTTGATTTAGCCTTAATTTTTCTTTGTCGAAAGTTGGATGGTCTGTATTAAATAGAACGAATAAATTACCAATTTGTTTTTATAACCCTATCGAATAAACTCTTGCATTTCGCATATATTTTATAAGCCTTCATTTTATTTCTGTATTAAAAATATTTGATTTGAGTTGTGTAGTGGCTGATAGTCGAGTCATAGAGTATATTTTTTTGGGAACGCCAGTTAAATATGCTATGTCGAGTGTCGTATAAGATAAATACATTTGGAAGAAAAATATGTATTCAACATTGCCATATGTATCTGATCTATGGAAATAGATTGATTTAAGTGCTTTGTTCGACGGATTGTCAACAAGATGGCGACATTTACGGCTCTATACATAAAATAAGCTCCATTCTTCAATTAACGACCTACATATGAAGTCCTCTTGTCTTCTTCAACCGATGGATGTCCACTTCTGAACATAGGTCTCATCATGGGATCTCTACAACACACGATTTTGTGCCGCTTGTACCCAGCGGCTCCCCGCAACCTTTTTGAGGTCTGTCATCGATAATCTTCATGGCATGACATATGAAGTCATTACCTATCTTTCTTTATATATATTACCAGCTATTTATGCTCTCTCAGTTGAATATCACTGTGAATTACTAATCTCTGATCTGATGGGCGCTGCTTTCTTAGCCTAGTTCACTGCTAATACAATTGGCTGTCACGAATTGCATGATTATCAAAATATTTCACCTGTGGACAAAGTGACTATAGGCGAGTTTGCAATATCAAAAAAACAGACACAAAGTATTAGCAAGAGTGTTTCCTAAGCCTCAATACAATTTTTAAAATCCAATGTTTGTAATGTTCAGGTTTAATATTTGTCTATTTTGCCTTACAAAGGCGACTAAGGTCGATCCGCCATGTGGTATCCGGCTGAGTAGAATAAACCAACCTCAATTCTTACCGAGGTGTCGTAAAAGACGACTAAGGTAAGTCGACCTGCAGTGTGGTATCCGGCTGAGTAGAATAGACCAACCTCATTTCTTACCGAGGTGTCGTAAAAGGCGACGTCAGGCAGGCAGCCGGTCGTTAAAACGAAGCCAAATCATGTGACAGCATGTTTATAACTAACATGTGTGCCGACCCCACTTAGAGTGGGATAAGGGCAGGAGGATGATGACCTGTAAGTGGCCTCACTAATCTACACAGGCTTTTGTACTTATTACTAAGGCTTCGCGGCCTAGTCTTTTTATTGAAGGCCTTTCATTAGCTCGGTTTTTTTTAATTTCAAGTGTTTAATCCTCATTTATTTCTTCGGAGGCAAAGTCTATCGAAACTGCAATAGGTTGGGTTGGGTGAGCATAGCCAAAAGATTTGGTTTTTTATACTTAAGTTTTGTATCTATGTGAGTTCAAAGGTCTATGGCTACTGTTGAATCGATTACACGGGATGTTAAGTGAACACGGTTATTAGCGGTTTGTCTAAATGACATTACTTACAGTACCTGGATGACCACCGTTACCCACTGAGCTATCACAATTTGAAAACTAGCTAGATCGATCCACTCCCCAAACTCTCTACATGTTGAATTTCATGAAAATCGTTGGAGCTGTTTCCAAAAGTTAGAAAATATGTAACATATAATCAATATTAACTCATTTAAATATTAAAGATATGGTACCTACAAGTACATCAAATCCACCCCTATATTTTTTTAATGGTTATTAAAAGTCCATACATAATAACTTTTATAATTTACTTTGGGTAAGGGTCGCAACATTTTCCACTGCGGGCGAATCCTTAACTGAGCTGGATTCCTTGCTATTCCCGTATATGATTTGTGCATTTGATATTCAGTTTGTTTCTGTTGGTGCCTCAACAGGAGTTTCTATTTCTCCCTCATGCCTCCCCGGCATGTCGTTTGAGTATCTGAAGCCGCACTGTCTACAAGACTAGTTCGGATAGGAACAATCGTCGGCACAAGACCAATACGTCAGAACTAATGAAGACGGTTGGATGCTTTGGATTCGGTGGATCGACGCGATCGACTCATTTCCGATGAAACCATGACCAATACCAAATTACACAGTCTTCAACATCGGTGGAGTGTTGCCTATCGGTCTTCTACAGGATATATTTCGGGGAGTGTGCTGAGGCTCTCCATAACCTAGTTCCTCCATCACCTTTCTATTATCGCACGGACACCGTAATTTCCCTCCTTACTTCATAATTTTTTTTTTGCGCACAGCAAGGGAATGGAGTTCCCGGCATCAATATTTCCCAGTTCATTCGTTATGGGTCTCTTTAAAGCAAGAGTGAATAGGCATCTTCTAGGTAAGCGCGCTCCATCTTAGACTACATAATTGCTTACTATTAGGCATGATTGCAGTCAAGCGCTCGCCTATTCTGCAATAAAAAAAAATTGCCTGTGATAGTCACATTCATTTGTATTTAAATTTTGTACCTCGTTAAAATAATGTGACAAAATTAAGAATCTTTAAGGCTTTGACCGTCGTCTAACTCATGCTACAGACTACAAACATTTAGCTAATATCACTTTGACATTTAAGATTAGTTCAAGTCTTGTGTGATGCTGATGTTAATGAACGTATAATGGCACAAATATGCAAATAAGATTAACTTTAATCTTGGAATTAGTCGGATTACATTGACCTAACCGCTACAAGTAGACGCTTGTTAGCACGAGGGTTTAGAATATCTATGGTTTTTCTAGAGCGGCAGTAAATTTGATGAACACGACCATATCTGGTATTGAGAATTGTCTATGGAAATATCTATACTAATATATAAAGCTGAAGAGTTTGTTTGATTGTTTGAACGCTCTAATCACAGGAACTACTGGACCGCTATGAAAAATTCTTTCAGTGTAAGATAGTCTATTTATCGAGGAAGGCTATAGGCTATGTAACATCATGCTAAGATGAGTAGGAGAGGAGCAGTAATAAAAAGTAGTACGAAAACGGGAAAATTTAAAGCTTCCCTTGCGTGCGCTGAGTAAACGGTAATAGTTATTCAAAAATCATGTATTACAAAATTGTTCCCCTCTAAAAGTTTAAATATCATAATAAAAGTCCGCGACAGCATATGTCTAACTTTTATGGTTAACCCACTTTAATACGCTGGCGATTGCTAGTGTAACAATGTAATAATTTAGCTATAAACGTCGCTATAAGCTTATACCTTATTTAAAGGTTTGTATATTTGTCCATTCGTTATATAGTAATGTTTAAATAGCTGAATATATATGTGAAGAATGGTATCTATATAAAAGGAGTGGCACCAGAGTTGACGAATGATAGAGGAGAATTGAAGATGGAGACATATTGTGCCGACCCCACTTAGAGTGGGATAAGGGTAAAAGAATGATGATAATGATATCGATAAAATACTTCAAACAGATTCGCGGGTAGATTTTAAACCTTTTATTAGGGGTTGAAAGTCAATACCAAAAAACAGCAAAAAAATATATCCTCCTGTCCTTATCCAACTCTAAGCTGGTACAACATGTTCAAAACACGTTGTCACGTGATTTGGCTACGTATTTTACGATCGCCCTCTTGCCTGACGTCAACTTACTTAAGTCGTATTTTACGACACCTCGGTAAGTAAGAGGGTGGTATATTTTACTCAACCGCATACCACACGACGGGTCACCTTTCCTTAGTCACCTTTACCGATAACTCGGTAAGAAATGAGGGTGGTCTATTCTACAACATCAAACATACTTATGTATTGTATGGAATTTTCTATATTTTCTTTCTCGCGAGTATAAAAATAATTCCTTTAATATAAGTATGTGATAATAAAGGCAACGTGCAAATATCGTTGTCGTCATCAGAGATTTTAATTTAGTCTCTTGTAATAATGACTCATTTAACGCAAGATAGTAACATAAAAAAGTATGACCTGTCAGTTACGGAAAACTGTTTAATATTAAAAAAAAGTTTGAACGGTTTTTACCGAGCTCGCTGAGTCATTTTTATTTTACGTTCACTTTGTTCTGTAATAACTATATAATAGGTTTATATTTACTTTTTTCCCACACTTATATATTACATATTGATATATGCGTTATTTTGCGGAATTCTATAGTACAGAAATTATGATTTTTGAAACGCATTACGATTTTTCCGTGACGCTTCCTCCTCCTGATGATCCCTTAAAATTAAGCATTCAAAATATTCTTTATTCAAATAAACTTGTAAACAAGTGCTTTTGATTAGTCAACTCTACTGCTGGTTCGGAAAGCTGATCCTACTGAGAAGAGCCAGCAAGAAACTCGGCGGTTGCTCTTTTAAAAATATAATTCTTATTACTAGTTACATTAGTTACTACTGTCTTCTACAGGGTCGAAGAGTAGCTACATCCACGCATTTTTATCATCCAAGTATTCCTCAATAGTATAGTAGGCTTTCTATATTAGCCTTTTATTAATAGTGTTTTTAAACTGCTGTAATGGCAAAGCTAAAATTGATTGCGGAATTTTATTATAGAATCTTATACCCAAACCCACAAACGACTTACGTACTTTTGCAATGCGTAAAGCAGGAGCCGCAAAGTCGCAAGCTTATGTCGGTTCCTGCTTTGTCTATTGTATACTTCACCTATCCTATATAAGCCTACTATACTCTTAAAGATTATTTAGAAGATAAGAATGTGTGGATATAGCTCTCTTTGAACCTGTACAAGACAGTAACAGCTTAATGTAAATAGTATTAAGAATTATATTTTAAAAAGAGCAACCGCCGAGTTTCTTGCTGGCTCTTCTCGGTAGGAACAGCTTTCCGAACCAGCAGTATAGTTGACGATTCAAAAGCACTTGTTTACAAGTTTATTTGAATAAAGAATATTTTGAATTTGAATTTGATGACGAGTTACCAAGAAAAGACTACACACCCAGGTACTGTCGTATTAAAAGCCCAACGGGTTAACAAAGGCGAGAGACGTTTCGAAACTATGTCATGCAAACGACGGAAATAAAGCGTCCAAAGGAAGCGCAGTCGTCGAGCCATTCCGTATCTCTGCAGAGAGATTACTTTGAGATTTCACTTAACATCTAGGTCTAAATGTCTAGTTTTTATTTGTTTATAATTTGTGGTTATTTTTGTCCGTCATGTGTCGTAGGATATATCACACAAGTGGGGTCGGCACATGTTACCACATGATTTGGCAAGTATTTTACGACCAGCCTGACTGATTTAGACTTACCTTAGTCGCCTTTTACAACACCTCGGTGAGAAATGAGGGTTGTGTATTCTACTCAGCCGGAACGCACGGCGGGTCAAATTACCTTGGTCGTCTTTTACGATGCCTTGGTAAGAAATGAGGATGGTCTACTCTACTCAGCCGGATACACACGGCGGGTCAACTTACCTTAATCGCCTTTTACGACATCTCGGTAAAAAATAAGAGTTGTCTATTATACTCAATCGGACACCACAGCGGGTCAACTTACCTTAGTCGCCTTTTACGACACCTCGGTAAGAAATGAGGGTGGTATATTCTACTCAGCCAGATACCATACATTCTAGCCATATCTTGTAGCTATCATATCGAGCTGTAACGGTTGATTTTCGTTTAAAAAAAGCCTCACAAAAGTGCACACTAAGTACTGTACATGTTTAAACATAAAGAAATGAATGAACACATATAAATACGTGTTAAATAATCAATCTAGTAACTGCCAAGGCATATCTTACATCTGTTTCTCACAAATAAAGAAATCAATGCGTATTTAATGGAAACTGTGATCCATTTTAGTGATCCATCAATCTCGCAGCCGACTTGATAGACATATATTAACCATATTAGGCGAATCCCGTGAGGTTAATATGTAATACCTATGTAATTGACAAATCCAAATTGACTAACTTGAATTACAAATGTATCTCGCTCTTAGCTGTATAAGGCGTGAGGCATGACATCGTTGATTGATAAATTATACATTAAAACACCATTTGTGTCGAGGGATTCAAGGATAATGTTTACTGTAGCGTTCTATAGGCTCATTGACTTTTGGGAGACACTTAGGTTTTGTCGTTTGATGCTCATTTGATTGTGAACGAAGTGTTTCAAAGTTTAACCGCTTTGTGGTATAAAAGCTGTGATAGCTTAGAGGTAAGAACATGCGACTCTTTCGAGGAGGACACGGGTTCAAACCCGGGCAGACACCAATCTCGCTCTTAGCTGAATAAGGCATGAGGCATGACATTCAAGGATAATGTTTACTGTAGCGTTCTATGGGCTCGTTGACTTTGGGTGACACGTAGGTTTTGTTATTTAATAAATAAATAAATATATGGCACACTTACACACACGGTTGTCGGTCCCCAAAGTAACTTAATACTTGTGTTATGGTAGACAGACAGCTGGTGAATATATACTTACATATTTTGTTAAATATATCTTCTTCTTCTTCTCTTAAATACAAATATACACCCAGGCTCGAGGACCAACAAATTCATTTATAGAAAACTAGCGGCCTGCCCCTGCCTTCGCACGGGTATAAAATATATATCCCATGTCAGTCAGTGTAAAAAAAAAGGTTAAAATCGATCCAGTAGTTTTGATTTATTAATTACTGCCCGTGGCCCGCAAGCGTTAAGTTTGGAGAAAAACAATTTCCTTTCCCTATACCAAGAAGATTTCCTGCTATCTTTGGAATATCTAAACTCATATAGTACATTTTTACTTATTTACTTTTACATTTTACCTATGTATTTTATTTTTACAGTTAATTACAGAATGTCTTTAAACAAACTCTTAAAAGATTCGAAGTGCTATAGGGTGAAGGGTCCTCACGGCATTTTAAATCTGTAATATTTCCGAAAATGTTCACTTAAATTACATGCTGTAAACGGCCATATTGATCTATATTAAATGAACAATTTATTTAAGGTACTTAATTGGATAAGGATTAATGCTGTATTGTATAAAAATTTCTTTGAACATAAGGCATTATTTTTCGTAAAAAGTATATGACAAAAAATGCTTTTGTGGGTTATCCATAAGAGATAGACATATACCATCGCGGACTTTTCGGTAGACCTTTTCAATGTGTACAAATACTTAGTACATCATTTTGATAAATCTCGTAGGGTTTAGCCTGCGTTTGCAATGTAAGCGGAAAAAAAAAAATTATTTACAGAAACCTCAAAAATTACAGTATTTCTCTACTTCGTATTGAATATTATTATACGTACAAACCTTCCTCTGGAATCACTCTGGACTTTGTTTTATAATATGTAGTGATGTTGGACCTCGGCGGGAATCGAAACCGCGACCCGCGGAGTTGAAGGCCCAACGGGCCAGTCATGTTTGTTGCTCAGTTGATTCTGAACGAAGTATTTTAAAGTTTTACCGCTTTGTGGTAAAAAAGCTGTGATAGCCCAGCGTTAACACCGTGCCACTCTCTAGACATGATGTATTTTCCGAATTATGATATATTTACTGTTATCACGGATTGTAGCAAAATAATCGAGAGTTATATATTTGAGCCGTTTGCAGTTGTGACCCTAGGGCAATGGAGTCAAGTGTAAATTTTTTTTATCCGTTTTCACATCTCGGTTAATTGCCTCTTCATGTAACAAGAGGGCTGGCTCCTTTTTCGCACAAAGAATCAGTTTAGCGATTCAGCGCGGTAACGCTGCCAGCATTCTTGGGACCATTCCACGTGGGCGTGATTAGTCCTAGCGTGTAAGTAATTTAAGATAGATATAACTTGTACATTTTTACTGTAAATAAAAAAAATAATGTCAAATAATATTTTTATTATATTTGACGCTCTAAACCCTAGTCAAAAAATATCGCGTAATACAATAGACATCCAAATTGATTAATGTTTACGGACAAACTATGTCCTGTTGTTTAGTTACCTTGGCAAGGTGTCACTCAGATATTTTATCTCGCTCGACCAACTTAAATATTATTCTTCGTGAAATATCTTTAATTAGCTTCTTATCTTTACTCCTACATTCAAGAAGTTAGGCTGCGTCTTTTATTTCAAACATAAAGTAAGTACGTAGCGGCCTGTTACTATCGCAATGCTGAGAATAGGCTTCTTCTCTCTTTTTTTTAGGAGAGAAGGATTGGAGCTAAGACCTACCAAGCTGCTCCATTGCGGATTGGTAGGCTACATATATCTCCAGAACTCTTTAGAGATATGCAGGTTTCTTCACGATGTTTTCCTTCATCGGAATGCGTGTCTTTTTCTTCATCAACCGATGGACGTCCACTGCTGGACATAGGTCTCTTCATGGGATTTCGATACCACACGATCTTGTGCCGCTTGGACCCAACGGCTCCCCACGACCTTTTTGAGGTCGTCAGTCCATCTCGTAGGGGGTCTACCGACACTGCGTTTTCCGTTGCGGGTTCGCCATTCCAACACCTTGAGACACAACGTCCATTGGTTCTACGCACTATGTGCCCCGCCCATCGCCACTTCAGCTTCGCGACACGCTGAGCTGTGTTGGTAACTCTGGTTCTTCTACGGATCTCCTCATTTCTGATTTGATTTTGATACCTCGAGCATAGCCGGCTCCATCGCCCGCTGAGCGACTCTGAGCCTTCTTATGAGGCCCATAGTTAGCGACCACGTTTCAGATCCGTAAGTCATCAAATGCGTGTAATAAATTGCAATTATCAATTAGAGACATGATTTTTAACAGAAAAACTCATTGGTGTCTGCCCGGGTTTGAACCCGTGACCTTCTCGAAAGAGTCACACGGTGTTACCGCTGGGCTACCAAAGCTTTATACATATGTAAGATTAACTGTCGGTTTGTACGCTTTTGTACAAGTTTGCAATGAGAACTTTCGTTCAATTTTGTGTCCGATTTCCATGCGAGCGGAGGTGTATGCTTGGCTATTATATTATATTTTGCATTACTAAAAATTCTCGTCTCGTCAAACGGGCCTGCATACGTCATTAAACAATGACGTTGTCCGTTTATTTATACAATACATATGGTATGTAAATTGGTTTGTTGACGTTCCGCATATTGAATACCGTGAGTGATATACTAGTGTTTTCTTAGGCGTGCTATGAATCGATTCGATTTCAAAATCGATAACTACAATCGAGTATTGATAACGGTTGGAAAATATTTCAATTTTGCCTACAGGGTAGATCCTTCGTCTTTACCTGCAATCTTGATATTTCCTATTGAATTTAGTACTTGCGAAAAGATTTCGCAAAAGCTTATATGTCGCTTTAATCTAGCGGTTTTTTTAATGACTTAATGCTGTTAGCCCTAACGGCTTTTACAGCGTTACTGAGAGAGTGGGCGAGCGCAGAAGCATCATTGGGAGTGAGACCTCTCCTTGCCCCACTGTAAGTGGGGTGGGCACAATATGTTATAAACATGCTGTCATATGATTTGGCCACCTGCCTGACGTCAACTTACCTTAGTCGTATTTTACGACACCTCTGTGAGAAACATGGTGGTCTATTCTATTCAGCCGGATACCACACGGTGGGTTGACTTATCGTAGTCTCGTTTTACGACATCTCGGTAAGAAATGAGGGTGCTCTATTCTACTCAGCCGAATACCACACGGCGGGTCGACTTACCTAAGTCGCCTTTTACGGCACCTCGGTAAGAAATGAGGATGCTCTATTCTACTCAGCCGGATACCACACGGCAGGTTTACTTACCGTAGTCACCTTTTACGACACCTCGGTAAGAAATGAGGATGTTCTATTCTACTCAGCCGGATACCACACGGCGGGTCGACTTACCTAAGTCGCCTTTTACGGCACCTCGGTAAGAAATGAGGGTGGTCTATTCTACTCAACCGGCTACCACACGGCGTGTCGACTTACCTAAGTCGCCTTTTACGGCACCTCGGTAAGAAATGAGGGTGCTCTATTCTACTCAGCCGAATACCACACGGCGGGTCGACTTACCTAAGTCGCCTTTTACGGCACCTCGGTAAGAAATGAGGATGCTCTATTCTACTCAGCCGGATACCGCACGGTGGGTTGACTTACCGTAGTCGCCTTTTACGACACCTCGGTGAGAAATGTGGGTGGTCTATTCTACTCAGCCGGATACCACACGGCGGGTAGTCTTACCTTAGTCGCGTTTTACGACACCTCGGTAAGATATGAGGGTGGTCTATTCTACTCAGCCGGATACCGCACGGTGGGTTGACTTACCTAAGTCGCCTTTTACGACACCTCGGTAAGATATGAGGGTGGTCTATTCTACTCAGCCGGATACCACACGGCATAAATGGTGTTACGCTAAGGTAACTAAATTTTGTTGTTCCGAAACAAAGCCACTTATAGTTAAATTTAATATCATATCACGTTTTATTCATTAGAATAGAGTTAACAATTATAACATGCAACTCATAACGTTAGAAATGTGACAAATCGCTATAATTAATTTAACATATTTTGTTTATTTAATTTAAATTTGTCTGCTTGATAATTTTATTGTTTTCGTTACTTTGTTTTTTTTTGCAGAAAATAAACTAATAAACAATCCGGAATAGTCAAATTAATTACAAAAGTACTTACTTATTATTAAAAGTAATAATAAAATTATTTTGCTATAATCCGCGATGAAGTAAAATAGAAAATATATATAATGCTTAATGTAGAGTGGACAATCGGTTATCATACCTGATACATGCAGGATTCGTAAAAAAACATGCACAAACCTCCACCACCGCCACCACAATACACAAGCACTATCACAAACTCAACAATCGTTTCGCCCCGCAACCGAAGCGTCATCAGGAGATAAACTCCACGACCAAAATCGCAAAGCTTTGCGATTTTGGTCGTGATGTCTATCTCCTGATTATAGCAAAATAATTTTATTATTACTTTTGTATTATGGATCTCCGCAAAGTAACGCCTAATTCTATAAATTATTCAAATTAATTAATATAATTTATGTTTGCTTTTTTTTGATGAAGAAATCATCAACCTTCTGCCCTTATCCCACTGTAAGTGGGGTCGGCACAACATGTTATAAATATGTTGTCATACGATTTGGATAGGTATTGTACAAGCGGCCGCCTGCCAGGCGTCAACTTACCTTTTTCCGACATCTCAGTAAGAAAAAGGGTCTATTCCATTCAGACGGATATTTTGATATCCGTCATAATAGAATCGGCAGGTCATCTTACTTTAGTCGCCTTTTACGACACCTCGGTTAGAATTGAGGGTGGTCTATTCTACTCAGCCGGATACCATATGGCGGGTCAACTTACTATAATCACCTTTTACGACACCTTGGTAAGAAATTAGGGTGGTCTATTCTACTTAGCCGGATATCACACAGTGGGTCAACTTACTATTTTTTTTTTTTTTTTTTATGTCAGGAAAACCCATTATGGGTCATCACCGCCCGACGGGGACGAGCGGCGGGTATGTCGGACTCGCACCGACTAAAAACCTGACAGTGCTCCACCACGCTGCTGGTGACGGGGACAGGGTACCTATGTAAACATTGCCCCCCATCCCCGGCAGCATCAACTCTAAACCCCAGAGTGCGCCTCCTCTGGGTCGGGGCCTCTCTAATAGTGGCCCCTCCCTCCGCTAATCGATGCATCGGGAGCACCAGATGCATCGACCGCCTCGGGGACCTAACTCCAGCGAGCGTCCGATACCCCGTTCGGACCGCTCGGAGGTCCCCGTTAGGGCGGCATGCGACGGACTTCGGCGAGTGGCCTGCGCCCCGCTCGCCTGCGGCGGATTGGATCCAAGGACTCGACTTCCCGGATCCGTCCCGCCGCCTCCTTCCGCGAGATAACGTCCTCGCAGAAGGAGGCCATCGCTGCCCACGATCGCTCCCTGTCCACCATGGCGCGAACCACAGTGGGCAGGGAGAGATCGTGCCCCACCTGTGCCACGAGTACCGCCCGCTGAACCGCCTAAGCTGGACAGTCCGCGAGCGTGTGCAGCGCCGTGTCGAATTCGGCGCCGCACTCGTGGCACTCACCGGTCGGTTCGCACCGGGCCACCCGCCACAGATACCTCCCGAAGCAACCATGTCCGGAAAGCACCTGTGTCAGGCGGAAGGTGAGGACCCCATGCCTCCTGGTAACCCAGCCCTGGAGAACGGGCTGGATAGCTGAAATCGTCCAGAATCCAGCACTGGGCGATTCCAGCCGCCGCCCCCATTGGCGGAGGAGCGCCTGCTGAGCTTCACGCCGCCAATCCACTAGAACCACCGCAGAGTTTTCCCCCGATGAACGGGCTTCAACTTTGCGGCGGTAGGCCTGAGCAAGCACCTTGGCCTCTAGATCCCATGGAGGGGACCCGGCCAAGGCGCAGGCCGCCTCGCCAGAGATAGTCCGGTAGCCCCGCACAAGTCTGACTGCCAAAATCTTCTGCGCCCCGCGCAAAAGGGGCAGGGATTTGGCAGTCAGCCGCTCCGCCCATACGGAAGCACCGTACAAGGCCATTGACCGGACCACTCCAGCGTAAAGGCGCCGGCAGCCTGCATTCGGCCCCCCCACATTCGGGAGGAGCCTGCTCAGGGCTCCGGCGGCTCGCCCCAAGGTTGAAGGCGACCGTCGCGGGCCTCAAACGTCCATCGGCTGTCGAGAGTTAATCCGAGGTACTGTAAAGTACCTGAGATTCCGACAGAACCTTCTGGTCAACTTACTTTTGATTAAGGTAAGTTAACTTTTATGACACCTCGGTGAGAAATGAGAGTGGTGTATTTTACTTAGCCGGATACCACACGGCGGACACCATTAAAAATAATACGTGTCTAATAAAGAGCTTAAAAGAATTGTTATCCGGCTGAATAGAATAGTACCACCCTCATTTCTTACCGAGGTGTCGTAAAAGGCGACTAAGGTAATTCGACCCGCAGTGTGGTATCCGGTTTAGTAAAATAGACCACCCTCTTTCTTACCGAGGTGTCGTAAAATACGACTAAGGTAAGTTGACGTCAGGCAGGTGGCTGATTGTAAAAACGCAGCCAAATCATGTGACAGCATGTTTATAACATGCTGTGTAAAAAAAAATAGACCTTAAGAGTATATCTGATGGCATGTAGTTATATGGACTAGCCCTATTACTCACGACGTTAGAAACATGCGTTTAAGATTTCCCCATCTCATCAGAGTGACTTACAACTTGCAAAATCTAGTTTAACGTGAACCGCAAGCGTATCAAATATTTATAGCCGGTTTTATGGCCGTGATTCATGATGTAGGTATAATAGACTATAACTTATCTCGCTTTTATCATTTGTACACGGGGAAAAATAAATATTTATGGAACAAATGTGCCATAAGGTTTGGATGATAAATGAATACATATTTACTACTCGTCAAATACATTCTCCTAAATATATAAATAAGTAAATATATGGGACACTTACACACACGGTCGTCCATCCCCAAAGTAAGTAACTTAATACTTGTGTTATGGTAGACAGAAAACTGGTGAATATATACCTACTTATATATTTTTTAAATACATACTTAATTACAAATATACACCCAGGCTCAAAGGCCAACAAATTCATTTATTAAAAATGTTGGCCCTCGGCGGGAATCGAACCCGCGACCCGTGGAGCTGAAGGCAGGATCACTACCCACTACACCAACGGGCCAGTCAAACTCCTGCCCTTATCCCACTAGTGTGGTCGGCACATGTTATAAACATGTTGTCACATGATTTGTCTGCGTTTTAACGACCTGCCGCCTGTTTGACGTCAACTTACAATAGTCATATTTTTAAACACCTCGGTAAGAAGGAAGATGGTCTAGTGGAGAACAAACGGTGGAACAACTTACCTTAGTCGCCTTTTACGATACCTCGGTAAGAAATGAGGTTGCTCTATTCTACTCAGCTGGATACCACACAGCGGGTCGGCTTACTTTAGTCGCCTTTTATGAAACCACGGTAAAAATGAGGTTAGTCTGTTCTACTCAGCCGGATACCAATCGGAGGATCGAATTACCTTAGTCACCTTTTATGATACCTCGGTAAGAAATGAGGGAGGTCTATTCTACTCAGTCGGATACCACACGGCGTGTTGACTTACGTTGTCGCCCTTTTCGACACCCTGGTAAGAAATAAGGGTGGTCTACTCTACTCAGCCGGATACCACACGGCTAACAAGTATTGCCTACAAAGTGATATAAAGAAGTTTGTGTTATTTAACTTTATTCATTTTTCCAATATAAGAGATTGGGAACGCAAGTGGACCTATAAAAACAAAATATAAAACTATATGATACGTGTAATACGTTTTAAGATTTTATGAGCGGGGATTACCCAATGTAACCGGGATCTTACCTTTTGTTATGCTTTCCATAGGTCGCTCCAAATGTCCTTATGTTATACTTAGTTTTTCCTTTATCTATTCCACATGAATAATTCAGTCAATTCCGGTCCAGTTTTTTATATCCATAAGTAGTACAGTAGTTTTTACAATATAAAAAACAATCAAAAAAATTATTAGGGTAGGTATCCGGTGGTATCCGGTTTAGTAAAGTAGACCACCCTCTTTCTTACTGAGGTGTCGTAAAATACGATTAAGGTAAGTTGACGTCAGGCAGGCCGGTCGTAAAAACGTAGCCAAATCATGTGACTGCATGTTTATAACGTGTTGTGCCGACCCCACTCAGAATGGGATAAGGGCAGGAGGATGATGATTATCTCATTTAAATATTAAAGATAAAGATAAAACAAAGCTTCTCATTTGTTTGTTCATAAACATTCTTTAAATTAAATGTTACAATTACCATTACCACCACACATATTACCATTGTTGGGCATAGACCTCCTCTCTTCGTTTTTGGAGAGAATAATTGGAGCTAAGACCTACCACGCTGCTCCAATGCTTAGTTACACATATCCCTAGATTACTCTAGAAATATGCAGGTTTCCAGGCTTCAGACCAGTGTTTCCCAACGTGGGGCCCACGACCCACGGGGGGCAATTTGATGGTAAATTCAACTCGACACGAGTTTAAGCCTTTCGCTGTAGGCCATTTAAGTGCAATGCTAGATTTCGGTGCCAAATTTATTTAAGTGCCGGTAACAAAAAAAAACATTTTTTCTTGATAAAACCTATTATTTATACGCCGTGTGGTATCCGGCTGAATAGAATAGTACCACCCTCATTTTTTCAGACCACCTTCTTGCTTACCGAGGTGTCGTAAAATACGACTGAGGTAAGTTGACGTCAGGCAGGCGGCCGGTCGTAAAAACGCAGCCAAATCATGTGACAGCATTTTTATAACATGTTGCGCCGACCCCACTTAGAGTGGAATAAGGGCAGGAAGACGATGAAAACCTATTATTTATGTTCTTTAAGTGGAAAATTCAATTTTTAATATTGAAATTTATGTATGTTACTTAGGGGGCAAACTAATTTCTAACGTGGGGAATGGACCAAAAAGGTTGGGAAACACTGGTTTAGAAAAAAATATGCATACCCACTGAGTTCATCACTCGAGTTGTCGCTAATTGAACTGCCGACAACCCTGACAGGGTATTGACGGGCGAATCGATGCTCGTTTATAGATAATCGATTCATCCATTAACACGCCGTCTATTTTTACTGCAATCGTCACCTTGAAAATCTTTTTATGGAAACTATCAATGGATCGTTGATAATGAAACTATATGTAGTGCACGAATAGAGAATATTCGAAAGTGACTTTAGGGTCCAAAAACAGTCTTAAAATGACTTGAAGTTTATTATTCCTGATAGTTTCTTACTTTTATATATTACTAGTAATAGCTTGCAGTTTCAGTCGCATACATACCGATCTCATGGCAGTGGAAAGTCTACTAAGTCGAACTATAGACTTATTTTTGTTAAATATATCATCAATAATTTCCGCAGCGTATGCGATTACAGATTTTTATGACTAATTTTTTACACCTTATTACATATTTATTACGGATCCCTATGAATGAAATATAGCCTATGTTGGTCAGTAAAGATTCAGCTTTTTAATGGTGTAAGAATTTTTGAAATCGGTCCAGTAGTTTTTGTGTGAAAACATTACAAACATACATAAAAAAAATCTCCTTTATAATATTAGTATAGATAAGTTTAACCCGTGATTTCGTTCGTTTGCAGTGGGCATACCCACAGTGTGATCCTGCCTTCAGCTCCAAGGGTCGCGGGTTCGATTCCCGCTGAAGGCCAACGTTTTCTAAAAAAAACTTGTTGATTCTTCCAGCCTGGGTGTGTATTTGTATTAAAGTATGTATTGAAATTTAAAGTAAATATGTATATATTTACCAGTTGTCTGTCACCCATAACACAAGTATAGTAAAAGTAAAGTATTTATTTATTTATTTATGTACCATAAAAAATGTAGGAAAAAAAACATTATTGGTAAAAAAAAGTGTACAAAGGTCAACTTATCCCTATGATAGAGATCTCTGCCAGCTAACCTACGAAGTGAGACAATTTATATTATGGAAAAAGGTACGCAAATATCAATCATTATGAATTAGAATTACCTACTAATTATTTCCTAATTTAACAATAAAAATAAAATAAATATAAAATATATTTACATATAAATAAATATATATACATACACACTATATATAATACAAAGTATAATACCTATATAAATGTCAACAAATACATTATGATGGTAAAGATGTGTAATGTTTCTTTAGTCTTAGTTTAAAAGTGCTGAAGGAAATGTTAAAGCAGTCATTGGTGACGCTGTAAGGCAACGAGTTCCACAGACATCCAGCAAGTACAGAAAAAGATTTAGCAAAAAATACGGTATTGTAAGGCGGGATGGTAAGTGATTTTAGAGGCACA
Organism: Morpho helenor; assembly: GCA_029227775.1. Taxonomy (NCBI): domain Eukaryota; kingdom Metazoa; phylum Arthropoda; class Insecta; order Lepidoptera; family Nymphalidae; genus Morpho; species Morpho helenor. The sequence continues at coordinate 2,342,159 of JARGCU010000044.1, forward strand.
CAAGATCGTACAGGCCTGACACGGGGAGGAGCTTACGTACTTAGTTTTGAGACGGACGGCGTGTGTGTAAGTGTCCCATATATTTATTGTTTAGTAAGGTCGGTACACCATGTATTAGCCATGTTGTGACGTCATTTGGTTACGTATTTTACAACCTACCGCTTGCCTCACGTCAACTTGCCTTAGTCGCCTTTTACGACACCTTTTTTATATAATAATGCTAGCGCCTGGCTACGATCTCGCCTGATGGACTGCGAAAGATGTAGCACAAGGTGGACTGCGATTGCCAGTGTAGAAATGAAAACCTCGGTAAGAAATGAGGATGGTCTATTCTGCTCAGCCGGTTACCACACGGTGGTACATACAAACATACATACATAAATACAGTAGAAACTAATGTGATGTGATGTGACTAATGTATTACAAAAAAGCCATACGTGGCATTTACAATTTAAGTCCGCGTCATTCCTTGCGAGAGAAGTTTAAGGAAATAGGTATTCTTAAATTTGCTTCACGGTACATTTTAAGTAATTTAATTTTTGTACATAAAAATATAAAGAATTATAGAACGATAGGTGATGTATATAATAAACAAAGTAAAAACCGACATAAGCTCCTACTTTGCGCCTTGCAAAGGTACGAAATTCGTTTGTGAGTTTGGGTATAAGATTCTATAATAAACTTCCGCAGTCAATTTTAGCTTTGCAATTACAGCAGTTTAAAAACACTATTAAAGAGGCTGATACAGAAAGCCTGCTATACTGTTGAGGATTATTTAAATGATAAGAATGCGCGGACATAGGTACTGTATGACCCTGTACAAGATAGTAATGGTTTAATGTAACTAGTTATAAGTATTACGTTGAAAAGAGCAACCGCCGAGTTTCTTGCTGGCTCTTCTCGGTAGGAATAGCTTTCCGAACCAGCAGTAGAATTGACGATTCAAAAGCACTTGTTTACAAGTTTATTTGAATAAATTTTTTTTAATACGAATTTGTATTTGAAGCGTGTAAAAATACAATGTAACATGTGAAGCAACAATAAATGATGGATTGTTGAATGAATGAAACATCGACTAACGATGCGGACATCGATACCCCGTCATTGTTAACCTTTCAATGGGGACAGTTCGAATGATACATCGGAGAAACATTAAGTGCTTTATAAAACAAATAATCTATACTTATTATAAAACAAAGTCCCCAAAAGCTGTCTGTCTGTACGTGAGCGTGATTTTTTCAAAATCTAATGACTTCGTGATTTTTGCACCTTTTTTTCACAAAAACCTAGCGCAATTATTCCGAAAGATTTAAGTTAATTGTACATAGTTAATAGACTTAAAGGCCATGTTACAAAGGGGTATATAGAAACTTGAAACTTGTTTGTGGTTTTGTTAGCTTTGTTGCCTACACTATATTGGTATTAGCATGTTTTGATTTACATTGTTATGATATTTGTTATAGTCCGGTTGGTATTTTTTACACTATTTACATGAACGTGGTTTTATTTTACATTAAAAATAAAAATCTGCATGAAGCCAAATAAGTGCTAGATATAGTGCTAGGTGTTAAATGCTGATGTTGCGAGCTGTACATCAAAGAGTAGAGAGGCCCCGACCCAGAGGTGGCGCACTCTGGGGTACAGAGTTTCTGCTGGCGGGGATGGGGGTAATGTCTTTATAGGTACCCTATACCCGTCACTAGCAGCACACAGGTTATTTTAGTCAATGCGAGTCCGACATAACCGTCGCCTGCCCCCGTCGGGTGGCGGTACCCATAAGGGGCTTTTTCCTGTTAAAAAAAAAAACATCAAAGAGTGCTAAATCTAGCACACAAAGTGCTAAGTTAGCAGCACTACCGGGACGTGAATCCCTTAGTAGTCTCATACGGTTTTACCGTTCCGCTATCACAACTTAAACGAGACAGGCATAGCTTTAGATAAATTTTACAACATAACGAACTTCGTAAACAGATGACTGATGAATATCTCCAGAGGGTTTTCCGAATTCCTTCTAATAATTTTGATTAATTTCCACGCCGTAATTGATGAATAAAGTTTTGTTAATTTAAATAATTAATTCGTTTATTCTTCTTAGTAATAATGAGCTTATTATTTTGTCTACGCCGTGTGGTATCCGGCTGAATAGAATAGTACCACCCTCTTTTCTTACCGAGGTGTCGTAAAAGGCGACTGAGGTAAGTCGACCCGCCGTGTGGTATCCGGCTGAGTAGAATAGACCAACCTCATTTCTTACCAAGGTGTCGTACAAGGCGACTAAGGTAAGTTGACCCACCGTGTGGTATCCGGTTTAGTAGAATAGACCACCCTCTTTCTTACCGAGGTGTCGTAAAATACGACAGAGGTAAGTTGACGTCAGGCAGGCGGCCGGTCGTAAAAACGCAGCCAAATCATGTGACAGCATGTTTATAACATGTTGTGCCGACCCCACTTAGAGTGGGATAAGGGCAGGAGGATGGATGGAGCTTATTATTTGTCTAACAGTATGACTATATATTTTTGACTGGCCCATTGGCACAGGTGGCGGTAACCCTCCTTTCAGCTTCATGGGTCGCAGGTTCGATTCTTGTAAACATTTTATTAACTAACAATTTGTTGAATTTAAATGTATAAATGAATTTAAGTATTTATTTAAAATTATATGTATATAATAAAATTTCCATGTCCAATGTTAGTTATCATACTCCTCCGAAATGACTTGACCGATTTTTATGAAATTTTATATGCGTATACAATAGGTCTGGGAATCGGATACTATATTTACGGACACCCCTAACATTTTTTTTTGGACTATATTTATTATTTTTTTATAATGTACACTAAAAAAAAATATGACAAAACATTGTTTTGCTAGTATGTATATATTTACCAGTTGTCTGTCACTCACAACATAAGTATTAAGTTACTTACGTTGGGGACGAACGATCGTGTGTGTGTCCCATATATTTATTTAATTTTAATTAAAAAAAATCTTTATTCTTATTTTATCGTTAGTAATAAAGAGTTCTTTATTGACGCCAAATATTTTTCCAGTCTATGAAATAGCGAGGAATGGTAAAAACTTGGGCAAAATAAACTATGGGCTAAAGCACTCGGCTCGCGAAATCCATATTTGATGAGCGCCTTCGTCAAAATCGCTATATAATATTCAGTACTTGCGGGGAAGCCCCGACCCGACTCTACTGTATAAATATACGAATCAATGGAGTTTGACCTCTACTAATGTTTCACAATAAAATTGTTACATGTTTAAATTCAACCTCCTTCATATAGTTGGTTAATAATATTAAAAAAAAAAACATTCAAATTCAAAATATTCTTTATTTAAATTTACTATTTTCAGTATTTTTGAATCGTCAAATGTTTTTAATTAAGAAGCTACCACCGATTCGTTTGCTCCGAGAAGAACCAGCAAGAAACTCGGCAGATGATTTTTTCGACAAAAAATAATTACAATTTGATTGATGGTTACAAGTTAATCGTTGCAGCTTGGTGCGTAGCTGACTGCAGTTAAAATATGCTACTATCACTCAAATCCTCAATCCTCAATAGTATAGAAAGGTTTATGTAGCAGCATCATAATAAGATAATTTCTATTCTTGTGTAAAGGCACGTCTAGATGAGGTTGAGGAATTTTGTTATAAAAGCGTGTACCGAGACCGACAAATGATTTTCGGACTTTTGGAGGTACAACCTAGGCGTCATTAGTTTATTTATCTCTGTTTCTAGTTTGCCTATCATACCTATTGTATATATTTATATATTATACATCATCACTATTTTTACTATAGTTGCGGTCAGTGTAAAATTTAGTTGTTGAAAACAATAAATGGCTTAACTTTGGGGAAAATTTCTTCTTCTTGATTTAATTTACCGTGTCAAACCAGATATCCACCGCGTGGTATTCGGCTGACTAGTGGCGTAGTAGAGTTGTAGTAAAAGGCGACTAAAGTAAGTTGACCCGTCCTGTAGTATGCGGCAGCGTAGAATAGACCACCTTCATTTCCTACTTAGGTGTCGTAAAAGGTGACTATGGTAAGTTAACCCGCCATATGGGATGTGGCTGAGTATAATAGACCACCCTCATTTATTAACGAGGTGTCGTAAAAGGCGACTAAGGTAAGTCGACGTCAGGCAGGCGCCCGGTCCTACAGTACTTAGCCAAATCATGTGACAACCTGTTTATAACACGTCCCAACTCCACTTAGAGTGGGATAAGGCAGGAGGATCATCACCAATGTATCCTTTTAAGGCATAAGTACGGCTGGTTATGTAAAACAGGAGCGAGTTTCTAAACAGAAATTCGATTTCGAAATATTTCCTAACATTGTATAACGCAACGGCCGGCCTGTAATAGCAAATAGCAAATACCGCGGTCGGCTGCGGTTATTGGCTGAGCTTCGGATAGATGCGGTCAGCATTGTCCGGATTACGAAATATAGGCATATATCCTACTAATATTATAAATGTGAAATTTTCTTTGTCTGTTTGATTAATCTATACTAATAGCAATGTATAATAATATAATCGATTTAAGTTTTATATATTTTTTTTTATAATCGATTTTGATTATCGATTTTAAAAACAAAAAATAATTCAAAATATATTTTATTCAAGTAAACTTGTATACATGTGCTTTTGAATCGTCAACTCTACTGCTGGTTTGGACAGCTGTTCCTACCGAGAAAAACCAGTAAGAAACTTGGTGGTTTTTTAAAATCATAATTCTTATATTTCTATTATTAAATAGTCACGTCGAGATTTACGGAATCGCTATGGAGATCGCTCCTTTATGTAATTATTATAATTTCTTATTTTTCTTTTTTCCAGGTAAGTTGCATTTTCTGCTACGGCTGAATTAGTTCTAATCAACAGGGGTACATCATAAAGGTAAGTAAGTAGTGTCTATTGTTATTGTAGCTGACATTAAATAAAACTATTAGTAAGTACCTACAATTCACAGTGAGGATACAAAATATATTATAGAACTTTACTTACCAATTTCAATGCTTATTTATTGTCTTATGCTGTATATCAGTCTACAAAGTATACATTACACTTATCCAGTGATTACTTAAACTTATAAGATAACGTTGGCATAATTCGATCTTCTTAAATATCGTATAAAAATAGGTACTTTCAAAAAAATTAATATAATTTCATTGAGATCTAGCTTTGTTAGTAATGGTTGACTGACCTGAGGTGGCGCTTGTTCAAAAAAGTTTATAGTTTGTTGTAGTTTATAGTTTTGTCTCCTTCGCACTTGTATTTAGTCTCTCGGACAAAGCCAGTCTTCTTCTTCTTCTTCTTCTTTGTCAACCGATGGACGTCCACTGCTGGACATAGGTCTCTTCATGGGATCTCCATACCACACGATCTTGTGCCGCTTGGACCCAGCGGCTCCCCACGACCTTTTTAAGTAAGACAAAGCCAGTCATTACATACGAAATAAAATCGTACGGGGTTCGGTCATTCACTTGTGTCTGTGTATCTTTTATTAAAAACGTAAAATAATTCCTGTGGCAAAAATACTTTACTAAGTTAACTTATATATATTTTTATGTAGTAGGTAGCTAAGGTAAGTACATGGTATTAAAATTAATGTCGTATGGTCGGTACCACCCTTTATATGGAGGTAAATTTACGTGATTCACGTGGTTTCAGTGGTGTTAATCGATTCGTGTATTGCGTGTGTAAAATCTTTAGAATAACAACACCTTGACAATATTAAAATAGCCCCAGCGGATAATCCAATAAAATTAGGTTGTGATTGAAGCATTTTTCAACCGTCAATGACAAGTTTTGTCCCGAGGGGAAGTTGAAATCAGACAGAGCTGCATGACTACATTGCCAGTTTGTTTAATAAAACGAGGTTACTCAATATGAAAAAATGACCCTGCTTCTGAATAAAAAATGTATATACGGCCCGAACAATAGACACGGCAAGACAATAGAGACTGTGACGTCACGCAGATCTCATCAAATCAGAACGGATCTCACTTTGAATAGCGTCGCCTTCTTGACTGATGTCACCGGCGTTATAATAAACATTTTATATCAACTTTTTATGATACAATCGATCGTTTGTTAATTTGCTTGTAACTTTTAGTTGAGGAATTGTTTTTGATTCGATTTCGTCTTTTGATATTCGACCTCCTGTCATTATAAGTTTGCTTCATTCAAGTTCTTTCTAAACTCTACAATAATAATTTGTGTAATAATTATTTATCGGCAAATGGTTGTAAATGTAATTTGTGTGCAAAAGTGATAATAACATTATTTTGATATAATCCTCGATAAAGTCAATAGAAAATATATATAATGCTAAATGTAGAGTTGATAATCCGTTTTCATACTTGATACATTCAGGATTTGTAAAAACACATGCACAAACCTCCACCACCGCACTACACACGTTCACTATCTTAAACTCAACAATGTTAAAGAAATCAGCTGTTTTTATATATGTCATTAGAAAAAACAAATTTATTTTCGCACAACCTATACCTGTCACTGCGTTCATGCCCACTTAAATGTTGAAATACCCTTAATTAATTGCTGTTTCTTTTTTATTCCCGAAGGAAAAGTGGGATTTTTCTCCTAGGTGATAGACCAACTTTAATTGTTCTAAATTACAACAATTTTGGTTTAGCGGATTAACCGTAAAAACCTAGCAGTTACACAAACATACAGACAGACTTTCGCATTTATAATATTAGTATAGATAAGACTAGACAGGCTTCATTAGAATTCGCCTTATATTTAAACTTCATCCATTAGTTAAGTTCGCATCTTCGCCTTAATAACTTCTGTCGTTAAAAGTTATACGCCTTAATTAAGTTGCCAGCTTTAAAAATATTTAGGCAATTAGTCAACATTGCGCGATTTCCTCAGTTAAGATTCTCTGAGCGGAAATTATAGCGATTCTACGGTTCTTTAATATTTCAATGAGTATATATATAGTTACATAAATATATTTTCCGAATCTCCGAAACGGCTCCAACGATTTTCATTAAATTCAGTATGTTTCATTGGTTCATGCTAGGTTTCATTAAGAAAAAAAAGTTGTTTTATACCTGTTTTCGGGCATTAAATTTTTTTAATGCAAATGATATTTTTGCTGTCAAACGTATTGCTGCGATAGCCCAAACGGTAATAGCGGGTAAAGTGGGTAAAGGTTAAAGCGGACCAAAAAAGTTCAAATCCGGGATCGAGTTCCACATGTCATCGCCGCTTTCTTTCTTTTGTAATTGGCAATTTTAATATCTTTTAAAAATTTAATGAGCGAGACTCTGTCACCTAGGTACTTGCTTATTTTCCTTAATCGAGTAATGTTTTTTTTTCTTGTTGACGAAGGAAAAGTGGGAATTTATGTTTCTTATCGGTATATAAGCTATGCCCGCACCCGCGTTGAAATCCATCACAAAGATTTTCCGTTTTCTATTAATCCTAACCTAGCGGGAGGAGTCTTATGTAATGTACTAGTACCTGCTTGGCCGAGCCTTGCTCAGTAATTTTTTACAAAACAAAAAAAAGAATCTTAAAAAAAAAAGAAAAATATAGTAAAGTAGGTGGGACTCGATCCTAGGTATTTCATTTCTCGACCACCCCGAATAAGCTATGCTGATTTGACATTTAACGGCAAAAATAGTCAACAATATATTCAAAAATTAAGTACAAGTATTAAGTAATAAATATTAAGTAAATTTTAGTATTTTTTAATGTCCAAAAACAGGAATAAAACGAATGTTAAATAAAACCTAGCTAGATCGATTTTTCTCCCCCAAAACCACCTTCATGCTGAATTTCAGGATAATCGATGGAGCCGTTTCCGAGAATCCGAAAATATATGTACACACAAGATTAACTCACTTAAATATTAATGATTTAAGCAATTTATCAAAACCTGAAAACAGGGATAAATCGACATTAAAAAAAACTACCTAGATTAAATATTAAAGATGTAAAGATTAAAACCGTAATATAGTATTTTGATAACCATAAAAATGGTTAAAGTACCTTAAAAGCTAGATATATGCCGTCGCGGACTTTTATTTAGAACTTTAAGAGGGGAACAATTTTGTAATACATGATTTTTGTATAACTTTCACCGTTTACATAGCGCACGCAAGGAAACGCTTTAAATTTTGCCGTTTTCGTAATATTTTTTATGGCTGTTCCGCTCCTATTCATCTTAGCGTGATGTTATATAGCCTATAGCCTTCTTCGATAAATGGACTATCTTACACTGAAAGAATTTTTCAAAATCGGTTCAGTAGTTCCTGAGATTAGCGCGTTCAAACAAACAAACTCTTCAGCGTTATATATATTATTTTTTATTGCTGCTCCTCTCCTATTCATCTTAGCGTGATTGTAATTATTCTTTAACCTTCCTCGATAAATGGACCATCCTACACTGGAATAGATTTTCAAATCGGTCCAGTAGTTCCTGAGATTAGCGCGTTCAAACAAACAAACTCTTCAGCTTTATATATTATATTTTTTATAGCTGCTCCTCTCCTATTCATCTTAGCGTGATGTTATATAGCCTATAGCCTTCCTGGATAAATGGACTATCTTCATAATCATCAACCTGTTTCTGTCCACTGTTGGACATGAGTCTCTCCGTTTTTTTGGATTATGGACTATGTTACACTCAAAGACTTTTTCATATCGGTCCAGTAGTTCCTGAGATTAGCGCGTTTAAAACAACCAAACGAACAAACTCTAGATACCCTAGTCCTAACATTCTATGACTGCTGACCGTCCTTATATCAAAGCGCCTAAGCGTTTTAATCATTGCATAATCGTGTCTGTATTTTGATAAGACCACGAGCCAAAACCAATAATTGCAACGCCGAAAGGCCACGTGGGTCTTAAAATACGATTGTGTCTGCAATAAACAGCATGAAGGCCAATAAAGGATCCAAGTATGTACTGTGACGCAAGTGATGCGTTTTATTGGTATTCTTCCATGTTCGATGCAGATGCAAGTACTATATGTAAGCAATTAACCTGGTTAAAAGTTTTTCAAAGATGTAAAAATAAAAATAAAAAAAAATTAAAACTCGTTGAGGCGGTGAGGCTCGAATCTTAGGTATTTTCACCTTTTTAGACCGCCCGTTTCCCAAATGAGCTATCGTGACTTGACGTTTAATGGCGAAAATCTTTTAAATTCAACATAAATTTTAGCATTTTCCCGAAAACAGGGACGTGTGTGTGTGTGCGTGCGTGCGTGCGTGCGTGCGTGCGTGCGTGCGTGCGTGCGTGCGTGCGTGCGTGCGTGTGCGTGTGTGAGAGTATGCGTATGCGTGTGTGTGTAGATTAATAGTGCACTACCGTTTTATGTAAATTGTGTTGAAAAGGTCGCGCGGTAGTAACGCTAAATGTAACGTAAAACAGAGATACGCTAAAGTAATGTACTAAAGAATTGTAGATCTACAAAAATACTACACTAATTAATTGGGGAAAAATTTAGATACTAATAATTGGAAAAATATAGATATAGAAGTGTAAATGAGTATACGGTTTTCCTTAAGTAATCACCGCCGCCCACGGCAACCCACTATCTCTAGCAGAGAGAGTGCGTTGTCGTCCTTTAAAAAGGTCGTTTCAAAATCCTTTTAAAAAGATTTCCATGCGGGTGAATCTATAGGCACAGCTAAGATTTTCGTAAGAAAAGCAAATTTGTTAGACGGACTTAAACATTAGCATATGATGGGTACTATAATAATAGATTGCCTCATAGTTTATTTATAGAGCGTATTGAAACTGATATGATGTCTGCAGCAATTGAAACTGTTATGTGACATTTTTATGAGGATGTGTGACGACCTCAAATACAATTTATCCTCGGTCGCTTGCAATTTGATTGATATCAAAATTCAATATATGTTTTGTACCAAAATTACGTTTATTGATAGTATTTTATTTGGCACTCTTATAAAAAAATATGAGACGTTTTTTTAGATATATGTAAAAGAAAAGAGGGGAGAGTGGAACATGTAACATAAAGAAGATAGTTGCGGAGAGTTGTGAAGAGTTGCGGAGATGTTAGGTGAAGATGAGAGCAGAGTGGTGGCTTCACTTTTGATTGATTCACCGTAATAAAAGTTCTTTTTCAACATAACTATGCTAAAATTTGTAATCAAAAACCCGATAGACTCTCGAAAAACTTGTTACCCGCGAGAGTTATCAACAGACGAAATTGGTACGCATACGCCGAAGCCAATCAACACGGAAACGAATCGAAAGTTAAATTCTAAAATCGAATCGGCAGTTCTAGTTTAAAATCGAATCGGCAGTTCAACTCAAAAATCGAATCAGCTCGTCACGTTGTCATCTCTAAGTTGATAACTGAGATGGATGCAACTGAAAATTACGCTGGAAATGAGATAAGACGAACTGAGGCGGCGAGTTATGGAGACTAACTTGTTTATTGGATTAAGAAATTTATTTGTCGTTGTGTACGAATAAAAAGTTAGAACGTAGCGAACATCTTGACTAAATATTTAGACGCGACTAAAATTTAATAACTTTAATGAGCTTTCTAGACTTTCTCTGAAATGAAATTATAATTTTTCATCCTTATAAATTATACAACAAATCCTCATCCTCCTGCACTTATCCCACTCTAAGTGGGATAGGCACATGTTATAAACATGTTGTGACAGGTTTATAACATGTGAAATACGTAGCCAAATCACACATGAATTGGCTACGTATTTTTACGATATTTTACGACCGGATGCCAGCCTAACGTTAACTTAACTTAATCGTATTTTACGACACCTCGGTTAGATTAAAGGCGGTCTATTCTATTCAGCCGGATACCATACGGCGGGTCAACTTACTTTAGGTCGAAGTTTACACCTATTATAAATTATACAACAAATATTTTATAGAAATAGGCGTTACTTTACGGAGTTCTATAATACAAAAGAAATGAAAATATTATCGTTCTAAAATCTGTGATTATAGAAAATCTACATAATGCTACAAACATCAACATTACACTACTAGCATTGCAAATATTCACTACCACAATCTCAACAATCGTCTCGGCCCGCAACCTAAGCATCATTATGCGATCAGAGAAAATCTGTGTAATGCTACTAGCACCAACAATACACTGATAGCATTGCGCACATTCAATACCACAATCTCAACAATCATTTTATTTCTCAGCATCATTAGGAGATAAACGCCATGAAAAAATCGACGCATTAACCAAGCATAGTTATACAAACTCTTATTAAAATTAATAGTGGGGGCTAAACTTATTACAATATATGTGCAGTGCTTGTGTATTGTGCCCCATATATATTTATTATATGAAAATGTTATTTTAATAACCTTTTTACAACAAAGTACTATATATGTATTTATTATATCAAAATGTTATTTTTATTACCCTTTCACAACAAAGTACCCCGCCGCGTCTGTTGATTTGTCCGACTCTTTGTATGTTTAATCGCAATCAATTTTAGCTTTACTATTACAGCATTTTAAAAACACTATTAATAAAAGACTAATACAGAAAGCATACTTTACTATTGAGGATTACTTAGATATAAGAATGCGTAGATGTAGCTACTCTTCGACCCTGTACAAGACAGTAATTACTAAATGTAACTAGTAATAAAAATTATATTTTTAAAAGAGCAACTTCTGCGTTTCTTGCTGGCTCTTCTCGGTAGGAACAGCTTTCCGAACCAGCAGTTGAGTTGACGATTTAAAAAGCACTCGTTTACACATTTTTTTGAATAAAGTATGTTTTGAATATAAAAATCCACTTAAAGTAAAGTAATTCGCCGAGACCTATTTGTTCATTGAAACCATTTAACGCCAAATAACGCTCTCTCTACAATGGTATCGTATTCTCAGAGTAATGCCAACAAAATAACGTTACAATGTAATAAATATCCGATATCCAGCATGATTTATGGAGCTATGATTTACAACACAATTTAACGTTAAACATTCTAATACTATGAATGCGTTGGTATGGTCGTTTGTGCGTCCGTTTTACACGTTCCAACAAAGTAATGAATCCATGTAATTTTTAGTCTGCGGATTAGATATTAGTAATTTTTTTTAGGATGAAGTAGCGTGAATATATGCGTGGATATAGCAACAATTCAACCTTGTACAAGATAGTAATGACTGACTAGTCAAGTTAGTTAATGAAAATCATATTTTGATGATATTGCTGGCTCTTTTTCTCTTGGAGGAGCAGCTTTCAGGAAAAGTGATTTTAAATACTTATTCACAAGTTTATATTGCTTAATTATAATTTGAATTTGAATAAGAATTAATCTATTTAACACTATTAACCTAATTAAATCTCCAATGAATGTAGACACCTAAGTTCTCTAAATCATATGACCAGAAGTGTTTTAAATATGAATGTGAATAGATAGATGACTAGAAGGAGGCCGAAAAAAGCGTCAGAATTGACTTATGATAATTGAGAATGGAAGATAGAGCATATTGTGCCGACCCCGCTTAGAGTGGGATAGGGTAAGAGAATGGTGATGATGGCAACTTCAATGAAGTACGCCCATTGTGTGTAATTTATAGTAGAAAGGTGTGATAGCGCGGGAAGCAGTAATAGTCCAGCAGCAACACCGTGCAATCTTTCGAGGAGGTCACGGGTTCAAACCCGGACAGACACCACTGAGGTTTTCTGTCAGAACTTATCTGTCGAATTGATAATTGCAATTTATCACACGCTTTTCAGTGAAAAAAAAAAACATCTTGAGGAAACTTGCATATCTCTAGAGAATTCTGGAGATATATGTAACCTACCAATCCGCATTGGAGCAGCGTGGTAGGTTTTAGCTCCAATCCTTCTCTCCAAAAAACGGAGAGAAGAGGCCTATTCCCAGCAGTGGGAGAGTAACAGACCGCTACTTACTTACTTTACTTTACATTTTATAGTAGAAACAATATCTTTTGATTTTTTTAAATTAAAAAGTTAGTATTTTAGCAATATTGTGGTTATGAGGGTGTTGTTAAAATTTCAAGCAGCCTTTAAATATTCTCATTACAAAAGGGTTTTACCCTAGCGTGACTATGTACTTTTTTCGTGATAAATAACTTTTTATTTTTAAGGTTTTTTCAGTGTGTTTTGTTATCAGATCAATGTCAAAGTTATAGGTCTACGCGAGCTTATTTTAAACGATTATAGAGTATGGATAACTGGGATAGCTATAGGGTTATATGAATGACTCTGAACCGATTATTTGTGGGTTCTAACACTGGGCGGAACGTGACAACATCCTTCCACCCTTATCCCACTCTAAGTGGGGTCGACACAGCATATAAACATGTTTATAAGATGTTGACATGATTTGGCTGTGTTTTTACGTCTGGCCGCCTGCCTGACGTCAACTTACCGTAGTCGAATTTTACAACACTTCGGTAAGAAAGAGGATGGTCTATTCTACTCAACTGGATATACACGGCGGCTCAACTTACAACAACTTGGTAAGAAATGAGGGTGGTTTACTCTACTCAGCCGGATACCACAAGGCTTCCCGGACGGAACGTGTATTAATTATAATAAAATGCTAATTCCTTGTAATATTATTTTATAACAATGGCACAATTAAAGCACTCTCATCTTTTTAATATTACTAGAATTATTGTAAGTGATATTGTAAAAAATAGTCTGTTGAAATTAAACTTTGGTCTCTCTGGATCTGGAAAAGCGATATTTTTAATACTTCAACATTAATTATTGTAGTCAAAAAAGCCATTGCTACATCATTCGTAGCAACAAATTTTTAGGTCGTTTTGTAGCACTTTTCGGAGCGCTACGAACTACTTGTAGAACTTTGTAACGGTGGTGTTCAGTTAAAGTTTCGTAGCACGATTCGTAGTTCTACAAATATTCGTAGCTGTTGGTTTAATATTGTATGAAAATAAGTACGTACTTACCGGAAAAATTTGTAGTATTATTTAGAGCTCTTATTTACTTGTTGAAAGAACTATTATTTATTATTGAAGTGAAAACCTTTTAAGCGGCGTTGTGCACTTTTTGTGATGGGTAAAAAATGTTAAATTTGCGTCAGGACACGTGACCGAAACGAAAATTCTTAAGACGGAGGGTGAGTAGACCTTTGGCGCGACTTAGGAGAGGAAGTATCCCCCTCTCATTGTACCTTGCGCAAAAATGTATAGTCTGCGCCTGCTGTTTCGTTTAGGCGGCGCAGCGCAAGGCGCGAATGTGCAATAATACTAATAGTTCTGAAGTGTCCAATTTTTAGAGTATTATAAATTGTCATGTTTGTTTGCGGTAGCGCAATAAATGAATATTGTACCACCACACATAAGTTACTAATAATAATGAAAGCAATTCGTGATAAATTATTCCTTTCCATCCCAAAATATAAAAAAATGCACAACGTTAATTTATCCCTGTAGAATTAACAGAATTTCTATAGCCTATATGTTATTCCAGTGTATAAGGAATAATTGTGCTAAATAACATCGATATTGATTTAGCGGATTCGCCGTGAAAGAGTAACAAACATACACCCATACTCACAAACTTTTGCATTTATAATATTTAATTTATTTTTAAACTCTTTATTGCACACAAATACATAAAATTAAAATATCAATTTTTGTTAGCCTATATAAAAGAAGACAAGTTAATTAAACAAATAGTCAATAAATTGCATAAATGGCGGTAATAGTAGGATTATTAATATTAATATGTATTAGAATGCTATAATGTCACAGACTCTCTTGAGAACATTCCATTTGAAAGTTGATTCTTAAAAGTTGTCTGTGAAACCATAGACAAACTATCGATCGTAACAGACCCGCATTTAACAAAGACGAAATAAGAAGAACGTCAACTAACGTCAGACCATAAACAAACAAATCCGTTATGCCCTTTATGTAAATCAGTGACACACGTAACTAAAATAAGAGCGACATTGTAATTCTTATTTACAATGTGGCGACAGTGAAATGTACGGGAATTATAGCAAAGGATTTATTTGTAACAGGCTTTACCCGTGGCTTTATTTGTTTCAATTTAAATGTTAAAAACCCTATAAAAAACTAAACTGTTACTATAAATGCGAAAGTTTGTCTATCCTGCTTTCACGGCTAATTCGCTGGAGCAATAGTGATTATACTTGGCAAAACACTGGGGTATCATGTAAAATTTGTATTGTTCTACACCGTGTTAAACATTTTAAAGAATATGTATTTTGTAAAGAATATGTGCGGGGGCGAAGGAAACTATGATATATAGACTATATTTCGCTTTTCAATTACCTCGGTATAAAATGTTCATTTGTATAAAATTTCATCAATATTGGTCCAGTCGCTAAGCTCTATAAGTGTTACAGACAGACAGACTTCCGCATTTATATTATTGGAATGTCTGAATATCCTGTGAGCTTTATGAACAACGATATTCTTTATAAAGCTGCGGTAGAGTTGCACGTGTCCAAAGTAATAGGTACAATGTAGCTATGTAGCTCATTGTAGCGACAGGGAAATGTTGTGGAAATGTGTAAAGGTGTGTACACACTTCGCGAGACGTGCGTTGCGAATGCTCACAGTGAGAATTCGTGTCATACCATCGTCGGCTTCAGTGCGAACCGTGCGCTCCGTGAAGACGTACGTTTTGTTTGCGTTGCACGCATATGAGTCATAGAGCCCATGTATTCCCATAATGTAATCGCTTCAGAGCTGTTATAGCCCAGCGGTAATACCATGCGACTCTTTCGAGAAGGTCGGGTCAAGGTCAGGTTCAAACCCGGGCAGACACCAATGAGTTTTTCCGTTAAAACTTGTGTCTAATTGATAATTGCAATTTATCACACGCGGTGAAGGAAAACATCGTGAGAAAACCTGCATATCTCTAGAGAATTCTGGATCTACCAATTCATATTTGAGCAGCGTGGCAGGTCTTAGCTCCAATCCTTCTCTCAAAAAACGGAGAGACAAAGCGCTTTTTCCCTGCAGTGGGAGAATAAGAATAAGACAGACTTTATTTATGCGGCACATTAAGACACAGAGAGAAGAGTAACAGGCCGCTACTTACTTAATCGCTTAATAAATCTTTTTGTCAACCAGCGTCTTTTCTCTCTTTTTTAATATTTTATGAATCACAATTATAAGCCGCTGCTGTAATCTGCACGTCTTGTCGGAGCCACTTTTGTACTGACGAATATCACGCGTGGTTGTCGCGACGCGCGCCTCGCGATATCTGTACACGGCCTAACAAACAACTGGGTTTATTTATGACACGTGCGGTCAGACCTTTTTCGCTGTTGACATCTTTCTAGAAACGGATGTGAAATACTTATGGCTCATTTATTTTCTTAGTTTAGTACTCATTCGAGTTTACCCCTGTAAATCGTTTTATCCTCGTTTTTTGGCATTAAAAATACTAAAATTTATTTTGAATATAAACTAAAACACTATTTTTGGCATAAACTGTCAAGTCAGCGTAGCTTATTTAGGGAACGGACAGTCTCGAAAAATTTAAATACCTAGGATCGACCTCCAAGTACCTAGTTATTTTTTTTTTATTCTGTAAAAAATTATCGAGCAAGGCTCGGTGTATCAGGTACTTAATGCATAATGTGATTTAAGGTGAAGAAACTTACACTCCAGAAGGTATCTGGAGAATGTTTGACTCTGTCAGTAGTGAGCAGCTTTGAAGTTGCAAACCTAAAATTTTCTCCAAAATAGATACAGTTACTTCCTTAGATAGAGCTTAAGGGTAAAATTATTCCTATAATAAGTACTTATACTCAACAAAAACGAGATTCCACTCAAGAATCATAAACCGTGTTTTACAAGTTACTCTAATATATTATACGCGCACAAGAGACATAAATCAACCTCGAACAAGCAGAATGTATTACAATTTAACGTGCTCATATTTAATGAAACTTCCGCTCCAGAGGATCACGTGGGTAGTAGCTTAGTGCAAATTTCGCTGCACATTCAAAAGCGAGACAACGCAGCACTCATGGAGCTTTACTTTAATCTTGACGAGATACTGCTGTAATCTCGCTTGAACCTAAAGGTTGTAAGGGTATATCCACATGAACTGGATATTTCCATATCCACTTTATATCGTGTATGCATAACGTGTAGAGTAGAAGCTATTTCGCATTAAGTTAAAAAGCTCTGAGCGTTCTTTCTTTGCTTTAGAAATATAAAGGTTGTAAGGGTAAATTCACATGAACTCGATATTTCTATATTCTCTATGAATCGCATAAGCATAACATGTGTAGCGTAAATAAGTGCAGAATCGCACCAAGTGATTTAGCTCTGAGCGTTCCTTCTTTACTTTGAAAACTTAAAGGTTGTAAGGGTAAAGTCACATGAACTCTATATTTCCATATTCTCTATGTAATATATAAGCATATCATGTGTAGAGTAAATAAGTGAAGTTAAGTGACTGGAGAATCGCACCAAGTGATTAAGCTCTGAGCGTTCCCCTTTTTACTTTGAAAACTTAAAGGTTGTAAGGTAATTCACATGAACTGGATATTTCCATATTTTCTATGAATCGTTTAAGCTCCATTCTCTATATATCATTTAAGAATAACTTGTACAGAGTTTTAACTCTAGTGATGTTAAGGTGAGTGGAGAATCGCGCCAAGTGATTTAGCTCTGAGCGTTCCTTCTTTACTTTGAAAACTTAAAGGTTGTAAGGGTAAAGTCACATGAACTCTATATTTCCTTATTCTCTATGTAATATATAAGCATATCACGTGTAGAGTAAAGAAGTGAAGTGAAGTGAGGGGAGAATCGCACTAAGTGATTAAGCTCTGAGCGTTCCTTCTTTACTTTGAAAACTTAAAGGTTGTAAGGTAATTCACATGAACTGGATATTTCCATATTTTCTATGTATCGTTTAAGCTCCAGTCTCTATATATCATTTAAGAATAACTTGTACAGAGTTTTTACTCTAGTGATGTTAAGGTGAGTGGAGAATCGCGCCAAGTGATTAGGCTCAGAGCGTTCCTTCTTTACATTGAAAACTTAAAGGTTGTAAGGGTAAAGTCACATGAACTCTATATTTCCATATTCTCTATCACTACATATTATAAAACAAAGTCACGTATATCGTATGTACGCATAAAACTTTAAAACTACGCAACAGATTTTGATGCGGTTTTTTTTAATAGATAGAGTGATTCCAGAGGAAGGTTTGTACGTATAATAACATTCAATACGGAGTAGAGAAATACTGTAATTTTTGAGGTTTCTGTGAATAATTACATTTTTTTCCGCTTACATTGCAAACGCAGGCTAAACCCTACGAGATTTATCAAAATAATGTACTAAGTATTTGTACATCTTGAAAAGGTCTACAGAAAAGTCCGCGATGGTATATGTCTATCTCTTATGGATAACCCACTATAGCATTTTTTGTCATTTACTTTTTACGAAAAATAATGCCATATTTTTGAACAATTTTTATACAATACAGCATTAATCCTTATCCAATTAAGTACCTTAAATAAATAGTTGCTTTAATATAGATCAATATGGCCGTTTACAGCATGTAATTTAAGCGAACATTTTCGGAGATATCACAGATTTAAAATGCCGTGAGGACGCCGCGCTTCGCCCTATAACACTTCGACTTTAGCAGCGATGTCGCTCTTCAAGAGTTTGTTTAAAGACATTCTGTAATTAATTGTAAAAATAAAATACATTACGGGAAAAATGTAAAAGTAAATAAGTAAAACTATATGAATTTAGATATTCCAAAGATAGCAGGAAGTCTTCTTGGTATAGGGAAAGGAAATTGTTTTTTTCCAAATTTAACGCGTGCGGGCCACGGGCAGTAATGAATAAATCAAAACTACTCGATCGATTTTAATCATTTTTTTTACACTGACTGACATGGGATATATATTTTATACCCGTGCAAAGCAAGGGCAGGCCGCTAGTGTAATATATAAGCATATCATGTGTAGAGTAAAGAAGTGAATTTAAGTGAGTGGAGAATTGCACCAAGTGATTAAGCTCTGAGCTTTCTTTACTTACTTTAAAAACCTTCACATGAACTCGATATTTTCATATTCTCGCATAAGCATAATATGACTAGGGTTTAGGTAGGCTATTTCGCTTCTTTAAATATGATTCTGATTCAGATTATTTATTCAGACTTTTCTAGAACTAACTAAAAAGACTACTCGCATACTCCTCCTTCTTCTTCCTGCGCTTATCCCACTCTAAGTGGGGTCGGCACAACATGTTATAAACATGTTGTTACATGATTTGGCTACGTATTTTACATCCGGGCGCCTGCGTGACGTCAACTTACCTTAGTAGTATTTTACGATACCTCGGTAAGAAAGAGAGTGACTACCCTCTTTCTATTTTACTCAACCGTATAACACACGGTGGGTCAACTTACCTTAGTCGTCGTATACGATACCTCGGTAAGAAATGATGGTGGTTATTCTACCCAGCCGAATACCACACGGCGGGTTAACTTAACTTAGTCGCCTTTTACGACACCTCGGTAAGAAATGAGGGTGGTACTATTCTATTCAGCCGGATACCACACGGCGTAAGGTCTACTCGCATACGACATGCTAAAAGTAAAATATTTGCTGAAGGCACCTTTTTGGCAGCAATTTCCGTTACGGATATGCCCATTAGTTGAAGAGACCAGGCGAAATGATATTTTTTTACGACTAATATAGGGTCAAAATTGCTTTCCTATAAATTGTCCGACTTCGTATGTTAGCTGGCAGAGATCTCAGTCAAAGGTATAAGGTGACCTTTGTTCACTTTTCAAAAGCTTTTATACATACTAGCCCAGTCCCGATGACAATGCATGGTTATGATAAGCATGAATTGATGCTACTGCCAGCAGCGATGTGAAAAAATAATCGATTTTTAATAATCGATTATTTTTCATAAAAAATCGATTTTTCAAAAATCGATTATTTTAGGTATCCCTTTTTCTTTTTACTCTTTTTCTTGTTTTTTAAGATTAGATATGCATTATTGGATGAAACCAATTTAGCCAAAGTACACATTTTTATCCAATTTCACAAACAGCGCATCTGATTATTTCTTGGTAGTTGTCCACTTTAATTAGCCTTTATTGTAATTATTTATTAATATTAAAATAGACAACTTTTGAAATAGAAAAAAACGATTAAAAAAAATATCGATTAATTCGTAACAAAACAGTCGATTATTAAAAAATCGATTATTTTTAAAGGGATGTAAATCAATTATTTATTAATCGATTTTTTCTACTCCAAGTCTCATCTTCAACTGCCAGGGTTGGCTCCAAATGAGGGAACTCCTCAACGGTTAACAGTAGGGATATGAAATTTTGTTAAAAACCTTTTTAACTTGACTTGTCTTCTAACGTCTTTCCAACGTTTTGATGGTACATAAATAAATAAATAATGTCTTCGTATTATAGTAATAGTAATATCTTTAAGTTATAATTTTTTTTTGTTAAAGTCAGTCATTCAAACGTACGCATTTTTTCTTCCTTTTAGTTCGTTGAAGTCAACCTAAAACTAAAGCACCTATATATTTATTAAAGGGTTACAGCTTACCATCTACTAAGCCGATAAGATCCCTGTCAACAGGGATTTGCTCTTTACCGGTTTATCTAACAGTCGATCCTATTACGGACCCTATGATAATTCCGCACTAAAATAATGACTAATTATCTAAGAAACTTTCTTAGAACATAACCCAATAAGTATCCTGCAGATGCTTACAGGATTAATTTTATATGGGAGCCTTAAATAATATTGTAAGTTCGTATTATCGCTTATCACGCCTTTCTAGGATATGTAGATTGTGATGCAGGGAACGAAAATATTCATATTAGACAGGGATCTTCAACCTAGGCGGCTTTTTTAGTGGCACGTTTCCACCGTGCAGTTCCAGTCGAAAAAAGAATTTGCACCAATACTTCTATTGACTTAAGAATGCTACGATATCTTTTCTAATAAAAATATTTACATATTTTCATACAAATAAATATTATTTCTTAAATTCATTTTATAAATCAGAATTTAAATATATAAGGCACTTATGGCTCTTAGAAGGTTGCCAACCCCCTGGTATAAGAATATAAATAGATTTATGTACATCTGTAGACATGGTAAATACAATTAGTTATAAGTGAATAAAAAAAGTATAACAAGTATTTCTTATTTTTTTATATATTCTTTTCTTTGCATGTTTATGTTTGGTATATTTTTACGGAAAGCCGTCATACTTAAGTATTCTTCAGCTTCCGTAAGGCAAAAGCTTTACCTTTCAATTTTAACTTAATAAATAATTACAAACACGTTTTGAACTTCCTTACTTTCTGCAACTAAAATGTCTGAACCAATTTATATCTGAATTAAGTAACTTTTCCATTTGTTCCCGTGGGCGTTGTAGCAGTTTACAATACTCTCTTAGACTAGGGATGTGAAATAACAATCGATTCTTGTATTCATCGATTATTTTATTCCTATAATCGATTTTCTAAATTTAAAAAATGGATTTTACTCTTTACTTCTTTTATTTCTGCGTATTTTCTCTTTTTTTTAGATAAGATATGTGTTTTTCGATGAACCAACAACACATATCTTACCAAATTAACAACAAATGTAGTTCCATTTTAATCCAATCCAATCCAAACTACACATTTTAATCCATTTTGCAAACAACGCGTCTGTGTTATATATGATACTTGCTAGTCCCTTTTAATTAATCTTCCCTAGAATTAATTATTGATATCGAATCGGTAATTATATTTTTATATACAAAAAAGGAACTTTTCGAATAGTTAATTAATAACTTTATTATTTTATATATTTTATTTTAGATGATTGTTTAGTTAATCGATTTAATAATATAATATAATAATATATATATGGGACACTTACATACACGGTCGTCCGTCCTCAAAGTAAGTAACTTAATACTTGTGTTATGGGTGACAGACAACTGGTGAATATATACTTATATATTTTTTAAATACATACTTAAATACAAATATACACCCAGGCTCAAAGACCAACAAATTCACTTATAGAAAATGTTGGCTCTCGGCGGGAATCGAACCCGCGACCCGCGGAGCTGAAGGCAGGGTCACTACCCACTATTCCAACGGGCGAGTCAAAAAGATTTATTTTAAAAGTAGGAAATCGATAATTTAGTAATCGATTTAGTACATTCCAAGTCACATCTCTATTACGGAGTAGGTAGAGCGTAAATATTTGCACAATTCGAACATATCTCGAAATATTTTATGAATAAAAAGAATACACAAGGAGAAATAAGGTATTCGTTTGTGTATTTTGTGATTTGATATATATACGCCCAATCGTGTTATACGTACTGCGAGCTTTCCTAGACAGTGAAGCTTCAGTACAGAAATTATACTATAATATTCTCAAAGCGATTTAGATTGGCGTGCAAGTACTATTCCAATGAACTGTTTCTGGTAAAGGACGATGAAAAGCGTCTTTTAACCTAGATGACATGATACTAGTATGTCCTACTAATACTATAAATGCGATAGTTTGTGAGTGGATGTATGTTTATTAGTCTTTCACGGCGAATCCGCTAAACCTACATTGATGAAATTTGGCTCAATTATTCCTTATGTACCGGGCTAGCATATAGACTATAGAAATCCTGTTAATTCAACAGGAACAGTATGGCATTGAAAAGCGCTATGTTTTAACCTATTACGCGACAACAGTACGGTAGCGACCTAAAGCCTAGATCCTAGGCTACCTTCGTGTCAATTTATTGTCAAAGTACAAAAGATATAATAAGATGATTTCGTTCTGAATCTGCGTTTGTTAAGAGAATCGATGTGATGCTAAGTGTAGTAACTAAATGTAGGAAGCAAAATCCGTTCTGTATGACATAATTGCGATTTTACGATTTGGTCAGGGAATCTATTGTTTTTTGTTTTCAAAATATTTTTTATTTAAATAAACTTGCAAACAAGTGCTTTTGAATCGTCAACTCTACTGCTGGTTCGGAAAGCTGTTCCTATCGACAAGAGCCAGCAAGAAACTCGGCGGTTGCTCTTTTAAAAATATAATTCTTATTACTAGTTACATTTAGTCATTACTATCTTGTACAGGGTCTAAGTGAGCTATGTATATCCACACATTCTTATCTTCTAAGTAATCCTTAACAGAATAGTAGGCTTTCTCAATCAGCCTCTTTGTAACAGTGTTTTTAAACTGATGTAATGGAAAAGCTAAAATTGATTGTGGAATTTTATTATAGAATCTTATACCCCAGACCCATTATTCCATATTTCCTGATGATGCTTCGGTTACAGCTAGATTTATACATAAGATTGTTGTATGTGTTAAGTTTTCGATAAATTCCATCTCCAAAGTCAAGGTTTGTCTATTGGGACCAACATTTTTTTATGTTTTACAAGTTACATATTATATACTGCGCCTAAGCGCTTTCTATTGTTGTAGAAGCTAGAACATTTAAATAATTTATATCCAAAGTTAGTATCTTTTTCGATCTGACCCACCAAATCCCGCGGGCGCCGTAACAGTTTACATCGCTATTGTGGAATATGTGAAGCGTGAATCGGCCTTCTCGAATGTATTTATTATGGACAAAGGGAATGTACAACAGGGATATGTGCTTGTGAATTACGTATTAAATATGAAATGATATGTTATGCGAGCGTACTATTCATTAATTCTCCTGTCCTTATTCACTTCAAAGTGGGGCCGGAACAACATGTTTTTCTTTGTCGTCCTCTTCTATCATTCGTCAACCTTTTATATGCATGTCATAACTCATACAATCTCTTTTTATTATTCTATTCTATCTAGTTTAGTTTCTCTTTAGTTATTCTGTTTAGTTTTACTGTTACTGTTTGTAACAGTGTGTGTATGTAATGTAATATTAAGTGCAATTTAGTTCATTTTCCGTAGAAAAGTCATACTTTTATAGACTATCTACTATGAGAACATATATGAATTTCGGAAACGGCTCCAACGATTTTCACGAAACTTAGTACAATGGCGGTTTTGGGGGCTTTCGGTAAAAGGAGCTTGGTTTTAAGCTGGATTTAACTTCTTAAAATTAACTGTTTTCAGGCACTGGAAAACTGCTACAATGTTATTATAAAACAAAGTTTAATTATGCGGTCACTTGCATTTTATAGCTAATACGCGAACGGGCGGTCTATAGTTCGGAATATCTGGTTCGCGTCTAGATATCACGAGCTCTTTTTAATGTTAAAAAAATCTAAAAAATAATTCCTTAGCTGAGCTTGGTCACCCAGATATTATTTGTTTATTCCTTCATTATAAATACATACATATTGTTAAAAAAGAGAAAAAAAATAGCACATTGTACATTTTTTTAGGGATAAGTCCCCCTGGACTTATCCCTAAAAAAATAAAAAAATAAACTTAATTTAATGAAATAAATGACAACTATGGATGTAGATGAATATTTGGACCCGACATAACACAAAAGATAACAAAAAATAATATATATATTTCAACATCACCCCGTGTAGAATAGTACCACCCTCATTTCTTACCGATGTGTCGTAAAAGGCGACTAAGGTAAGTCGACCCGCCGTGTGGTATTCGGCTGAGTAGAATAGACCACCCTCTTTCTTAACGACGTGTCGTAAAAGGCGACTAAGGTAAGTCGACCCGCCGTGTGGTATCCGGCTGAGTAGAATAGACCACCCTCTTTCTTACCGAGGTGTCATAAAACACGACTAAGGCAAATTGATGTCAGACAGGCGGCCGGTCGTAAAATACGCAGCCAAATCATGTGACAACATGAAGATATGTTGTGCCGACCCCACTTAGAGTGGGATAAGAGTAGCAGAATGATAAAAATATATATTTCACCATCATGAACCATATTTAAATTCAGTTCCCGCCGCGATTACGTCGTGTAAAGAGCTCATGAATAAGAGCCCCGGATGGGTTCGAAACTAGTCGGGCTAACCCGATAGAATAACACGTGAGTATAGCCGGTTCTATACAATTAACTATGAATACTACTCACGATAGTTTAAATTTAAAAAAATGAACCATATTTCATAGAATGAACTCTAAAACATATTAACAGAATCACTTTCGTGTTAGTATTACATCTAATAAGGCCGTGTTAATATTTGATGCGTTCGCCCGGGGCTTTGAATTAATAGCGAACCGGCGAAAGTTCGAAATACGAGAGCGTATGTTTGCATAAATATTTTAG
The DNA here is from genome assembly GCA_029227775.1 of Morpho helenor. Classification (NCBI taxonomy): domain Eukaryota; kingdom Metazoa; phylum Arthropoda; class Insecta; order Lepidoptera; family Nymphalidae; genus Morpho; species Morpho helenor. The sequence continues at coordinate 2,367,425 of JARGCU010000044.1, forward strand.
TCTTATATTTGTTACTCAGTGCGAAATGTTAAATTCATGAGACAATTTAATATTACTAAAGGGAAACGGTAAACAGTGTTCTTGCGTTTGAGATAAGTTGAATAAATATGTCTTATTGCGAAAACTTGCTTGTGTATCGGATGTTTGAATGTAAAATAACTTGATGTTTTAAAAATTTATTAATGCTACGATAATATTTATCATTCTCCTGCCCTTATCCCACTCTAAGTGGGGTCAGCACTACATGTTTTTATGAAAGAATTCAACAGTAAATATAGTAAAATATGCTGTCTTTTTCATGAAGTATGTAACGCCTGTGCTAAATTGTAAAAGTATTTTTTTATATTTTTTAATTAAAAGTATCTCTATACTTTATATATCCCTAAAATATCTGTATATTTTTTTTTATTACATTAATCTCCTGGCCTTATCCCACTCTAAGTGGGAACGGCACAACATGTTATAAAGATTTTGTCACATGATTTGGCCAGGTAGTTTACGACCGTCCACCTGCCTGACCAACTTATCTTAGTCGCCATTTACGACAAGTCGGTAAGAAAGAGGAAGGTCTATTCTACTCAATCGGATACCGTACGACGGGTCAGCTTACCTTAATCGCCTTTTACGACACCTCCATAAGAAATTAGGGTGGTATATTCTATTTAGCCGGATACCACACGGTGGTTTTTTTATTATAGTAATATCAATTATTCATTACTTTTGCCAACGTCATCCTTTACACACGAGTAATTAATAGAATTAGGCGTTACTTTGCGGAGATCCATAACACAAAAGTAATAATAACTTTATTTTGATATAATCCGCGTAAAATAGAAAATCGAAGTAAAATTTTCTATATAATATATCTATTCTATAAAATTTCTATATATAATTTTATTATTACTTTTTTCATCCATTACTATAAATGTAATTACGTCACGATTACAAAACTTTTTTTGTATATAAAGAGACTAGAGTCACGTCGTCTCTTTGGAATATTGTTTTATCTTTTGAATAGCGGAACATCTTTTGTTGTTACAGCGACGCGTTTCCTTTGATCTCGCGTTTAGATTAAAAATACACGAGAAGGATGTTGATGTTCGATTGGGTTTTTTGGATCAATAGTGTTTGGAACAAGGTTTACAAAAGAAACCATGTTTACACACCTGTTGTAGTTTCAGTTGGTAAGTTTTTTGTCTCGATTTTGGGTGTACCATCCTGGCACATGCAACGTTTATGTTGAGTACCTGAAGCCTTGCTCGGTATTTTTTTTACAAAATAAAAAAAAAGTCTTAAAAAAACAGAAAAAAATAATTGGGTAGATGGGTAATGTATAGTACCGGCTATACTCACGTCTTATTCTATCGGGTTAGCCCGACTAGTTTCGAACCCATCCGGGGCCTTTATTCATGAGCTCTTTACACGACATTATCGCGGCGGGAACGGCGGGCGCCGAATAAGTATGAATAAGAACTCATGAATAAGAACTAGTCGGGCTAACCCGATAGAATAAGACGTGAGTATAGCCGGTTCTATACATTAACTATGAATACTACTCACGATAGTTTAAATTTAAAAAAAAATGGGTAGATGGGGCTCGATCCTAGGTATTTTCATTTCTAGAGACAGCCAGTTCCCCGAATAAGCTACGCTGACTTGACAGTTTATGGCAAAAATAGTGTTTTATATGCAATGTGAATTTTTGAAATGCCCATAAAATCGATCGATTTTTCTCCCCCAAAATCCTCTACGTGCAGAATTTCAGGAAAATCCCGTTAGAGCCGTTTCCGAGATTCTGAAAATATATATATACATACAAGATTTACCCATTTAAACTTTTGTTGATATGCCGCTTTGTTACTGGAGCTTCTGTGTCCGGTTATTTGACATGCACATGATGAATTTATAACGACATTTCATCATCATACTTCTGCCCTTATCCAACTGTAAGTGGGGGTCGACACAACATGTTTTGTATAGTCCGGAAAAATATATGACTGTAGGAAGATAGGTAAGCCAATTCATTTTGTACGGATCTTTCATCCAGCTCAGAATTTTCGGTTCAGCTAGGTTTCATTTAAAAAAAATGTCGTTTTACCCTTGTTTTCGGGCACTGAAAAAATAATAAAATTTTCATTGAAAAGACTATTTTTGCTGTCAAGTGAAAAGTTATGGTAGCCCATTTAGGAAATGGGTTGTGTTTAAAAATACCTAGGATCAGACCTCACCTGCCGTTTTTCTTTTTTTTTCAAATTTCATCTTTTTTTATCTTGTAAAAAAAATATCGAGCAAGGCTCGGTCACCCAGGTACTACAGTTTAATTTATCAAAATAATTTTTATTATATATCTTCCTGTCCTTACCACTCTACGTGGGGTCGGCACAACGTGTTTTTCTCGTTCATTCTGTCCTATCATTCGTCAACTCTGGCGCTACTCCTTTTATATGATCCTTTTATGTCATACTTCACACAATTCAATTATTTTTATTGCCTCTTATAATTTAGGTATATTTAAATTGTAGTTTATGGCTCTTAGAAGGTTGGCGATCCCTGCGCTAGTACATTTCAAGTGCGCGATTTATTCTCTTTCAAGCGAACCGTCTGTATAATCGTGTAATGGATTGGTCTAATTGCTTTCTAGTATCATGTCGCTTTAGGCTATTTCGAAAATTAGCTAACATCAAACGAAACCTTTGAAATTTCAGTGTAGACATGATAAGCCTATCGAATCCAAGGACAGGAGTGGAATAATGAAATAATTAATTTAATTAGTATCTAATAGGTTTAGGTCTAATAGATAAGTGTATTTTATAGCTGGATAAATTTTTATTAACTAGACGTTGGTTTACAAAATTAGATTTATTCAAATTCAAAATTTTCTTTCATCTTCCTGCCCTTATCTCACTGTAAGTGGGGTCGGCACAACATGTTATAAACATGCTGTCACATGATTTGGCTGCATTTTTACAACCGGCCGCCTGCCTGACGTTAACTTACCTCAGTTGTATTTTACGACACCTCGGTAAGAAAGAGGGTGGTCTATTCTACTAAACCGGATACCACACGGTGGGTCAACTTACCTTAGTCGCCTTTTACGACACCTCGGTAAGAAATGAGGGTGGTCTATTCTACTCAGCCGGATACCGCACGGCGTGTCGACTTACCTTAGTCGCCTCTTACGACACCTCGGTAAGAAATGAGGATAGTACTATTCTATTCAGCCGTATACCACACGGCTAAAATTAAAAATTTTCTTTATTCAAGTAAATTAACAAATTTAAGTGCTTTGTAATCGTCAACTTTTAATAAAAATTTAATAAAATTTAAGATATTCTGTGGTCTATTTATTGAAATTTACGGTCAAAAATATAAGAAATTGGAATTTTGTATGTATTCCCGAAAGCGGAGCAAGTATGCATCTCTCATTGGATATTACATAGAAGTAGCGTGCGTTACAGTCTCGTGCGTACGCGCGCAGTGAACGGACGCGTATTGTTTATGTGAACGTTATCGCTGCGCGTATCGTGTGAGACGCAAAGTTCGCCAGTTTCGGTTAACGCCCCTGCACCCCTGCCACCGGCGACAGTTGTACTCGCCGTAACCCGTGTTGCGGCTCGAGGAAGCGGTCGGCAGCGCATCGCGTGCACCTGCTCCGCCGAAGCTGCCCGGACGCAGCGATCTGCACCGCCTTTCGTTGCAAAGACGTATGCAGACGTGCCCTCAGTGAAACCACCGTTCATTATCCCATTGTGTTTGTAGTCTCCGCCCCCGCTCGCGGGCGCCTAGCTGGGCCTCCCCCCAGGGGTCTCACCCGGCTGGGTTGCACGCGCCGAGGGTGCGCGGAGCTGCACTCGCACAGGAGCGGCTCACTAAGGTACCTCTGTAGCTACTATCCGAGTAGCATTACACGCATTCGCAATACTACGCGACCATGTCCGGTCGGGGGGAGCCCCCCCCGAGGGACCCACGTATTAGAGGGGAGCGCCCCGCGTTCCCCCGCGCTGTAGTGCGGCGCGACATACGGGACAATACCACCGTCCCGTTTACGCCGATCGCACCCGCAGCAGCGCCACCATCACCGCCAGCGCCTGCACCACTACCACGCTTCCGGATTCCATCCGGCGAGCGAAAGTCGCCAGACTCCGCGCCTTTGTTCTCCGCCGATGTAGCTGGGCTTACATCGGGCGGCGAAGCACCGAAGCGTCCGCGGGTTGCCGACTCTTCGCCCGAATCGCTCGAGGGAGACGACAAGCGTCCGAAGACGGACCAGTCGCCGACCACCTCACTTACAACGTCGTCGTCATTCGACGTCCATCTAACAGCCGAGCAAAGGACTCGGCCCACTCCACCGCCGGCCTCCTCACCTCGGGACGAGTGTGGCGTGCGACTGCCCACAGAGAGCGCGTCGCAGGGATCCGCCTCGTGGCCTCGGGACTCGACGAGCTACGCCGGATTCGCTTCGTCGCCGTCTCCTATGACGATGTCCCGCCCCCCTACCCCTCAGGTCGGGCCGTCCGGTTACGCCGCCGCCGCCGCCGCGCCACCGTCACCCCGCGCGCTCCAGCAGCGCCAGGAAGAGCTGCAGCGCCAGCTTAATCCTCCGACCACTACCGGAGCGAAGACGGCGCGCTCCGAGTACCCGCCCATCACCGTGGAGTGCCTCCCCAATTGGACGAGGCACTTCACCGCAATTCGAGGCATCCTTGGACACGCCCCTAACGCCCGCCCGATGGGAAAGGGCGTCAGATTCCTCCCCAAGTCGGCGGAGGAATTCCGGGTGCTCCAACGGTACCTTCTCGACGCTGCAAAGCAGGACCCGAACATCGCCTGGTACTGCTACAGCCCAGCGTCGAGCCTACCCAGCAAGGTAGCCATCAGGGGGCTACCACAGGACACCCCACCAGAGGAGGTCATCGCGGCACTGCGATCCCTTGGGTATCCGGCGACCCAGGCGAGGGCCATACCACCGGTCAGAGGGCGGCACGGCTGCACATACTTCGTGCAGCTGGAGCATCTGACCTTCGAAGAGCTCGGTCACCTGTACAGAGAGACCGAGCTCCTGTCGATGCCGGGCCTCATCATCGAGGCATGGAAGGGCGGACGAGGTACGCCACAATGCCACAGGTGCCAGCAGTTCGGCCACTCTTCGGCCAACTGCCACCGGCCGCCCAAATGTGTCCGCTGTGCAGGCGGGCACCTGGCCCAAGACTGTGACCGGCCCCAAGAAGCCGCGCCCAAGTGCGCGAATTGTGGTAAAGCGCACGTGGCGCGGGACCGCAAATGCCCGGTCTTCCGCCGCGAGGCGCGTAAACGTGGCATTGATGTCGCGCCGCCGCGCCCGGACAAGGAACCGAAGAAGAGGGCAGGGGGGTGTAGGCAAGTTCCCCCCCCAACCGCAACACCCGCTGCCGCCATACGAGTCGCCGCAGCGGCCCCCGCCATCCCCGCAGCGCGTCCCGCGGTAGCCGTACGCGCCGCCCCTGCCCCCGCGGCACGTCCCGCAGTGGCCGTGCCTGCCGCCCCCGCCCGACCCGCACTGAGTAGCGCCCCGCCGTCGCCCGGCGTGTTCATTCACGCTACTCGACGGGGGGAAGCGGGAGGGGCTAACGTAGACCAGGAGCCGGCGACTAAACAACCGCCGGCCTCCATCCCGACCGCCCCAACTACTCGACGGGGGGAAGCGGGCGGGGTTATCATAGACCGGGAGCCGGCGACTCTGCAACCGCCGGCAAATGACCCGATAGGCAGGGGGGAGCCCCTGCGAAGAAAAAGAAACCGGCGCAGGCGCAGGCAGCCGAGGCCAGCAGATGCGGCGCCCGCCGCCGCGTCCACACCGCACCCCAGGCCGCCAACATCAACATCGTTGGCGGCAATACCAGTAATCGCCGAGGCGCCGAGAAGCCGCGGCCACCGACAGGCCACAGAAGAGGCGGAGCTTCGAGCGCCGCTACACCCTACTTTCCCCCCGCCACCCCCCGCGCAGGACTCGGGCATGAACAACATTGTCCGGGTCCTGATCGAGGCGCTCATGGCGGCGCTCGCGCACTATGTGAGCACGAGGGATGTAGTCGGCGCTATAACGGCGGCCATAACCCAGTTCGGGCGGTCGTACCAGTGACCGCCCTAAGAGTACTATATTGGAATCCGGGCGGCATAAGAGGACACGTCCGTGAGCTAACACTACTCGCCCAGTCGCAGGACATCCATGTTATCCTCCTGGGCGAAACCAAACTCACGGACAGCGTCGAGCTCCGCGTGCCCAACTTCTTCGTGTATCGGCGTGATGAAATCTCTCCCCGGGGCTATCCGTACCGAGGTACGGCCGCTCTGGTGCGGAGGGATATTATACATGAAGAGTTGGAGCACACCCCGTTCACCAGCACCCGTACACAGGGGGTGCGTGTCAACGTGGGCAACCAGGAGCTCCGCATTTATGCCGCCTACAAACCACCCGGATTGACTTTCTGCAGCACCGATGTCGGGACCATCTTCGGACAGCAGGGACCCGCAGTGATCGTGGGTGATCTCAACGCGAAACATCATGCGTGGGGATCGCGAATCATCACTGGGGTCGGGAGGCAACTGCACGAAGATAGCGTGAGGAGCGGGTACGGTGTGGTGGGGCCGGGAGCGCCGACCCACATACCCACCGACTGCCGCTCCCAGCCAGACGTCATCGACATAGTGCTGCATCACGGACTTGACAACCCATTCGATGTCGAGGTCCTCTACGACCTCGACACGCAACATCTACCGGTTCTGGTCACCCTAGCCACCCAGGGAGGCTTTTTAGTGCCCCGCCCGCCACGGACGCGGACGAACTGGGAGCGCTACACCGCAGAGCTTGCCGGGCTTGAGCTAGCAGGCCCGATCACTACACCTTCGGGAGGCGACGATGCTGCTGCACTCGTCGCGGAGGCGATCATCGCCGCCAAAACAGCAGCCACCACCACCACGTCGACTTCACCGGACACTAATCGAAGGAAGGACCTGCCGAGCTCGCTCCGCAATATGCTCAAGCGGAAGCGCACCCTACGCCGCCTATGGGCCCGCACTCGCTGCCCCAGGGTGAAGGCTGACCTGAACCGGCTTGCAGAGAGAATCGCGCGTGCGGTAGTCGCTCTCGACGAGGCGCGATGGGAGGATACCGTCGATCGAGCGACCGAACACGACACAGCGCTGTACTCTCTCTGCAAGAAGCTTACCGGACATGACACCCCCGTTTACCCGCTGCTCGATGCCGCGGGTAAACGCACCTATGCCGCCAAGGATCGTGCTGAGATTCTGGCGGCACACCTGGAGAAGACATTCACGCCCAACGCCCCCAACACCTCCAACCTCCATATCATCCGTCATCACGCGGCTGTCCAGGACAAGCTGGAGAGGTTCCTGTCGGCCCCTACACCGCCGCTCCGGGGAGAGGACTTCATCTCCCTGTCAGAGCTGCGGTCGGTCGCTGCTCGCCTTGATAAGCGAAAGGCGCCAGGCCCCGACGGAATCGCCAACGCCGCGTTGATGCTGCTGCCCCGAACAGGTCTCGTAGCGCTCACGAGACTGTTCAACGGAGTACTCCGCACCGGCCACTTCCCAGAGGCGTGGAAGACCGGGAAGATCATCGTTCTTCCCAAGCCGGGGAAGGACCGCCGCCTGCCTGGAAGCTACCGGCCGATCACCCTGCTCTCGCACATAGCCAAGCTGTTTGAGCGTCTGCTGCTGCGTCGAGTCACGCCCCATCTGCCCCTGCGCGAGGAGCAGTTTGGATTCCGCAGCGGCCACTCGACGACGCTCCAGCTGGCGAGGGTCATAAACCACCTGACCAGTGAGCGGAACAACGGGCGCTACACCGTGGGGGTCTTTCTCGACATCGAGAAGGCCTTCGACCGTGTGTGGCACGCCGGGCTCCTGGTCAAAATACTGGATACCACCATGCCGCCTGCTTATGTGCGAGTGCTGGCATCGTTTCTACACGGCCGTAGCTTTTACGTGGCAGTGGATGGTGCCGAATCCCAGCCACGCACCATCCAAGCCGGAGTACCCCAGGGCAGTTGTATATCGCCGCGCTTATACGCGGCGTATACGGATGACATCCCCACCCTGCGCCACCATCTGCGGGAAGGGGAGGAGGACGTGCTGTTGTCGCTCTTCGCTGACGACAGCGCGTATTTCGCGTCGTCCTACCACCAGATCGTCGCCACCAACCGCATGCAGCGTATGCTGGACTTGTTGCCGGAATGGCTGGACAAGTGGAGGATGGCCGTCAACGTCGGGAAGACGGCCGCTCTGCTCACCAGCCGCTCCAAGCCGCTACGTCAGCTGACTCTTCGAGGCCAGGACGTAGAGTGGAAGACCACAGTGAGGTTTTTGGGGTGTGAGTTGGACCGCAGCCTGCGCATGGTCCCCATGGTTAATCGTGCCGTGGGCCAAGCTGCTGCTGCCAGGTCCCAGCTCCACACGCTGTTCACATCCCATTTACCTGTCAACACCAAACTGCGAGTCTACGGTGCCTACGTCCGCTCGCGCTTGACGTATGCGGCACCCGCCTGGTACGCGCTATGTTCGGCGTACCAGAAGCGAAGACTTCAAGTCCAGCAGAACCGCTGCCTGCGACTGATCGTAGGAGCCCCGAGGTATGTGCGGAACGACGTCGTGCATCGGGATACCAGAACGCCGACCGTGGAGGAGTATGTCCGTCGCCTTGCGCGCCGGATGTTCGCGCGTGCGGACAATAGCGCGCACGTACACCTCCATGGCATCGCGCCACTCCATGCGCGACCACCCGATGGACGTTCCCTGCCTCGCGAGCTCCTGCGATCACCGTCTCCGCGGCCCGATGTGGATGACGACGGCGACGACGAGGACGACGCGACGGGCGAAAGGGCGAAAACACCGGACACGACACCACCCGAACGAGGACTACCAGAAGACGACTTTGAGGTCTGGGAGCTACCATTCCCAGACCTCCCCACCGAACAAGACATCCATTAGGTCACCTAGGTGACCTGGGCTTACGGCCCAAATACCGACACCTTTGGGTCACCTAGGTGACCTTGGCCCACGGCCAGAACACATACCGGGCTTAAGTGCCCGCGAGGAGATGCCCGGGTAGAGAGGAATTCCTCGAGGCCCGCACCCCGTTTACCCCCACCCGGAGAGTAAACGAGAAGACCCTGCTGTCTGTATAGAAGTAGCGTTTGCAGTAGGAAACCTAGATATGTAAATGGAATAAAAATCTTACCCAACCTAACTCAACGCCTATTAGCATCTCCAAATACTTAAGATGTGCTACGTACGCCGCATAATCAATTAGGTTAACGATTCAACGTGAAAACGACGCTTATATTCTTTATACTATTCCATGTAGTCATTAGATTCCATTCCATGTAGACTTTTATAGTAAAATCTTGTAAGTGAAGTAAAGCTTGTAGAATAGATATAACATGTAGAGTAAACCTATTCTTGTTCTTTCTATTCTTATTCTTATTCTAACCTATTCTTGACACCTATCCAATTAATTGACACCCTAGCAATTTTCTTCCATAAATAAGAAAATAACAACACTAAATAGTTCCATTTGTAGCAATTTTATTAGATAATATCTAATAAACATAATTTTTTAGTTTGGCATCATCAAGTTGCAATGAAAATAATATGGCGACTAAACAGCTGAATGAAAAAGTGCACATAATTAATTAAGTAATAATTTATCGTTTCCTTAAAAATTTAATTGTTTTAGATATGTAATTGTTTCTTTAAATACGTAAAACATAAATAAGATACCCATCTGCGTGCTTTCCTTAGTTTTCATCAGTATTTTTGAATACTGATGAAAACTGAAGGGTGTCATTAAACTGGAATTTGAATTGCCGATAATAGGGAATTCTGTGTCAATATTTGGGTAAACATTTGCAATACGATAAGTATCATAATTTCAATAACAAATAACATCCTAGTTAGAATTTGATTTTACTGGCATATTTAAAATAGTTGTCTATATTTACCAAAATTTATCGTTATTTGGAAACACTGTGGAACGCTTATATTTATTTATTTTTATACGCTCGTTCTAAAAGTGTCCATAATTGGGCACTTTACCCTATGATGTAAATGATGTGAATATAATTTGAAAGTAGGTTGTCTTATTTTCTTAATTCCAATAATAAAATCACATAAACGTTTATTTCTACGTAGCACTGCTAGTACTACGCTCCATACTAATATACTCTAAGCGCTACGGTTTTCTCTTATTGCTACGTGCTACGGTACATCAATGCTGCTACGTTAAAAGGATACGATAAACTAATTTGTACAAGTAGGTAGTACTTTGTTAAATTTTAAGTTAAATATATGGGACAATTTAACGCACGGTCGTCCGTACCCAAAGTAAATAACTTAATACTTGTGTTATGGGAGACAGATAACTGTTAAATGTATACGTACAAAATTTTAAATAAATACTTAAATACATATACACGTAGCAATTGAGCCAGTCGTTGATCATAAAATGACGCCGTGTGGTATCCGGCTGAATATAATAGTACCACCCTCATTTCTTACCGAGGTGTCGTAAAAGGAGACTAAGGTAAGTTGACCCACCGTGTGGTATCCGGTTGAGTAAAATAGACCACCCTCTTTCTTACCGAGGAGTCGTAAAATACGACTAAGGTAAGTTGACGTCCGGCAGGCGGCCGGTCGTAAAATACGTAGCCAAATCATATGACAACATGTTTGTAACATGTTGTGCCGACCCTACTTAGAGTGGGATGAGGGCGGGAGGATGATGTTGATCATAAAATGCAGTTTTGTATTTTTACTTACTTTTTAAAAATGCAGGATTATAGAATTAATACAGTTTAAGTAGGACCTGGAGTGGTCTATGCATCTGGTGTATCCGGGTTATCGTCTGAAGATAGGGGCTACTGTTTAGCACGTTACCCTGTCCTCCCAACGGCCTACCAACAACATGGAGGAACACTATCAGGTTTTTAGTTCATGGGCATCCGAAACAACCGCTGTACAGTTCCCTTCCCACGATGTTTTTTTTCCTGATACAAAAAAAAACAATTAGAAACTCGCACGTACTAGTAATGTTCAACTTTATTACTTTTACTTACGGAATTCGAATCTATTTCTCGGCTGCAATTCCTGAAGTGTTCAAGTCACGTTCATACTTGGAGTTAAACGGAGGCAATATTGGCACGGTACGTGTAATGCAACAAGTGTTACACACACATACGTGGCTCTGACGTCACCACGTACGCGAATAACCCAGCTATATCAGCTCGCTTTGATACGGACCACTGGTCTGGAAGATACCCTGTTAGCTGAGCGAAAATATACGAAGTTTTTATTACATTGTCGTTGGTGGTTTTGACAATGTCATATATCAAGCTTGGAATAACAAAAGATCCATCCAATTGGTTTAGCAATCATTCATATGTATGCGAGTGTATTATTTGTATAAATGTGAAAAAAACTTTGTCCTAGGAATACTGTGAGATTTGGTAAGAATTAACGTTCATCATTCTCTTGCCCTTATCCCACTCTTAGTGGGGTCGGCATAATACGTTGAAGCATGCAAGTTTTATATAATATTCTTCTTTACTTTTATATAATATTGTATAATATTTACTATTTTGGTCCGCTTGTTAAGATTAGGCTGTCACAGCAATATATTTGACAGCCGAAAATATCATTTCGTTGCTTTCCTAATTTAGCAGTTTTTTTAGAGACCAAAACAGTGATAAAACGATTCATTTTAAACACACACACACACACACACACACACACACACACACACACACACAAGATTAACTCATTTAAATATTAAAGAAAATTTCATAAATTCCGAATGCCCATTCCGCTCAGTAATAGCTCCAACGATTTTCATTAAATTCAGCATGTTTTGGGAAAAAATCAATCTAGCTAGGTTTCATTTAAAAAAAAAGGTTATTTAATCCTGTTTTAGGGCACTAAAAGAATGCTTAAATGTTGAAGAGAAAGTAAATGATATATCGGATCATAATATAATGAATAGCTGGTCTTTCTCGGTAGGAAAAGTTTTTTGCACCAGCAGTAGAGTTGATAATTTAAAAGCACTTGTGTACAAGTTTATTTCAATGAATAATTATTTTAAGAAAAAAATATTTAAATGTTTCCGCGCTCGCCCATACAAAAAAAATGTTCCTGTAAGCACACACCGTTACAATCTTTATCGCTCCAATTTATCGTCTCGCCTTAAATCGCTTTCAGCCTTTCTCGAAGTTGTATTGCTTATTTATCACAGAACATTTCCGCGGACGGGCGACAAATTGTGATCAATGGAGTTTTTCACTTTCCTACAATGAGTTTGTATCGGGCATATTAGTGCAGGCACTGGCATAATATGAATTGATCTTGGGGAAGTTTGTGACACGAAGTCTATTGGTGTACTTATTAATCTGCCCTTAACCCACTCTAGGTGGGGTCGGCACAATTAAACATGTGACATGAATTGGGTATGAATTTTACGACCGGCCGCCTGGCTTAGTGAACTTACCTTTGTTGCCTCTTACGACACCTCGGAAAGAAAGAGGGTGTTCTATTCTACACAGTCAGCTACCACACATTTATTCATTAATTAGTACAGGTGTACGTTTCAGTTTTAGCTCCGCTTATGTTATTGTGATTTCCCATTTAATAAATAACACCCAGACACGAGGAACGAACGACTGTTTTTTGAAAAATTTTGCCCTCGCCGGGAATTGAACCCACGACCGTGGAGCTAAAGGCGAAAAAATCAATTCCCGTCAAGAATGGAAAAACAATTCCTAATTCAGGTTATTTAAAAATTAAAGTGAGATAGAGAGAGTTAAAGCTGTGGTAGCCCAGCGGTGCGACCGCGCGAGTCTAAAGGGACGATCATGAGTTCAAACCCCGGGCAGGCACCAATGAGTTTTCCTATCTTTAATATTAAAATGAGTTAATCTTGTATGTAATTATGTATATTTTCGGAATCTCAGAAACGGCTCCACCGATTTTCCCGAAATTCACTTAGATTTAGATTCAAACTTAGATGTCTAACTGACAAATGCAATATATCACACGCTTTTCGGTGAATGAAAACATCGTAAGGAAATTAGCATATCTTTAGAGAATTCGAGCGATATGTGTACCTACCAATCCGCATTGGTGCAGCGTGGTAGGTTAGCTCCAATCCCTTTCTCCTGAACCGGGGAGAGAAGGCCTATGCCAGCAGTAGGATAGTAACAGGTCGTTACTTTACGCTACTTTTAAACATTGAAGTTGACGCGAACGAAGTCGCAGGTACAACTATTATTAAATATATTACATAGCTCTTACGCCTCAGCTTATTCTACAAATTCATCACGTTACCCTCAATTTATTTCCCTTCTCTATCTCGAAGTGAACACATTACGAATTCACTCAGCTCCTTCGGTATACAGCTCGCCCTTATTTATCAGGAAAAATGCCACATTCACTCAGGTGTTATTTTATTGAAATACCTCTTATATTACACGCTTTACGCCTCTTCAAACGAATAAGCTTTTAGCGTGTAAATTTTTAAAATATACAATACTCGCTGTATACTGCGAATCTGTTTGTGTGAAAAGTAATAATAAGATTATTTTTAAGTTAATCTTGTATGTGTGTGTGTGTATATATATACATATATATTTATTCGGAATCTTGGAAACGGCTCCAACGTTTTCCTGAAATGCACCAAGTAGGGGATTTTGGGGGAGAAAAATCGATCTAGTTAGGTTTTATTAAAAAAAAATCGTTTTATCCCGCGGTGTATAAAGAATAATTGTGTTAAATGTCATCGAAATTGGTTCAGCGGATTCGCCGTGAAAGAGTCACAAACATACATCCATGCTCACAAACTTTTTATTTTATTTTATCGCGGATTATTGCAACAGTACCTGGCTGAGCGAGTCGTGTTCGATATTTTTTACAAAAAAATAAAAAAACTTTAAAAATTTTTTGGGAAGGTGGGGCTAGATCCTATGTATTTTCATTTCCATAAAACCGGCCTTTCCCCGAATAAGCTAGGCTGACTTTCCAGCTTACGATAAAAATAGTGTTTTTTATTCAATGTAAATTTTATTATTTTTTTAATGCCCAAAATCAGAGATAAACCGAATATTTTAAAAATAAAACCTAGCTAGATTTATTTTTCGCCCCTAAAACTCTCTACATGCTGAATTTCAGGAAAATCGTTGGTGCCGTTTCCGAGATTCTGAAAACATTTATATACATACAAGATTAACTCATTGATAATGATAATAATAAATTTAATTTAATTTAATATTAAATTTACAATTTAATATTAAAGATAATAAAAACAATATTTGTGTTTAAGTTCGCCAATACAAAGTAAAACATAGGTACATGACAGAATGGCCGAAAATTTTGATGAAATTTATTGCTCGCTGTTTTCAAATCCGTCCGGCCCAGGTCATGTGTGTCGAATATATAACAAGCGGTATTCCCTTAGGTATTATATAAACTTTTAGGCACACGTGTTTTAGTGTTTCACGAAACATGTTCAACATTAGCAGCGAAATCAGCCGAGCTCCAAAACACAAATAACCTAGCGGCACTCCAGATGAAACGTCAATTCATGATAAAGAGAAACCATTAATAACTACAGCATCATAACATGATCAATACGATCAAAAGCTTTGCTATAATCGTCATAAGTATAGTCAACTTGCCTACCTAAGTCCATAGAGGAGGATAAAAACTCATTAATAATTTATGTACATAAAAATATAGAAAAAAACGGTTGCCTGTAAAGTCGGTTTTACGGGCAAAGATTTTACGTGACAACGTCTTTTTCTGAGTAGAATATTTATTGATATGAATATGGAGAGAGAGAGACGCAAGACATTCGTCAGTACGACGGGCCTCTCTTTCGTTCGGTGACTCATCGTAACAGACGTGAGCGGGCGTTACACTTTTTCATGAGTGACTCCAAGCCGCAACCTAATTTAAGACGTTGTCACGTCAAAATTTTAAAACTATAGGTGATGTTTATAATAGACAAAGTAGGAACCGACATACGCTTGAGGCTCTTGCTTTGCGCCTTGCAAAAGACCGTAAGTCGTTTGTGGGTTTGGGTATAAGGTACTATAATAAAATTCCGCAATCATTTTAGCTTTGCTATAACAGCAGTTTAAAACACTGTTAAAGAGAGGCTGATACAGAAAGCCTACTATACTGTTGAGAATTATTTGAATAAGTGTGGATATAGCTCTCTTCGAACCTGTACCGCCGAGTTTCTTGCTGGCTCTTCTCGGTAGGAACAGCTTTCTGAACCAGCAGTAGAGTTGACGATTCAAAAGCACTTGTTCACAAGTTTATTTGAATGAAGAATATTTCGAATTTGAATTTCGAATCAAATTTAAATTAATAGACGTTCTATGTCTATTTTGTTGGTAGCTCTTGTTTTGAGACTGCAACCGCTGCAACTTCATACTGTAACTTTGTGTGACGAATCTTTAATTGTCACTCGCATCATTTTATCATAACAGGCCTACAGAAATATAACTTCAAAAATGCGATAATTCCTTGATTAAACGCGGTTTTACTCCGTAGTTCATATAAATATAAGAAAGCCGCAAAATCATCACGGAAACACAGACTGAAAGATAGACTGACTTTCGCATTTATATTAGTATTGCTAAGAATATCAAAAGCAGAGTAACGGCCTGTTACTATATGTTATGAAAAGGAGTCGTAATGTATTACGATTTTAACAGAAGCGGATTATAGCAAAATAATTCCATAATATATTCTACCCTATGGAATTTCATAAAGTAACGCCTGCCCATAAATTAGTATATTTTTACATAAAAGATTATGTAATCTATTTCAACACAATGATTTATTGTATGTACTTTCCATACTTGTTCATGAAACGGTAAATTTATGTTCCTATATATAAGCATTAAGTGTCATAAGGTCGCTCGTCGCTGACACGGTAAATAAATGGGGCTCGAATTAGGGCCGATCCTCCGGTACGGCTTCGGAAGCCAAGTTTTTCATCCACTTAATGCCCATGTGTTATACTTGCGACTTACAGTCTAAGGCTTGTTGTCAATTGAGTTTACTTAGATTCCGGTGTTATTTCCGGATTATTTACCGTCAATAAATAAAATCGAAAGTGCAATTCAGCGTATCGGTAAAACTGACTCGAAATCCTTCCTGAGGTAGGGAAACTTAACTTAGCTCTTTGCGGGAGTAACATTAAAGCGTTCGAGCTGTTTCGATTGATAACCATCTTAGTAAAATATTTTTTTTAATAATTTGAACTTATATTGAAAAAAATTGACCCGTTATGGTATCATAATAAGCTATGATAGTCCAGTGGTAGCACCGTGCGACTCTTTCGAGGAGGTCGAGGGTTCAAACCCGGGCAGACACCAATGAGTTTTCCTATTAAAACTTATGTGTCTAATTGATAATTGCAATTTATCACACGCTTTTCGGTGAAGGAAAACATCGTGAGGAAACCTGCATATCTCTAGAGTTTTCCGGAGATATGTGTAACCTACCAATCCGCATTGGAGCAGCGTGGTAGGTCTTAGCTCCAATCCTTCTCTCTAATAACGGAGAGAAGAGGCCTATTCCCAGCAGTGGGATAATAACAGGCCGCTACTTTACTTTTTTTATATTGAAAAAAAGGCGGAGGAGAATATCAAATCAAATCAATAAACTTCTTGTTATAATTTAAACCGACACTTGCACTTCTAGTAACATCTTATTTCTTTTCACTTCTTGTAACGAACTAAGCTCAAATATCATCAACATATTTAAGAATAACTTGCCACTACTCAGTACAATCCTCTCGACCCGTTATGGTATCATAATACCATCTGACATCCTGTTTCATGAGACATTCTCAAACCTACTTTCTATTGGTCACGTGATTATCGTGTTGTCAGTATATCCGGTATTAAAAACCAGAGATGATATTTGACTACTTCCGTTCCCGACAGCAATAATTCAGTACCAATAATATCTTATAAGAGAGATATAAGGAAAGAGAGAGAGGACAGAGAGAAAGACAGATTTTTGAATTTAAACGATCGTGAGTGTTATTCATAATTAATGTATAGATCGCCGCGATAACGCCGCGTAAAGAGCTCATGAATAAGAGCCCCGTATGGACTTGAAACTAGTCGGGCTCATCCGATAAAATAACACGTGAGTATAGCCGGAATCTATACATTAATTATGAAAGACAGATTGTTAATTGATATGCATTGTTCAATCCATTCGCAGCATGTGGCAAAATTGCTTTCTTGTTAGAGTTTGAAGTGAGATTTATTGTCATTTAAAAAAATTTCGACATTGTAATAAGCTTTCTGTTATTATTGTTTAATTTATAATATAAATCTTTATCTCTTCAAGTTAGAAGCACTAATATTAATTTTTCATTTGAACGCTTATTTCGAACTCGTATTTGACTAGGATTAAAGTTAAATTCCGTATTCGTAGACCTCTCGTACTCTTAATCTTTAATCACCCATCTTGCCACCCGGTCCTCTTATATTAATCTTCCCGGACGTGTAATTTATGTGGCTTGAAGGATCTTAGCAATTACTGCATTTAATTTTACGCGCCGTACTGTAAGGTGAATAAAGTTCAGATTTTCACAAGCATCAAAGTAGCTTTTTATTTTTTAGTTATATACAACTAGCAGCTTCAGTGGAAAACAGTGTTATTAAGATAACCATAAGAGTATATTAGCTCATTTAAATATTAAAGATAACTAAGGTACGGGTATAGCTATTGACTACTTTAGTCAACAATTCTGTTATGCACTGCCGCGAATTAAGTAGAAGTAAATCTTCCGCACGGCTCGAAAAGGCCATTTATAGGTGAACGGAATACTGAATATTATAAATAAATAAAACAAGTGGAAAATTAGCATCGGCCCGAGACCGCATGAATAATGGATGGCCGCTTCATTAGCATTTACTGAAAATATACAGGAACGTTTCGTGACTGCGCACTGGGATCACTCCGGTGAGGTGACGTTTATTTAAGCTCAAATGTAATCTATACCGGCACTTTCAGTAGATTAAGGGTACGGGAAGAGCAATTTAAAAATATTACCTAGGTAACTGAGCTATGAAAAAAAAGGTAAGCCGTACGGTATCCGGCTGAGTAGAATAGACCACTCTCTATCTTGCCAAGGTGTCGTAAAAGGCAAGTAATGCAAGTTCGTTTCGTGACTGCGTACTGGGAGCACTCCGGTGAGGTGACATTTATTTAAGCTCAAATGTAATCTATACCGGCACTTTCAGTATATTAAGAGCAAAAAGACAGCAATTTCAAAATATTACCTAGGTAACTGAGCTATGATAAAAAAGGTAAGCCGTGCGGTATCCGGCTGAGTAGAATAGACCACCCTCATTTCTTAGCAAGGTGTCGTAAAAGGCGACTACGGTACTTTGACCGGCCATGTAGTATTCGGCTGAGTAGCATAGACCAACCTCATTTTTACCGAGGTGTCTTAAAAACGACTAAGGTAAGTTGACCCACCATTTGGTATCCGGTTAAGTAAAATAGACCACCCTCTTTCTTATCGATTTGTCGTAACACACGACTAACGTAAGTTGACGTCAGGCAGGCGGCCGGTCGTAAAATACGTAGCCAACTCATGTGACAACATGTTTATAATATATTGTGCCGACCCCACTTAGAGTGGGAAGCACACAATGACTTGATTTTTTTAAACAATTATTTTTAGCTGTAAAAAGGAAATATACGATATTTTATGATTTTGTAAACACTGAATAACCTATATGTAAATGTTGTAAGTCGGACTTATAAATATACTAGCGGCCTGCCCCTGCTTCGCACGGGTATAAAATATGTATCCCATGTCAGTCAGTGTAAAAAAAATGATTAAAATTGATCCAGTAGTTTTGATATGGCGCTGTATTTAAAAAATGATTTTCCCTATTTTCCCGCTTTTCTATTGAAATTTTTCCTAGATTTTCGTTGCTATAAACCTCACGGAGCCCGAGACCTTTCCAACGAATGCAAAACCGTGGAAATCGGTTCGTGCGTTCTGGAGTTATATCGTCAGGAAGGAAAACCCGACTTATTTTTATATAGTACATTTTTACTTATTTACTTTTACATTTTCCCTATGTATTTTATTTTTACAATTAATTACAGAATGTATTTATATACAACATTCACAGCTTCCTTGTCGTTAAACAAACTTTGAAAGAGCGACATATAGCTGCTAGATTCGAAGTTCTCACGGCATTTTAAATCTGTAATATCTCTGAAAATGTTCACTTATATTACATGCCATAAACGGCCATATTGATCTATATTAAATCAACAATTTATTTAAGGTACTTAATTGGATAAGGATTAATGCTGTATTGTATAAAAATTGCTTTAATAATAAGGCATTATTTTTCGTAAAAAGTAAATGTCAAGAAATGCTATTGTGGGTTATCCATAAGAGATAGACATATACCATCGCGGACTTTTCTCAGGTGTACAAATACTTAGTACATCATTTTGATAAATCTCGTAGGGATTAGCCTGCGTTTGCAATGTAAGCGGAAAAAAATTTAATTATTTACGACATCACATTAGAAACCTCAACCTCTTACAGTATTTCTCTACTCCATATTGAATGTTATTAGACATGTAAACCTTCCTCTAAAATCACTCTATCTATTAAAAAAAAAACCGCATTAAAATCTGTTGCATAGTTTTAAAGATTGAAGCATACATAGGGATATACGGACATAGGGACAGACAGAGAATGCGACTTTGTTTTATACTATGTAGTGATATTATTTATTTTTACAATTGATTAGACAATGTCTTTACATACAACATTCAAAAGCTTTCTTATTATTAGACAATATAAACTTGAAAGAAGGACATTTAGTTGCGCCTCCGGTCGCTGCTAAATTCGAAGTGCTTATAGGTCGAAGCGCGGCCTCCTCGCGGGATTTTAAATCTGTAATATCTCCGAAAATGTTCACTTAAATTACATGCTGTAAACGGCAATATTGATCTATATTAAATCAACAATTTATTTAAGGTACTCAATTGGATAAGGATTAATGCTGTATTGTATAAAAATTGCTTTGAACATAAGGCATCATTTTTCGTAAAAAGTAAATGAAAAAACTGCTATTGTGGGTTATCCATAAGAGATAGACATATACCATCGCGGACTTTTCTGTAGACCTTTCTAAGGTGTACAAATACTTAGTACAACATTTTGATAAAACTCGTAGGGTTTAGCCTGCGTTTGCAATGTAAGCGGAAAAAATGTAATTATTTACAGAAACCTCAAAAATTACAGTATTTCTCTACTTCGTATTGAATATTATTATACGTACAAACCTTCCTTTTGAATCACTCTATCCATTAAAAAAAACCGCATCAAAATCGGTTGCGTAATTTTAAAGTTTTATGCGTACATACGGAAATATGGACTTTGTTTTATAATATGTAGTGATGCTAAATGAATTTTAAAAACATCACGATCGCGTGAATAAGATCGTTTATGTATTTTCCCGAATGTTTTGCCTTTATTTGAATTTATTTTACAATTGTTTGTCACAAACAAGTCGTTTGTAACATAAGTTATAGCTTTGGTTAAAATTCTTGCTTTTGTTTCTTTATATACTAGCTGTGCCAGCAACTTTGCCCGCTTTGAAATATGTGTGTCACAAATGAACACTTGAAGTAAATAACGCACTAAGTACCTAAAAAAAATTGAATTTGGCAATTTGGTTCTAAAAGCCTTTTAGAACCAAATTGCATACTTAGTTCAATTTTTTTTTAGGTACTTAGTGCCTTATTTAATCGGTGTTCGAATTTTTTTACCGAATTGAAATTTTGAACACAAAAGTAGTTATCGTGAGTTAATTATAAGAGAGTTATTGAATAACTTTCACCGTTTATTTAGCGCACAAAAGGAAAGCTTTGAATTTTGCCGTTTTAGCAATATTTTTCATTGATGCTCCTCTCCTTTTCATTTTAGCGTGTTATTACAGTCTATAGCCTTCCTTGATAAATGGCCTATCTTATACTTAAAGAATTTTTCAAATCGGTCCAGTAGTTCCTGAGATTACCGCGTTCAACCAAAAAAAAAAAACGAACAAAAATACTCTTCAGCTTTATATATAAGTATAGATTTCATTCTGCAACAAAAATCCTAGGTACTATACTGTTGAGGATTATTTAAATGACGTAAGTTACCTCAGTCGTATTTTACGACACCTCGGTAAGAAATGAGGGTGGTCTATTCTATTCAGCCGGATACCACACGGCGTTCAAGTGATATTTCAAATTAAACGTTATTATATATCGTCCGTATTTAATTATCCAATTAAATACTACGTTGCTAATGATACAAACCAGATAATTAAATATGGACCTAAACTAATAATACGAAAATTCGGATCCGGGAAATCCATCATAATTATTTTATTAAAGACTCATTTATGTACGAACTGGCAACATTCAGAAAGAAAGAAACACATGTATTCAATTATTTTGAGTTGATTTTTGATTTCTTTAAAAATAAATAAATATACACTTACACACACGGTCGTCCGTCCCCAAAGTAAGTAACTTAATACTTGTGTTGTGGGTGACAGACAACTGGTGAATATATACTTATATATTTTTTAAATACATACTTAAATACAAATATACACCTAGGCTCAAAGACCAACAAATTCATTTATAGAAAATGTTGGCCCTCGGCGGGAATCGAACCCGTGACCCGCGGAGCTGGAGGCAGGGTCACTACCTACTGCTCCAACGGGCCAGTCGAATAGCCAAACGGGCAATTTCTGCAAATATGTAATGAAACTTTTGATTTGTATAAAATTTGTATCTAGAGTTGAAGGGGCCTGATTTTTTTACTTCACTACGAATCTACACAATTCAAAATCAAAATTTTCGTAATTAAAGTAAACTTGTAAGTGCTTTTGAATCGTCAACACTACTTTTACGAAACCTCGGTAAGAAAGAAGGTGGTCTATTCTACTCAGCCGGACACCACACGGCGGGTCAACTTACCTTAGTGGCCTTTTACGACATGTCGGTAAGAAAGTTGGTGATCTATGCTACTCAGCCTGATACCACGCAGCGGGTCGACTTACCTTAGTCGCCTTTTACGACACCTCGGTAAGAAAGTGAATGGTCTATTCTATTCAGCCGGATACCACACGGCGGAATTAGTAATATCGATATATAGTTTTTACAGTAAATAAATGAAAGTTAATTAATACTCCCAAAAGCTGATCGTAAGCTCGGCTAGCCAAATTGCAACTGTGGAAAGCGAAGCAAATTTACAAACGTTAAACATTTTTGTTTTTATTCGGCCAGTTTATTTTGAAAGCTCTTAATTGTATCGCAGTGCGCCGAGTTGAAAATATACGTTAATAACTCGATTGTTTTGTGAAAAGCGTTTGT
The DNA here is from genome assembly GCA_029227775.1 of Morpho helenor. NCBI lineage: Eukaryota > Metazoa > Arthropoda > Insecta > Lepidoptera > Nymphalidae > Morpho > Morpho helenor. The sequence goes on from JARGCU010000044.1 coordinate 2,389,907, forward strand.
GTGTTTATTGTTATTCCACGCGATGTGTACATACAGATATAGTTATAAGAACCCGCCAAAACATAACAATAGGTTAGTGAACTACGGTATATATCGCTTATGGGCTGCAATAGTGGCACAACTCAAAAATTCAATTATTTTTAATGATAATATGGAATTGTTATTTATTTATTATTATTTCTGGCAATAATCATCATCATCCTGCCCTTATCCCACTCTAAGTGGGATCGGCACAACATGTTATAAACATGCTGTCACATGATTTGGCAGCGTTTTTACGACCGGCCGCCTGCCTGACGTCAACTTACCTCTGTCGTATTTTACGACACCTCGGTAAGAAAGAGGGTGGTCTATTCTACTAAACCGGATACCATACGTTGGGTCAACTTACCATAGTCGCCTTTTACGACACCTCGGTAAGAAATGAGGGTGGTACTATTCTATTCAGCCGGATACCACACGGCGGGTCGACTTACCTTAGTCGCCTTTTACGACACTTCAGTAAGAAAAGAGGGTGGTACTATTCTATTCAGCCGGATACCACACGGCTTTATTTCTGGCAATAATATATACATTATATATTATTGCCAGGACGATTCTAACACCAGTTCGGAACGCTGTCATACACTGAGAAGAACTAGCAAGAAACGCAGTGATTGTTAGCTTATCAGGAAACTCCAAGCAATGACACAAACTAGCCTCCTAAGCGTCTAATATCCGTATGAGTCGAGTATTACAGCACAACTCACAACTCAAAAAATCATGTTTAAATTTCCCATTACTAAGGAAAATGCGCATAAAATGCTTTTATTTGCTTAAACGTACGACCTAATATTGAAAGCCGACACCTCAGTAAGAAAGAGGGTGGTTTGTTCTACTATACCACACGGTGGGTTAACTTACCTTAGTCGCTTTTTACGACACCCCGGTAAGAAAGAAGGTAGTCTATTCTACTTAGCTGGATACTACACGGTATGCTATGCACGGTATGCGGTATTTCAGCTTTGCCATTACATCAGTTTAAAAACACAATTAAAAAGAGGCTGATACAGAAAGCCTACTATACTCTTGAAGATTATTTGGAAGATAAGAATGTGTGGATATAGCTCTCTTTGAACCTGTACAAGACAGTAACGACTTAATGTAAATAGTATTAAGAATTATATTTTTAAAAGAGCAACCGCCGAGTTTCTTGCTGGCTCTTCTCGGTAGGAACAGCTTTCCGAACCAGCAGTAGAGTTGACGATTCAAAAGCACTTGTTTACAAGTTTATTTGAATAAAGAATATTTTGAATTTGAATTCGAATATGTATTCTAAAAATTCACTGATATTAAATCTTTTTATTTTATATTTCGGTGATATGTGCAATAAAGTTGAATAAATATATCATATAAAATGTGTTATGAAAATCCGTTGAGGCCATTTTTCATAAATCATCAGCACTGTAGATATCAATTTTTTGTAAAGCTGTTAAATATACAATAAAATTGTAAACGCCACGTCGTTATGAAAAATATGAAATGCCGTGAAAACTAAAATAAAATTTTTAACAAAATGAATGTGTCGGGACGGATAATGTATGGGGCCGACGACGCGGGTCGCGGCGCATTCCGCGGGAAATTAAATTAGATTTTCTGAACAAATAGACAAGTCTATGGAATGAAATATTTGTAACTTTTTGATAGAAATTTGACGACGTATTATCGGTATTGAATTCTTTTATTCGTGCATAGAATCGAAAGATAAATTCGTAGATGGAGCACTAAAATGATAGTCATATGGAATATTCCATCCATCCATCCATCAGCCTATTGCAGTCCACTGCTAGACATAGGCCTCCCCATGTCTGCGCCAGACATCCCTGTTCTCCGCAATGCGCATCCACCTGGCCCCAACAACCTTCCTGATGTCGTCGGTCCAGCGAAATGGTGGGCGCCCTACACTGCGTTTGCCAAGACGCGGTCTCCACTCCAGGACTCTTTTGCTCCAACGGCCATCAGTCCTGCGACAGACGTGACCGGCCCACTGCCACTTCAGCTTGCTTATTCTGCTAGCTTTGTCGGTTACTCTGGTTCTCTCGCGGATAATCTCATTTCTGATTTTATCCTTGAGAGACACTCCGAGCATAGCTCGCTCCATAGCACGCTGAGCGACTTTAAACTTGTGGACTAGTCCCGCCGTCAGTGTCCACGTCTCGGTGCCATACGTTAACATGGAATATTATTTATATATTTTACTAGCTTTTACCCGCAACTGTTGTTGCTTGGTATGTTGATAATACCATCTATTATTCAATCGTTTTCAATGTCATCCTATTCCTGTAGAATTAACAGGGTTTCTATAGCCGATATGTTACTCCGGTGTATAGGGAATATTTGTGCCAAATTCCATCGATATTGGCTTAGTGTATTGGACGTAAAAGGGTAATAAACATACATTCATACACACAAACTTTTGCATTTGTAATATTAGTAGGATTGTAAGGATTGATTTTTGGTATTTTTATAGTACTCCCCATAGTACGAAAGAACACATTTCAAATGTACTACCAACCTAGTTACGATGAAACAATATAAATTAATTGGGTCTGCAAACTCAAATACACAGAGGACCTGAATAATAGCAGTTACAACGATGAATTAAAGTAATTTTCATGCTAATTGCCTTTTCTAGTGACATAGTTGTCCGTTAAAATAAGAAATTGTTACTGAATTAGACCCATAGAGTTCAAACGTAATGAATAAATAATTCAATACAAAAATAATATCATTTCATATTCTTACACCCATAAATAAACAACATTGTAATGTATTATATTATTAAATTCCGTGTGACATTAATTAACGGAATGAAAGCGATATTCGTTCCCGTTAATACCGTTGCTTTTATCTTAATAATGTATATTCATGGAATGAGAACAGGGGTCGCAAACATTTTGTATTTAGCTAAGTATTTTATTTGGGGAGATTTCCTCTGTAACAGAAATCCCGTTCGGAGAAAAGATGCTTTATTGACATTATCCAGTGTTTCGTAGATGCCTCGATAGTGTAAAGTTTGATGTAAACAGAAGAAAATAATATGATTCATTGGCATGGGTTTTTCATAAAACTAAAAAAAAACCAGGAGCGATTTCCGAAAAGGGGAGTTAATTGGAATTTGGGGCGACGAATAGAATAAGATTTTTGGGAAAAGATATATTTGTGGGTAAATATAGTAGCAGCGTTTAGTTTGAAAATTTTAAATGATGATTAGATGTAAAAGAAATTGGTCTCATAAAAAAGCTCAGATTCGCTCACGCTTGATTGAGTGAGCTATGCTGGGAGCATATCTACGTGGTTAAATCAGAAATTAGGAGATCCATAGAAGAACTAGGGTCACCGATATAGCTCAGCGTGACGCAAGGCTAAAGTGACGATTGGCGTTGGGTCTCAAGGTGTTGGAATGGCGACCCTGCACCGGAAAGCGCAGTGTTGGTAGACCCCTATGAGATGGACTGACGACCTCAAAAAGGTCGGGGGGAGCCCCCTGGATTTAAGTAACACAAAATCATGTGTTTTGAATATTCGACCAGGAGACGTATGTCCATCCAGTGGACATCCATTATTTAAAAGATCACATCACAAAGAAGAAAACAAAGGAATTGAATTCAAAGAAAAATAAATGATGTACTTTATGATTTTCATTTTTCTATTTGGTTCAAATCCTAAAGTCTGGACTCTACCTATGAATTATATGGGATGTCAAATTTACCTGTAACGTAATACAAAACAAATAAGTGTGTATGTTTGCATGTGAGCGTGTGTGTATGAGTGATACATACACACTTTTTGTTAAAGGAGATTTTCACCCTATTCTGAATTCGGGTGGACATAAAAATAAGATGTAGTATGAATCGGATATGTTACGGACAAAATGACGGGCTTTTAGCGAGTCATATTTCTCGCGGTCATAACAAAAAGATATCGCAAAATATGCCATTTAGAGGAAAACGTTTATAAGCATAATAATTGCAAAAAAGACAAAATATAAAATTGAAAGAAACAAAATTGTATTCTAAAGGACTCAATTACATTAAGGCAGGGGTCACAAATTCATGGCATTCAACGAGTTAACGAAGTTATGTTCATAATAAATTTTACTGTATCAAGGGTTGCAAACCCATGGCTACAGCGAAATAAAATTTATGTATGAGGTAATAACGCGAATATTCCAACTTCGACGAAATAGAGATTGCTATCCTTAATTGTATTACTTTTTGTGTAGGTCATTTTTACTTTATAAATGCGAAAGACTGTCTGTCTGTTTGTTACTTTTTCACGGCTAAACCGCTATAATAATATATAAAGCTGAAGAGTTTGTTTGTTTGATTGTTTGAACGCGCTAATTTCAGGAACTATAAACCGATTTGAAAAATTCTTTTTGTGTAAAATCCATTTATCGAGAAAGGCTACATCTTCCTGCCCTTATCCCACTCTAAGTGGGGTCGGCACAACATGTTATAAACATGATGTCACATGATTTAGCTGTGTTTTTGCGACCGGCCGCCTGCCTGACGTCAACTTACCTTAGTCGTATTTTACGACACCTCGGTAAGAAATGAGGTTGGTCTATTCTACTCAGCCGGATACCACACGGCGGGTCGACTTACCTTAGTCGCCTTTTACGACACCTCGGTAAGAAATGAAGGTGGTACTATTCTATTCAGTCGGATACCACACGGCGGATCGATTTATCGAGAAAGGCTTTAATAACATTCTCAAAACCTCAATGACTTATAATGACGGCGACAATGTTTTTCTGTATTATTCACCAACTATATGAAGGTGAAACATGTTGTAACATAATGTTAAAAGTAATTAGTGAAACGCTTTAAGCCGTGCTAAGTTTTATCATTAAAAGTTTTGACTGTAGGAAGATGTACAAGTAATCAGTTGAGTTTTCGTGTTGCTGTTGAATAATTTCAACTTAAACGTTATCTTAAAGCACGGGTAAGATGCTCTTAGCAGTTGTAAGATGAATCATTAAAAGTTTTGATTGCAAGAAGCTAGATGTATATATACTAGCTAGATGTATGTATATATATATTCTGAATCTCGGAAACGGCTCTAACGATTTTTCTGAAATTCAGCATGTAGGGGGTTGTGGGAGAGAAAAATCTATCTAGCTAGGATTTATTTAAAAAAAAGGTCATATTATCCCTTTTTTTGGGCATTAAAAAAAATTTAGAATTAAAATCCAAGGATAATTTTGCCATCAAACGTAATGCTACGATAGCCGATGGGTAACGGGCGGACCGATAATATTCAAAACCCGGGGTCGAATCACACAAGTCATCGACGCCTACTCGCTTCTTTTATTTTTTTTAACTTTTATTTATATCTTAATTAAATTTATAGAATGAGGCGTTACAAATTTTTTTTTTATTGAATTAGGCGTTACAAAAATTTATAGAATTAGACGTCAGGAGATAGACGTGGATTTGAGATTTTGTCGTGGAGTCTTATCTCCTGACGATGATTCGGTTACGAGGCGAAACAATTGTTGAGATTGTGGTGGTGAATGTGTGCAGTTAGTGCTTGTGTATTGTTGTGTCATCGGTGTCGGGTAGTGCATGAGTTCTTACAAATTCTGCATGTATCCGGTATGAGAACCAATAGTACACTCTACATTTAGCATTACATATATTTTCTTTTATCGCGGATTATAGCAAAATAATATTCACATAATAAAAATTACCGAGCAAGACTCGGTCACCCAAGTACTGTACGTTTAAAAGAGCAACCGCCGAGTTTCTTGCTGGCTCTTCTCGGTAGGAACAGCTTTCCGAACCAGCAGTAGAGTTGACGATTCAAAAGCACTTGTTTATATTAGTTGTTTGTCGTTCTAGACGTTGATACATAACGCGGTGTACGTTTTCTGTGATGTTAATTAAACCTCGAAGTCAATTTACAACACGGATTATTAATGTACGAAGTGTACAGAGTTGTGAAACTCTTCAGTTTAACATGCCGGATGCTGTAGGCGATGTTTCGAGTAAGAATATAACCATATTAATATTAATATTTCCGTACATCGCATTTTACGTGTTTTGAAAAACGTAACTCACTTAAATTTAAATTACTTGGGTGACCGAGCCTTGCTGAATAATTTTTTATGAGATAATAAAAGGTGAAACTTGAAAAAAAAATGATCGGGCTGGTAGGGGGTGAAAGCTGGTAACCTAGACATTTTACTTCCCTAGACAGCCCATTCCCAAAATGACCCATGACTTCCAAAATGACCCATGTCAAATAGTCTTTTTTATTTAATGTAAATTTCAAAAATTTTTCATTGCCCGAAAACAGGGACAAAACGATATTTATTTTTAATTAAACTTAGATTGATTTTTCCCCAAAACACATATATGCTGAATTTGGTGAAAATCGTTTGAGCCGTTTCCAAGATTCAGAAAAAATATATATTTTATATTTTATATGCGCAACAATCGTAGAGATTGTGGTAATGAGTGTGTGTAGTGCTTTTGTGGAGTGTTGTGGCGGCGTTTTGTGATACCTATGCGAGGTGACTTACCATGCATGTATAAGGAATGTGAATGTCGCCTCCGTCACTTACTCTTAGCATTACATAGATTCTCTTAACTAAGGCGGATTACTGCAAAATAATTCTATTGTAGCTTCCGATTCACATCATTGTATTGTTGCCTCTTCTTGATAAGATTACAAAGTTTGCATTAAATCTGTTCCCTTAAAGCAGGTCAAAATAGAATTCAATGCTTCACTGCGACATATTTGCGGATAAATGGGCTATTATTGCAAAGCAATGCATTACATTCCAAAGCAGTTCAGCGAACATCTGTGACTGTAGAAATATGATGGGATGTGCAGAAGAATTTTATCTTTTATATTTATTATCATTTTACTTTATTATTTTATTTTTATTTTTAATTGTTTTATTTTATTTCATTTTCTTTCCTTGTGTTATAGTTGAAATAATGTATTCTCTTTTGTGATGTATTGTGTTTAATTAGTGTAAGTGGATCATGTTCGTTCAAATTAAATAAATAAATAAATGCTATATCTATATCTCTATAAAAAGTTCGAAAACAAATTACGTTACAGGTGATTTCTTCAAAACGATTACAATGTAATCAATTTTTTGAAAACCTAGTAGCGTCAATGATTTTGATTGGTTCCACAAACAAATTCAATTAATGAATTACCTTAGAAATTGGATTGGAATTGCGTAAAAATCTATAATTGATTATTACCAAACAAATTCAATTAATATGATTTTTATTAAAAGCTTTTATTCAACTTGCCGTGTAACTTTACATACTAGTCCAGTCCCGACGACAATGCGATGTTGATATTTATCATGCTAAATAGTACAATACTGGCATATATTCAAAATATTCGCCATATTAAATGGCTGCGAAAACTGCACCCCGAATTTTTTTATCTAATGTTTTTGGTTTATTTGACTGTTCCCCTTTAGACATCAATTACTTTTAATTTATTGAATTAAAAGTAAACTTGTCTCTATTTTACTCAATCGGATACCACACAGATTGTAATTATTATTATATGTTTTAAAATTAAAGTCTTTTTAGCTTATAAAAATTGCAATACTTTTTTAATCTCAGCATTAAATTATCTCTGTTATGGGTCTTCAATACAGGTCCGTACGTAATAAATAAAAATGTCGTCTATATAAAACACCGGCAGTGTCGATAAATCACTTGTGCTATGGTCAGCGCGACAATATTCAATTTATCACAGACAACATCAATAACAATTTATCAAGACGTTATTCTGTAGAATATGGAAAAACCTTTAAAAAATGTCAGAGCCAGAAAATGCAATCCCACTTCTGATTTTGGACTATATCTCATAAACAACATTAGATATAAAGACCACGTTAGATTGCGAAGAGTCGATATAGTGGTCGAGTTTAATTCATTCATACTAATATTATAAATTTTAAAGTCTATTCATGTTTAATATTTAAATGAGTTAATCTTGTATGTATGTATATATTCAAAACCTCGGAAACGGCGCCAACGATTTTAGTGAAATTCAGCATGTAGGGGTTTTGGGGGAGAAAAATCGATCTAGAGAAGTTTTATTTAAAAAAAAAATGTCGTTTAATCCCTGTTTGTGGCCTCTACAATTTATTTTGAAATTTAAGTTGAATACAATCACAATTTTTAGCTGTGTAACGTAATGTCATGAGAGGTGAAAATACCTAGGATCGTGCCCCACCTGCCCTATTATTTTTTAATTTTTCTTTTCAAATTTTTTTTTATTCTTTTCACATCATTTTAAAAATTACCGAGCAAGGCTCGATCACACAGGTACTCTCTATAACGTTATCAACGCTAATCCGCTGGAACAATATTATTGATATTTCATACAATGATAGTTTGTATATCGGGTATATACATATATCGGGGTATATACATAAAATAATATATGTAGTAAAGTACGGCCTGTTATCCCACTGCTGGGCATAGGCATCCTATCTCGGTTTTTGAATTGAAGGATTAGACTAAGACCTACCACGCTGCTCCAATACGGTTTGGCAGGTTTCACATATCAGAATTCTCTAGAGATATGCAGTTTTCCTCACGATCTTTTCCTGTGCGATAAGTTGCAATTATCAATTAGACAACAAGGCATCTAATAGTAGTGTCGAATCATCGTTTTGTTAAAACACTTCTATTAACTCTATAAAACTCTGCTCCCTAGACACAAACTGCTATTGGCAAACAAAAAAATTATTTCTGAGGTACTTTAATCTCATTATACTCTTTCCGGTTCCTACACACACACTCACGCATGCACACATACACACACGCACATACACACATAAGGCATACGGCGCGCAAAGACGGCCTCATTGCTAGAAGCAATCTCCTAAACTCACGCGTGTAAGTGGATTATAGCTGAATGCATTGCAGGATTTTGCTGTGCAAAATAGGCTTAGATAACACTAATATTGTGAATGTCTGTCTCTCTATATGCTTTGCTTTAACGGCTTATCGCCCTGCCTTTCCTTTTTTTCCTGCCCTTATCCCACTCTAAGTGGGGCCGGCACAACATGTTATAAACATTTTGTCACATTATTTTTATACATATTTTACGACCGGCCGCCTGCCTGACATCAACTTACCGTAGTCGTATTTTACGACGCCTCGGTTTACCGAGGGTGGTCTATTCTACTTATCCGGATACCACACGGTGAGTCAACTTACCTTAGTCGCCTTTTAAGACACATCGGTAAGACTTGAGGGTGGTCTATTCTACTCAGCCGGATACCATACGGTGGGTCGATTTACCTTTTTCGCCTTTTACGACACCTCGGTAAGAAAAGAGGGTGGTACTTATTCTATTCAGCCGGATACCACACAGCGGTTTGACATGATGGAATATTTAGTGAAAATAAAGTTTATATTTCGGGCTACTATAAAAATTAATAAATAACCATTTCTCCTTGTAAATAGAAAAAAAAATAGTACTTAATCAAGGATATCAAACACTTAAGTTGAATCAAACAAGTCCCTCTATAGAATAAATGTGGCCATGCGTACATTTCATTTGATGTATCGTTTACAATGGCTGTATTTATTTAATCCCTTTCACAACTTCGCATGTAAAATGGTACACAGCCCCCAATAGCCTTACCCGCAATAATTTCCATTCGGGCTGTTTCAGAAAACAAAGCTAAAGACCTATATTAAACAGGAATTCAATATTGTCGAAGGGATTTACTTTTTATGTGTTCTAGTTAAGAGTTAGTCATTTATTCTACGCAAGAATATTTATATATATATTAAATCTTTACTAATATTATAAATGCGAGTTTGTGAGTATGGATGTATGTTTGTTACTCTTTCATGGTGAATCCGCTTAACCAATATCGATGAAATATGGTACAATTAATGTTTATACATCGTCGTAACGTAGCTATCCCAATCCTGTTAATTGAACATGAATAGAATATTGAAAAACGTCATTTATTATCACTTTTTAGTCGTGTGATATCCGGCTGAGTAGAATAGTACCACCCTCTTTTCTTCCCGAGGTGTCGTAAAAGGCGACTAAGGTAAGTTGACCCGCCGTGTAGTATCCGGCTGAGTAGAATAGACCACCCTCATTTCTTACCGAGGTGTTGTAAAAGGCGACTAAGGTAAGTTGACTCACCGTGTGACAACATGTTTATAACATGTCGACCCCACTTAGAGTGGGATAAGGTCAGGAAGATGATGATTCCAAGAACAAACTAATCATTTTTGTAGATCCTCGGCGGGAATCGAACCCGCGACACCTGGAACTAAAGACAGGGACTTGGCAGCAATTACGTCAACCAAACAGTCAATAAGTTTTTTTTTACCGTTATAAGCTCTACTTGAACAATACCAATCCACAGGTTTTTTGGCCGTCCCGGGGACTGCTGACCGGGCTATAGTAACGGTAAAGGTTTTTTGACGTGACAACGTCTTAAATTAGGTTGCGGCTTGGAGTCACACATGAAAAAGTGTAACGCCCGCTCACGTCTGTTACGATGAGTCACCGAACGAAAGAGAGGCCCGCCGGACTGGCGAATGCCTTGCGTCTCTCTCCCACTCCAATCCATCACATTTAAAAAGACGTTGTCACGTAAAACCGACTTTACAGGCAACCGTTTTTTACCGTTATAAGCTCTACTTGAACAATACCAAACCACAGGTTTTTTGGCCGCCCCGGGGACCGCTGACCGGGATATCGTTACGGTGAAGGTTTTTTGTTCCTGTGACCCACATAGCTTTGCGGGCGGCCTACTCGGTTGTCCGTGTATTCTGTATTATTGAACAAGGTTTAATATTTAATTCCCGGTTGGCCCGGGTTTGGCTAAAAGCCGTAATGACCTATTTATAAGAACACGAGTTCAACAAACTTCAATCGCGTCAACTTAAATTCAAAATTCAAAATATTCTTTATTCAACCTTTATTCAAATAAACTTGTAAATAAGTGCTTTTGAATCGTCATCTCTACTGCTGGTTCGGAAAGATGTTCCTACCGAGAAGAGCCAGCAAGAAACTCGGCGGTTGCTGTTTTAAAAATACAATTCTTAATACTAGTTACATTTAATCGTTTCTATCTAGTACAGGGTCGAACAATATCTAAATCCACGCATTCTTATCCTCTAAATAATCCTCAACAGTATAGTAAGCTTTCTGTATCAGCCTCTCTTTAATAGTGTTTTTTAACTAAATGCAAAAAATATCTTATATAGTCTCAAATTAATTATGTAGTACTAATTACATTTGATCACATCATTTTTACTTACAATTTTACAATTAAAAACCTAAAAATAAACAGAAACATAAAAGAATAATGAAAACAAAAAACAACATAAAGCTTTAAATTGAAGCGACGATAGAATGGTAATGCTAACAGACCTTTGAACAAGAGGTCGTGGGTTCGAATCCCGGCTGTTACACTAACGACGTGAACCCACTACTAACACAACCATTTAAGCTTAGCAAGGGTTAACAACATAACTAGTAATTTGTAACCCAAATTGCTAGTAACCATCATCTTCCTGCCCTTATCCCACTCTAAGTGGGGTCGGCACAACATGTTATTTATTTATTTTTATTATTTGGAAAACAAACAGTATACTTATGCTAATAACATTGATATAACTTAAACTAACGCACAAACCAGTAAAGTTTTCACTAATAAACTAAGACAAATAAGAGTAGAACAAAAACGAAAAATTATAAATTATTTTTTTAAATTTTTTTAATGATTCCGAAAACAAATCGACGTGACGGAACTCTGTGTTATATTGTGTTCTCTGTTTTACACGCTCTAAAACAAAATGTGTTTTCTACATAGTTTGATCGAACCATGGGCAGATCAAACAATTTTTTTGGAAATTGCGGGTACGTAAGTTAGGGCACCTGAAACGTAAGCAACTTAAAAGATATGGGGAGTCTAATTCCTTTAAATTAACTTAAACAAAAATAAACATGCTGTCACATGATTTGGCTGCGTATTTACGATCGGCCGCCTGCCTGACGTCAACTTACCTCTGTCGTATTTTACGACACCTCGGAAAGAAAGAGGGTGGTCTATTCTACTAAACCGGATACTACACGGCGGGTCAACTTACCTTAGTCGCCTTTTACGACACCTCGGTAAGAAATGAGGTTGGTCTATTCTACTCAGCCGGTTACCACACGGCGGGTTCGACTTACCTTAGTCGCCTTTTACGACACCTCGGTAAGAAATGAGGGTGGTACTATTCTATTCAACCGGATACCACACGGCGTCCAAATTGCTAGTAACCATTTAAAAATAATTGTATTACAACTGAAGTTTTAATTTTAGTACACTTTTTGTTTCTAGCTTCACTATTTATTGTTGGAGCCATTCAATTTCTACAAAGCGGTCGACATGTGCTATCTTCATTGGCTTATAGAATGTCCATTGTTGAAAACGTGATCGTGTTCAAGCATGTGCTAAGTCCTTTGTTCTTATGAATGTGATTACATTCCAATCGCACTAGAACATTCGATGAGTAAATATTCGTGATCACTATTTGTAGTAATTGATTGCTTTCTTTCGACATACGTAATCAGACATGGTTTTAAAATAGTTCTAGAACATTATTGATATGTTAATTAGAATGTGATTATTTATATTTAGTACCTGGGTGACCGAGCCTTGCTCGATATTTTTTTAAGAAAAAAATATTTAAAAAAAGAAGTACGTCGTGGAGCTCATGAATAAGTGCTTCGGATGGGTTTGAAACTAGTCCGGCTAACCCGATAAAATAAGACGTGAGTATAGCCGGTTCTATACATTCACTATGAAAGTAGGCGCCGATGACATATGGGATTGGAACTGGGGTTTTGAATATTTTCGCTCCGCCCGTTACCCCTCGGCTATCGCAGCATTACATATGACAGCTAAAATAATCAATACAATATTTATTACAATAAGTTTACCGGCCGAGTAGAATAGACCACCCTCATTGTTTGCCCAGGTGTCGTAAAATACGACTAAGGTAAGTTGACGTCAGGTAGGCGGCCGGTCGTAAAATACGTAGCGAAATCATGTGACAACGTGTTTATAACATGTTGTGCCGACCCCACTTAGAGTGGGATAAGGGCAGAAGGATGATGTTGATAATTATCATGTCCAAGGGGAAACAGTAAAATAAACCAAAAACATAAAAAAAAAATTATTAGGGTTTTATCCCTAGGATTCTCTAGATAGGTTTCCTCACGATGTTTTCCTTCACCGAAAAACGTATGATAAATTGCAATTATCAATTAGACACAAGTTTTTATTAGAAAACTAATTGGTGTCTGCCCGGGTTTGAACCAATAATCGTCTCTAGAGATTCTCACGGTCGCACCGCTGGGCTATCACAGCTTAAGACAATAATATAAATAAATATAAGATAACTGGTGACTTTATTACTAAATTTTCAAACCTGTCTTTTTACGACTCTAAGTAAGAAGACGCTTAAATAGAATAAAAGTAAATAAATACTTTCTTTTAATGATTCAGAAACGAATCGTGAGTCGAGAAATGTGACAGAAACAGGATGTGACCCTCAGGAAGTGAGGCGCGAACCTCGTAATGTCAAAAAAGACAATTGTCACTTTCTGTCATTTTGAACAGTATCCGGTTCGACGACGCCTCAAGAGAGTCTTCCTCGAGGTCAAGTGATGTGGTTTCTCGATCTTTATTCTTTATGTCAAGCTTTTTACATCAAGTTTTTTTTATAAAAAGCATTTTCTTTTATTTATTTGATACACCCAATCTTGTTCCATTATAATTATCATTTACATGATTTATAGAATTAGGCGTTACTTTGCGGAGATCCATAATACAAAAGTAATCCATTTTCTTACCTGATACATGTAGGATTCGTAAAAACACATGCATAAACCATAAAAAAACCACCACCGCCACCGCAATACACAAGCACTACATACGTTCACTATCACAAACTCAACAATCGTTTCGCCCGCAACGGAAGCATCATCAGGAGATAGACTCCACGACAAAATGGCAAAGACATGTATTGTGGTGTACATGACATGTATCAGGTACGAAAACGGATTGTCCACTCTACATTTAGCATTATATATATATTCCATTTTACTTCATCACGGATTACAGAAAAATAATTTTAGTATTATCATTTACAGTTGTATCGTATATGTTAAAAAATAAAATAATAATTGTCTAAAAAGTCATACTAAAAAATATTGTTATTTTGTCAAATGAGTAAAAATAACATCATCATCCTCCTGCCCTTATCCCACTCTAAGAGGATTAGGCACAATCAAGTGCCAACATGTTATAAACATGTGACAACATGTTTATAACATGTTGTCACTTGATGTGGCTAGGTATTTTACGACCGGCCGCCTGCCTGACGTCAACTTATCTTAGTCGTATTTTACGACACCTCGGTAAGAAATGAGTGGTCTATTCTACTCAGCCCAATGCCACACAGCATAATTGTTCAACATATATATATAATTCCAACTAGCAATCGCCACCGGCTCCGCCCGCGTAGAAAGATTTAAACCGTTATATAGAATTTTGATAACCATAAAAATGGTTAAAATTGGTTAACCTTAAAAGCTAAACATATGCTGTCGCGGACTTATTTAGAACTTATAGAGTGGAAAATTTTTGTAATACATGATTTTTTAATAACTATTGCCGCTTACTCAGCGCACGCAAGGAAAGCTTTAAATTTTGCCGTTTTCATACTATTTTTTATTGCTGCTCCTCATTTATTCATCTCAGCGTGATGTTTTATAGCCTATAGTCTTCCTTTATAAATTGACTATCTTACACTGAAATAATTTTTCAAATCGGTTCAGTAGTTCCTGAGATTAGCGCTTTCAAACAATCAAACAAACAAACTCTTTATCTTTATATATTAGTATAGATTTATATTATTATAGCGGTTTAGCCGTGAAAAAGTAACAGACAGACAGAAAGTCTTTCGTATTTATAATGTAAGAATGACATGAATTATATTACAAAAAGTAATATAATTGACTGGCCCGTTGGCGCAGACTTCAGATCTTGCCTCGGCTCGGTTCGATTCCCGCCGAGGGCCAACATTTTCTATAAATGAATTTGTTGGTCTTCGAGCCTGGGTGTATATTTGTATTAAAGTATGTATTTAAAAATAATATAGTGCTGAACGCGCTAATCTCAGGGAATACATATCAACAATCAAAAACATCAACAAATGTTTGATCGACAATCAAACAAATAAATAAACTCTTCAGCTTTATATATTAGTATAGATTAGTTTCTCTGTATTACAAAATGTAAATCAAATAATTACTTTTCATCACGAGTAGGTGTATGCGGTAGTAGCAGATTGGTTCTTGAGATGAATCTTCAAAGTTTGAATTTACGTTCTTAAAACTTGAACTCGCCTTACGTTGTAGCGGGGGTCGTAATTTGATACAAGATATCGTGAAACTTTTAACAACCTTTAGAGAGCTTTCGCGGCTTCAACGTACAGCAAACTTAATCTCTTAACATTTAAAGTAAAGTATATAATTACGGAAGCTGTGATGGCCCAGCGGTAACACCGTTCGACTCTTTTGAGGAGGTCGCGGGTTCAAATCCGGGCAGACACCAATAAGTTTTTCTGTTAAAAACTTATGTGTCTAATTGATAATTTCAATTTATCACACGCTTTTCGGTGAAGGAAAACATCGTGAGGAAACCTGCATATCTCTAGAGAATTCTGGAGATATGTGTAACCTACCAATCCGCACTGGAGCAGCGTGGTAGGTCTTAGCTCCAAACCTTCTCTCCAAAAACGGAGAGAAGAGGCCTATTCTCAGCAGTGGGATAGTAACAGGCCACTACTTACTATATAATTACGGACATGCTTTTCCAACCGACTTCGTAATTTGTATACGATTTGAAATTATATCGTTTGTTTCTAGATTCAAAACTGTATAATTTTCGTTACTATTTTTGCGTTTTGTTTTGTGATATTTATATAGAAAAGAAACAAAAATCTTTTATTTATGATATTCTTACCGAGGTGTCGTAAAAGGCGACTAAAGTAAGTTGACCCGCCGTGTGATATCCGGATGAGTCGAATAGAGCGTCCACATTTTTACCGAGGTCTCGTAAAAGCTAGTAAGGTAAGTTGACACGCCGTGTGGTATCCGGCTTAGTAGTATAGACCACGCTCATTTATTACCGAGGTGTCGTAAAAGGCGATTAAGGTAAGTTGACCCATCGTGTGATATCCGTCTTAGTAGAATAGATCACGCTCATTTCTTACTGAGGCCTCGTAAAAGCTACTAAGGTACTTACCTTAGTAGCTTTTACGAGGCCTCTCTACTAAGGCAGGTCTACTTAGACCTGCCGTGTGGTATCCGGCTTAGTAGTATAGACTCATTTCGTACCGAGGTGTCGTAAAAGGCTTTTAAGGTAAGTTGACCTGCCATGTGGTATCCAGCGAATTAGACCACGCTCATTTCTTACAGAGGTGTCGTAAAAGTTAAGTTGACGTCAGACAGGCACCCGGACGTAAAACAACCAACCTAATCATGTTACACATGTTTTTAAAATGTTATGCCAACCCCACTTAGAGTAGGATAAAGGCTGGAGATAGATGATGATGGACTACCTAAAAATAAATTAAATTCACTAAATTAATTAAAAAGATTCGCAAGACACATCGGAGATCGCCTCTAAAGAAAAAAAGAACGTACTTTGAGTAATAAAAAAAACATTTCTATAGGTTTTTCGTGTGTCTATATAGCATTTTTCATAATAAGACCCTTATTTTTTGTTCAAATTCCCTGTAATAATAATACTCGTATATAATACTTAGTTTGAGAAGTCATGTCGTTAGGCAGAACAACTGCACATTACATTCGTACGAACCAATTCCATCCAGACGGGATTCTGGAAGCAAATATAACGAGCGCAATATTTCTGTTTCATTCTTGTAATAAAAATGACTATTCATTTTTATGCTTGCTCTTATAATATAAAATGCAACCGGAACTTATAAAGTTCGTGTATTTGTATTTCAGTGGGTAACCGATACTTGGTCGGTAATTTTTTTTAAATATAAAAAAAAATATTTAAAAAATAAAAGAAAGAATACGCCGAAATGTGGGATTCGAAGCCGGGTTTTGAACATTTTCGGTCTGGCCGTTACCCATCAGCTATCACAACATTAGGTTTGACAGCTAAAAAAATCCTATGCTTTAAATTCTAAATTATACCATTTATATTTATTCATATATTTTTTATTCATATATTATTTAATTCATATATTTAATGCCCAAAAACTATTTTTTTGCCATTTAATGCCCATAAAACGATTTTTTAAAATAAATAATAAATAAATTTTTAAAACCTAGCTAGATCTATTCGTTGGAGCCGTTTCCGAGATTAAGAAAATATATTTATATCTTTAATATTTAAATGAGTTAATCTTGTATCTTCTTTTTTTTTGGATTTTTTTTTATTTTGTAAAAAATTGCCGAGCAAGGCTCGGTCATCCAATTACTTACTAGTAATTATTTCACTAACATTTCGGAGAAATGTAGGGGAAATAAAATTATTTCGGACTTTGTTAATGCGAGAATGGAAATGCTGTTACAATATTTGTTATGATTTGAATTTGATCTAGATAAGTTTTATTGAAAAAAAAAATCGTTTTATCCCTGATTTCGGGCTCAAAAATTTTTTTTTTATTTACTTTGAGTACAATCACAATTTTTCGCTGTCAATCGTAAAGTCATGGTTGTTCGTTTGGAGAACGGGCGGACTAGAGAGGTGAAAATACCTAGGATCGAGCCCACATGCCCTATTATTTTTTCATTTCTCTTTTCAATTTTTTTTTAATTTTAATTTTTTTTACATCATTTTAAAAATTACCGAGCAGGGCTCGGTCAGCCTGGTACTATAAGTATTTACATACAAGATTAACTCGATACTGTATATCGATCGATCGAACTCTATATCAATTAATCATAAATTACACCATAATAAATATATATATGACGGTGAAATTTTGCAACTTGAAATAAAAATAGAAAAATTAGAAAAATCTTTGAAACATATGACAGACTTGTATTCAAAATCTCAAATTCAAATTAATGAGCATATTGCTTCCTTCGACGGTCTATTGGAAATTTGCAATGACAACATGGAACGATTCGTGTCATTGTCAAATAAGTATAAAGAGTATGAGGATAAGGAATGTCAATGCTCTTTGAGGAAGCACATTGAAAGTACTTCACCATCATATATTAATACTGTTAATCTATCAAACACTTTAAATATAAACAATGTTGTAAAACCAGAGAAAAAAACCATTATTTTCTCTGACAGGTTGGGCAAAGGTTTTGGAGCAATTATGAATATGTACTTAAGACATTCAGTAATTAATAAATGTTCACCCGGAGCAACTTATGATTATACTAGCGGCCTACCCTGCTTCGCACGGGTATAAAATATATAGCCTATGTCACTCAGTGAAAAAAATTATTAAAATCGATCCAGTAGTTTTAATTTATTCATTACTGCCCGTGGCCCGCAAGCGTTAAATTTAAAGTAAAACAATTCCCCTCTCCCTATACCAAGAAGATTTCCTGCTATATCTAACATCAAAGTAATTATTAATTATAAAGAAAAAAAAGTAATTATTTACGACATCACATTAGAAACATTACAGTATTTCTCTACTCCATATTAAATGTTATTATACATTCCTCTTGAATCACTCTATCTATTAAAAAAACCGCATCAAAATCTGTTGCGTAGTTTTAAAGATTTAAGCAGTCATAGGGATATAGGGACAAACAAAGAATGTGACTTTGTTTTATGCTATGTATGCTAGAGTTACACGTCTTATTGTGAGTCAACCATAAAAGATAGACATATGCTGTCGTGGGATATTTTTTATATAATTTTAAGGAAAACATTTCCGTCATACATGATTTCTGTGTAGCTTTAACCATCAAGGTTGCACACGCGACGGAAGCTTAAAAAATGGAGTAACTTCTCCCGTTTTCCCGACATTTTCCTTCACTGCTCTGCTCCTATTGATTGTAGCGTGATGAAAAGTATACTATAACCAGCCCAGGAGTATGAAAAAAAATTGTACCGAGTTTCGTTAAAATCCGTCGAGTAGTTTTTGTTTCTATAACGGTTATACAGACAGACAGACAGACAGACAGACAGACAGACAGACAGACAGACAGACAGACAGACAGACAGACAAAATTTTTACTGATTGCATTTTTGGCATCAGTATCGATCCCTAATCACCCCCTGATAGTTATTTTGGAAATATATTCCAGTTACAGAATTGACCTCTCTACAGATTTATTATAAGTATAGATATAGATAATGAATAATTGGAATTGTAATGATTTTGATTCTAATACTACAGTCATATTAATGTTTGGTGACAGCTTAAATGTAAAAAAACCACAGATTACAAAATGCATCGAAAAATTAATACTTTTAAATGAGAAATATAAATGTAAATTTGTTATGTGTGCTTTTCCCTACTCAGATATACTGACTAGTAGGCAGAATGAGCACATATATAATTTAAACTTACAAATGTATAATTTGACATACCGTCATAGTGACGCTATATTTTATTTTGACATAAATAAATTTATTTCCTCATTTAAGTTGACTAGAGATACTATGTATCTGTCTAAAAAATGTTATCGGAGTCTAGCTTCATTGCTAGCATATAATTTAAATGATACAGTTACATGTGATGTAACTAAGTCTATTGACTCATATACAAACTGTACATTAAGTACTAATTATTCATATATTGACATGTGTACTAGTAGTAGTACTAATAGTATATCAAGTAACATTTTAGGTACGGAAAATGTTACTTTAAACTAGATTATAAGACAATAGATAGACCTTGTAACTTGAATATTGTACACCAGAATCTGCAAGGTCTATCTGGCAAGGAATTTGAAATAGAACTGTTTATGAATAAATTTAGTATTGATATTTTATGTATAACCGAGCATTGGCTAAACAGTTCTAATTTCTTATTAAATATTAAAAATTATAAAGTGTCCAGTGCGTTCTTGAGGAAGACCGCCCAGCATGGGGGATCTTTGATATTAACTCATTCCAAAGTACATTGTAAAGAACGAAATGATATTGTCGGTCTTTCTGTTGAACGTACCATTGAACTGTCTTGTGTGGAGTTAGAGCGCTATATTATAGTTTCTGTGTACCGCCCACCCTCCAGTGATTATATATTATTTGAGAGCGTCATGGAGGAAGTTCTTAAGAAGATCTCTAAATCTTCAAAACAAGTTTTAATATGTGGAGACTTTAATGTTGACATCTTAGTGGATACCTGTAATCGTTGTAGGTTACTTAATTTATTTCAATGTTTTGATATGATCAATGTATTTAACGAACCTACCAGGATAACTGCAACTTCGGCTACCGGTGTTGATAATATTTTTACTAACTACAGTTGTAATATCTTAGAAAAATCTATAATAAATCGCTTAAAGTCTGACCATAGTGGGCAAATTATATCTGTCCCTAACTATATGCAGGAAAAAAATGATTATATCAAGTACAGGCCTTTCACTTCGAATAAAATAAAGCGATTTCAATCAAAAATATCATCAAAGATATTGCAATTCGACAAAAGTCGCGGTAGCTCAGATGAACTTTTTAATGCCCTCTTTGGAATGATTGGTTGTGAGTTTAATAAGACTTTTAATATTATAGAAAAAAAAGTGTTCAAAAATCTTAGGTTTAGCGAATGGGCCACTAATGGCATCTATAAGAGTAGGAATAAGTTATTTGATCTGTATGCAGAAAAACAATATAATCAGTCCCCCACTTTTCTTGAATATGTAAAAAAATATTCAAAAACGTTTAGAAGTGTCTGCACACAGGCCAAATCTCTGCATATTAAGAGTAAAATAATTAATTCCAAAAATAAAATAAAAACAACCTGGAATGTTATTGGAAATGAAACAGGTAGACGTAAAATGCAAAATTCTTCCATAGAGCTTAAAATTGGGAATGAACTTATTAATTCTGATACAGCAGTAGCTAGTGCTTTTGAGCATTTCTTTCAGAATATACCCATTTCTATCACTGGCTCAATAAATTCATCCCCAATGGAAGCTTTTAATGTTTTGAAGGACAGCGTCACGGAGTGCAGTGTTAATTTTAACTTTGAACACATTTCCCCATACGATATCGTCAAAACTTTTAAAACATTAAATATTAAAAAAACAACTGATCTGTGGGGAATGTCCGTAAAATTAATTAATAATATTATTGATATTATCGCCCCGATTATGGCCAAGATCTTTAACAAATCTGTAGACACAGGGATATTTCCCAATTTAATGAAACATAGTAAATTGATCCCACTTTTTAAGTCCGGTGATAAGAGCGACCCTCAGAACTATAGACCCATTTCGGTCTTGCCAACTCTAAGCAAGATTTTTGAGAAAATCATTTTAAAGCAGCTGCTCCAGCATTTTAATTTAAATAATTTACTTCATCCTGAGCAGTATGGGTTTACTAAGGGTCGGTCTACAACGGATGCGGGTGTGAAGTTGTTGAAGCATGTCTACGATGCGTGGGAGAACTCACAAAATGCCATAGGGGTATTTTGTGACTTGTCCAAAGCATTTGATTGCGTTCAACACGAAATTTTATTGCTAAAGCTTGGCTATTATGGCATTAAAGACAATGCACTTCGTCTCGTTGCATCGTATCTTCACAGCCGGATTCAAAGAGTGTGCATTAATGATGTGCAGTCATCCGGAACGGCCTTAGTTATGGGTGTGCCTCAAGGATCAATCCTTGGTCCGTTTCTGTTTTTAGTTTATATAAATGATTTGCCATATTTTATTCATAATATTTGCGATATTGTACTGTTTGCGGATGATACATCATTAATTTTTAAAGTAAATAGGCATGACAATAATATTGACGAAGTAAACAGGGGTTTATCGCAAGTAGCTCATTGGTTCAGGCTAAATAACTTGGTACTGAACTCGAATAAAACTAAATGTATTGAATTTGCATTACCTAATGCTGCAAAAACAGCAAATAGACTCTCTTTAAATAATGTACCACTAAAAACAGAAAATTCAACTGTATTTTTGGGAGTATCCTTGGATACAAAACTCCAATGGAGCACACACATAACAACTCTTGCAGGGAAACTGAGTTCAGCGGCCTACGCTGTTCGAAAGATAAGACAATTCACAGACGTCGAAACAGCAAAACTTGTTTATTTTGCCTACTTCCATAGCATTATGTCTTATGGAATATTGCTATGGGGTAAATGCGCGGATAGTGAAAAAATTTTTGTTTTACAAAAAAGAGCTGTACGTGGCATTTATAATTTAAGACCGCGTGATTCCCTGCGAGAGAAGTTTAAGGAAACAGGTATTCTTACATTTGCTTCACAGTATATTTTAAGCAATTTAATTTATGTACATAAAAATATAAAAAATTATAAAACGATAGGTGATGTATACAATAGACAAAGCAGGAACCGACATAGGCTTGCGGTTCCTGCTTTGCGCCTTGCAAAAGTGCGTAACTCGTTTGTGGGTTTTGGTATAAGATTCTATAATAAAATTCCGCAATCAATTTCAGCACTGCCATTACAGCAGTTTAAAAACACTGTTAAAAAGAGGCTGATACAGAAAGCCTACTATACTCTTGAGGATTATTTGGAAGATAAGAATGTGTGGATATAGCTCTCTTTGAACCTGTACAAGACAGTAACGACTTAATGTAAATAATATTAAGAATTATATTTTTTTAAAAGAGCAACCGCCGAGTTTCTTGCTGGCTCTTCTCGGTAGGAACAGCTTTCCGAACCAGCAGTAGAGTTGACGATTCAAAAGCACTTGTTTACAAGTTTATTTGAATAAAGAATATTTTGAATTTGAATTTGAATTTGATGGTCGCTTTAAATAAAAAAAAGACTAATTAATTTTTGTTCTATTATCTCTCAACATTATAGATTGGTATAATATACTTGTAACGTGGCGCGTAAATTGCTTTTTATTATTGTTATCACATAAATTAATTTTAAAAAAATTACCATCGATCACAGACTAATAGATAATTTATAGAACTTTAGTTACTTTGCGGATATCCATAATACAAAAGTAATAATAAAATTATTTTGCTATAATCCGCGATGAAGTAGAATAGAAAATATATATAATGCTAAATGTAAAGTGAACAATCGGTTATCTTACCTGGTACATGCAGGATTCGTAAAAACACATGCCCAAACCACATATATTTTCTATTTTACTTCATCGCGGATTATAGCAAAATAAATTTATTATTACTTTTGTTTTACAGACTAATAGCATTATCGAAAATGTTCATAACTTGAAGCATGTTGAAAATAATTCGACATTCCATTTCTCGCAATCATTGTTCATCGATGGGGAATTTAATTTCGATTAACAACTCAGTTAATTAAATTCCGGCTCGATATTCTACCGTATGTAAATATAGGCCTACCTCAGTTTGCACCGATATTAACCAAAGTTGATTGATTTCCTTAATTTAAGTGAAGCCCTAATTTAACCTCAAGATTAAGCTCTTTAAGTTTTACATATTTGTAGTAATTTAAAGATTGAGGCAATTACTATTTGGGTGCGTTTTTACGACCGGCTGCCTGCCTGACGTCAACTTACCTCTGTCCTATTTTACGACACCTCGGTAAGAAAGAGGGTGATCTATTCTACTAAACCGGATACCACACGGTGAGTCAAGTTACCTTAGTCGCCTTTTACGACACCTCGGTAAGAAATGAGGTTGGTCTATTCTACTCAGCCGGATACCACACGGCGGGTCGACTTACCTTAGTCGCCTTTTACGACACCTCGTTAAGAAATGAGGGTGGTACTATTCTATTCAGCCGGATACCACATACACAAGCACTACACACATTCACCAAGAAAACCTCAACGATCGTTTTGCCTCGTAACCGAAACATCATCAAGAGATAAGCTCCACGACAAAATCGCAAAAGTTCAACTCCCAACGTGAAGCAAACTAGAATGTTTGTTACACGTGTTTGAAGGCAAAATCAATGGTGGGGGTTGAACTATTTGTATATACTACTACTTTCTTGTGTTATGCGTCGCTTTGCGATTTTGCCGTGGAGTTTGCTTCCTGAAAAAGAATCGGTTATGGGACAAAACATTGTTTAGATTTGTTTTTAATTTTTACTATCGTAAGTAGTTTTCATAGTTATACTCACGTCTTATCTATCGGGTTAGCCTGACTAGTTTCGAAACTATCCGGGGCACTTATTCATGAGCTCTTTACACGACAGCCGTTTCTATTCATTAGCTATTGTTTATACTGCGTCCATCATATTATCAGTCTTTTGACAGCTCACGCTCATTAAGTTTTGTATTGCTTACGTACAAATATCATACAAATAATATTTGTACTTTATGGATGGGTACCGCCCACTTAGTGATGTCACACATAATGGTTACTACGATTATGCCACAGATTAAAAATAATCGGTAGAAATCGATGTTACGAGTATTAAAAGACATTTAATAACATTATATAAAGTTTTACTTTCTTCTTAGTTAATACATGAATACAAATAAAACAATCAGGATATTTTAATTTATTTTATTAGCACGAGTCGTCGGAATGATAATCAACACTAGACTCCTCCGATGAGGAGTCTTCAGTAGCAGTTATTATTAGCTCTTGTGTAGATAATATATTATCAAACGCAATATCACGTTCCCAATCAGAGAATATTACTCTTTTAGTTCTTTCCACCACACTTGCCCAGTTCTCGGCCGTTACGTGGGTGCAAGCATTTTTTAGCAATTCCAACATTTTATTCGCTGTGAATGGGGGGCTTGTATTGCATCTCGCAGCATGCCCTTTTACTTGTGCCCATATAAGTTCTATTGCGTTGTACTGGCAGTGGTATGGAGGAATCCGAAGAACAGTATGGCCATATTCTGCTGCCATTTCATTGATTACATAGCGTTTTGCTCTCTTTTTGGTTTTTAATATTTTTATTAATTCAACTTTTAACATTGAGTCGTCCACATTTTCTCCATTGTCCCGAAGCCAATTAATTATTTCATGCTTTTTATTAGCCTGTGTTGGCATTTTGTCAATTTGACGGGAGTGGTAGGGCGCATTATCAATAAAAATTATTGATGGTTCTTCCAATGAAATGAGCATTTTTTTGAACCACTCTTCATACACATTTGCATTCATCTCTTCGTGGTAGTCATTTGATTTCTTCGATTTAAATGCCAACAGTGCGTCTTGTACAAATCCTTTTGCTGTACCTGCATGGCAAATGATTAGGCGCTCACCTTTTCCCATTGGTACTGAGGAAGTGGAATCAGCAGTATCATCAGTCCAGAAACGAGATAGTGTGTGGTTAGCGTTGAGCCATGTTTCATCCGTGAAAACAATATTTGCCCAATCTTGTATTTTCTTTGCGTCTCTTAAAAAATCACAACGTGCTATAGCTATATCTGTGCGTTCCATTAATAATTTTCTTTTATTTAACTTTTTATATGAAAAGCCAATTGTGTTCAAAACTTTGACCAAAGAAGATTTTTCACCATGAAATAGACCACTTCTTTTCAAAGAAACAATAAGTTTTCTCAAAGTTGGAATTTCTTTTCTCAAGTAGTAATCATATACATGACGACGAATAGCGTCAGCGTCAAAGTCATCAACAGCTGTCACCTTATGAGCCCGGCGCTTTCTTTTTGGTGTAGATGGTTTGTTTTGCTCCAAGCCGCTCCTGCCGTAGGCATCAGTAGTGATTTTAGTCACAGTTGATAGACTGATCCCCAACGCGGCTGCAACACGGTTTCGGACTTGCGTGATAGGTATAAGAGGTCCGCCATTTTGATTTTCTTGCTCAAAATACTCATGAAGTTTTAACACTAACTGTCTCGATTGTGCTTTCAACACACGTCCTTTCGGCATTTTCACGATCAATTAATATAAGTTTCACAAAAGATTTTCCGAGGAATAAAGCTACTTAACTCAAGGTGTAACAGATGCGAGAGAACACTCAGCGAACGTAAATGCGTGTGACTATCACGGGCGTTTCGTTGAGAGTGACAGATCACGTCAAAATGGCGGCCGAGCGGAAGGTCTGTTGATGTTGCCAGTTGATGTATAATATATTTTTTATGATTATAATAAATACACACGGATTAACATTTATTTTCAAAAAACTAAGGCAATATTAAATCAAAATGTTGATTTCTATATCTGTTATTAGTTTACGTAGGTTATCATTAATCGAATTACTTAGGTACGTAATTCGATTAATGATAGTAGGTACTATAATCGGAATGGTATCGCATACGAGAATCTTTAGGACATCACTAAATATGTAAATCGTCAATCTGTCAAAAGATGGTTAATATAATGGACAGTGTATAGATATCCATTACTTTCCACAGTTTAACTGTACCAAAGAAAAGAAGCATATTTTTCTCATAAACTACTTTGAATATAACTGAAGTCATACGTTTACATAGATATTACACCATAAAAATACATCGTAATAGCCCATTTTTTCAGTAGCCCGGTCTAATTTTACGAGCTATATTCCCGCGTACAGGCTCTAAAAGACGTCCGCCAATCTGTTGGATCCATTAAATTGAATTATATTACTTGTTATCCGTGTTATAATAATAGTACATGAGTTTTAGGGAGCTATAAATTATGAGGAAAGACGTATGCTCCTTGGTGGTTAAACCAGCGGGGCGGTTCCACGATCCAATGTTCTCCCCTCCCGGATATGCGGATAAGGCGTCAAAGCACTTACCTTAGCGGCTGTGGACTGTATGGTAGTAGCCTGCTCCAGATCTCTCGGGATCCAAAGAAGGCGTGACGCGGATGACCGTTGGGGTACAAAAAGCGGTGATGTGGGCAAGCGGTGCGGATTCGACTTGTCGGCAATGTCAGTCGTAATGGCGGTTGCGACGCGGCGATAAACCGCAATGGCGGCTGCAGCGCGACCGTTCGATTGAACGCGCGACTTCACCACTGTCACTCACCACTAAGTTCATGGCAGTGACCTGTTTAACAAAATACGCCCAACCTCTCCTATTAGAACCTTAAAATTTGGGACCTTGAGCTACGTGGCCTCGATTTAGCCTAAGCCGGTGTGGAATCGCATTACAATTATTATGTATAGTAATCATCATTCTTCTGCCTTTATCCCACTCTTAGTGGGATCGGCACAACATGATTTTCGCTTCCATTCTCTCCTGTCATTCGTTCGCTATCCCTTTTATATGCATGTCATACTTTACACAACCCAACCATCTCTTTATCTCAGCCTCTGTTATATGATATTTTCATAAATATTTTACACTTTGTAGTTTACTTTTATAAAATCAATACGAGTATATATATATATAGTTACATCTTTAATATTTAAATGAGTTAATCTTGTATGTATGTGTGTGTGTGTGTGTGTATATATATATATATATATATATATATATATATATATATATATTAAATATTTTTTACGGAATCTCGGAGATGGCTCTAACGATTTTCCTGAAATTAGCATGGTTTTAGAGGGGAAAACTCGATATAGCTTAAAGTTTTGCCGAAAACTGTCAAGTCAGCGTAGTTTATTCTGGGAATGACAATATATATAAAATAATATTAGTAAGGATATGCTTGTACTTCGTACCTTAAAGCCTAAGGCTCCCTGATATTAAATCGCCAGGCAATGGCTGTTTCTTTATTGCTTATTGCAAAAAGAGAGCTTATTTTAAAATTTTCAGTTACGTGAAAGAAACACTTACCCCTGTAATTTTAAAGGTCACAATTGTCTGACCTCAGTTTGTTCCACATTCGCGTTGACCTTACGCGAACGTGGTTCAGAATACACTTGGATATTATTTTAAATTTGCCAGTGTCAGCATTGTTTGTGCTCTCTTGAATTTAAATTGAATCCATTACCGTACTTACAAAATGAATATTATATATTTTTAGAAATTAAGTCTTAAAATGAAGTACCTGGGTAACCGAACCTTGCTCGGTAATTTTTAAGATGATGTAAAAAAAAAATTGAAATAGAAATGAAAAAATTATAGGTCAGATGGGGCTCGACCCTAGGTATTTTCACCTCTCTAGACCGCCCGTTCCCCAAATGAACTACCATAACTTTACGTTTTACGTAAAAATTGTGTTTGTATTCAACGTAAATTTCAAAAAATTTTAGAGCCCGAAAACAGGGATAAAACGACATTTTTTTTTAAATAAAATTTATCTAGATCGATTTTTCTCCCCCAAAACCCCCTACATTATCAGTAATGGTAATAGAAAAAGAAACGAATGCGTTAAGGGAATCATGCCGGGCACCTTAATGCGCACCATACAAAATTCAACGACAGAATGATTCTACCATCAGTTCGGAACACTAATCCATTTTAGAAGCACTGGCGAGAAACTCAGTCACTCTTATCTCAAATAGTGATTATTTGATGTTAGATTCTAATAATAAGAAACAATACGATTCTAATAACACGCTTTGACAGCGTCACCGAGAGAGTGGGCGAGCGCAGAAGTGAAAAACTGGAAGAGCGAGTCTCGAGCGAGATTCGCAGCATCCTGGGAGCGTCGCCTTTAGGGTGCCTCCTGAGAGGCCGGACCTCGGCTTAAAACGACACGTTGTGGGGGACTATATCGGACCGTCAGCCGTTATCTTATATAGACGGTCACAGCTTAGAGATCTGGATTCCTAACAATATTTATTCGATTTTTATACCGTGTGGTATCCGGTAGAGTAGAGTAGACAGGGTGGTCTATTCTATTCATTACTTACTGAGGTGTCGTAAAATACGACTAATTTAAGTTGACCTCGATCGTAAAATAACTAGGCTAAACTTATAAAAACATGTTAAAACATGTTGTGATGACCCTACTTAGAGTGGGATAAGGGTAGCAGGATAAGGTAACGATCTTGTCACCCCATCACGAAAGCATCCTAATCATTAAAAAAAACCATTTTTTCGCTTTTGACTTGTATCTTCGTAGCCCAAATAATATTCAAACATGCTAGACGGGAAAAAGGTACTAGGTAAAAGGCGACTAAGGTAAGTCGACCCGCCGTGTTGTACCCGGCTGAATAGAATAGATCACCCTCATTTCTTACCGAGGTGTAGTAAAAGGCGACTAAGGAAATTGACCCACCTTGTGATATTCGTTTAGTAGAATAGACCACACTCTTTCTTACCGAAATGTCGTAAAATAGGACTTCGTTAAGTTGACTTCAGGCAGGCGGCCAGTCATAAAATACGTAGCCACATCATGTGACAACATGTTTATAACATGTTGTGCTGACCCCACTTGAGTGGGATAAGGGCAACAGAATGATATCTAGGAAAAACAAAGGAAATATCTCTGTATAACGAATGAAAAAGAACAAAACTATATAGATAACATCAAATAATTAACTTAGAAACGTTAATTATGTGGACGGGTCCAATTTAATCACTCTTACTCATCTATCTTTCCTTTTATGTCGTATTTAAGTACATTTTATGGGATGCTCTAGCGATAGCAGCGAACGACGGACAGGAAAGAACCTAATTATATTATATCACTTACACTAACTATAGTTTGCTTATTTCAAGACCGCCATCGGATACCCAGCGATAAGGCAAATAGAAAATAGTAAAAATAGAAAATAGAAAATAATAAAAATAGTAAATAGAAAATAGTAAAAATAAAAAATTGAAAAGAGTAAAAATAGAAAATATATATAAATAGTAGAAATGGGTGACCGAGCCGACCGGGTAATTCTTTAAGATATTAAAAAAAAAAACAAAAAGCGCCGGTGACATTTGGGACTTGAATCCGGGTTTCAAACTTTTCGGTCCGCCCGTTACCATTAATTAGGCTATCACAACCAAAAGTATCATTTGCATTGAATTCTACATTTCAGCATTTTTTTCAATTCCCGGAAACAGCAATAAAACGTCATTTTTTAAATAAAATCTAGCTAGATCGATTTCCCCAAAAAACCCCCTTACATGCTCAATTTCATGAAAACCGTTTCCGAGATTTAGTATATATATATATAAAAGATTAATTTGATATTAAAAAGATTGATTTAAATATTTCTATAATGGACGCAACTTTTAGAATTCCTCTTATACAGCGTAGATATAGCCCCCCTTTTAGTGCTAGCTCTGAATCTACAACACGGTTTCACACAACATGGCTTTGTCAAAGAACCTAACAACCGTGTTAGAGGAGGGTGACCTTTATTATCACGAGAAAGACTTCATGACTAGATCGCAAATCCTGAAGCCTGTGAATATTAAATGATTTCCATACGCCAATGAGTTGCAAAATCCGTCATCCAACTCTGAAACCGCAGTCAAAGTTTCTAACAAACATCCCTTTGTTACCAGAAGGGACTTTTACGATAAGTTTGAATAACTTTTTGTATTCGTGATTCTGAACTAATGCATGAAATTACCTAAAACTTGTCCACCCTTTTTACTAGGATATAGCCTTGGTATCCATCTGAGTAGAATAGACCACCGTCTTTCTTTCGAAGTGTCGTAAAAGGCGACTAAAATAGGTTGTCGTCAGGCGGTCTATCGTAAAATACCTAACCAAATCATTTAAGAACTAGTTTATAATATATTGTGTCGACCCCACTCAGAGTGGGATAAGTGCAGGAGAATAAAGATAACGATGATATTGTCTTGTATATAATTGTCTTGTATATGACCTATAATAAGTTTACTTTACAGGCCCCCCTACATACTAAGTTTTATGAAAATCCGATTACCTTCGGAAACGGCTCCAACTATTTTCATGAAACTTAGTATGTTTTGGGGGGGAAAAATAGATATAGCTAGGTTTCAACAAAAAAAAAATGACATTTATCCCTGTTTTCGGGCACTAAAAAAACTGCTAAAATAGAAATAGAAATGAAAGCTTAAATTTGCTGTCATATGTTAAGTTGCGATAGCTCAATGGGGAACGGGCGCATAAAAAAAATTAAAATACCCGGGTTCGAGTTCCATTTTTTTTATATTAAAAAAAAATACCGAGCAAGGTTCGTTCACCCAGCTATTTAATATTTCAGTTAGTATTTAGTAATACTCTCAAATATTGAGCACCAGTTAATAAATAAATAAATATATGGGACACTTACACACACGGTCGTCCGCCCCCAAAGTAAGTAACTTAATACTTGTGTTATGGTAGACAGACAACTGGTGAATATATACTTATATATTTTTTAAATACATACTTAAATACAAATATACACCCAGGCTCAAAGGCCAACAAATTCATTTATAGAAAATGTGGGCTCTCGGCGGGAATCGAACCCGCAACCCGCGGCGCTGAAGGCAGGGTCACTACCCACTGCGCCAACGAACCAGTCATAAGTATTGTAGGAACAAGCAGCTGGTATTCTATGTAGCAACTAGTCGGCACTACATTCAGTAAACGTATTATATCTGGGACATGTTCACACATGGTTGAAACCGAATGGACATTTTAATGAACGGCTGAATGAATAAGGTTTCGTGCTATTCACACGGGTATTCTGTATTGAATATCCCTTTACCAAGGCACTGTGATGGTCTTTTTCATTTTGTTTATTATATTCAAGTTCTATAACATTGAATTATATTACTTTTGATCCGTCTTTAGGGCTATTCTGCCAAATTGTATCTATTTTTTTTACTTATCCAGCTGTTAAATGCCGTGTGATATCCGGCTGAGTAGAGTAGAATAGACACTATGGGATTCAGAATATCTGCTGGCGGGGATGGGGGCAATGCGTCCAACGGTACCTTGTCCCCACCGCCAGCAGTGATGGAGCACTGTCAGGTTTTTAGTCGGTGCGAGTCCGACATACCCGCCGCTCGTCCCCGTCGGGCGGTGATGACCCATAATGGGTTTTCCTCACATAAAAAAAAGAGTTGAATAGACTACCCTCATTTCTTACCGATGTGTCGTAAAAGGCGACTAAGGTAAATTGACCCGCCGTGTTTTATTCAAGTAGAATAGACTACCCTCATTTCTCACCGATGTGTCATAAAAGGCGACTAAGGTAAGTTAACCCGCTGTGTTGTATCCGTCTAAGTAGAAACGACTACCCTCTTTCTTACCGAGGTGTCGTAAAAGGCGACTAAGGTAAGTTGTCCCACCGTGTGGTATCCGGTAAAGTAAAATTGACCCTCTTTCCTTCCGAGGTGTCTTAAAATACTATTAAGGTAAGTTGGCATCAGGCAGGCGGCTGGTCGTGAAATACGTAGCCCACTTAGAGTGAAATAGGGGCAGAAAGATGATGGTTACATGCCACTATAAAAGTTTCGCAACAAAACTAAAGGTAAAAGTACGAGTATATAAACTGAATACTATAATAGATTCATAGGTGAGCAGTTTGAAATGACCCACTCATCCGATTACTAGAGCGGCCATTTAGTGTCGCTCATGTGTGAATTTGCCCCAGAAATGGAACTCTACCTTTTTAGTAGAGCACGACAGAATTATATTCATGTATTTGTTTGTACAGGCTTATAGCTTCAGTAATAAGTAATTAATTATTATTCTGTCGTGTGGTATCCGGCTGAATAGAATAAACCACCCTTATTACTTACCGGGGTGTCGTAAAAGGTGACTAAGGTAATTAGACCCGTCATATGATATACGAAGATGTCGTAAAAGGCGACTAAGGTAAGTTGCCCCTGTGTGGTATTCGGTTGAGAAGAATAGACCACTCTCATTTCTTACCAAGGTGTCGTAAAAGGCCACTAAGTTAAGTTGACTCGCTGTGTGGTATTCGGCTAAGCAGAATAGACCATGGCCATTTCTTGCCAAGGTGTCGTAAAAGGTGACTAAGGTAAATTGACATGCCGTTTGGTATTCGGCTGAGTAGAATAAAACACACTTATTACTTACCGTAGTGTCGTAAAAGGCCACTAAAATAATTTGCCCCATCATGTGGTATCCGGCTGAGAAGTATAGTCCACCTTTGTTTCTTCATTCATTGGGTCAACTTATCTTAGTCGCCTTTTACGAAATCTCGGTAAGAAATGAGGATGGTCTATTCTATTAAATCACATGTCTTAGTTTTGTAAATTTGTCTTTTGATGACGCTTCGAAACGATTGTTGAGTTTGTAATAGTGAACGCTTGTGTTTTGTGGTGGCGGTGGTGGTAATAACACCAGCAGCCGACGCTAAATACAAAGTGGCTACGGTAAAGTGCTACAGAAATATTCGCGATTCGAATAAAAAATCGTTCTCAATTCCGAATGGGCAGCGCATAATTTAACGGCGTACGGTTTTCAATTAATATGAACGAGAAACTTATAATTCGATTAAAAGTCTCGAGTAATATGGTAATTTCGTTACCCACGAGCACCCCTCAAAGCTTTCGCTTGTAACGTCTAACTTTATTCTTCTCTTTTCAGGTAAGCCCCTAAAATCCGTGAAGTCAGCGACTCCGTGAGCGAGTACCTCATCTAATCAGGTCGGATTTGGCGTAAGTTATGAACGGAGAGTAAAATTAAATCAAATCAAATCAAAATAATCCTTATTCAAAAGTAATGAGAATATTATTTTGCTATAATCCGCGATAAAAGAAAATATGTGTAATGCTAAATGTAGAGTGTACTATTCGTTCTCATACCTGATACATGCAGAATGTGTAAGAACTCATGCACTACCCGACACCGATGGCACAACAATACACAAGCACTGCACACATTCACCACCACAATCTCAACAATTGTTTCGCCCCGTAACCGAAGCATCGTCAGGAGATAGACTCCACGACAAAATCGTAAAGCGAAGCAATTTTACAGTATTATACCGCAGTCCTGTATGAAGCTGAAAAGATTTTCAAAACAATGCTTTTTTATCAGCCAAATAATCTTCAATTTGTCTATTATTATGTAGAATGTATTAGTGTGTATGTAAATATATAATTTCTTTAATATTTCAATGATTTAATCTTATTAAATATTTTACTTAATTTTGGTAATGGCTCCAACGATTTCCATGAAATTCAGCGTGTAGGGTGTTTTGAGGGACAAAAATCTATCTAGTTAGGTTTAATTAAAAATATATATATATTATTTTTTGAGAATGTGGCTGAATAGAATAGTACCACCCTCATTTCTTACCGAGGTGTCGTAAAAGGCGACTAAGGTAAGTCGACCCGCCGTGTGGTATCCGGCTGAGTAGAATAGACCAACTTCATTTCTTACCGAGGTGTCGTAAATGGCGACTAAGGTAAGTTCACCCACTGTGTGGTATCCGGTTGAGTAAAATAGACCACCTTCTTTCTTACCGAGGAGTCGTAAAATACGACTAAGGTAAGTTGACGTCAGGCAGGCGGCCGATCGTAAAATTCGTAGCCAAATCATATGACAACATGTTTGTAACATGTTGTGCCGACCCCACTTAGAGTGGGATAAGGGCAGGAGGATGATGATGATTATTTTATGAGAAAGCAAAACATAATTACGCTGTCAATTGCAAAGTCATTATAGCTCAAATGGGTAACGGGCGGTCTAGAATTCTGAATACTATGAACTATTCCAGATATAATCTTTTTTAAAAATTGTATTCTTTTTATTTATTTAAAAAAAATACCGAGCAAGGTAGCATTTACTATTAATAAACTACGAATCGAATAATGGATAATAATGGATCGAAACGGTCGTTATATGCAATAAACTCCACCACAGCAAAAAGGCGCTCTTTAGAAAAAATAATGTATAAAAAGAATTTATTATGGTAACTGGATCTCATTCTATGACTTTTTAATTTAGTTTCATTTACGATTCTGGTTGAAAATATTATGTGTACGTAAGAAATCATGCGATCAGCGGTTTATATTTGCCTTTACATCTAAGATCAGTGGCGTATTTATCAGCAGGCTTAGTTGGATTTTACTGATTTTTTGAGCGGCAAAGATTTATAAGTCTTTTCCATTCAAATAACAGTATCCAATTACTGGTCCATTTTATATTTGTTTTACTTCGTTAATTGTTCTCAATGCAATTTTGTTATACAACCTACCTAGAATATAATACCTAGAGTACCTAGAATAGGTAACATAATTTTTGAGCACTAGTTCAATATTTAATATAACATTTCAATATTTAATATTTGCTTATAACTTAGGCCAGCGGAACTTGCACAGCAAAAAGTGGGTCATAATGAAAGTAGTAAAAAGTCTCTGTTTTTAATTAAGTAACACCACACAGTTTTTCTTGCGTAAGGCTTTTAATTTAGCCGGAATTCGTTACCTACTGAAAAAATTCACAAATTTTACAATAATAATTGCAAAAAATGCATAAAATAACCGTTATCGTTGTTTCTGTATAGTCAATATTTCGTTAAATATATACAACGATACATATTTCTGTAAAGTTGATTGATTAAATATGGCTACGAAGGTTCTTGTTTCTGTAAAGTTGATTGATCGAATATGACTACGAAAGCTGTTGTTTCTGTAAAGTTGATTGATTAAATATGGCTACGAAGGTTCTTGTTTCTGTAAAGTTGATTGATCGAATATGACTACGAAGGCTGTTGTTTCTGTAAAGTTGATTGATCGAATATGACTACGAAGGCTGTTGTTTCTGTAAAGGTGATTGATCGAATATGACTACGATGGCTCTTGTTTCTGTAAAGTTGATTAATTGAATATGGTTACGAAGATTCATGTTTCTGTAAATTTGATTGATTAAATTTGGCGACGACAATTCATGTTCCTGATTAATTAAATATTTCTACTAAGATACACGTTTCTGTAAAGTTAATTTATTTAATATGGCTACGAAGATTCATGTTTCTGTAAAGTTTATTTCTTAAATATGACTAACAAGATTGACGTTTCTGTAAAGTTAATTGATTTGATAGTACTGTAGTTTTTATATTGTGTATATCCTATAATGAGGTTAATTAATTATTTAAATATTAATATGCCCCTTCGTATTTTCTGTAGGATAGTTTTCCTTGTTTCGTGAAATATGCTCAGCCAAATGAAAGAATATGGTGAAAATTCGAAATTCACGCTGTAGTTGTCGTATAATGGATTGTGCGATTCCTGGAAACATTGTCAACTCGATGTAATATAATAAAATGTAAAACCTCTGCGTAGTTACGCCAGTCACAGCTAACCGCCGACCAGAGCGGTCAATAAAATATAATATTTGTGTGAACACGCTTTTCATTTGGGGTCACCACCTCACACCTTCTTAATTAGAGACACTTACCTCTAAAACGCTATATTCCGACAGCTAAATTATTTAAAAAAAAAATGGAAATGATTGTTTATTTTATTTGATATGATTGTTAAATTAACAGAAGCGATGTAAATCTATTAACAATATTTATGTATAGTTGAATAAAATACATACTACTCAAACTCACAAGTACTAGATTACTCTTATCGTCTCCTTATAAAGAAATGAAAAAGCATTAATAAAATGAGAGTGAATATAACAAAAAATTAAACTGCTATTATGTCAATTTGTATAATTCCTTATAATACAAACAATTTTAACCTAAATGATAAAAACATATTAAAATAAATGTATATAAAGAAATATTTTCTTTCTTTTTTAATTTCTATTCGAATCTCTACATTTTCTTTATTTAAAATTCTATTATAATAGATTTCTAATTAATTCCCACACAACAATTTCTACGTCGATAAAATTTAAGAGCATAAGCTCCAAGAGTTTCATTTTCTAAATGACGAAGCGAACCGGATGTCCGTCGAACTGGAAAAACCGCTGTGCACCTTCTGCTTTATCTGCGAAATCGATGAATCGAAAACCTCTTAAGAATTTATTCACTCTACGAACAATTTTCCGCCGTGTGGTATCCGGCTGAGTAGAATAGATCAGTCTCTTTCTTACCGAGGTGTCGAAAAAAGCGACTAACATAAGCCGACCCGTCGTGTGGTATCCGGTTGAGTAGAATAGACCAACTTCATTTCTTACCGAGGTGTCGTTTAAAGCGACTAAGTTGGCGTCAGAAAGACGGGTAGTCGTAAAATAACTAGCCAAATCAAGTAACAACATGGTAGATTTTGAACTTTCGCAAGTCATAACGATTATTATACAAACATACGGATCGCATCGCCTTAAAATTGAGTTACCTTTGTGTAAGGTTCGATGTTTCGGCAGAGTTACATTCACCGTTGTCACGAACTGACACGAGCGCTGCGTTGTCAACATGTTTAAAACATGTTAAACCCTATCCACCGCACAAGAGACCTTATCCTACTTAAAGTGGAATTATATTATTCCAGCGGATTAGCGTTGATAGCGTAACATAGAGACAGGTAGACTTTCACACTTTACAATATTAGTATGAATGAATTAAAACTCGACCACTACTTCGATTCGGTTTTAGCAACCCTTCTCTTCAGAAACGGAGAGAAGAGACCCATACCCAGCAGTGGGATAGTAACAGGCCGTTACTTTAAGGGCAAGAGATGATTCTTTATAGAACCCAGATCTTTGAGGCTGTCATATGACGCTCTCGTCTATAAATTGGGGACGGTACAAGTCGGTAGCGCACCGTGTGCCAGTTAAATTTTATTAATATGGACGGGAATGAATGGCGCAGCGCCCGCGGGACTTGGGCGGGCGGGCGGCAGCTTTCACGGTAATTAATTGCGCGGTAGAGCCCTGAGGTCACGGTATAACGGCTTTACGCTGTTTGATGTACCGCTTTATCTAACTATATAATCGAACGACGCTCATACTATCGAGCTTAAATAAGCTTCGTATAATATACTTCAATTGAAGGTTGTTGTATATTATGTTCACTTTAGCCGTTTGACATCCGTCTGAATAGAATATACCACCCTCATTTCGCGATAAGATACGAGCGTGGTCGTGGTCGTGGTGGAGCGAGGTCTATTCTACTTGGCCGGATATCACTCGGCTGATCGACTTACATTAGTTGCCTTTTACGACAGCTCGGTAAGAGATGAGGGTGGTATTTTCTACTCAGACGGACACCACATGTTAGGTCAACTTATCTTTGTCGCAATTTACGACACGCCGGTAAGACAGGGGGGTCTATACTAGTCGACCGAATACCACACGGTGAGTTGACTTATCTTTGTCGCCTTTTACAACACCTCGGTTAGAAAGAAGCTGGTTTATACTAGTCGGCCAGATACCACATGGTAGGTCAACTTATCTTAGTCGCCTTTTATAACACGTCGGTAAGAAAGAGGGTGGTCTATTCTACTCAGCCGGATACCACAAGGCGGGTTACGTAAAAGTAAGATCTTGGTGATTTATAATCAAGACAGTTTTCGTGTGAGGAATCGTGAAGAGCAGATTACAACATACAACATCGTAAACAGGCAGTAAAATGTATCTCAAGTAACAAGGAGCAATAAAAATACGGTAAGCGAGCTCGGCTGTGTCGGTCACATTTTATTGGTCGCCATATTTGTAAACTTAAACACACCATAAACTAGAAGCGTCAATACACGTCGTGAGAACGGATCTCGATGATTATGTCTTTATTACCATTAAAAGGTCTATCCTTATAACACTATGTCAAAATATTTTATTTATACACTTAAGTACCTGGGTGACCGAGCCTTGGTCAGTAATTTTTTAAAATATATAAAAAAATGCAATAAAAAAAAGAAAAAAGCGCCGGGTGACATTTGGAAATCGATTCCAGGTTTCGAACTTTTTTGGTTCGCGCGTTACTATTAGGCTTTCACAGCTTTGCATTTAACAGCTCAAATATACCTAATTTGCATTCTATTCCTATTTTAAGCGTTTTTTTTGTGCGCAAAACTGAGACAAAACGTGATTTTTTAAAAATAAAACCTAGATGACCGATTTTTCTCCCCCAAAATCACCTACATGCTGAATTTTAGGAAAATCGTTGAAGTCGTTTCCGAGATTCAGAAAAAATATATATACAAGATTAACTCATTTAAATATTAAAGATTAAAGTAAAGTAATGGCCCCTTTACGGGTAGTAACCGTAATGCTGTAATGTAAGTAATGCCGGGCCCCCTCACTCCGTTTCTGGAGAAGGGTTGGAGCTAAGACCTACCACGCTGCTCCAATGCGGATTGGTAGGTGACTCTATCCTTAGAATTCTTTAGAGATATGCAGGTTTCCTCACGATGTTTTCCTTCACCGAATAGCGCGTGACAAATTGCAATTATCAATAAGACACATAAGGTTTTAATATAAAAAAAACCTCATTAGTGTCTGCCTGGGGTTTAGATTCGTGACACCCTCGAAAGAGTCGCACGGTCTCACCGCTGGGCTATCAGCGGTGAGCGGTGAGACAGCTTTGTTTTTTTGCGTTACGTACCCGTGTACATGTATCACATAGTTTCATATAAACCTTTGTTTTAATGGGACCCGTGATCGCGGTGAGCCTATGATAAATTTTGACCCGATGGATTAATAATGGGGTCATCTGTGTAAGGTTTGTTTTACACCTAACGAGTTCTATCATATTAGGACCTATCATAACGACCTAGGTGAATTATAGAATTACATTCTAATTCTTCATTTTTCACATTCTTATTTCCACTTATTCATTTATACACAAATGTATGATTAATTTATAAATATTCGTAAATAAAAACTGGCTTACACTCTGGGAGTGCCGGCAGAAGTGAAAACTTGAATATTAACATTTTTTATATTTTGGAATGGTTAGGGAATAATTTTGCATGAATTGCTTTAATTATCAGTATAAAAGTACTATCATCATATATGTGGTAAAATACATTATTCAGTTATTGCGCTATCGTAAATAAACATGACAATTTATATGAAACTAAAAATTTACCACTTCGGAACAATTACAACTCAATCCAATTCGCGCAAGTCCCCTGCTGCTTAAACGAAATAGCAAGTGCAGGCATACATTTTCATTGCGTGGTAGAAAGAAAGGGAATCTACTACTTCTTTCTACTTACTCTCCTACATCGCGCCTTCGGTCTACTCTCCCTCAGTCTTACGATCAAGTCACGTGTCCTGACGCGAGTTTGACATTTTTTAGCCATCGCAAAATGTGAACAACGCCGGTCAAGAAGTTTCACCTCATAAATAAAAAAAATCATTTTATTATAGAAAATAATGTTGGCTACATCGAGTGGAAAAATTACCCGAACTTTCGATAATTAGGATTCCAAACTGAAGAACCTTCACACTATGCTTGCTTTCTCAAGAAATACTGTTGTACTGTACAAAAATTCTTTTTGCTTAAGGAAAGAGCTGTATGGGCCTTGTCCGCTGCAACAAGACAACCTATTAGATTTGAAAAGGCAAAACGGTATAACCAAAAAAAATCACTCAATTCAACGCGCTGTGTATGTGAACTCTCGTTTGATCTGAACATTCCATAAACGCTCCGGCGACCTCGATTCGAGTGCAGTAGAGCGAGTTTACAACCTACCTGGGAGTACGGAAATGTGAATTTTTTTTACCTTCCTTTTTTGGTTGGTTACATTTTTGCGCACAGTCGTACCACCACATTATTTATTATAACAATATTGTCTAAAACGATAATGTACAAAGATTTTGAAAATGAAATGAAAATTGATGGGTTTAATTTTTTTAATTGATTGTGCTGAGAGTGGATTGCTGTGTGGTATCCGACCGAGAAGAATAGACCACCCTCATTTCTTATCCAGGTATCGTAAAAGGCCCCGTGTGGTATCCGGTTGAGTGGAAAGATAACCTTCATTACTTACCGAGGTGTTGTAAATGCGGACTAAGGTAAGTTGACAACAGGCAGGCGGCTGGTCGTAAAATACCTAATCAAATCATTTAACAACATGCTTAAAACATGCGCCAACCCCACTTAGAGTGGGATCATGGCAGGAGAAAGATGATATGCTGTGAGTGAATGTCAAAAAAGAAAAGTTTTCGTATTCCCACATTTCGTTCACTATCGATAGAAAATAAATTTTCTCTGACTTTGCTTACTAATTGTGAACCCTTTTTACACCAACGTAGACCCCCGTTGAGTCTCTCGTGGTCCCCGGGAGGCCCATGTGCAACACTTTGGAAACTAATGGGATGATCGAATAAAAGTTGAGAAAAATTAAAATCTGTATTAACTCTGTTATATTTTATCGAAATCTACAAATCATTTCTAACAAATTTTAACTGAAACTTCAGAAACTACAGTACGATAGTAATTCATCTATTGAACAAGGTTTCTCGCAGCACTCGGAGACGACTTGCTTCTTGTCCATACTGTGAGCCTGGTGTGGTTCGATCCACGGCAACTCAAGTTCCAGGCTGTTGTGAATCTCCGACCTCTTCACCAAGTTGCTATCGCAGATGAGCGCCAGAACAGATGCTAGCCGCCTCCCACAGAACACCTCCTGAGTCGAAACTGCAGCAAAAATCGTGCAAGCGAGGAGCACCAATACTGTTTGGGTCTTCATGACTGAAGTTTGTGGAGTTTGGAACTGTTGTGTGCTGGTAACCCAGATTTCAGAGGCTTTTATACCCGGTTTATGATTATTCATACGTGTCGGTGCGTTTGAGTGGAATAATGGGGTTGACTGATTCGGTCATTAGTACGACATGATGAGACAGCGGGATGGGCGTATTTAACATATCAGGTA
Source organism: Morpho helenor (assembly GCA_029227775.1). NCBI lineage: Eukaryota > Metazoa > Arthropoda > Insecta > Lepidoptera > Nymphalidae > Morpho > Morpho helenor. The sequence continues at coordinate 2,431,658 of JARGCU010000044.1, forward strand.
AATGACGTATGTATTTGATCTAGTTATTGCTAGACTATCTGCGGCATGCGGTTTCACCTGTTGTACAAAGTTTATTGTTTAAAAAAAGATTTGTTTTACGTTTTATATTGCACTGCTTCGTTTTTTGGAGATAAGGGATGGAGATTTGTCTCACGCATCTTCTTCTTCTTAGCGTTTAATCCCGGCCTATGCCAGGGTCCGCTTTCCGGCTAAACTTCTTCCACTTTGCACGATCTAGTGCATCCTTTTTTCGTAGTCCGTTGGAACGTATGGTGGACTCCGCAATAGCAAGCCAGGGTTTATTCAGTCGGCCACGTGGTCTATGGCTAGATACAGGCATGTTGAGACACCTGTGACCCACATAGCTCCGGGGGCGTCGAAGCACATGACCAAACCAGCGAAGACGCGCTTCTACGACTTTGTCCGCAATATCTCTCACGCCAAGGCTTCCTCGAATGTACTGGTTACGTATTTTGTCCAGACGCGTAACACCGCACATCCATCTTAACATCTTCATTTCACTGGCGTGGAGTTCGCGAATATACTTGCGCTGGCCAGGTTTCACTCCCATAGAGCATTACAGGTCTCATTATGTTCTTGTAAATGTCTGTATAAATTTGTCTCACGCATGTCCAATTCAAATTAGTCTTCTTCTTTAATAGGTCTCTCATTACTGAGGATCGTGGTCACACGAATCCGAAAACGTGTGGTAAATTGCAATTAACAATTAGACACAAGGTTTAAATAAAAAACTCATTGGTGCCTGCCCGAGGTTTGAACTTGTGACACCCTCGAAAGAGTCGCAAGGTCTCACCACTTGGCTGTCACATCTTTAATATTTGAATGAGTTAATCTTGTATATACATATATCTGAAAATAGCAAACGATTTTCGTGAAATTCAGCATGTAGAGGGTTTTGGGGGAGAAGAATCGCTCTAACTAGGTTTTATTAAAAAAGTCATTTTATCCCTTTTTTGGACACTAAAAAAAAGCCGTAATAAGTATAGATAGCAAATGAAATTTTTCGCTTTTAAACGTTATGATAGCCTAATGGTAAGCGGACCAAAAATGATTAAAACCCGGGTTTGAGACCCACATTCCACCAACGTTTTCTTACTTTTTTTTCCTTTCTTTTTTATTATATTAATTGTATTTTTAATATCTTTAAAAAAATTACTGAGCTAGGCTCAGTCACCCAGGTTCTGTTTTATAATACGAGTATTTAAACATGCCATAAAACTCTCGCAATATGAAAAGCGTATTATTTTTTCAGCTACAAGTTCCTTTGTTCCGTTACTACGCGATATAAATGCTATGAAAGTGGATGACAAGTGGGTAAATTGTAACCTTGAACTTTAAACGACAACTGTTTCATGCCGAAATATTAACATTTCATAAAATGTCGTGACTTTGCCTTATTAAAAACAAAACGATACCAATATTACACGACGACGAAGGGTCTTCTCGTTTACTCCCCGGATGGGGGTAAACGGGGTGCGGGCCTCGAGGTATTCCTCACTACCCGGGCATCTCCTCGCGGGCACTTAAGCCCGGTACGTGTTTCGGCCGTAGGCCGAGGTCACCTAGGTGACCTAAAGGTGTCGGTATTTGGGCCGTAAGCCCAAGTCACCTAGGTGACCTAATGGATGACTTGTTCGGTGGGGAGGTCTGGGAATGGTAGCTCCCAGACCTCAAAGTCGTCTTCAGGTATGTCTCGGTCTGGTGGTGTCTTGTTCCGTGGTTTTGTCCACCAAAACCAATATTACAAATTTAAAGTATTTCTGTCTCTCTTATATATAAAAACTAGCTTTTACCTGCGATTTTGTATTGACTATTGTGTGATGCGTCGATAATAGATGGTGTCTATGTCATCAATGTCATCCTAAAGTAGTAAAGTAAAGTAGCGGCCTATTACTCTCCCACTGCTGAGAATAGGCCTCTTCTCTCCGTTTCTTGGAGAGAAGGATTGGAGCTAAGACCTACCACGCTGCTCCAATGCGGATTGGTAGGTTGCACGTATCTCCAGAATTCTCTGGAGATATCCAGGTTTCCTCACGATGTCATCCTATTCCTGTAGAATTAACAGGATTTTTATAGCCTATATATTATGCCTGTGTATAAGAAATAATTGTGCCAAATTTCATCGATATTGGTTCAGCGGATTTGCCGTGAAAGAGTAACATACTTACATCCATACTCACAAACTTTCTCATTATAATACATGTAGGATAGGATAAGGAAATATCATCATCCTCATGCCCTTATCCCACTCTTAAGTGTTGTCGACACTACATGTTATAAACATGTCACATGATTTGACTACGTATTTTATGACTAGCCGCCTACCCTACGTCGACTTACCTTCGTCGCCTTTTACGACAAGGTAAAAAATGATTGTAGTCTATTCTAATCAGCCGGATACCACACGGCATGAATCTATATTATATACTAATATTTTTATATACTAATATATAGACCTGAAGAGTTTGTTTGTTTGTTTGAACGCACTAATCTCTGGAACTACTTAACTGATTTGAAAAATTCTTTAAGTGTCAGAGAGTCCATTTATCGAGGAAGGCGATAGACGATAGGAGAGGAGCAGCGATAAAAAATATTGCAAAAACGGCAAAATTATAAGTTTTCCTTGCGTGCGCTAAGTAAACGGTGAAAGTTATTCAAAAATGTCTTATAATTAACTCACGATAATTACTTTTATGTTCAAAATTTCAATTTGGGAAAAAATCACGTGTTTTCCACTAGTAAAGTATATTTTGAATCACCTGGTCATAGATCCTTTGATCTAACCTGTCGAATTCGATATATTTACGCACAAATATTGCCCGTTTAATATAATACGATTACAGTTAAGGGACACCGCGTTGGGGTGTGATCACGTCCCAATTAATTTAAGCCCCTTACGTTAACTATCCGATATTAATCACTTTTGTCTGATGTGTAACCATTTATGGACGAACCTTATGCCTGCTTTAATTTAACATGCTTGTAAAACTAATGAAATTATTTTGCTATAATCCGCGATGAAGTAATATAGAAAATATATATATGCTAAATGTAGAGTGGACAATTCATTTTTATACCTGATACATGCAGGATTCGTAAAATGACATGCACAAACCTCTACCACGGCCACCACAATACACAAGCACAACACACGTTCACTATCACAAACTCTATAAATAACTTAAAATTATGCTCCTGAACTTAAGTTTTTACGAATATTTTTTTGTAGTGAAACTTGCCTTGATCTTATATTAGTGGTTACAAAAATTTAACGAAAATTAATTTTTAACTATAGTTTAAATATTTATATAACTTTTATCTATATTGCATCTTGTTTTATCTTTTAAGTGTGCAAATATTTATTATTTTCATATTAATTTAATAATAGTTTTTCGTTATTTTTCTTTACTTTTTCTCTATATTTTATTTTTTGTCCTTTTCTTTCTGTTACTCTAAGGTTGACTGGAAGAGATCCCTTTTAAGGATAAGTCTGCCTTTGTCCAAGTTCTTTTCTTACTTTTTCTTTCTCTATATGTATGTACTATACATTCAACCTTATTATCTATGTATAACCCTATACAGTTACCTTTTAGTAACAGTACAATAATTGAAGTACCGGTAATAATATAGTAAGAAAGAAAACCAACAAATTGTTTAAAAATATTGTACCAAAGTAATTAAAATATTTGCTATATTCCGCGATGAAATAAAATATATGTAATGCTAAATGTAGAGTGTACTATCCGTTCTCATACCTGATACATGCACTCTACTTCCTAACGATGTTTCGGTTATGGGGCGAAACGATTGTTGAGATTGTGGTATTGAATGTATTGTTCTGTTATTGGTGGCGAGTACTGCATGGGTTTTTATTAGCTCTGCATGTATCAGATATGAGAATGGATAGTACACCCCTCATTTAGCATTTTAATATTTACTTTTATGGACCCGCCGTATAGAACCGCAAAATAATGCCTAATGCGTTACTAAACTCCATAAATAAAATATAGTTATGTAATAACGTTAAATAAAATGTAAAATGTACTAAAAGTGTAAATGTTTGATATGTAAAAACACTCGCTTTAATTACTAGCTTTTACCCGCAATTTTGCGTGGACTGTTGTCGCTTGATAGGTTGATTGTAGATAACGCTGTTCAATGTTATTCTATTCCTATAGAATTAACAGGATTTTTATTTATTATATGTTATTCCAGATAGTAAGAAATAATAAGAAATTATTTTGCCAAATTTCATCGATATTACTTAAGCGGATTTGCTGAGAAAGAGTAACAAACATACATAAATTTATACCATACTCATAAACTTTCGCAATATAATATAAGTAGAATGGTAACCATTGGTTTTTGGTATTTTTTAGTTCTCCCCATAGGTTGAAAGAACACATTTCAAATGTACTACCAACCTAGTTACGATGAAACAATATAAATTAATTGGGTCTGCAAACTCAAATACACAGAGGACCTGAATAATAGCAGTTACAACGATGAATTAAAGTAATTTTCATGCTAATTGCCTTTTCTAGGACATAGTTGTCCGTTAAAATAAGAAATTGTTACTGAATTAGACCCATAGAGTTCAAAAGTAATGAAAATATTTGTGCTTGTTATAAGGACTTCGCACTTCTTTATCCGAGAATACTTAAAACTTTTTTTAAATACTAGCGGCCTGCCCCTGCTTCGCACAGGTATAAAACATACAGCCCATGCCACTCAGTGAAAAATGATTAAAATCGATTTAGTAGTTTTGATTTATTCATCGGCCCGTGGCCCACAAGCGCTAAATTTGAAGAAAAACAATCCCCCTCTCCCTATACCAAGAAAATTTCCTGCTATCTTTGGAATATCTAAATTCAACATTTACAGCTTTCTTGTCATTAGACAATACAAACATGTTTTCTTTAGAGGTTACTCTTAAAAAAGCGACATATAGCTGCTAAATTCGAAGTGCTACAGGGTAAAGCGCGGACTCCTCACGGCATTCTAATTCTGCAATACTGAACGGCCATATTGATCCATATTAAATCAACAATGTTTTTAAGGTACTTAATTGGATAAAGATTTTTTAAAATTGTTTAAAATCATTTATTTATTGTTTAAAATCGCTTCAAAAATAATGCAATATTTTTCCTAAAAAGAAAAAGTAAAAAAATGCCATTGTGGGTTATCCATAAGAGATAGACATATACCATCGCGGAGTTTTTTGTACAACTGTTCATACCTTTTCTGTACAGAAATACTTAGTATATTATTTTGATAAATATCGTAGGGTTTAGGCGTTTAGGTTGTAGGCGTTTGCAATGTAAGAGGAAAAAAATGTACTTATTTACGACATCACATTAGGAACCTCAAAAATTACGGTATTTCTCTACTTTATATTGAATGTTATTATACATATAAACCTTCCGCTGCAATCACTCTATCTATTAAAAAAACCGCATCAAAATCTGTTGCGCAGTTTTAAAAATTTAAGCATATATAGGGATATAGGGACATAGGGACAGACAGAGAAAGCGACTTTGTTTTAATACTATGTAGTGACGTTTAGCTATTATTTTGATAATTGTCAAATTTTTTAACATACCTCAACCTAACCTGAGACAAAATTCATTTAACTGTCATTTATGTTTTGTTATTCCACTGTCATTTGCGTTTTTTATTCCTTGTCATAGTCGTTTTTGTTATACTATGTTGTATAGTGACTTCGCTGAAACGCAGTCGAACGGGATAAAAATTATCCTATGTCTTTCTCCTGGTTCTAAGCAACCTCTCCACCAATTTCCAACCAAATTGGTTCATCCGTTCTTGAGTTATAAATAGTGTAACTAACACCACTTTCTTTTATATATATAGATTTATATTACATAAATAAATATGAAAAAAGTAAACAAAATTACAGCCGCGTTGGTAAGTGAGGTGTGTGTTTGGGCACGCGCGTGTTTGTGTGTGTGTGTCTGTTTGTATGTGTTTGTGGTTGTGTGTGTGTGTATGCATGCGTGCGCGTACGTACGTAGTAGTATGTTTTGTTGATATTTATCTGTATATAAGTGTTATTAGTTAAGGATTGTGATAGTTTCTGAATATTTGCAAGATTCGTTCAGTGTACTTTTAAAAGTACAAAGATAATTAAAAGAAAAGAAGCTTGAAATGTAATTTTATCTGGAACGCAAATGGTGTTCATGAAGGGGAACATCTCTTTATAGCCAACAGATTGTCTAAAGGACTTTATCTAATTTATTGGCAATTAAATCAACAACTAAGGCGGAGTTGTTGATTTAATTGTCGGAGAGTCTATTGTGCGCTTAATGCGCGAATGATAAAGATGTTCATTCAAATCTTCTGTACTCATTAATTAATGTGCGGAATCCATTAGAATAAATTTAATCATAAAATAATAATTGTATCTGTAAATACTTTTATATATATATCCTCCTGCCCTTATCCCACTCTAAGTGTGGGCGGCACAACATGTTATATACATACTGTAACATGATTTGGTTGCGTTTTTACGACCGGCCTGCCTGACGTCAACTTACCTTAGTCGTATTTTACGACACCTCGGTAAGAACCAGGGTGGTCTATTCTGGTCTATCTGCAAATACTTTTATTTTCTTATTTAATAGAATTTTTAAATAGCTACGGTTGCGAAGTATCTACAAGAGGGTACAATTATATTGTATTGTATAATTTTAATATTTACTCTGTACTTATTATTTACGAATTCTGCATGTATCAGGTATGAAGATAGTCCACTACGTTTAGCATTATATATATATATATATATATATATATATATATATATATATATATATATATATATATATATATATAAATATATTACTTTATCGCGGATTAAAGGATCATAATTTTATTATTAATAAGTTAACACTTTAACTGATGATGTTATAGTTAATTTTAGATAAACTGGCGGATGAAATAACACTTTTTTCTTTACTCAGATCTCCAATCAAAATCGAAAGAATATTAAGAATTTCGAAATAAAAATATGTTTTATAATAATTAATTTTTATTTACTGAATATATGTTTTATTTACCTGTTTACAGCGAACACTTAATTTTATTTAAAATATTTTGAATATATGTATTATATATCAGTTATTCAATTATTTATATTATTTTCTATCACTTATAGAATAGGTTAAATACAATAGGTTATAATGTTTTATTTAAGTAAATACTAAAATGTGTTACGATGATATAAATTGAATATTATGAGGTAGGTGAAATATAGTAAATTATTTATCGCTTGATACATTTTCTTTTGCTCCTCTTCTTCAAGAAATGGATGGTCTCTATAGGGGTGATAGTCTTGACAAAGGATCCCCTAGTCATCGGATCTTATGCTATTAACTTCTTGTAAGCCTTTCTGTTCGCGAGATCTTTATGGGGTCTAACAACGCTGCGTTTTATGGTGCGGGGTCGCCTATTCACACCTTAAAACCACATCGTGAATGTAATGTTGAGTCGCTTTGAGTTAATTCAGGTACAATAGGTGATGTCCGAGTGAAATTAAAAAGAAGTGAAAAAACAAGTAAAACTAATATATAAATCATTTTTATACCAGACTCATATCTCTCTCATCCAAATAGATATTTAGTGTATCTATATATAAACACAAAATGGTATATTATATAAATGCGGAGAGCATCTTCTCTCTTGTAGAAGAAGAAGAAGTTAAGAGCTTATAGTAGCAAAAATATTTCTGTGCATAAATAACCTATTTTATTTAGGAATATTTTTTTATACATTTTTTAACATCATACAAAATTATATTGAATTACTTTATAGTACAATAATTATACATATAGAATAGCGTGGAAGAACATAGGAGAACAGTATAGAATAAATTAAATATATAAATAATTTTATTTTATACATAAAGACTATATGGAATTATCACAATAAGCTTTTACATTATTTTAGTATAATAGTAATATGTACACATTGATTAGGATGAACTAGTGAACAATATAGACAGCGCAAAAGTAATAATAACAATATTTTCCGTGCCTTTTACTATTTATATAAACTTAATTATAAAATAAATTTATATCAAAATATTTAATAATTTATTATTACTTTTGTGCAAGATTACTGTAAAATTACACCTAAGTTATAAATTGATTAACATAGAAATTACAGTATAATAATAATATAAATATGACAATATAATCAATTATCGTATATCCGTAGCCGTAATCGTGTGAAATTAATAGTCGAAATTTAGTGGTTTGTTAATAATTAATAACCGCAATAAGTCAACAATTCCTCTACTGTACAAGGTTTCAAACAGCATTCATTGATAACACCACCCTGTCTTTTACCCCTGCCCATACTCCGAGCTTTATGGGGAGCGATTAACGGCCAATCAAAGTCTTCACCGCTGTGTTGGATGTGAGATCTCTTCACCAGCATACTGGTATTATCGCAGAGTAATCCCAAAGCCATTGCCAACCTCCTTCCGCAGTATACCTGTCCGTATTCCTCGGAATTAGCACAACTCCATAGACCAATGACGGCTAGGAAAATGAAAGCTGCGAACTTCATGTTTGCTGTTCTATGTTCTCAGCTTATCTGTACCAAAATGGTGAAATCTTTCGCTTTTATAGTTAAATTTGATTAATTATTATTCGAAAACGTCTCATTTGCTTAATCAAAGTAGCGAATTGGAATTATTTGTGAGACATCTGAGTAGGTGTATGTGATTTGAGGATTTGTAAACAATCTTCACATCGAATCATTGAAAATTTATGAGTGGAAACTCATTGGACTGTAAAATGTTTATTACGTCAAAGATATGTTTTGATTATAGATTCTGAAGTTGAAGTTGAGGACCTAAAAAATATCCCCTTCAATGATATTATCAGTTTTGTAAAAGCAACGGTTAGAGCAGGTGACACTGTCTTCACTGCGTATCAACGGTCGGGAAAGCCCTTCGAGCATAGAGCGTAGAGCAAATCGTGCAAGGCTCCTGCTCCTAAGAAGAGAGGGAAAGTTAGCGATGGGCCTAGGGCTCCTTCTCCAGGGTGCAGATGTTATGCGTTCAGTATTCCTGTGCCCTCCGTCTCCAGGCAGTAAGATGGAACACCATGAGGTTTTAGCCGGTAAGAGTCCGGCATAACTGTAATAACGCCTCGCGGATTGCAGTACCCATGAAGGGTTTCCTCACGTAAAAAAGGGGTCCTTCTCCAACTATCTAGTGTAGTGTAGTGGGATGTATCTAGTGTCCTGGGTGCATTCTAGAGGTGGTGGTATAACACATTTATACATATACATATAACAGTGCTGGTCAACTCTACTGTCCGACCTGTGACTGCACGTTCAAGCACAAATTTGGATTTGCCAGCAATATCCAAGCTCACATTCTTTTACATTTCAATACTTTTTTTAGCCGAAAATAGGTATAAAACGACTTTTTTACTAGCTAGATAGTAAACAAAAATAATAGATTAACTAATTTAAATATTAAAGATAATTAATTCACAATCATTCATCGATGTCTACGTTATTCCGAATTAAAATTCAGTTCTCGTGTAAAATAACGCTTTCCAGCTATAAATCAAGATTGCGACTGGTTTTTATTCCATTAAAAAGAAAAATTATTGTCTTTTTTTACGACGTAGCTATAAGCGATAGCAGTTTAGTGTGTATGATCATAAATACTACACTCTAATTTTAGCTTTACATAGATATATCTCCCAAAACACTTATTACCAATGATTGTTATGCATTGATTTCTTCTTACCGAGGCGTCGTAAAAGGCGAGCAAAGTAAGTTGACCTACCGTGTGGTACTAGTGTGTCGCAAATGTGTATTTCATCGTTAGTTTACATAAAATCGTAATGTTTTATTAACCCAAACTTTCCTCAAAAATTGCTTTTAGTAAAAACCCATACAAAAATCCGTAAAGTAGATTTTGAGAAATCACATACAGACAGAAAACATTTGGAGACTTTGTTTTATAATACGTATAGATGATTTATAGAAGCAGGCGTTACTTTGCGGAATTCCATACTACAGAAGTTACAATAGTATTATTTTGCTTTAATCCGCGTTTGTTAAGAGAATATATGTAACGCTGTGAAGCAGGCAACCTCAAAGGTTGTTGCAGTGAGTGTGTGTAGTGGGTGTTGGCGGCGTCTTGAAATACGTGTGGCGGCTTATCCTGCATGTATGTGGTATGTGATTATTGCCTGCATTACATTTAGCATTGCATATATTCTCTTAACAAACGCGGAATACAGCAAAATAATATATATAGGAAAGCTGTGAAAGCCCGGCGGTGCGACCGTGCGACGATTCTCTTACGATTTCAAACCTCGGCAGGCACCAATGAGTTTTATTAAAACTTTGTGTCTAATTGATAATTGCAATTTATCGCACGCTTTTCGATAAAGGAAAACATCGTGAGGAAACATGCATGTCTTTAGAGAAATCTGGGGATATGTGTAACCTACAAATTAGCAAGCTTTGGTAACCCAGCGGTATCACCGTGCGCCTCTTTCGAGAAGGTCTAGGGTTCAAACCCCGGGCAGGCACCAATGAGTTTTCTAGTAAAACTTATGTGTCTAATTGATAATTGCAATTAATCACACGCTTTTCGGTGAAGGAAAACATCGTGAGGAAACCTGCATATGTCTAGAGAATTCTGGGGATATGTGCAACCTACCAATCCGCATTGGAGCCGCGTGGTAGGTCTTAGCTCGAACCCTTCTGTCCAGGTATGGAGAGAGAAGGCCTATGCCCAGCAGTGAGATTGTAACAGGCCGTTACTTTTTTTTTAAATATATTTTTATTTAATAGATATCAATTCTTGAAATAACAAAGTTATTTGAATAAAGATTGTTTTTGATTTGACTTGAGTATAGCCGGTTTGGATCATTTACCAAGGTGGGTTACCTTCTTTTAAATTTTAGATTATTTCATTCAATCAGTATGTTGCAACTTCTTGCACAGTCAATACTTTAATTGTATCGGGTAACTGTACAGAAAACACGTGTACGTTGGTAAACGTAAACGGTCTTGTGTTGAATGAATCATTGATTAATCTCATACTTGTAGCTGGCGCAGTGCCAGCGGTCATAAACTTGACAGATCTAGGTCACAATTAGTTTACAAGGTCCTACATACAAAAGATATTGCTGGCTTGGATGAAATTCTTGTCTTTTCCAAGTGCATCTAATAAAATTCCATTTACATTTTATAAGAGAGTACCTCGGTGACCGGTAATTTTTTAAAAGATATAAAAAAATGCAATTAAAAAAAGGGGTGGTGATATACGAGGTGTGTTCAAAAAGTATCGCGAATTTTGTGTATTTTCAAAAACTATTTATTTATTCGTGAATATTTATTTTGTCCCCTTCAAAGTAGTCCCCTAGGGATATTATACACTTGTGCCAACGTTTTTTCCAATCTTCGAAGCACTTCAAAAAATCATTTTTTTGTATCTTGTTCAGCTCCTCCTTCGATGCCGTCTTTATCTCGTCAGTCGTGGCGTAGCGTCGTCCTTTCATGGGCCTTTTCGATTTCGGGAACAAGAAAAAGTCACAGGGGGCCAGATCTGGGGAATAAGGTGGCTGCGGTATCATTAGTGTGTTGTTTTTGGCCAAGAAGTCGCGTACAAGCAGCGATGTGTGAGCAGGGGCGTTATCGTGGTCCATTTTTTTGAATAAGTAAAAATCGAAGACGAACCAAAACACGTGCAAGCAAAACAGCTGTCAACAATTAACTGAAAATTCAAATAGGCCAAACTTGTCAGCATAAGTGAGGGACAAATGTACCAACATAACGCTACAAAACAAACAAAATTCGAATATACGTAACCCGAGAAAATTCAAAATTCGCGATACTTTTTGAACACACCTCGTATGTTATCTGAGTGAAATAATGACAGCAAAAATAATCTTTTCTTTTTAATGCCAAATTTAGCAATTTTTCAATGCTCGAAAAAAGGGATTAAACGACCCTCAAAACCCCTTATCGTTGGAACCGTTTCTGAAATTCGGAAAATACACACACACACACACAAACATATATATAAATTAAATTATTTTTAAATAATACATATTCATTATGAGGAGTATCTCTACGTGATCAAATCATTGCTCAGCGTGTCTGGCAAGGCACATATTGCGATCTGATAATCGTTAGGATCTTACGGTGTGTGAATAATGACCCCGCAACGGAAAATAAATACCTTCACTTCTTACCGAGGTGTCATAAAAGGCGACTGAGGTAAGTTGACCCACCGCATGGTAAGACTTAGCAGGCGGCTGCTCGTAAAATACCTAGCCAAAACTTGTGGCAACGTGTCTATAGCATGTTGTGCCGACCCCATTACAGTGGGATAAGGGCAGGGGAATGATGACACAACCGCTGCACACATTCTCACCAGCTTTGCGATTTTGTGGAGTCTATCTCCTGACGATGCTTCAGTTATAGTACATGAAACAATTGTTAACATTGTGAATGTGTGCAGCGAATTGTGAATAATAAAGAATATAAAAAAATGTTTTTAAGGTAGATAAAATAAATAGAATTTTTCAAATAGTATACTTCATTTTATACTCACATTTAATTACAATATTTTAGAATTTAGACATGGATTTATTTTACGAAAAGCATATATTGAAACTAGCTCTAAATATATTTATTAAATAACAAGTTATATACAATATCTACATTACTATTACTATACAAATTTCAAAGAAATTTAACCCTTACATATAAATTACTAACAAAGAAATATCCTTAATTTTATAAGCAATAAGCGTCCGTTAATCCGTTGCTTTACGTTGTCGGTTTACACCATTGTAAGTCAGTTCAAGTTAAAAGCCGCAGTATGTCAGCAACTCGTCCACAGTACAAGGTTTGTAACAGCATTCGCTGATGATGCCACCCTGCCTTTTACCCCTGCCCATACTCCGAGCTTTATGGGGAGTCATCAACGGCCAATCTAAGTCATCACCGCTGTGTTGGATTGGAGATCTCTTCACCAGCATACTAGTATTATCGCAGAGTAATCCCAATGCCATTGCCAACCTCCTGCCGCAGTAGACCTGTCCCATATCCTGGGTCTCGGCACCACTCCATAGACCAAGGAGGGCCAGAAGAATTAATGGTGCGGAAGTCTTCATGTTTGTTGCTTTAAGCCGTCTGCTGTTCTGTGCCACAAACAAAATTTTCATCCCTTTTATACTAAAGGATAATTCATTAATATTCTAAAATGTCTGATTCAACCCAATGGAATTAATATGATAAGACTTGATTTAAGCAAATTGAGTAGGTGTTCATATGTCAATAGGGAAATTCATTAAATAATACTTACTGTTATTTATGTATAAGTTGAAATTAATTGAATAAATACTAAATACCTGGTTGACCGAGCCTTGCTCGGTAATTTTTTTACAAAATAAAAAAGAATCTTAAAAAAATGAAAAAATTGGGTAGTTGGGGCTCGATCCTAGGTATTTTCACTTCTCGAGACCGCCCGTTCCCCGAATAAGCTACGCTGACTAGACATTTTACGACAAAAATAGTGTTTTATCTTCAATGTATATTTTTCAATTTTGTAATGCCTGAAAACAAGGCTAAAACGATTTTTTTTTAAATAAATCCTACCTAGATCGATTTTTCTCCCTCAAACCACTACATGCTCAATTTCTGGAAAATCATTGGAGCCTTTTCCGAGATTCCGAAAATATATATAACTATATATACAAGATTAACTCATTTAAATATTTAAGATAAAAGCTTCCTTTAGACATCCTACGACAAATTTAAACCACGTCAGTTACAACCAACGCATTGGAATGTTTGTATATAAGACATTGAGAAATCTTTCAACCATCACACAAGTCTTACTATCCAAACAGACAACATGAGGGTACATTCGATATTGATTCTCTTAGCTATGTTAAGCTTCCTGACAATTGTCTCTACTCAGATGCAAGGTGAAGTGTACTGTGGGAGGCGGTTGTCTGCAGCATTAGCACTGCTCTGTGATGGAAATTTAGTAAAGAGATCAGATATGGTGCTTGATGACTCTGGATATAGCTGGCCCGAGATCACGTCTCGTGAAGCGCACAGTTTAAGCAGGAACAAGAGGCAGGTTGTGTCCGAGTGCTGCTATAAACCATGTACAGAGGATGAACTGATGTCGTACTGTGCTGATTGAGTTTATAAGACCTTGATAGAATTTAACCATAGTAATATGTTTCCGATTATTTCATCGTAGACTGTAATGTAATTTAAAAGTTTTTTATATGAATATAGTTCTAATTCAAAATTCACTGTATTTTGTTATTAATAATTGTGTCAGTACCTGGTTGATCTAGTTTTACACGATACTTTTTTAAATACAAAAAAAAATTGAAATAAAAATGAAAAATAATATGGCAGATAGGGCTCGATCCAAAGTATTTCCACCTCTCTAGACCGCCCGATCCTCGAATGAGCTACCATGACTTTACAATTAACAGTAAAATTGTCTTTTCTAATCAACGAAAAATTTTAGTGTTTTTTTTTGTGCCCGACAACAGGGATAAAACGATTTTTTTATTCATTTAAAAAAAATTCGTCATTTCAATTAATTTTCTTTTAATGAAATCCACCTAGATCGGATTACCCCAACCTACATGCTGAATTTCATGAAAATCACCGAGACATACATATATACTCATTATCTAAATATTTAAGAGTGTAAGGGCCTGTTTTCTTTCCAACTGCTGAGCATAGGCCTCTCTCCGTTTTTGGAGATAAGGATTGGAGCTAAGACTTACCACGCTGATCTAATGCGAATTGCTAGGTTACACATATCCCTAGAATTTTCTAGAGATATGCAGGTTTACTCACGATGTTTTCCATCACCGAAAAGCGTGTGATAAATTTAATTATCCTTTAGACATATAAGTTTTAATTTAACATCTTCAGGTTTGGTCTTGAACTCGTCACTCTCTCAGACATTAGACACATAAGTTTAAACAGAAAGAATGAGTTTTAAATAAAACGATTAAAAGTCCATTTATTTTAGCATTCCAAATCCTATCTTACTTTCCTCTCATCAAAGGCTTTTGTGAACTTAACGCCCGCAGCCGTACAAATTGCCAAAGCTTCACATTCGGGCTTTTAAATAGGTCGTACTATTTCGTTGTAGTAACTTCACATGTAAGTAATTTTTTTAGTTTCATATTCAAATTAAAATTTAAAATATTTTTTATTTGAAACTTGTAAATAAGTGCTCTTGAATCGTAAACTCTACTGCTGGTTCTTAAAGCTGTTCCTTCCAAGAAGAGCCAGCAAGAAACTCGGTGGTTGTTCTTTTCAAAATATAATTATTATTACTGCTTACATTTAGTAATTAGTGTCTTGTGCAGAATTAAAGATTACCTATATCCACGCACTCTTATCGTTGAAATAATCTTCAACTGTATATTAATGAAGCTTTTAGGTATTAGCCTCTTTTTAACAGTGTTTATAAACTGTTGTAACGACAAAGATAAAATTAAATGCAGAATTTTATTATAGAATCTTAAACCTAAACGCACAAACGGTTACGTACTTTTACAAGGCACAAAACAGAAGCCTCGAGCTCCTACTTTGTCTTTTATATACATGTCTATTTTTCATAATTATATATATTCTTATACACAAAAATTAAATTGCTAAACATATATAACTTCCTAATAGCAAGATTCAATACGATAATGTTGTAGTTAATGTATAGAAACCGGCTATACTCACGTCTTATTCTATCGGGTTAGCCCGACTAGTTTCTAGGGAAGTGTTCCCGCCGCGATAACGTCGTGTAAAGAGCTCATGAATAAGTGCTCCGAATGGGTTCGAAACTAGTCGGGCTAACCCCATAGAATAAGACATGAGTATAGCCGGTTTCTAGAATATCTACTTTATCTATGCATCCATTCAGTAGAATGATAATTTCTTTTACTTTACTTCTGCCGCAATCTGTCTTCTTCTTTGGGTCTTAAGGTGTTTGAATAGCGACCCCTCACCAGAAAACGACCACCCTCATTTCTTACCGAGGTGTCGTAAAAGGCGACTAGGGTAAGTTGACCCGAGTGTGATATCCGGCTGAGTAGAATAGACCACCCTCATTTCTTACCGAGGTGTCATTATAGGCGGCTTAAGTACATGGACTCACCGTGTGAAATCCGGCTAAATAGAATAGACCAACCTTTTTCTTACCGAGATGTCGCAAAAGGCGACTGAGGTAAGTTGACGTCAGGCAGGCGGCTGGTCGTAAAATACGTAGCCAAATCATGTGACAACATGTTTTTAACGTGTTATGCCAATCCCACGATGATCCTGACGATGCTTCGGTTACAAGACGAAACAAATGTTAACATTGTGAATGTGAATGTGTGCAGTTAACGTCAAAGAATATAAAAAATACTTTAAGGTAATTAGAATAAAATGAATTTTTTAAAGAATAAACTTCATTTTATTCACAATTTGAGAATGTTGACATTGATTTATCAAAAAAAAGTATATATTGAAATTACTTTAAAATATATTTATTAAATAACAAGTTATATACAATATTTACATCACTAACCCTATACAAATATCAAAGAAATTTAACTCTTACAATAAATTACTAACAAAGAAATCACAATGATTAAAAGCAATAAGCGTCCGTTAATCCATTGCTATCCGTTGTCGGTTTCCACCATTATCAGTCTGTCAGTTTAAGTTAAAAGCCGCAGTATGTCAGCAACTCGTCCACAGTACAAGGTTTGTAACAGCATTCGCTGATGATGCCACCCTGCCTTTTACCCCTGCCCATACTCCGAGCTTTATGAGGAGCGATCAACGGCCAATCGAAATCTTCACCGCTGTGCTGGATTGGAGATCTCTTCGCCAGCATACTAGTATTATCGCAGAGTAATCCCAAAGCCATTGCCAACCTCCTGCCGCAGTAGACCTGTCCCATATCCTGGGTTTCGGCACCACTCCATAGACCAAGGAGGGCCAGAATAATGAATGCTGCGGAAGTTTTCATGTTTGTTGCTCAAAACCGTCTGCTGTTCTGTGCCACAAACAAAATTTTCATCCCTTTTATACTAAAGGATAATTCATTAATATTCTAAAATGTCTGGTTCAACACAATGGAAGTAATATGATAAGACTTGATTTAAGCGAATTGAATAGGTGTTCACATGTCTATGGAGAAAATCTATACTTATAATAAATCTGTAGAGAGGTCAATTCTGTAACTGGAATATATTTCCAAAATAACTATCAGGGGGTGATTAGGGATCGATACTGATGTCAAAAATGCAATCAGTAAAATTTTTGTCTGTCTGTCTGTTTGTCTGTCTGTCTGTCTGTCTGTCTGTCTGTCTGTCTGTCTGTATAACCGTTATAGAAACAAAAACTACTCGACGGATTTTAACGAAACTCGGTACAATTTTTTTTCATACTCCTGAGCTGGTTATAGTAGACTTTTCATCACGCTACAATCAATAGGAGCAGAGCAGTGAAGGGAAATGTCGGGAAAACGGGAGAAGTTACTCCATTTTTTAAGCTTCCGTCGCGTGTGCAACCTTGACGGTTAAAGCTACACAGAAATCATGTATGACGGAAATGTTTTCCTTAAAATTATATAAAAAATATCCCACGATAGCATATGTCTATCTTTTATGGTTGACTCACAATAAGACGTGTAACTCCCGATAGCTTAGCAGTTCGAAGCTTTCTGGTTATATTTGTCTACTCCTACGTTTATATCACTCTCAGTCATACCTAAATAAAAAAGTGAATAGTATTAACCATTGTATAAAAAAAGAATAATTGAAATCGGTATAGAAACACCAAAGTTATACATGAAATACTCTAATAATAAGCCATCGCGCGTGAATACTGAATCATGCTATAGGGATTATCACTACATAGTATAAAACAAAGTCAAATTCTTTGTTAGTACCTATATCCCTATGACTGCTTAAATCTTTAAAACTACGCAACAGATTATGATGCGGTTTTTTTAATAGATAGAGTAATTCAAGAGGAATGTATAAAAACATTCTATATGGAGTAGAGAAATACTGTAATGTTTCTAATGTGATGTCGTAAATAATTACTTTTTTTTCTTTATAATTAATAATTACTTTGATGTTAGATATAGCAGGAAATCTTCTTGGTATAGGGAGAGGGGAAATGTTTTTCTTCAAATTTAACGCGTACGGGCCACGGGCAGTAATGAATAAATTAAAACTACTGGATCGATTTTAATAATTTTTTTCACTGAGTGACATAGGCTATATATTTTATACCCGTGCGAAGCAGGGTAGGCCGCTAGTCTTTAAATAAACTAACTGGTATTTATGTATAAGTTGAAATTTATTGAATATACACTAGTAGAGCGAGAGCCCTTGAAGCCTAGGCCTTATTTATTTATTTATTTCTTTTTATACATATAGTTAGAAAAGAGAGAGAAAAAGTAAAAAAGAACATGTATAAAAGCAGACTTATCCCTAAAAGGGATCTCTTTCAGTCAACCTTTGAGTAACAGAAGTAAAAGGACAAGAAGTGAAGAAGAAAGATATAAGGGTAATATAGAGAAAAAGACAAAATTATATAAATTTAACTATTTAATCTATTAATTATTTTTGGTAAAAAAAAATAGATGAAAAGATGCTACTAATATATAATTACTTACTAAGACAAATATTTTCAAGTCTGTAACTTAAATACCGAAAGGGAAAAAGATTTGCGGATTGATACTTCGTCATTTTAAAAAAAGTGAGAGTTTGTACATTATGAAATTTGGGTCACCGTGGCTTTAGGAGATAAACGGTACTCAAGGTGTGTAAAGACACAATTTAATAATATACAATTTACGTTAAACCGTAATGTACTATCAACTTAAACCTTTCCTAAGGATTGCGCTCTTTTAGTAAAAAACTGTATATAAGTTCGATCAGTAGATTTTGAGAAAATAGATAGAATAGATCACATACAGACAGACAGCTTTTGGGGATTTTACTTTATATTAATTGTTTATCTGACTTCATAGGAAATCTGGGGTAGCTTCAAAGCATTCTGCATGTTTTTATGTGATAGACGTCGCTTATATCGTAGATTATGTCCATTACATTAATTTATTTTCAATTGCTACTTACAATCAACCTGAGGTTGAATAATTTTTTTTAATAATAACCTTGATAAAGTTGAATACATTTATAGATCATAATCTTCACAAATAAAGTTTACAACTCGTTTTTATAAACATACATGAAAAACACATACCTACTTATTTTTGTCATAAAAAACAGAGACAGATATAGAAACATACTAATAAAAAAAAGAGAAGGCACATGCTCTTCTTTTCATTCTTTTTTTTCGATCGAAACATTTGGAGCTTCCATACTCTAGTATAATAACTCTATGATAGTAGTACTTTTTTTTTGTATGAATAGGTTGCAAAGTTTTGTTATTGCGATACTTACATTA
The DNA here is from genome assembly GCA_029227775.1 of Morpho helenor. Classification (NCBI taxonomy): domain Eukaryota; kingdom Metazoa; phylum Arthropoda; class Insecta; order Lepidoptera; family Nymphalidae; genus Morpho; species Morpho helenor. The sequence goes on from JARGCU010000044.1 coordinate 2,451,191, forward strand.
AGACGATAATCTCTGTAATGTATGAAATAAGAAACATGCACACGTGAATCTTGAGTTCGTTGAATAATTGATTTGCTCGAAACTTATAGCTGGCCCACTGCCAGCAATCTTAAACTTGACATATTAAGGTCATAACTCATTTTCCGGTCGTAGTGTCGGCAAAAAATTGCTTTGATACGATTGTATGTTTTATAGGTTTACTTTATGGCATACAATTAACATCATTTTCTAGGAATATTCATATTCACTTATTTTAGAAGAGGAAAATTTTGAAATGTATCAATAAACTATCAATTGCCAGCAGATCTGCGTGGAAAGATTAAAAGCCTAATATAGTATTTTGATAACCTTACCGAGGTGTCGTAAAAGGCGACTAAGGTAAGTCGACCCGCCGTGTGGTATCCGGCTGAGTAGAATAGACCACCCTCATTTCTTACCGAGGTGTCGTAAAAGGCGACTAAGGTAAGTCGACCCGCCGTGTGGTATCCGGCTGAGTAGAATAGACCACCCTCATTTCTTACCGAGGTGTCGTAAAAGGCGACTAAGGTAAGTTGACTCACCGTGTGGTATCCGGTTAAGTAGAATAGACCACCCTCTTTCTTACCGAGGTGTCGTAAAATATGACAGAGGTAAGTTGGCGTCAGGCAGGCGGCCGGTCGTAAAAACGCAGCCAAATCATGTGACAGCATGTTTATGATATGTTGTGCCGACCCCACTTAGAGTGGGATAAGGGCAGGAAGATGATGATAGTATTTTGATAACCATCAAAATGGTTAAAGTGGGTTAACCTTCAAAGCTAGACATAAGCTGTTACGAACTTTTTTTTAGAACTTTTAGAGGGGAACAATTTTGTAATACATGATTTTTAATAACTTTCACCGTTTACTTAACGCACGCAAGCTTTGAATTTTGCCGTTTTCGTAATATTTCTGGGTATCGATCCCAGGTTTTAAATTTTTTTGGTCCGCCATTAGCCTATCACAGATTTCCATTTGACAGCTCAAATAATATGAATTCAATTCTACATTTTAGCATTTTTTTAATGCCAGAAAACAGGTATATTTCTTTTTAATACAAACTTAGCTATCTACATACTGAATTTTATGAGAATCGTTAGAGCAGTTTCCGAGATTCAAAAAAATATATATATCTATATATACATACAAGATTAACTCATTTAAATATTAAAGATAAAAGATTCCTTTAGACATCCTACGACAAATTTAAACCACGTCAGTTACAACCAACGCATTGGAATTTTAATAGACATGTTTGTATATAAAAATTGAGAAATCTTTCAACTATCACACAAGTCTTACTATCCAAACAGACAACATGAGGGTACAATCGATATTGATTCTCTTAGCTATGTTAAGCTTCCTGACAATTGTCTCTACTCAGATGCAAGGTGAAGTGTACTGTGGGAGGCGGTTGTCTGCAGCATTAGCACTGCTTTGTGATGGAAATTTAGTAAAGAGATCAGATAAACTGCTTGATGACTCTGGATATAGCTGGCCGGAGATCACGTCTCGTGCAGCGCATAGTTTAAGCAGGAACAAGAGGCAGGTTGTGTCCGAGTGCTGCTATAAACCATGTACAGAGGATGAACTGATGTCGTACTGTGCTGATTGAGAGACCTTCATAGAATTTAACTATAGTATAAATATGATACCGATTAATTCATTGCAGAATGTTATGTAATTTAACAGTTTTTATATAAATATAATTCTTTTTAAAAATATACCGTATTTTTGGATTTTTATATTTGTGTCAGTACCTTGTTAATCTAGTTTTACACGATACTTTTTTTTAAATATAAAAATTGAAAAATAATAGGGCAGGTAGGGCTTGATCTAAGGTATATCCACCTCTCTAGACCGCCCGATCCTCGAATGAGCTACCATGGCTTTACATTTGATAGTAAAAATTGTCTTTTCTAATCTACGTAAATTTTAGTATTTTTTTAGTGCGCGATAACAGGGATAAAACTATTTTTTTTTATTCAAATAAATAAGTGCCCCGGATGGGTTCGAAACTAATCGGTTTCTATACATTAACTATGAATACTACTCACGGCATTCTAGTTGCCGGAAGGAATATGAAATGAGATCGTATCCCACAGGAGCAGAGGGCGGTCACAGCTACGGACCGTTCTCGTTTTATGTTTGGGTACTGCCCTGTCACCATGTGACGAGAAACGCTGTCAGTTTTCAGGGTAGTGTTTTGTGACTTTGTTACAATCGTCAATATATTTATTATTTAAAAGAGATAATAACCATATATATTGGGAATCTCGGAAACGGCTCCAACGATTTTCCTGAAATTCAGCATGCAGAAGGTTTTGGGCGATAAAAATCGATCTAGTTAGATTTTATGTCAAAAAAATCGTTTTATCCCTGGTTTTAGGCATTAAAAAATACTAAAATTTATATTGAATATAAAACATTTTTGCCGTTAAATGTCGGGGGTCTTATTCGGGGAACGGGTGGTTGCGAGAAATGGAAATACCTTGGATCTTGCCCCATATACTCTATTATATTTTTTTAAGTTTCTTCGGTCACCCAGGTACTTTAATATTTAAATGAGTTAATCTTGTATATTTATTTTTCTGGATCTCGGAAACGTCTCTAACGATGTTCATGAAATTAAGCACGTAGGAGATTTTGGCAGAGAAAAATTGATCTAGCTAGGTTTTTTGAACAAAAACGTCTTTTTATCACTGTTTTCGGGCACTGAAAATGCTAAAATATATAATGGAATGCAAATGAAAATTTTGACTGTCAAACGTAATGCTGTGATGGCCTAATGGTAACGGGTGGACCGATAAAGTTCATAACCCAGGTTCGAGATCTAGATGTCACCGGCGCTTTTTTCTTTTTTTATTTGCATTTTTTAATAAAATTACCGAGCAAAGCTCGGTCACATAGGTACTAATATGTTTAAATGAGCTAGTTTTGTATATATTTGAATTTCGGCAACGGTTCCAACGATTTTCATCGAATTTAGTATGTAGACGGTTTAGGGAACGATAAATCGAATAACAACTAATTTAAAAAGTTAATTTTTAATAAAAAAATATCGTTTTATCCCTGTTTTCAGACGCTGAAAAACTGCTACTATATTATTAGAAAACTAAGGATAATAACGCTGTCATATGCAAAGTCTTAATAGCTCAGTAGGGATCGAATGAATTTAATTTAGAATACCCGAATCGAGTCCATATAACAAGACCCCCTTATTTCTTTCTTTTTGAAATTATATATTGCAATATTAAATGTTGAAATATATGATAAGGTTAGCAACATAGTATAATTGTGACAATTATAAAAGTTGACCGTTGATTCACATTAAATATCTTCTTTTTTTCTACGTGTCCAATCTAACCACATTTATTTTTAAGGTAATAAAAGTTTTACCTATTTCGTTTGATTTCATTTTACATCGTTCGTAACTTTCATAAACTTAACATAGTGCGGTATCCGGCTGAATAGACTACCCTCATTTCTTACCGTGGTATCGTAAAAGGGGACTACGGTAAATTGACGTCAGACAGGCGGCAGATCGAAAAACTAGTTACCTAGTTACTACTAGTTAACTAGTATGTTTAAAACATGTTGTGCCACTTTAAATAAATAAATATAAATAAATATATGGGACACTTACACACACGGTCGTCCGTCCCCAAAGTAAGTAACTTAATACTTGTGTTATGGTAGACAGACAACTGGTGAATATATACTTATATATTTTTTAAATACATACTTAAATACAAATATACACCCAGGCTCAAAGGCTAACAAATTCATTTATAGAAAATGTTGGCCCTCGGCGAGAATCGAACCCGCGACCCGCGGAGCTGAAGGCAGGGTCACCTACTGCTCCAACGGGCCAGTCAACTTTAAAATAGGTTTAGAACATGGTGTTCCTACTTAGAGTGGAATAAGGGCAGGAGAATGATGAATGATCATAGATTCAAAAAGGAAACAAAATATTTGAAGTTAATATTAATTTATTTACAGATTAAAAATTTATAGATATTGGCTAAAGTAATTGCTATTTACATTTAAATGACCGATACAGGAATATTCATCACAAATATGATCAATAAGCGTAAGTTGCTATAAGTTGTCGATCAGCTATTTATGTGTTTAAATAGCTAGCCGCAGTATGTCTTCAATTCTTCCTCAGTACAAGGATTCTTGCAGCATTCACTTATAATTCCGCCCTGCCGTTTACCCTTACCCATACTCCGAGCTTTATGAGGTGCGATCAAAGGCCAGTTGACATATTCACCATTGGTCATTTGAGATCTTTTTATCAGCATACTCGTGTTATCACAAATTAGCCCCATAGCGATCGCCAATCTTCTTCCGCAGTAGACCTGAGCGGCATTTTGGGAGTCAACACCCCATAGACTAAATAAAGCGAGAAAGACAAATGCCGCTATACACTTCATCTTAATTCCTTGAAGCTGTCTTTTAATCTGTGCCTTAACCGTGAATTATGCCGTATTTATATCTGAAGGTGATTCATTAATATTCCTTATACGTCAGGTTCATCCTAATAGAACTAATATGATAAAGAGATGTTATAAACAAACTGTGTAGGTGTATACGGGTTTGTGGGGCAAATCTTTAAATAGACTCGAATGGGAATGTGTTGTCGTGAATTTCGTAAGATTTTTGATTTTCGTAAGAATTTAGGGGTTTTGAAATAATGGAATTTTCCAATCTTTTTCGAATCTTTACTGAACTGAAATCCCGTGTTTATGACTACGATGACAATGCTACGATATACGATGACAATGTTAAGGTATACAATGACAATGATATACAGACTTTGCAAGAGCAATCTAAATACTATGCCAAGCAATGCTATTCCGCGAGGTAACGTCCTCGCAGAAGGTGTCCATACGACAATTTTTGGTTAGATCAAGTTGATCTAACGCACTGAAATTTTTATGAAAATCTCAAAATATAAAACTTTAGCAGTACATTTTCGCATCACATCTAATGTAAAATTCAGAATCAGAACAAAACAAATATGAAACAGCAGTTGCTTTTGATTCTCTTAACTTATTCAGTTTCTTGAATACATTCACGTCTTAATTTTAAAGTTAAATGTGCGGCTAACCAACGGAAATTTGTTAAAGAGGACCGCTATGCCACTTTAAAATACCTATACTACTAATATTATAAAGAGAAAAAAAATTGTATGTATGTTTGTAATGTTTTCACCCAAAAACAAATCACCAATTTCAAAAATTCTTTTTCCATTAGAAAGCTGCATCTTTACTGAGCAACATAGGCTATATTACATTAAAAAAATAGGGATCCGTAATAAAAATGTAATAAGGTGTAAAAAATTAGTCATAAAAATCTGTCATCGCATGCGCTGCGGAAACTATTGATGATATATTTAACAAAAATTAATCAATAGTCCGACTTAGTAGACTTTCCACTGCCATGAGATCGGTATGTACGCGGGTGAAACCGCGGGATATTACTAGTTAGATATAAATGGACTTGGATCAATTCCGCGCTGAGCACAGTTTGATCAGGAAAGGAACGGCAGTGCCATTTCTTACTTAGCTGAAGGGAAATCCTTTATGTAGTTCTTGCGGAATGTTCCACAGCGTCTTCCCCCAGACTAAAACCCCTTCTCACTGCCTCCCCCTTCTAAAGTAGGACTATCTTTTGGCATTGCTTCACCGTAGCTGGTGTCTATTTCTTGGCCTCGGGTCTGCGTGTATATATAAACCGTATACGGAAGATGAATTGTTGTCTTACGGTGCTGATTGATAATGTGATGACTATCTTAATAGAGATCCAATCATTCTAGAAATATATATATTTTTTAATATACATATATTCAATACAATCTGTTCTCTAAATAAACATTCAGAAAAATTTAGCGAGAATTTAGAAATATAACACTAGGACTAAATGGTGGGTCTTTGGAAATGCGTTATTGAAGATATTTTGATACGTAAGTGGACGCCAACGAAGTCGCAGATAAAATTAGTATTTAAATAATCATAGCATGTACATGGCATACATGCCACTCTGCCATCAACTTTGTCTCAAGTTTGAGGAAGAAAAAAACGACAGGTCGGGTCTTCGTGCCTTTTCTCGTTAAAGGAAGCGAAATCCTTTATGGACTACCTGCGGAATGTTCCACAAGGGGAGTGTTCGGCTTCCACGGACTTACTTTCATATGGTTTTCAGTATGGTTTCTGGTGACCAGAAGTCATCAGGTACGAGCCTTCACTCATATGCCTTTTCATACTGCTAGCTGGAGGAATGATATAAGTAGCCCGTCGTATACGGCCTTACTGGGGACCTCTGGGCGTTCCGAACGGGTTTCATGGGATGCCCATCTGAAAAGGTCCCCGAGGTGATCGATGCATGTGGTGCTGCTGATAAATCGTCTAGTGGAAGGGGCCACTTCTAGAGAGAACCCGACGCAGAGGTGGCGCACTCTGGGTTTAAGAGTTGCTATTGGTGGAGATGGGGATAACCTGTTCAATGGTACCAAGTCAATAAATTTTCCCTTAGGAACTGAATCCTAAATTCTATATGGTGAAATCGTTAAATTAGTTGAAATGAATACCTTATATTTTTTTTTGGACACTAGATCTAATCTAATTCTTATAAGTTATGATATTAATTATTATATAATAAGTGATAATTATATAGTAAACTAGCTGATCGTTCTCTAAAAGTTCTTAATAAAAGTCCGCGACAGCATATGTCTAGCTTTTCAGGTTAACCCACTTTAACCTTTTTTTTGTTATCAAAATATAAAGAATTAATATATTACGGTTTTAATCTTTCCATTCGGGCGGAGCCGCTCGCGATGGCTAGTTTATATATAAAACTAAATTTTTAGTGCCTTCAAGTATAATATTTACTTATTTCGTAGGTTTCGTGATTGTTTTTTTTTGCTTTTATTTAACTTGTAATGTATGTATGTGAAGGCGGCATCTTGTGTGTTAAATTTTGTCCCGTCCCGTTGACAATGCATGTTTATAATAAACGTGACTTGATGCTGCTTCAGACAAGGGGACTCCTCAACGGTTAACAGTAGGTATATGAAATTTTATATATTGACTCAATGAAAATAAATGTTTATGATAAGCTTGTGCTGATGCCGCTGCCAGGATTAGCTTCAGATGAGAGAACTTCTCAGCGGTTAATAGTAGCGACATGAAATTTTGTAAAAAGCTTTTTTAAAAGCGTTTTTAACTTGACTTGTTTGCTATATATTTGTACACTTTTACTATCACCAAATGTTTGAAAGATATTAATTATTAAGTCCTAAAACATTAGGAACACGATTCAATATTTGAAGGTAATATACATTAGATTTATAGAAAAAACAAAAATTTGCTTTTAATAATATATTTTATTAGACTATGCCTATATAACAACTAGAGCTCTATATCTATTCAGACTTATATAGATTAATTACATTTAAATTACTAACAAAGAAATAATCTTATTATAAGCGATAATCGTAAAGTGCTATCCGTTGTCGATTAACATGATTGAGGTTTCGCCAGTCAATTAGTAGCCGCAATACGTCAGTAACTCTTCAACCCTACAAGCTTTCAAACAGCATTCACTGACAATCCCACCCTGTCTTTTACCCCTGCCCATACTCCGTGCTTCATGAGGAGCTATTAACGGCCAATTGAAGTCTTCACCGCTGTGTTGGATTTCAGATCTCTTCACCATCATACTAGTAGTATCGCAGAGTAATCCCAAAGCTATTGCCAGTCTTCTGCCACAGTAGACCTGTCCGACATCTTGTGTATGTGCACCATTCCATAGACTAACGAGAGCTAGGAAGATCAATGCTCCAGTAGTCCTCATGTTTGTTGGATAGTCCTCTCAGCTTGTATGTGCCACAAACGTAAATTTTGGCCCTTTTATATCCAATAATAATTGTTATTCATTTGATTCATTGAATAGCACTAATGAAATGAGACTCGATATAATTGAGTAGGCGTCTTAATGGACGTGAGTTGAATCTGTAAACTGTGTGTTGTATTGAAAAGTTAGACTTATTTTGCTTACAGCGTTCGAATGGATAACTATATCGTAGTCGTACTACATAGTAGTTTCCTTCGAATAATTTCTACATGATTTTTTTTAAGTTTATTGTTATATCACGAAAACTAAAGTTTAAACAAATATTATTAATAGACTATTTTATTTTTTTAAACCATATATATATTTATAATATGACTAGCAATCGCCAGCGGTTCCGCCCGCGTGGATAGATTAAAAAAGCAATATAGTTATAAAAATGATGAAATAGTATGATAACCATAAAAATAGTTAAAGTGGTTCAACCTTAAAACCTAGACATGTGCTGTCGCGGACTTTTAATAAGAACTTTTAGAGGGGAACCATTTTGTAATAAATGATTTTTGAATAACTATTACCGTTTACTCAGCGTACGCAAGGAAAGCTTTAAATTTTGCCAATCAATCAATCAAACAAACTCTGTAGCTTTATATATTAATATAGATATATAATCTTTGTACTATTAGAGGTTTACATACTATTCGTCCGTCGTTATAGAAATGGTTTCTATTCTAACACCCTAGAGTCTCAACGTTAACCGGTTATGTAAACTATATGCCCTCAATGTCACTTTGCCCAGAAGTGGGATAGTAACAGTTACTGTAATTTCCATACAAAGAAGGCTAAACGCAATTTCTATTAAGTTAGAACTCAAAAAACAAATGCACTTAATTATTTCGATTCTAGCATACTCTCAAATAAAACGACTATTTTGGGTTTAAGAAATCATTGATTCATCTTATACTTTTTGCTGGCTCGTTGCCAGATATCTTAAACTTGACAGATTTAGGTCACAACTCGTTTACAGTATGCTATTTGAAAAAGATACCGGCTGAGATAAGTTTTCACCCTTGGTCGTGGCTTCATTTTGTAATATTCTATTTGCAGAATTTTCTCGAAAGAATATTAAACCGTTTGTCAAAATGTCGTAGCATTGTTGCCTAATGAGCTCGTGATTATGGGCCTCGAATGCTTGCGGTGTAATTACATGGAAAACGCCGAAATTTTTTGTAACATCAAAATGGTTTATTAATACCAAACGCGTCTAGGCTTCTTTAAAGAGTCATTTGTAGAATGTAGAATGTGGTATTTTGAAAACTATTTAGACGAAAACATCATTAATCCTTCATCATCCGCCTCCGCTTATTCCACTCTAAGTGGGGTCGGCACAGTATGTATTAACCGGGAAGTCGAGTCCTTGGATCCGATCCGCCGCAGGCGAGCGGGGCGCAGGCGACTCGCCGAAGTCCATCGCATGCCGCCCTAACGGGGACCTCCGAGCGATCCGAACGGGGTATCGGACGCTCGCTGGAGTTAGGTCCCCGAGGCGGTCGATGCATCTGGTGCTCCCGATGCATCGATTAGCGGAGGGAGGGGCCACTGTTAAGAGAGGCCCCGACCCGGAGGTGGCGCTCTCCGGGGTACAGAGCTGCTGCTGGCGGGGATGGGGGCAATGTCTTCATAGGTACCCTATCCCCGCCACCAGCAGCGCGGTGGAGCACTGTCAGGTTTTTAGTCGGTGAGATTCCGACATACCCGCCGCTCGTCCCCGTCGGGCGGTGATGACCCATAATGGGTTTTCCTGACATAAAAAAAAAAAAAAAGTATGTATTAACCATGTTGATACATGGTATGGCTAGGTATTTTTCAACCGACCGCCTGCCGGTCTTCAACGTGCCTTAGTCGCCTTTTACGACACCTTGGTAAAAAATTAAATCAAAAAGAAGACGATGCATACCTGGGACACGTGCTTAGATATGAACAGTATAGACTCCTACAACTTATTAGGGACGCATCGGCGCAAGAGAAAGTCATGGTTGCGATATATACGAGAATTTTATTAATTTATTAATTTTATTTATATATATTTATTTTATTTATTTAATCTTAGTAACTAGCTAACTTATCATGATATAAAAAAGTTAAAAACAGTGCTTAAAAATGTAAATTTAAAAAACAAAGAAAATAACTTAATTATTATAATGGACTGGACATGGACTGGAAATGGACTGGAGTCGCGAATGCTGCCCATCTTTTTAGCCTCGCAAGAAATAGAAAGGCTTATCACTATTATAAGCAGTGACGGCTAACCTGCGCTAGCCGGAGAGGCACAAGAAGCAGAAGGTAAAAAATGAGGGTGGTCTATTCTACTCAGCCGGATACCATACAGTAGATTGTTATGTAATATTTGTTTAAAAAATTGATTAGATAGCATTTTCGATGAAAGCTACAGGCAACTTGAATTTTTTCAAGATAACATTTTATATTCCAAAACGCCGTGTGGTATCCGGCTGAATAGAATAGTACCACCCTCTTTTCTTACCGAGGTGTCGTAAAAGGCGACTAAGGTAAGTCGACCCGCCGTGTGGTATCCGGCTGAGTAGGATAGACCACCCTCATTTCTTACCGAGGTGTCGTAAAAGGCGACTAAGGTAAGTTGACTCACCGTGTGGTATCCGGTTAAGTAGAATAGACCACCCTCTTTCTTATCGAGGTGTCGTAAAATACGACTATGATAAGTTGACGTCAGGCAGGCGGCCGGTCGTAAAATACGTAGCCAAATCATGTGACAACATGTTTATAACATGTTGTGCCGACCCCACTTAGAGTGGGATAAGGACAGGAAGATGATGAACATTTTATATTCCAAAATGTAGTTAGATCTAAATAATGCAGCGATTACACTGAAACTTAGTGAGAAAGTTAGCTTTGTTATCCGCTGTAATTGGATCTATTTGTTAGAGGTAAATATATCTCAGTATCTTCTAATACGGGCAATAAATACAGATTACAACTTGCTTAGTTGCTCGAGTCTAGACCAGCTCGGTTTAAAAAATATATTTTATTGTACAAATTTATATATTTGCTTATCTGGCTAGCAAACAGGTTAATATCATACCATTCCCGACTCATAACAGGTTTTTTTTTTCAATTATTTAATACATTTACGTCAATTTAAGTGTTAAATTAAAAAGTATAAGTAACGGCCTATATCCAACTACTGGGCATAAACCTCCTCGTTCCGTTTTGGAGAGAAGGATTCGAGCTAAGACCTACCACGCTGCTCCAATGCGGATTGCTAGGTTACACATATCTCCAGAATTCTCTAGAGATATGCAGGTTTCCTCGCGTTGTTTTCTTTAACCGAAAAGCTGGTGATAAATTGCAATTACCAACTAGCAAGTGCTAAAATTCATATACTTTATTATGTCATTTGTCTTGTCACAAGAATTTTTTTTTTCATATTAGTTAGCAATATTGCAGGGAACTAATCACTATTTAAATAAATCAAACGTTGTTATTTAACACATTACTTAAAAATGTTAGGTTCTCTATTGCCTTAAGTACATTGCTACAGAGTTCCATAACTTTACAGTACGGAAAACAAAAAAAATGTTACTTAAGTAAAATGTTACTTAACTAAAAGTTTAATTATCCCTAAAATTTTCCACATATTTGTAGGTTTCCTCGCGTAGATTTTCATTTTTTTTAACAGAAATATTTATTGGTGCCCACTCGGGGTTTGAACCCGTGATCCTCTCTAAATAGTCGCACGGTCTCACCGCTGTGCTATCGCAGCTTGGATTATGTAAATCGATCGTTAAATCCGAAATGTGCTTTAACGTAGATGTCGTCGAGAGGTTTCTACAGTAATCATACTTCACGTAGCAATGAGCTACGGAGTTTACGAGTCGCTACGAGACGTGCTACGCGCACGGTTTTATGCGACTCATACGTTTTTATTGAGACTTTGTTTGAATACACATGTAATAAACCTTTAAAAATATCCTTTTAAAGATTTAAAGCTTTGAGAGACGATGCTTCTCACAGATTAAGCAATATAACTTATCATCATTCTCTTAGTCTTATCCCACAAAATTAATGAGAATATTATTTTGCTAATAATGCTAAATATAAATAAATTAAAATAATGCTAAATGTAGAGTGTACTATTCGTTCTCATACCTGATACATGCAGAATTTGAAAGAACTCATGCACTACCCGACACCGATAACACAACAATGCACTGCACACATTCACAACCACAATCTCAACAATTGTTTGGCCCCGTAACCGAAGCATCGCCAGTAGATAGACTCCACGACGAAATCGCAAAGCTTTGTGATTTTGTCGTTTTGTTGTTTTTCTTTTATCGCCGATTATAGCAAAATAATATTCTCATTAGTTTTGTATTATGGACCTCCGCAAAGTAACGCCTAATTCTATAAATTATCCTTATCTCACACTAAGTAGGGTCGGCACAACATGTTATAAACATGTCACGTGATTTTGCTACGTATTTTACGGCCGCCTGCCTGACGTCAACTTATCGTAGTCGTATTTTGCGATACCCCGGTAAGAAGACGGTGGTCTATTCTACTCAACTGGATACCACACGGCAGGCCTACTTACGTAATTCGCCTTTTACGATACCTCGGTAAGATATGAGGTTGGTCTATTGTACCCAGCTAACTACCACGCGGTGGGTCGACTTAACTTAGTCGCCTTTTACGACACCTGGGCAAGAAATGAGGGTGGTCTATTCTATTCACCCGGATACTGTTCACCTTTTAAGTATAATATATTTATGAGAAGAAATTGAGACATAGGTAATGTGACGTGACTTAATTTATATTTGACTAAGTCTGTTAACGTTACATGAGTGTGACGTAATTTGTCGACATGCCAGCCTATTGTGAACTATTCGAGATGATTTAATCTATGAATGGAATCCGCCAATCCAAATACTGTGCTAATCCATTGATTTTACGATTTACGTGATTGTAATATCTGGCGTTAAGCCAGAACTGGATTGGCTGGCTAATAGTTAATATTTGCACAGGTGTATATAAAGTTGTACAATGAGTATCCGCGACTACATTCACGTCAACTTAAATGTTAAAATATCCTCAGTCGTGTGTGATATCATATATTTTTTCGTGTTGCAAAAAGAAAAACGGATGTATTTCAGCAAAAAGTCCGTTATATGAGATTCAGTTGTCCCAAATTTCAATAGCTTTAAAATCTGTTCAAGCTTTTTTTTCTCTAGCAGATTTGCCTTAAAAGTTTAGCAGATAGGCAGGCCATTTATGATATAAACAAATATTCTGAGCAAAAATTGAACCCATCATCAACTCTTAATAAAGTCTACTTGCATTCAAGCTTAAGGGCTCTACTTTTATTTATTTATGTACATTAAACAACGCAAGAAAAACATTATAAAAAAGGGTGCAAAGGTTAACTTATCCATTTGACGAAGATCTCTACCAGCTGATCTACAAAGTGAGGCAAAGTATTAGTATTCTATGTACAAAGTACCAAACAAATTTTACATAGTGAAATAGCACAAAAGTAACGGTCTGTTGTTAACCCACTGCTGGGCATAGGTCTCCTCTCTCCATTTATGGAGAGAATGGTTGGAGCTAGGAACTACCACACTGCTCCAATGCGGATTAGTAGGTTACACATATCTACAGAATTCACTAGAGATATGTAGGTTTCCTCAAGATGTTTTCCTTCGCCGAAATGTGTGTTGTAAAATGCAATTATCAATTAGACACATAAGTTTGAATAGCAAAACTCATTGGTGCCCGCCCGTGGTTTGAACTCATGACCCCCTCGAAAGAGTTTCACAGTCTAATCGCTAGGCTATCACAGCTTAGACGTGGCACAAATTTGTGACTAATTTAAGTACAGCGCTTAATTAAAAATAGACATTTTAATTTTGTTTTATTTAATATAGACGTCATAATATACTTGCGAAAGCTCACATTCTCCATTCAAAACTTCCGAGCACGTATAAACCTTACATAGAAACTTTAAAGGTTATAATTTTATGCAGACAAGAGTATTTGCATCGCAAATTGCCTCCCAAGTTATTGCGACCGACTCCATTACGGCTAACACGTAAGCTTTTCAGTTTAAAGTTCATGCCATCACGCGTCGTACGAGGAATTTACTTTCTATAACTTTACAGTAGACATAACTGCATTTTAATGAGTTTTACGGCCTATAAAACGTGGTGCATGACTCCGTGTGATACATTGTAAATTAGTTTACCAGACGTGGTAGCTGAAAATGAGGAAGTTTGCATTGTTCGTTTTATTAAGTGTTTTATCAACGGTTCTGTTACACAAACAGAGTCAAGTATACTGTGGGAGAAGGTTAGCTGTGACGCTGGCTTATTTATGTGAGAATAATTTTAACAAAAGAACTCACTACGGAAAATTAGACTATGTTTGGTCTTGGATACGTCACGAAGCTCTCGGTTTCGATAGAGGAAAACGACAAATTGTATCTGAGTGCTGCGAGAAACCATGCACTGTGGATGAACTTTTGGCTTACTGTGGAAATTAGTTGTTTGTGTTGTGATATTAAAGTATATAAGTTTAAGTATTTACGTTCTTTTTTTAAATTCTATGAATAATATTGTGTCCTAGAAAACGATTTGCGTTTGTGGAAAAAAGAGTTTCGTGGTTGGATTACTAACAATGTGATTTAAATAAAGAATTAGATTTTGCCGGCTTTTTTAATTATCACTTTTAAATCTTTGGCTTTTTCCTTTTTTAACGTTGTTTAAATGACATGAAGGCTTTCTAAAATAAAATTATATTACCGTATTAAGTAATAAATGTTTTTTTTTAATAAATCTTCTGAATGCGTATCGGTAATTCTGTTAAGTTTATGTTTATCTAACAATATCATTTTTTTAAATTTCTTAATACTGTAGCTTCCATAACTTCGTATGAATTTTTTTTAGTAATGAGATAAAAGGCCAATTTCAATTCTTTACCTGTCTTCATACCAAAAATCACGACACGTTGATTTTTTGAAAACACAAACACACCAACCCAAACACAGCGCACACACACACAAATAGCACACTTCCGTTTCCGATTTTACTATGATAATTTTATTAATTTTTATCTCATGTAAGGTTTTATAAAAAAAGAATAAAATGTATACAATGTATGTGCATTGATATTGGGTTTTAGAAAAATATCAGGTAATATAGCGAAAAAGGGAGACAATTGGAATTTAAGACGAGGAAGGGAATGACATATTTGGAAAAAGAGACAAAGATACGTCATTAGAGCAAAAGCTGTAGAAGGCTGTAAAAGTGAAATCAAAAGGAAATAACAACGAAATCGAAAAACTGGGTTTGGGGGTCGTTCGAGGGTAGATTTTTTTTATACTGTATTATATAAATCCACCTGAAAACCCTAAATCTAAATAGATTTTAAATTACCTTATTCTCCCATATAAACATAAACAAATTAATTTTCATAAAAACAGTATCATGAATAAAGTATAATAGAATCCATTCGTACCTCTTTAAAGTAGAAGCCCCAAAAGTTGTTTCAAACTTTTGTAAGAGCTACTTGGAATAATTAATAAGTTAATCCTTATTAATATTTTTATATTAAATTTTAATAGCAGAAGATTTGTAAAAGTAAAATTAAAGTTACTGACTGTTACTAACTATTATAGACTATAGCAATATAATAGAAAACTAATATTTTATTAAGTAACGGCCTGTTACAATCCCAGTGCTGGGCGTAGGCCTCCTCTCTCCGTTTTTGGAGAAGGATTGAAGCTAAGATCCACCACGCTGCTCTAATGCGGATTGGTAGATTACAGATATCCCAAAAATTCTCTAGGAATATGCAGGTTTCCTCGCGATGTTTTCCTCTACCGAAAAGGATGTTATTGCAGTAATCAATTGAAACATAAGTTTTTATAGAAAAACTCAATGGTGCCTCCCTGGTTTTGAACCCGTTGACCTTCTCAAGAGAACCGCATGGTGTTACCGCTAGGCTATCACAGCTCTATTACAGAAGATAAGAAGAAATGCAAAGCTCTAATGAAATCTTATTGCAATTAATGTATTACATTTACAACCTTTTTTAAAAGTTTATATCAACTGTATTTTATGAACGAGCTTTTTTACCGACCTATTGACACCGTTTTTATGTTCTAACTTTGCGATCTTTCCACACTTCTCTTAGATTAAACCTTCGCCAGGAAGTATTTTCCGATTCAGGCGGGAAGTTGCCGTTTTTCGCACGTGTTAAAGCGTTGGCAAGCTTCTTTATTGTAGCAGCCAGGCTTGGCGGTGACGCAATTATGAAGATATTTAGCCTTTTTTCGTATCTATAGTGTACCATCATAACAGCACGCCGTGTGGTATCCGGCTGAATAGAATAGTACCACGGTCATTACTTACTAAGGTATCATAAAAGGCGCCTAAGGTAAGTTAACCCACCGTGAGGTATCCGGTTAAGTAGAATGGACCACCCTTTTCTTAACGAGGTGTCGTTTTAGGCGACTATGTTAAGTTGACCCACCATGAGGTGTCAGGTTAAGGTGAATAGACCACTCTCTTTCTTACCGAGGTCTCGTAAAAGGCGACTAAGGAAAGTCGACCCGCCGTATTGTAGCCGGCGGAGTAGAATAGGCTACCTTCGTTTCTTACAGCGGCGTCGTAAAACGCGACTAAGGTAATTTGGCCCACCGTGTGGTATCCGGCTTAGTAGAATAGCACACCCTCATCCTTACCGAGGTGCCGAGGGCCAACATTTTCTATAAAAATTTGTTGGTTCTTCAAGTCTGGGCGTATATTTGTATTTAAGTATGTATTTAAAATTATATATGTATATATTTACCACTTGACTTTCACCCATAACACAAGTATTGAGTAACTTACTTTGTGGACGGATGACCGTGTCTGTAATTGTCCCATATATTTATTTATCTGTCGGTCCGTTTGTCTGTCTGTTACAATTTAGCATGGCTAGTAAGTACACTTGAGTAATATGTTGATAACTGATACCTATTTAACACTGTTTGACGCGAATGAAGTGTGTACACTAGTGTATGCACGTATAGTTAAATTTACTATTATCTATATTGCATAATTTTTTGTTGTTATCTTTTATGCTATCTCGAATGCAAATATTCATCTTAATACAATCAATTACAATAGGAATTATAACCACATTGATATGTTTAGCACTAATTTAGTTCAGTTTAAACAAATTATCCGAGACAAGCCTAACTAAATTTTCTTTCTTTTTTGTATTTTATAATCATTACATTTATTCTTTTATTTTGAGCATTAAACTTTTTGTGTGTATAGTGTAGTAGTATAGTGTGTGTATATTTTATTTTGAAATTATTATTACTGTTTTATTGTTAGCTTCTATGAATTATTAAATAGTGGAAACTTTATTGGTCAAAGATCTATACATTTTTACTAGTTATTAAGTTTTACTATGTACTGTTTGTTTCCCTTGAAAATTAATAAATAAATAAATAAATACATAGTTTTATGTTATTTTTCTTTTTTTCTATACTAGCTGTTAGTTACGCCCGCATGGAAATCAGTGTGTCACAATTTTTTTTCCGAATCCAAATTTTGAACATGGATGTAGTTATCGTATGTTAATTATAAGAGAGTTTTGAATAACTTTCACCGTTTACTTAGTGCACGCAAGGAAAGCTTTAAATACTGTCGCAATATTTTTTATTGCTGCTGCTGTCCAATTCATCTAAGCCGGATGGTATATAGCCTTCCTCGATAAATGGACTATCTTGCACTTAAAGAAATCGGTCCAGTAGTTCCTGAGATTAGTGCGTTCAAAGAAATCAAACAATGAAACTCTTCAGCTTTATGTATTAGTATAGATTACCCTATTTCAAGCTGTGATGGCTCAGCGGTGCGGCCGTGTGAATCTCTAGAGACGATCACGGGTTCAAACCCGGGCAGACACCAATGAGTTTCTCTCTTAAAACTTATGTGTCTAATTGATAATTTCAATTTATCACACGCTTTTCGGTGAAGGAAAACATCGTGAGGAAACCTGCATATCTCTAGAGAATTCTGGAGATATGTGTAACGTACCAATCCGCATTGGAGCAGCGTGGTAGGTCTTAGCTCCAATCCTTCTCTCCAAAAATGGAGAGAAGAGGCCTATTCTCAGCAGTGGGATAGTAACAGGCCGTTACTTACTACTTACTACCCTATTTCACTTCTTGTCTTTTTCCTTATGATACTCAAAGATTATCAACAAAATAATGCCAATCAAATCCGGAGATACTTAAAGCGAACTACTTGTTAACATAATTACAACAAGGTTTACTACATTATCTATTTAATGTTTGTAACCTAACGCTATCATGCCCCATCTGAGAGATGAGACAATCAAATTTGACGAAGCAATAACACCGAGACATCAAATAAAACCTAATTCAATTTATCCTTCAGAACTTGGCAGGTATAAAGATAATTTTATTTATGTCCCATTTTATTTACTTTTAAGTTCTGCCTGCGAATTTATTTGCATTCAGTTCGGGAGACTCTCCGAAGGTTTAACTATCTCTGAAAAATTACAACTATTAGTTGCTTGGTGACTTGAACACAGTTTCTGGTTCTATATACGAAAAGTACACAATATACTTGTTTAATATGGTTAGACAGACTCGGATCTACGCGACAGTAGACCTTCACTTCTTCGCTTCCGGAGGTTCCAGATTCCCGGAATATATATATATATATTTTTTTTCGTAAAATTAGGGGTCTGCATGCATTCAAAAGTTCTTCTTAAATTGACATTGAATATAAAACACTATTTTTGCTGTAAATTGCCAAGGCAGCGTAACTTTTCAGGGCACGGGTGGTCTAGATAAATGAAAATAATAGAATCGAGCCCTACCTACCCAATATTTGTTTTTCTTTTTTTTGAAGTTTCTTTTTTTATTCTGTAAAAAATTACCAAGCAAGTCTCGGTCAACCAGATGCTTTCCAATTATAAGTGTACATATGTATTCACCGTATTTTGTATGTATGGGGAAGTCTATAACTATAGAAAAGACGCGAAGTGCAAGATGGTATTGACATATAATGAGGAGTGATAAAAATCATGTGGCCAAACAAGTTTTAAATATGAATGTGGACGGATATATTTAAAACGGATAAATTTTCTCATAAGTAAGGCAATAAGGTAATTTGGGTTGCCTGGAAGAAATCGCTCTTGGGTTGCCTGGAAGAAATCGCTCTTTGGGTTTCCTGGAAGAAATCGCTCTTTAGCGATAAGGCCACCCATTGTATGTCTTAACCATGTATAATTTATAGAATTTGGCGTTACTTTGCGGAAATCCATAATACAAAAGTAATAATAAAATTATTTTACTATAATCCGCGATAAAGTAAAATAGAAAATATATATAATGCTAAATGTAGAGTGGACAATCGGTTATCATACCTGATACATGCAGGAGTAGACTACACGACCAAAATCGCAAAGCGATTTTGGTCTTGTAGTCTACTCTACGGTGGTGGAGGTTTGTGCATGTGTTTTTTACGACTCCTGCATGTATCAGGTATGATAACCGATTGTCCACTCTACATTTAGCATTATATATATTTTCTATTTTACTTCATCGCGGATTATAGCAAAATAATTTTATTATTACTTTTGTATTAACCATGTATATAAAAATGTTTCATGTTCAAATTATTTTTCTTTTGTATGGATTATGTTGTACAATAAAGTATATTTGTATTCTATTCTATTCTAATGTAATTATTAACTTAGCCCTCTGTCTTGCATACTGTGGATACTACAGAGAGTTCTAATGGCAATATCTTACCTAAACTCCTCTTACTTATTACATCACTCATCTTACTTGCCATTAAACTGACTTTACTACCAACAAGATAAGCTCCGAGATCGTTTTATTGGTGTCAGGCGTTAAATTTACTGGCGACATTATCTTATAGCACTTTTACCTACTACGTATCATTTTTTTTTTCTTATGGCAACAATGATTCCAAGATAACTGCGACATCTTTAATATTTAAATGAGTTAATCTTGTATGTGTATATATTTATTTCGGAGTCTCGGAAACGGCTCCAACGATTTTCCTGAAATTCAGCATGCAGGTTTTGGAGTGTAAAAATCGATAGGTTTTATTTAAATAAAATAATTCGTTTTATCCCTGTTTTTGGACATTAAAAAAATACTAAAATTTACATTGAATATATAAAACACTATTTTTGCCGTTAATTGTCATGTCAGCGTAGCTTATTTGGGGAACGGTGGCGAAATGAAAATATTTAGAATCGAGCCCCACCTACCCAATTTTTATTTTAATTAAAGTTTTTTTTTATTTAGTAAAAAATTACCGAGTTACTCTGGTAGATCTACAAATCACCGTATTCTGTTTTGATCACTTAATGAAAAGTATAATTGTTATACGTTTATTATTTATTGTTAACGGTTAAGTTTTAATATATATTTTCCCAACGCCAATTATTTCCCGCAGACCTTTCCATTACAGAACCAAAACACAGCCCTCATTAAAGCGTCAAATGAAAGGAAAACCAATATATTTTCCGCCCTCCGATATTACAAGGTTTCCTTATTATCTAAAAGTGGATCCGATTTCATTCCAAAGGGAAATTGCCAGCCGATATAATGTCCTGTAAATATTACTTAATATCTTCAAGTTGGTTGGGCTAAGAGTTTTATATTTAATTGAAATCTTGTGTACCCATATATATTTTTAATATTTAAATGAGTTAATATTGTATGTATATATGTATATATTTTTTCGGAATCTCGGAAACGGCTCCAACGATTTTCCTGAAATTCAGCAGGTTTTTGGGGAGATAAATCGATCTAGATAAGTTTTATTTAAAAAAAAAGTCGTTGTGTACCTGTTTTCTGGCTCTAACATTTTTTTGAAATTTACGTTGAATTTATATACATTTAATTTGTTTGCGTTAATATTATAGTTCTAAGCCCGGGTTCGAGTGTCACTTGTCACCGGCGCCTTCTTACTTTTTATTTTTTTTATTGCATCTTTTATATTTTTTAATAATAACCGAGCAAGGGTCGGTCACCCAGGTACATAATACATAATAAGTTATCTTTTTTAATACATATTATGAAAAAATGTCGTGTGGTATCCGGCTGAGTGAAATAGACCTACCTCATTTCTAATCAAGAAGTCCTAAAACGCGACTAAGGTAACTCGACCCGACGTGTGGTATCCGGTTAAGTAGAATACACCACCCTCATTTCTTGTCGAGGTGTAGTAAAATATGACTAAGGTAAGTTAACGACAGGTAAGCGGCCGGTCGTAAAATATGTAGCCAAATCATGTGGCGTTGTGCCGACCCCATTTAGAGTGGGATAAGGCCAGGAGGATGAATGTACATTATACAACAAAGTACTCTAACCATATTTGTCTGTCTGTTGATGACGCACTTGTAAATGGATATTCATTCAGCTTTCAAAAAAAAAATTGAAATTTCTTGATTTGCAGAAACTTTTTTTTTAATCTTTTGAAAATTTTTTACATTATAATTTTCTAGTAGAAACGTTTCACCTAGGCATGAAAAATTACAAAATTAAAAATTAAATTAATATTATGTATATTTCACCAAGTGATTCCTAACAAAAGTTTGAGTTTATAGTTTGTTATAGTTTCGTGTAAGTTAATTGAAATATGAAGGTAATTGTTGAAAATAATAGACAATGTAACGCTGTCTGGAAGTTTCATTGAAATATTTGTCTATGAACCTTTGCCATTTCACGCAGTTGTGATCTGTGATGGAGTTAACAAGTTGTTTTAAGAGAATAAATTAATTTTACTTTTGAGAACTTGACGTTTGTTATTTATTGAATGAATATAAAGGAAAAAATATCGTTATTCTAATATTATGATAAATTTTGTATAATGGACCTACTCAAAGTAGAGTCTGTTTCTATTAATAATTTAGTATCTTCTTCTTCTTTCTGCTCTTATGCCACTCTAAGTGGGATCGGCACAACATGTTATAAACATGCTCTCACATGATTTGGCTGCGTTTTTACGACCGGCCGCCTGCTTGACGTCAACTTACTTCTGCTGTATTTTACGACACCTCGGTAAGAAAGAGGGTGGTCTATTATACTAAACCGTATCCGGTTTAGTATACACAAGGTGGGTCAACTTACCTTAGTCGCCTTATACTTCACGTCGGTAAGAGATGAGGTTAGTCTATTCTACTCAGCCGGATACCACACGGCGGGTCGACTTACCTTAGTCGTCTTTTATACACCTCGGTAAGAAATCAGGGTGGTGCTATTCTATTCAGTCGGATGCCACACGGCGTTTCTATTAATAATTTAGGATATTTTCATTTAAGTATAAATGCATACTACTAATATTATAAATGCGAAAGTTTATGTAAGTTAAGTATGGATGTATGTTTGTTACTCTTTTACGTACGTATGCGTTGAGACATTAATTCGATTAAATTTGGTACAATTATTCCTTATACCCCGGTATAAAATTAAGGATATAGAAATATTTTTAATTATACAGGAATAGGATGACATTGAAAAGCGCCATCTATTATCAATCTATCACGCGACAATCCACGCAAACGAAGTTGCGGGTAAAATTTCAATCATAATCATCATCTTCCTACCCTGATCCCACTCTAAGTGGGGTCGGCACAACATGTTATAAACATGTTGTCACATGATATGACTACGTATTTTACGACCGGCCGCCTGCCTGACGTCAACTTATCTTAGTCGTATTTTACGACACCTCGATAAGAAAGAGGGTAGTCTATTCTACTTAACCGGATAATGAATCAACCTACCTTAGTCGCCTTTTATGACACCTCGGTAAGACATGAGGATGGTCTATTCTACTCAGCCGGATACCACACGGCGGGTCGACTTACCTTAGTCGTCTTTTACGACAGCTCGGTAAGAAAAGAGGGTGGTACTATTCTATTCAGCCGGATACCACGCGGCGGGCGGGTAAAATTACAATATAAATATTATTTTAACGTATCTCTTTTTTTCCATTTGTAGTAAAGAAAAGAGCACACTGTGTATTTAGTTCAAACACAGACCTTTTTCTATCACCATATATAAAATTTCTCATATAATTCCCTTCGGAACGCGTGGGCTGAACGATAAAAATCAATTGACATTCTGCTGGCACTTTCTTATATAAAAGCACTGCTGCGCACCACAGTTCTACCCGCTTTTGAAAAGCAGTGTAAAATGTATAAAATTTACCTTTAGAAACTTAGTCAGTATTTTATACAAATATCTTTATCTGAGCGTTAAGGTACACAGGTTAAGATAAGACACACACCCACATATACAAAAATACACCAAAACTTTCGCCATGTTTATTAGTCGCACTGAGCTGACATATTAATTGTTATTTTTATCTAAAATTCACAGCTCTTAAAATACTATCTTTTATATTTAAATGAGTTAATCTTGTGCACGTGTGTGTGTGTGTGTGTGTGTGTGTGTGTGTGTGTGTGTGTGTGTGTGTGTGTGTGTATGGACCTTATATACCTTAGGTTATATCTTTCGCTTTTCATCACGTGACATCGCAGCCAGGCGCTAGTCGTATCGTATAAAAAAATATCCCGAATTTTATTCTTAAAAGACTTCTTACGTAATCAAGTAACCTGACACACAACATAATTTCTAAAAACACTACTTACATTTCTGTCTCAAATTTATTCTATTTTGTGATTAACCCCCGAAAAAGGAAAAAATCAAAGGAACAACTTCTAAGATTTCCTCATTACTGAAATTGTTATGGATTCCATTTCCTCTGAAAGTGGTAGGCCGATCCAATAAATAAAGGTTATGTGACTCGCTTATTGGCGGGTAGGTTTCTCTGAACTTTATAAATGTTAACGATAATAGAACTGTTTGGTAAAGGCTTATGAACCTGTTAAGACAATATTTTAATTAATTAATAGCGTTAATTTATAGAATTAGGCGTTATTTTGCGGAGATCCATAATACAAAAGTAATAATAAAATTATTTTGCTATAATCCGCGATGAAGTAAAATAGAAAATATATATAATGCTAAATGTAGAGTGGACAATCGGTTATATAATATTAAAGGCTTGGCTCAAATTGGCTTTGCGATTTTGGTCGTGGAGTCTATCTCCTGAAGATGCTTCGGTTGCGGGGCGAAACGATTGTTGAGTTTGTGATAGTGAACGTATATAGTGCTTGTGTATCGTGGTGGCGGTGGTGGAGGTTTGTGCATGTGTTTTTTACGACTCCTGCATGTATCAGGTATGATAACCGATTCTCCACTCTACATTTAGCATTATATATATTTAGTATTTTACTTCATCGCGGATTATAGCAAAATAATTTTATTATTACTTTTGTAATTAATAGCGGTAAGGAATATTTCCGCCGTGTGGTCCGGCTGAGTAAAATAGACAACCCACATTTCTTACCGAGGTACTGTAAAATGCGAATAGGTTGTTTTGCCGTGTAATATTCTTTAAGTAGAATATACTTTCCTCATTTCTTATAGAAGTGTTATAAGCGGTGACTAACGTAAGTTGATACGCAGTGTGGTATCGGGCTGAGTAGAATAGACCACCTTCATATACCGACGTGTCTTAAAAATTGACTAAGGTAAGTTGACGTCAGGCATATTTTTTCTTCTTGGTCGCTACACTCTTGGCAGAGTGGTCGTGATCGTCAGTGTAGGGTTGGTGACGTGCTTGACCATTCGACGCCATTCTTCTCGGACGGCTGCCTTCCTGGTACATTTATGAAGAGGACCGTCAAAGGCAGCCTTCACTTGGTCCGTCCATCGCATTGGTGATCTGCCGCGCGGTCTTATGCCTTCGATATTCCCCTGTACCACAAGGCGTTCTACAGAGGCATCTCCCCGACGAGACACGTGTCCGAAAAAAGTAAGAATTCGACCTTGAACGATGGAGGATAAACGCTGCTTGATGCCAAGTTTTCGAAGGATGGACTCGTTAGCTCTAAATTCAGTCCATGAAACTCCGAGCATCCTTCTCCAGCACCACATCTCGAGAGCGTCTATCCGCTTCTTCTCACTTTCCCGTAGCGTCCACGTCTCACAAGCGTAGAGAAATATGGTAAATACTAGAGCCCTAAGTAATTTTATTTTTGTGGCTTTGGTGATGTTCCTATTCTTCCATATTCTTCTCAACTTGTCCATGGATGATCTGGTGATAGCCATGCGCCGTTTAATTTCATCAAGGCATATTGGTAGGTCGTAAATCATTTTTGTATTGCATTTTGTTCGCTTATTACTTAATTTTGTAGCCAAAATAATATACGAACACTCTAAATGGGAAAAAGGTATATTGAATCGTCAAATGTAAGAGTAATTGAACATCTATAGCCTTTCAACGTTTACACGTTTCTCTCATTTTGTGAAAGTGGATCGAGTTGGATTCCTGTGGGAAATTGCCAGCCGATCCAATAAGTCACGTAAATGCAACTTAACTCATTATTGATGAGATCTTAACTTACTTTTTTTATTGATGCCTGTTGAGAACGTTTGAAAAATCAGCGTCACTATAATGATTTATCTAAAGGTAATGTATATTTAATATTTGAATGAGTTAATATTGTGTGTGTGTGTGTGTGTATTTTGTGAATTTCGAAATCGGCTTCAACGATTTTCATGAAACTTGAGGGTTTTGGGGCGAAAAAATGTCGTTTCATCCCTGTTTTCGGCCACAAATAAAACTGCTAAAATAGAAATAGAAATATAAGCTTAAATTTGCTGTCATTTGTCACCGGCCCTTTCTTTCTTTTTTCATTTTTTTTTAATTTTCATTTCAAAAAACAAGGCCCGGTCACCCACGTACTTAGATATAATGTACGATTCCGAATCAATGTTTAGAAAATGACCAAAAGATTAAAATTCTCTACAAATAGGAAAAGACAAACTACTTTAAAGTCATAATTTCATTAAAAATAAGTACCTGGATGACCGAGCCTTGCTCGGTAATTTTTAAAATAATGTAAAAAAAAAATCAAAAGAAAAATGAAAAAATAATAGGGCAGGTGGGGCTTGATCGTAGGTATTTTCACCTCTCTAGACCGCCCGTTCCCCAAATGAAGTACCATGACTTTACGTTTGACAGCCAAAAAATTGTGATTGAATTCAACGTAAATTAAAAAAAAAATTAGAACTAGAAAACAGGGATAAAACGACTTTTTTTTTAAACAAAACTTATCATCTAGATCGATTTTTCTCCCCCAAAACCCCCTACTGAATTTCAGGAAAATCGTTGGAGCCGTTTCACAGTTGTATTATAAATAAAAATAATAATTTTGTACGGCACACGGCGGCCTTATCGGTTAGTAGCGTTTTCTTCTAGACAGCCTTTGCATTAGGAAAACCGTAACACAGAGTAGGTACTTACTTATTTAGGCTATTGAGTTAATCTTTTATGAATTGTATATACATACAAGATTAACTCATTTAAATATTAAAGATAAGGAAATATATTTTGATTCCAAGTTTCATCAAACAAAACGTTCATCCCTTTTCACAGACGCCGCTAGCACATCTGTTACACAGACTTTCTGAGAAACATTAACATTTACATTTTAATTAAAAGGGCTAAATACATTGGACACGAATTGTTACTTTTAATTATTTATATTGGTGACTGGTTTATTTAAAAAGCTACTTTTTAAATAAACCAGGCCTGTTACTATCTCACTTCTGGACATTGGCATCCTGTCTCCGTTTTCGGAGAGAAGGATTAGAGCTAAGACCTACCACGCTGCTCCAATGTGGATTGGTAGGTAACAAACATCCCTGAAATTTAGAAATGAAAGTAAATAAAAATATAGATTCAGCTTTCCATATGCATGATGTTTTCCTTCAACGACAAGCGTGTGATAAATAGCAATAATCAATAATATCGATCAATAATAGCAATAATCTGCCTGCAGGTCGCGGGTCGCGGATTTGATTCCCTCCGAGGGCTAACATTTTCTATAAATGAATTTGTTGGTCTTCGAGCCTGGGAGTATATTCATATTTAACAATATGTATATAAGTATATATTCACCAGTTGTCTGTCTACCAAAGCACAAAGTTAGGTTACTTTGGGGACGGACAACCGAATGTGTAAATATATATTTCTCCTAACACAAGCATTTACATGCTCAAAAGGAGATCTCATTTATAACAATTTGTAAGAATGTACTATGCTTGTTAATGAAATAAAACATTTTTGATTTTTTTTTTGATATATGGATATATATATATATATATATTTTGATATATGGATATATATATGTATATATACGCCTTGTGGTATCCGGCTGAGTAGAATAGACCAACCTCATTTCTTACCGAGGTTTCGTAAAATACGACTGAGGTAATTTGATGTCAGGCAGGCGGGCGGTCGTAAAAACGCAGCCAAATCATGTGACAGCATGTTTATAACATGTTGTGCCGACCCCACTTAGAGGAGTGGGATAAGGGCAGGAAGATGATATATATATATATATTAATAATTGGGTAGTCATCGTGAAAATTACGAATCCTACTACACCTACGCATAGAAATGACTTTTAGCTTAACAGTAACCTCCCACGCTACCTCAATGAAAAATATAAAACAATGCCAAAATAAAAAATTATTCACGTCGTTGAAGATTAATCTTGTTGCTCGTATAAAACATAAAGCGACGTCACTTGTTTATAATTTAAAAAGTTAATTAAGAAATTCAAATTAATATAGAATTTCAATTAATAGTAACACCGTGCGACTATTTCGAGGAGATCACGGGTTTAAACCGGGCAGACACCAATGAGTTTTTCTGTTAAAACTTATGTGTCTAGTTGATTATTGCAATTTATCACACGCTCGGTGAAGGAAAACATGAAGAAACCTGCCTATCTCTAGAGAATTTCGGGGATATGTGTGACCTACCAATCCGCATGGGAGCAGCGTGGTAAGTCTTAGCTCCAATCCAATGGAGAGAAGAGGCCTATTCCCAGCAGTGGGAAACTAAGACGCCGCTACTTACTTCAGTTTATAAAGAATTACATGTGACATCCGGCTGAATATAATGAACCACCCTAATTTCTTACTAAGGTTTTTTTAAAGGTGACTAAGCTAAGTAGACCCGCCGTGTGATATCCGGGTCAGTAGAATAGACCACCCTCATTTCTTACATAGTTGTTGTAAAAGGTGATTATTGTACGTTGACGTCAGGCAAGCGACCGGTCATAAAATACCTAGACAAATCTTTTAACATATTTTACCGACTCCACTTAGAGTGGGATTGGGGCAGAAAAAAAATTATTAGGATTTAAAAAAAAACGTAAAATCATTCCTGTGGTTACAATAACTCGCTAAATTAACGGTTTTTTCTTTATTTACGGTGCTAATTTTAGTTACCTGAACACCTGTGTAAGTGTGTAACTAAAATTAAAATAAACGTCGTATGATCAGTAACACCCTGTATATCCGCACTCAGAGAGCTATTGAAAATTAGCTTCTATTCAACGCTTGCCTCAGTTCAGTAATTTCGCTATTAAACATGTTTCACGGCCAATGGACGAGTATTCTACCGCAGAACCATTGCAGCTTACAATGCGGCATTTTTTAATCTATGAGTATATATTAAATAGTACCCGCAATTTCATCATAAGTTTAAAATTACCTACAATTAAGGTTTTTGTATTTAAACTTGTGCCTAATTTATATATGCGATACTAGTATATCACACGCTTTTCGGTGAAGGAAAACATCGTGAGGAAACCTGCATATCTCTAGAGAATCCTAGGAATAGGAACCTATGCCCAGCAGTGCAATAGAAACAGGCCGTTATTATACCTACTTTTTACTTTTATGCATTATTTTCGCAAAGGATTTGAAGTGATAAGCCAAAATAGTACACCTAAAAGACATTTATCAAAAATTTCATTTAATTTAAAATATCCTGATTTATATACTATATTGTTTTTGGTCTATTACCGAAGGAAAAACGGAAATATATTGAGCTTTATTTAAAAAAAAAGTGCGTTATATAGCTTCAGCTGTGCCAAAGTTTATCAACATTGGTGCAGTTGAGCAGTGAACGAGCAACAGGCAGACCGACTTTCGTATTTATGATAGGATGAATGTATTTATGACATGAGTAAGTACAGATTGGGTATTATATGAACTCTATTATGTTCCGATCTTTGGCTCCCGGGTACTTTTGTTTTCAAAAGTTAATTGCAAACTCAGACAATACATTTGATATCAAAGGCGGGTTCTATCTCTCGTCGGATGTTGGAGTCTGAGTAGCGACCCACATAGGGCGGAGGGCGGTCGATGTGCGCGCGCCGCAACAGGTGAGCTCGGCTGAACGAGCGAGACCCGCTTACTGCTGTTTATTTATCTGCAGTCATCTTCTATTTAACGGATTCATATATTAAACCGATTGATTTTATAATTTATGTATAGAAATCGACAATTATCACGGATTCATGACAGGAAAACCTGACTAGTTTTGGGCCCATCTGAGGCCCTTATTCATGAGTTTATTACGCGGTGTTATCTGCAGTTGTCTTCTTCATGGATTAATAGATTGAAGGGATTGACTTTTTAATTTATGTAAACAGAGTATACTAACGGATAACATATAGGGAAAACTCAACACCTTTTGGGCCCATCTGAGGCCCTTATTCATGAGCTTTTAACGCGGCGTTATCTGCAGCTCTTTTCTTCGCGGAATAAGAGATTGAAGGGATTGACTTTTTAATTTATGTATAGAAACAGAGTATACTAAAGGATAACATAAAGGGAAAACTCTACTCGTTTTGAACCCATCTGAGGCCCTTATTCATGAGCACTTTACGCGGCGTTATCTGCTGTCTTCTTTACGGATTACTAGATTGAAGGGATTTACTTTTTAATTTATGTATAGAAACAGACTATACTAACGGTAACATATAGGGTAAACTCAACTCGTTTTGAGCCCATCTGAGGTCTTTATTCATGAGCTCTTTACGCGGTGTTATCTGCAGTTGTCTTCTTCACGGATTAATAGATTGAAGGGATTTACTTTTTAATTTATGTATAGAACCACACTATACTAACGGTAACATATAGGGTAAACTCAACTCGTTTTGAGCCCATCTGAAGCCTTTATTCATGAGCTCTTTACGCGGTATTATCTGCAGTTGTCTTCTTCACGGATTAATAAATTGAAGGGATTGACTTTTTAATTTATGTATAGAAACAGACTATACTAATATATAGGGCAAACCTGACTGGTTTTGGACTCTTCTGGGGCCGTTATTCATGAGCTCTTTATGCAGCGCTATCGCGGCGAGAACTGATTTTTACCAAATATATACGGGTTCGAAATGTCCACCCGAATCTTTTCTTATGGACTCTTATAAGAAAGCTTAGAGTCGCTCAGTTGATTAAGCTGGAGTATCTCTGCGTCATCGAGTCAAGAATGAGGAAATGTTTAGAAGAACCAAAATATAGTATCGCGTCAAGATAAATGTTGAAATACTCTTATTTATATATAAGTGGTATCTGCGAATTCACTCGCGCCAACTTAAATTTTTTATGTATCCGAAATTTGCGTTTTATTTTACCTGTTACACATATGGTTTTGATATTCGATTATAATTTTCTGCAATTTTTGTTAATAAATAGAAAGTCTTTTTACTGTTATTTCTTTTAATAAGTACAGGTGGTTCGTAGTAGGGTGGTGGGAGAGGTCTGTAATGCCTAAGGGTATCTGGGGGAAACAAGTCCAAGAAATGAGGCAGCCTTTGTGAGCTTTTCTTTAGATGTAGCTTGTTTTATTCGTTTACATTTTACTTTACTTTAAAGCTTAACAAAAGGAAGAAAAATACTATCCGGTTAACTTCGCTACAGTAACATTGTTTAATGCAAAAATAAAGATAAATTTTTCTTGTTATAATCCGCGATTACAGAAAATCTATGTAATAGTAAGCAAATGTTAAGTGATAGACCAGCGATTAGACCGTGCAACTCTGTCGGGGGTGCCACGAGTCCAACCCCAGGCAAAGCCCAATGAGTTTTTCTATTAAAAACTTAGTACCTGGTTGACCGAGACTTGCTCGGTAATTTTTTACAAAATAAAAAAAAAACTTCCAAAAAAAATAATAGGGTAGGTGGGTGCGATCCTAGGTATTTTCATTTCTCGCGACCACCCGTTCCTCTAATAAGCTACGCTGACTTGACAATTAATGGCAAAAAAGTTTTATATATTCTATGTAAATTTTAGTATTTTTTAATGCCCAAAGACTGGGATGAAATGATTTTTTTTTTTAATAAAACCTAGATAGATCGATTTTTCTAGCGCAAATCTACCGTCTAATTTGCCGTTTCCGAGGTTCAGGAAATATATATATATATATATATATAGTATATACATACAAGATTAACTCATTTAAATATAAGATGTGTCTAATTGATAATTGCAATGTGTTACACGCTTTTCGGTGAAGGAAAACATCGTTAGGAAACCCATCATATCTCAAAATCCTATGGATATGTGTAACCTACCAATTAGTATTGGAGCAGCGTGGAGGCCTATGCCCAGCAGTGGGTAAGTAACAGGCCGTTACTTCACTAAGCAAAGCTTTGACATTATGTCGTGGAGTCCATTTGATGATACTTCGGTTCCATTAATATTTAACACTTGTTTGGTTGTATGATTTTAATTTTTTTTTATTTTTAATATAGGTAAAAGATAACAAAACGAGAGAGTGAATAGGGAATAATAGAAATGGCGCATAGAATAGTGTAACGTCAACCTACATTCGCGGTGTATTCTAGGGGTCTTGTGAAAACAGCCCGCTAAATAGGTACGGTTTGTGAATGGTGAATGAATCTTTACTAAAATATACAGCTAAAAAGTTTGTTTGATTGTTTGAACACACTAATCTAAAAGCAGGCAAAATTTAAGGCTTTCCTTGCATGCGCTGATAAAATGGTAATACATGATTACATGTACTACAAAATTGTGCCCCTATAAAAATCTAAATAAAAGTCCGCGACAGCATATGTCTTTTTTATGTCAGGAAAACCCATTATGGTTCATCACCGCCCGACGGGGACGAGCGGCGGGTATTTTGGACTCGCACCGACTAAAAACCTGACAGTGCTTCACCACGCTGCTGGTGGCGGGGACAGGGTACCGTTGTACACATTACCGCCATCCCAGCAGCAACTCTGAACCCCAGAGTGCGCCACCTTTGGGTTGGAGCCTCTCTAAACAGTGGCCCCTCCCTCCGCTAATCGATGTATCGGGAGCACCAGATGCATCGACCGCCTCGGGAACCGTTTCAGATGGGCGTCCGATAAACCCTGTTCGATACGCTCAGAGGTCCCCGTTAGGGCGGCATACGACGGGCTTCGGCGAGTCGTCTGCGCCCCGCTCGCCTGTGGCGGATTTGATCTAAGAACTCGACTTCCCGGATCCGTCCCGCCGCCTCCTTTCGCGAGATTACGTCCTCGCAGAAGGAGGCCATCGCTGCCCACGATCTCTCCCTGTCCACCATAGCACGAACCACAGTGGACAGGGAGAGATCGTGCCCCATTTGTGCCACGAGCTCTGCCCGCTGAACCGCCCAAGCTGGACAGTCTGCGACAGCATATGTCTTGCTTTTAAGGTTAACCCACTGTAAGTATCGTGGTGGGTCTGAGCTTTATATAATAGTTATATATAAAGATATAAGGTCTTGGTCCTGTTGCAAAATAGTGCAAAACAGGCATTTTATCTCGACCTAATAAAAGTTTAATTACCCGTTGAAAAACTAGTGAATTACTAATACTAAGCCCAGGAGAAATTCTGCCAGCAAAGAATAATAAAAGTGGTCCTGAATGCAGTTTGCCAAAACTTTTACAGACCAATTAAACTTTGATTAAACTTGTGAACGTGGAAAAGAAAAAGTTTAACGTGAAGACAAGTTTAATATTATTTAATCTACTTTAATAATACTATTGAAATTTAATATTACTTACTATTTAATCTATTCATGACATTTTTAACTGAGCCATTCAAATATTTATAATAATAATCATCTTTCATCATCATTGATCATTTTCTGACTGGCCCGTTGGCGCAGTGGGTAGTGATCCTGCCCTCAGCGCCGCGGGTCGCGGGTTCGATTCCCGCCGAGGGCCAACATTTTCTATAAAAGAATTTCTTGGCACTTCGAGCCTGGGTGTATATTTGTATTTAAGTATGTATTCAAAAACTATATATGTATATATTTACCAGTTGTCTCTCACCCATATCACAAGTATTAAATTACTTACTTTGGGGCCGGGCGACCGTTTGTGTAAGTGTCCCATATATTATTTATTATTTTCTGCCGTTATCCCACTCTAAGTGGGGTCGGCACATGTTTTAACCACTTGATTTGATTTTGCTAGGTATTTTACGACCGGCCGCCTGCATTACGTCACCTTACCTTAAACACTTTTTTAATACACTTCGGTAAGAAAGGAGGGTGGACTATTCAATTCAGCCGGATACCACATGGCGGCATGCTATTCTTATAATTCGTTTTAAAATTTTATGTCATACAGTATACATTATGCAATAAAGGTTTTTATCTATCTATCTCATTTTATGTGGAAATTAGATGCACGTAACAAGCTTTAGTTTTCATTGATATTCCCAGTCAACTTCGGATGCACGGCTTTGACTAACGACTTTCAGGGATTGATATGCAATTTTGCGTAAGTTCTAGATAAATTTAGAACAGCTGCGAGCATTATAGTAAACATAGGGATAGTGTTTTGTGTTCAACAATCTCTTTATTATTTAAATGAGTTAATCTCGTAAGTCTTTACTTATATTATAAAGCGGAAAAATTTGTATGTATATTTGTAATGTTTTCAAACAATAATTACTGGAGGATTTGAAAAATTCTTCTACCATTGGAAAGCTGCATCTGTACTGAGCAACATAGGCTAAATTACATAAAAAAATAGGGATCCATTATAAAAATGTAATAAGGTGTAAAAAATTTGTCATAAAAATCTGTCATCGCATACGCTGCGGAAACTATTGATGATATATTAAACAAAAAAAATCAATAGTCCGACTTAGTTGACTTTCCACTGCCATGAGATCGTCTTTTTATCACTGTTTTCAGGAAAATGCTACAATTTACGTTGAATTCAATAGACAATTTTCGCTGTCAAACGTAAGGTCATAGTAGCTCATTTGGGGAACGGGCGCTCTAGAAATGTGAAAGTACCTAGTTTCGAGCCCACCTGCTCAGCTATTTTTAATTTTTTTTTAATTTTCTTTTTTCTATATCTTTAAAAAAGGCAAGGCTCGGTCACCCTGGTCCTTAGTATTTAACAAGGCATATTAAACAGTTGCAAAGTAATACCAATTTTATCTTCCTTCTTTCTTTTTCTTGTTTAATGGAAACGTTGTGAATCTTTATCAAATCATTTCCTTCAAATTCCAATACTTGCATTGGTATCGAAATTCCAAGTAAGACGAAATTCGTCACGACATAACATCGTCATCCTCCTGCCCTTGTCCCACTCTAAGTGGGATCAGCACAACATGTTATAAACATGGTATCATATGATTTGGTTACGTATTTTACGACCGGGCGCCTGCCTGGCGTTAACTTATCTTATTCATATTTTACGACACGTCGGTAAGAAAGAGTGTGGTCTATTCTACTCAATCGGATATCATACGGCAGGTCAACTCACCTTAGTCACCTTTCATGACACGTCGGTAAGAAATGAGGGTGATTTGGAAATAAGGGATGGTCTATTGAAAATGGTCTATTCTACTCCACCGCATACCACACGAGGAGTAAGCTTACCTTAGTCGCCTATTACGACACCTCGAAAAGAAATGTGTCTATTCTATTCTACTCTACTATACTATTCTAGACTAGTCTATTCTACTCAACCGGATACCACTCGACATAACAAAGTAATTAAAAATGTATTGCGAATTTTGAACCGGAAAAACAAATGTTATTAATGTAATAAACTTTTATAAAGAGGTGAAGGGGATAACTTAATAACACGCCCAATTGCAAATTCAACGAGGCGGGATAGCAATTTGTTGGGGCGTATACATATAAAAAGATATTAACGTAAAAACAAATCGTGTACTTTCACTTTACATCCCCGCTTTATAAGCCTGTCGACAACAGATAGCGGTGCTCTGACCGCGGCCTTATTAAACTTTAATAAACCAATCAAACTTTGCGAGCGTGATTGTTGAAGCAAACTTGCAATCCCTTCACATTGTTCAACGACGTTGAATGAAGGAAAGTTCAACGGGGAAGAATGGACAGGTAACCTAGATTCGACTTCAATGTAAAACGGTTATTATTAATTTGAAACTCATGGATATATCCATAGTAATATTATAAATATTAAAGTCTTTGTCTGTCATGCTTTCACGGCTTATCCGCTGGACCAATATAGATAAAATTTGGCGTAATTAAAGTTTAATTATACTATATATATATTTGCTTTATATCCCCGCTTTATAAGCCTGTCGACAGCAGATAGCGGTGCTCTGATCGCGGCCTTATTAAACTTAAAACAGACCAATCAAACTTTGCGAGGGTGATTGTTGAAGCAAAGTTGTGATCCCTTTACATTGTTCAACGACGTTGAATGAAAGAAATTTCAACGGGAAAGAATGGACAGGTAACCTAGATTCGACTTCATTGTAAAACGGTTATTATTAATTTGAAACTCATAGATGTAGCCATGGTAATATCACTACATATTATAAAACAAAGTCGCATTCTTTGTCCATATATCCCTATGTATGCATAAAACTTTAAAACAACGCAACAGATTTTGATGCGGTTTTTTTAATAGATAGAGTGATTCAAGAGAAAGGTTTGTACGTATAATGACATTCAATATGGAGTAGGGAAATACTGTCATTTTTGAGGTTTCTGTAAATAATTACATTTTTTTCCGCTTACATTTCAAACGCAGGCTAAACCCTACGAGATTTATCAAAATGATGTACTAAGTATTTGTACACCTTGAAAAGGTCTACAGAAAAGTCCGCGATGGTATATGTCTATCTCTTATGAATAACCCACAATAGCATTTTTTGTCATTTACTTTTTACGAAAAATAATGCCTTATTTTTGAAGCAATTTTTATACAATACAGCATTAATCCTTATCCAATTAAGTACCTAAAATAAATTGTTGATTTAATATAGATTAATATGGCCGTTTACAGCATGTAATTTAAGTGAACATTTTCGGAGATATTACAGATTTAAAATGCCGTGATGACGCCGCGCTGCGCTTTTTCAAGAGTTTGTTTAACGTCAAGGAAGCTGTGAATGTTGTATTTAAAGACATTCTGTAATTAATTGTAAAAATAAAATACATAGGGAAAATGTAAAAGTAAATAAGTAAAAATGTACGATATGAATTTAGATATTCCAAAGATAGCAGGAAATCTTCTTGGTATAGGGAAATATATATACATAGTAAATATATATACATATATATGTATATATATTTACTTTATATCCCCGCTTTATAAGCCTGTCGACAGCAGATAGCGGTGCTCTGACCGCGGCCTTATTAAACTTTAACAGACCAATCAAACTTTGCAAGCGTGATTGTAATAGCAAACTTGTGATCCCTTCGCATTGTTCAACGACGTTGAATGAAGGAAAGTTCAACGGGGAAGAATGGACAGGTAACCTAGATTCGACTTCATTGTAAAACGGTTATTATTAATTTTAAACTCATGGTTACATCCATAGTAATTTTTAAAAGATTTTTACACCGTATTTATACAGGAGGATAAAGCGTAATGAAAACTATTGATATCTATTAACAAATTTCATCTCACTATGAAACTATGAACAAATTTTTAACTTGTTCGCAGATAGAACATAATCTTATTAAATCCATCAATGCCTGGATTTGAAAATCCTTTCGGCTTCATACGAGACTGCGGAGTAATAATGTAAAATTCAAAATGTTTAAAAGATTGACCGCTGAGTTTCTTGCTGGTTCTTCTCGGAAAAACCGAACCAGTAGTAGCTTCTTTAATTATATTGATCCTTGATTCAAAAGTGCGTGAAAGTTTATTTGAATTAAGATTTATTATATTGATTTGAAAATAAAATGCATTTCATCTCTTGTTAATATACAAGCCTAATCATCTCCCTGCCCTTATCCCATTCTAAGTGGGGTCGGCACAACGTATTATAAACATGCTGTTACACAATTTAGCTGCGTTTTTACGACCGGCCACCTGCCTGACGAAAACTTACCTTAGTCATATTTTACGACACCTCGGTAAGAAAGATGGTGGTCTATTTTACTAAACCGGATACCACATGGCGGGTCAACTTACCTTAGTCGCCTTTTACGACACCCCTGTAAGAAATGAGGTTGGTCTATTGTAGTCAGCCGGATACCACACGGTGGGTCGACTTACCTTAGTCGCCTTTTACGACACCTTTGTAAGAAATGAGGTTGGTCTATTGTACTCAGCCGGATACCACACGGCTTCGATATTAATAACTAGGAGTCCCGCCCCAGCTTCGCACGGGTATAAAGCATAGCCTATGTCACTCAGTGATAATCACAGTATTTCGCTATTCCATATTGAATTTTATTATACATATAAACCTTCCTCTTCAATCACTCTATATACTTAAAAAAACCGCATCAAAATTTTTTGCGTAGTTTTAAAGATTTAAGCAAACGTAGAGATATAAGGACAGACAGAGAAAGTGACTTTTTTTTATACTATCTAGTAACGTTTATAGCTACTACTATTTTGATAATTGTCAAATTTTTACCATACTTATCCAAAGACTAAATTACGTATAGCTGTCATTTATGTTTTGTTTTCCATGTCATAGTCGTTTTTGCTATACTACGTTTTATAGTGACTTGACGGGATAAAATAAATGCGGTCGAACGGGATAAAAAGTATCCTATGTCCGTCTCCTGGTTCTAAGCAACCTCTCCACCAATTTTCAGCCGAATTTGTTCATCTGTTCTTGAGTTATAAATAGTGTAACTTAGAACAACTTTCTTTTATATATATAGATATAAATATTTGTATTAAAACTAGACATTAATAACAATTTTGTACGGCACAAAAGACGGCCTTATCGCTCAGTAGCGTTTTCTTCCAGACGGTCTTTGGATTAGAAAAAGTGTAACGCACATTAGGTAAGTGGTGTGTGAACCTAGGAATTTAATTAATTAGAATTAAATTCCTATTAATATACAATATTGTCGACGTAAAATAGTGGCGCATTGGCCGCAGCTTTATTAAACTACCACAGACCAATTGAATTTAGAGAGCGTGATTTCAGTACACAACCGTATGATCCCTTTACACCATTCATCAACATTCAACTAGGTCAAGTTGGAACGACGAATGAACCGATTGCCGAGCTCTCGAGATCACTGTGAACTAGGTCTTGTTAAATTCACAAACGCGTTTTAGTATTAATAGTAGCTGCTACGTCTTCATTATCATTCTCCTGACCTTATCCCACTCCAAGTGGGATGAGCACAACATGTTATAAACATGGGGTACTAAGACCTCAGTCCGTCCCCAAAGTAAATAACTTAATACTTGTGTTATGGGCGACAGATTACTGCTAAATATACATATATAAGCCTCCGCTGTGTGGTATCCGGCTGAGTAGAATAGACCAACCTCATTTCTTACCGAGGTGTCGTAAAATACGATAAAGGTAAGTTGACGTCAGGCAGGCGGCCGGTCGTAAAAACGCAGCCTAATCATGTGACAGCATGTTTATAACATGTTGTGCCGACCCCACTTAGAGTGGGATAAGGGCAGGAAGATGATGATGATATACATATATAAGCCTGTCCTACTAATATCATAAAGTTTGTGAGTATGGATGTACGTTTGTTACACTTTCACGGCGAATCCACAAAACCAATCATCTACCTTCCCTTATCACACTATAAGTGGGGTCGGCACAACATGTTCTAAACATGTTGTCACGTGATTTGGCGACATATTTTACGACCGGCCGCCTGACTGACGTCAACTTATCTTAGTCGTATTTTACGACACCTCGATAAGAAAGAGGGTGGTCTATTCTAATTACCCGAATACCACACGGTGAGTCAACTTACCTTAGTTGCCTTTTACGACACCTCGGTAAGACATGAGGTTGGTCTATTCTACTCAGCCGGATACCACACGACGGGTCGACTTACCTTACTCGCCTTTTACGACACCTCGGTAAGAATAGAGGGTGGTACTACTCTATTCAGCCGGATACACACGGCGGAATAACAATAATCATATTACGCATCGTGCTTTTATATAGATTTTTTTTTATTTTAGTTTATAGTTTTTTTATACCAAACAGAAAATAAATGTTTATTATTATTATAATATTATATTGTGTCATAAAATATTAATAATAAAATAAAATTTGAATTTATAGTCTGCGTGACACACAAAGCCTGAATACAAAGTAATTAGTTATTGCAAACTTCAAACTTTAATTGAATTACCGTTTGAAAGTCTGAAGCCGAATCGCATGGGTATTGTACTTAATCTAAATTTAGTTTTCAATAGAACTTAAATTTTCTTTACTTAATTTAATAGCTTTAAATTGAAATACTTCAGACAATGGCCTTCTATCTATCTATCTAATTTCGGGGACGCCTGTCGGTGCAGGGCGGGTGGTCAGCTCCTATTCCGGACTATTCCACCCATTTTCCCATGTTGGGACAAGGGTTTCACTGCTGTCCCGACAGTGTCACCTGCTCTAATCTACCCGTGGCTTTTACGAACCTGATAATATCCCTGGAGGAGATATTAGACAATGGCCTTTATATAAGCCTTTATATAAGTGAACCTCAAAAGAAGGGATATGATTATTCAGTGAAGTATTATGGAGTTGGATGCTAAGGGTTATGATAAGAAGGAAAGAAAACAACATAAGAAAGAAAATGTAAAAGATGACTTAAGGAAATGGAATGTGTTATAGGGTCAGTGTAGAACAACGGCGTCTTCTCCAAAGATATGCATATTTGCTAACGATTTATCTCTTCAATGAAAAACTCGTAATAAAGTTCATTACTATCCCACTGCTGGGTATGGCCTTCTTTTTCTTCTATTAAAAGAGTGGGTTTAAAGCTTTGATATATTATGATGCTCCAATGCCAATCCAATTAATTGTTTTTTTAGTTTAAGTTTTTGTGAGTACATTTTCGCCGCTAGATAGAAAGAGATGGGGATACTTCCTCTCCTACGCCGCCCCAACTGTCTACTCTCCCTCCATCTTACGAATTTTCGTTAAGGTCACGTGTCTTAATGCGATTTTTACCCAGGACTAAAAGTTGACAACGCCGCTAAAGCAGTTTTCATTTAAAAAATGCAAATACCTTCCAACTAACATATTTTCTGTTTCACCCAAATTATATCATTTTAACCCATAACTTATATAGTGCAAGTTATACCTGGTTCTTTATTAGATTCATTCGGGCATTGCGTTAAAATTCAACTATTACTTTAATCTGTACTAATATATAAAGCTGAAGAGTTTGTTTGTTTGTTTGAACGCGCTAATCTCTGGAACTAGTAGACCAATTTGAAAGATAGTTCATTTATGGAAGAAGGCTATAGGCTATATAACATCATGATGAATACGAGAGGAGCAGCAATAAAACATAGTACAAAAATAGCAAAATTTTAAGGTTTCTATGCGTACGATGAGTAAACGGCAATAGCTATTCAAAAATCATATAGTACAAAATTGTTTCCCTCTAAAAGTTCTAAATAAAAGTCCGTGACAGCATATGTCTAGCTTTTAAGGTTAATTCACTCTAACCATTTTTATGGTTAT
Source organism: Morpho helenor (assembly GCA_029227775.1). Classification (NCBI taxonomy): domain Eukaryota; kingdom Metazoa; phylum Arthropoda; class Insecta; order Lepidoptera; family Nymphalidae; genus Morpho; species Morpho helenor. The sequence goes on from JARGCU010000044.1 coordinate 2,492,010, forward strand.
CTAAAGACTATATTACGGTTTTTATTTTTACACGTGGGTAGAGCCGCTAGTCATTGCTAGTCCTGAATAAAAAGATTTCTCCATTTATATTTCGCTAAAAAATTTCATACAACTTCATTAGTTAAAAGCTCCAACAGAGTAATTAGACTTTAATATTTCGTACAAATAGCAGTAACTAATTTAGTGAGCGTTTCTATTTGTTAATCTAAATAAAGCCGAATCTAATTGCATCCGGTCAGAGTAAATACAAACAACGAACCGATTTGTACATTGTATTTGTAACGATCAAAACATGCACAGCTTAGCAATCCTGGATTAGATTAATTTTAGCTGTACGTGCTGATTTCAGTATATATAGTATTATCAAAGAGTCGCTGCCCGCGGTGCTATAAAACATTTGTACGCAAAAGGCGTATGCGATGCGTCACTTATTCAAATTCAAAATATTATTTATTCAAATAAACTTGTAAACAAGTGCTTTTGAATCGTCATTTCTACTGCTGGTTCGGAAAGCTGTTCCTACCAAGAAGAACCAGCAAGAAACTCGGCGGTTGCTCTTTTTAAAATACAATTCTTAATACTAGTTACATTTAGTCATTACTGTCTTGTACAGGGAGCTATATCCACACATTCTTATCTTCTAAGTAATCCTCAACAGTATAGTAGGCTTTCTGGATCAGCCTCTTTTTAACAGTGTTTTAAAACTGATGTAATGGCAAAGCTGATTGCAAAAATTGACTGCGGAATTTTATTATAGAATCTTATACCCAGACCCACAAATGGTTTATGTACTTTTGCAAGACGCAAAGCAGTAGGCGCAAGCTTATGTCGGTTTCTTCTTTGTCTATTATACACATCACATATCGTTTTATAATTCTTTATATTTTTATGTACGAAAATTAAATTGCTTAAAATATACTGTGAAGCAAATGTAAGAATACCTATTTCCTTAAACTTCTCTCGCAGGGAATCACGCGGGTTTAATTTGTAAACACCATCATTTCTTAGTATCAGGTCTAAAACAGATAGTACACTAGTACACTCTACATTCAAATCAAATTAAATGAAACTCATATTTAAACAAATAAGCTCTTTCAAGCAATTTGGAATCGGCAAGGATCAATATGATTAATGTAGCTACAACTGATTCGGAATGTTGTTCTTACAGAAAAGAAATCCGTGATAACAGAAAATATATGAAATGCTAAATGTAGAGTTTACTATCCGTTCTCATACCTGATACATGCAGAATTTGTAAAAATCCATGCACTACCCACTAATAACACAATACACAAGCACTGCACACACTCACCACCACAACATCAACAATCGATTCGCCCCGTAACCGAAGCATCGTCAGGTGATAGACTCTACTACAAAATCGCAAAGTATGTATTCTGCCGTTGTCAACGTCGCTGGCCACAATTCCCACAACCGCAAATCGATTACCCGCATAGCCGTCAGCTAAGATAAGCGCTAAATTTAACATTTAGAAATAAAGGCTTTATACAGAAACAGATATAAATAGAAAGCAGCATTTTAACTTGGTTAATATTGCAAGTAGGTTAAATATATAAACTGAAATTCAGCATGTAGGGGATTTGGGAGAGATAAATCGATTTGGCTAGGTTTTATTAAAAAAAATCTCGTTTTATAAAATAATATAATATACCTTATTGTAAAAAGTGTTTCTGCAAAAAAAGAAATTTGAATTGAAAACTGAATGAATATCCATTTAGTAGTTTGTCGCCAACAGACATACAGATGTGGCGAGAGTATTTTATTATCCTCCTGCCCTTATCCCACTCTAAATGGGGACGGTACAACGTCATATGATTTGGATACGACCGGCCGCCTACCTGCCGTCAACTTACCTCCATCGTATTTTACGGCACCTCGGTAAGAAAGAGGGTGGTCTATTCTACTCAAACGAATACCTCACGTTGGGTCAACTTACCTTAGTCGTATTTTACGACACCTCGGTAAGAAATGAGGGTGGTCTATTCTACTCAGCCGGATACGGCACGCGGGTCGACTTACCTTAGTCACCTTTTACGACACCTCGGTAAGAAATAAGGGTGATCTATTCAGCCGTTGGTCTTATTCTAATCAGCCAGATACCACGCGGCGTTCAGCTCAAAATTTTCATTTGGAGAAAAGTTGTGACACTGATTTCACAACGGACGAAGCCGCATGTACAGCTAGTGTTTATATAATAAACAGAATGAATCGCGAAAGGTTCAAATACGATTTCTATAGTGTGGATCAGACCATATAAAGCAACAGTACACTTATTAATCACGTTTAAGACGGACTACGTTTATCGCCCTAACTCCTCGACCGAACGTCGTTAGGCGCACTTAGCGCCCTAGAAGTGTTACTTGGAATTTACGAGCGGACCATGAATTGTCGCCACGTCTTTACTTATAGATGCAATAAAATAACACTTTTTTCAAAAATAATTATACCAAAAGATCGAGAATTAAGTCCGTAAGTTCGATGCGATGAAGACGGATGAAAATCATGTGACCAAAAAAGATGTAAATATGAATGTGGATGAATATGCCCTAGAAGTGTTACTTGGAATTTACGAGCGGACCATGAATTGTCGCCACGTCTGTACTTATAGATGCAATAAAATAACACTTTTTTCAAAAATAATTATACCAAAAGATCGAGATTAAGTCCGTAAGTTTGATGCGATGAAGACGGATGAAAATCATGTGACCAAAAAAGATGTAAATATGAATGTGGATGGACTACAACCATGAATTGTCTCCACGACTGTACCTATGGATGCAATAGAATAAACACTTGTCAAACATAGCAATAAGTATACCAAACGCAGATCAAGATTAAGTCCGTAATTTTATGTAATGAGGAGGGATGAAAATCCATGACCAAAAAGTTTTAAATATGTGTGTAGATACTAGAGAGAGGCTAAAAAAAGATGGATGGATTGTGTGAAGAATGATATGCATATAAAAGAGTGGCGCCAGAATTGACTAATGATAGAGAAGAATGGAAGACGAAGACATATAGTGCCGATCATATAATACTTAGAGTGAGATAAGGGTAAGAGAATGATTATAATAAATAGCAGCATATAAAGTAGCAGCGGGTCAACTTAGCTTAGTCGTTTTAACGGCACCTCAGTAAGAAATTAGGGTGGTTCATTCTATTCAGCCGGATGTCACATGTAATTCTTTATAAACTGAAGTAAGTAAAGTAAGTAGCGGCCTGTTACTATCTCACTGCTGAGAATAGGCCTCTTTTCTCCGTTTTCGGTGAGAAGGTTTGGAGCTAAAACCTACCACGCTGCTCCAATGCGGATTGGTAGGTCACACATATCTCCAAAATTCTCTAGAGATATGTATATACATATATATAGCAGCATATATTGTGGCAGAGATAGAGAACTTTTTAGGACGGATCAAGTGCGGAATAGTTTTCTTGGTGAAAGAAAACATCTGTATTAAAGACTTGGTAGCAACTTTATGGGCTTCATGGTATCTTTATTAATTTAGAAAGTGAAAATTAGGGTAATAGACAGACGTGTCTAAGACATTTTGAACTTCTCTTCTTTTTTATAATACGCGCAACTTTCAGACCTCGTCTTATATACTCAATAGCTTTTACCTTCAACTTCGTAGCAGCAGGGTCTTCTCGCTTACTCCCCGGGTGGGGGTAAACGGGGTGCGGGCCTCGAGGAAATCCTCTCTACCCGGGCATCTCCTCGCGGGCACTTAAGCCCGGTATGTGTTCCGGCCGTGGGCCGAGGTCACCTAGGTGACCTAACGGTGTCGGTATTTGGGCCCTAAGCCCAGGTCACCTAGGTGACCTAATGGATTTCTTGTTCGGTGGGGAGGTCTGGGAATGGTAGCTCCCAGACCTCAAAGTCGTCTTCTGGTAGTCTTCGTTCGGGTGGTGTCGTGTCCGGTGTTTTCGCCCTTTCGCCCGTCGCGTCGTCCTCGTCGTCGCAGTCGTCATCCGCATCGGGCCGCGGAGACGGTGATCGCAGGAGCTCGCGAGGCAGGGAACGTCCATCGGGTGGTCGCGCATGGAGTGGCGCGATACCATGGAGGTGTACGTGCGCGCTGTTGTCCGCGCGCGCGAACAGTCGGCGCGCAAGGCGACGGACATACTCCTCCACGGTCGGCGTTCTCGTATCCCGATGCACGACGTCGTTCCGCACATACCTCGGGGCTCCTACGATCAGTCGCAGGCAGTGGTTCTGCTGGACTTGAAGCCTTCGCCTCTGGTACGCCGAACATAGCGCGTACCAGGCGGGTGCCGCATACGTCAAGCGCGAGCGGACGTAGGCACCGTAGACTCGCAGTTTGGTGTTGACAGGTAAATGGGATGTGAACAGCGTGTGGAGCTGGGACCTGGCAGCAGCAGCTTGGCCCACGGCACGGTTAACCATGGGGACCATGCGCAGGCTGCGGTCCAACTCACACCCCAAAAACCTCACTGTGGTCTTCCACTCCACGTCCTGGCCTCGTAAAGTCAGCTGACGTAGCGGTTTGGAGCAGCTGGTGAGCAGAGCGGCCGTCTTCCCGACATTGACGGCCATCCTCCACTTGTCCAGCCATTCCGGCAACAAGAAATACGCGCTGTCGTCAGCGAAGAGCGACAACAGCACGTCCTCCTCCCCTTCCCGCAGATGGTAGCGCAGGGTGGGGATGTCATCCGTATACGCCGCGTATAAGCGCGGCGATATACAACTGCCCTGGGGTACTCCGGCTTGGATGGTGCGTGGCTGGGATTCGGCACCATCCACTGCCACGTAAAAGCTACGGCCGTGTAGAAACGATGCCAGCACTCGCACATAAGCAGGCGGCATGGTGGTGTCCAAAATTTTGACCAGGAGCCCGGCGTGCCACACACGATCGAAGGCCTTCTCGATGTCGAGAAAGACCCCCACGGTGTAGCGCCCGTTGTTCCGCTCACTGGTCAGGTGGTTTATGACCCTCGCCAGCTGGAGCGTCGTCGAGTGGCCGCTGCGGAATCCAAACTGCTCCTCGCGCAGGGGCAGATGGGGCGTGACTCGACGCAGCAGCAGACGCTCAAACAGCTTGGCTATGTGCGAGAGCAGGGTGATCGGCCGGTAGCTTCCAGGCAGGCGGCGGTCCTTCCCCGGCTTGGGAAGAACGATGATCTTCCCGGTCTTCCACGCCTCTGGGAAGTGGCCGGTGCGGAGTACTCCGTTGAACAGTCTCGTGAGCGCTACGAGACCTGTTCGGGGCAGCAGCATCAGCGCGGCGTTGGTGATTCCGTCGGGGCCTGGCGCTTTTCGCTTGTTAAGGCGATCAGCGACCGACCGCAGCTCTGACAGGGAGATGAAGTCCTCTCCCCGGAGCGGCGGTGTAGGGGCCGACAGGAACCTCTCCAGCTTATCCTGGACAGCCGCGTGATGACGGATAACTTGGAGGTTGGAGGTGTTGGGGGCGTTGGGCGTAAAAGTCTCTTCCAGGTGAGCCGCCAGGATCTCAGCACGACCCTTGGCGGCATAGGTGCGTCTACCCGCTACATCAAGCAGCGGGTAGACGGGGGTGTCATGTCCGGTGAGTTTCTTGCAGAGAGAGTACAGCGCTGTGTCGTGTTCCGTCGCTCGATCGACGGTATCCTCCCATCGCGCCTCGTCGAGAGCGACTACGGCACGCGCGATCTTCTCTGCAAGCCGGTTCAAGTCAGCCTTTACCCTGGGGCAACGAGTGCGGGCCCATAGGCGGCGCAGGGTGCGCTTCCGTCTGAGCATGCGGCGGAGCGAGCTCGGCAGGTCCTTCCTTCGGTTGGAAGAGTCCGGTGAAGTCGACGTGGTGGTGGTGGCTGCTGCTTTGGCGGCGATAATCGCCTCCGCGACAAGTGCAGCAGCATCGTCGACTTCCGAAGGTGTGGTAATCGGGCCTGATAGCTCAAGCCCGGCAAGCTCGGCGGTATAGCGCTCCCAGTTCGTCCGCGTCCGTGGCGGGCGAGGCACTAGAAAGCCTCCCTGGGTGGCTAGGGTGACCAGAACCGGTAGATGCTGCGTGTCGAGGTCATAGAGGACCTCGACATCGAATGGGTTGTCAAGTCCGTGGTGCAGCACTATGTCGATGACGTCTGGCTGTGAGCGGCTGTCGGTGGGTATGTGGGTCGGCGCTCCCGGCCCCACCACACCGTACCCGCTCCTCACGCTGTCTTGGTGCAGGTGCCTCCCGTCCGCAGTGATGATTCGCGATCCCCACGCGTGATGTTTTGCGTTGAGATCGCCCACGATCACTGCGGGTCCCTGCTGCCCGAAGATTGCCTCGACATCAGTGCTGCAGAAAGTCAGTCCGGGTGGTTTGTAGGCGGCATAGATGCGGAGCTCCTGGTTGCCCACGTTGACTCGCACCCCCTGTGTACGGGTGCTAGTGAACGGGGTATGCTCCAACTCTTCGTGTATGATGTCCCTCCGCACCAGAGCGGCCGTACCTCTGTACGGGCGGCCCCGGGGAGAGACTTCGTCGCGGCGATACACGAAGTAGTTGGGCACGCGGAGCTCGACGCTGCCCGTGAGTTTGGTTTCGCCCAGGAGGATGACGTGGATATCCTGCGACTGGGCGAGTAATGTTAACTCACGGACGTGACCTCTAATGCCGCCCGGATTCCAATACAGTATGCGTAGGGAGGTCATTGATACGACCTCCCAAACTGGGTGATTGCTGCCGTGATGGCGCCGACTACGTCCCTGGTGCTCAGATAATTTGTGAGCGCCGCCATGAGCGCCTCGATTAGGACCCGGACAATGTTATTGATGCCCGAGTCCTGCGCGGAGGGTGGCGGGGGGAACGTAGGGTATTGTTGCGGAGCTCGCGGCTCCGCCTCTTCTGTGGCCAGTCGGTGGCCGCGGCTTCTCGGCGCCTCGGCAATTTCAGGTAATGCCGCCAACAGTGTTGATGTTGGCGGCCTGGGGTGCGGTGTGGACGCGGCGGCGGGCTCAGCATCTGCTGGCCTCGGCTGCTTGCGCCTGCGCCGGTTTCTTTTTCTTCGCAGGGGCTCCCCCCTGCCTGTCGGGTCATTTGCCGGCGGTTGCAGAGTCACCGGCTCCCGGTCTATGTTAACTCCGCCCGCTTCCCCCCGTCGAGTAGCTGGGGCGGTCGGGATACAGGCCGGCGGTTGTTTGGTCGCCGGCTCTTGGACTATGTTAGCCCCTCCCGCTTCCCCCCGTCGAGTAGCGTGAATGAACACGCCAGGCGTCGGCGGGGTGCTACTCAGTGCGGGTCGGGCGGGGGCGGCAAGTACGGCCACTGCGGGGCGCACCGCGGGGGCAGGGGCGGCGCGTACGGCTACCGCGGGACGTACTGCGGGGAAGGCGGGTGCTGCTGCGGCGGCTCGTTTGGCGGCGGCGGGTGTTGCGGTTGGGGGAGGAACTTTCTCACCCCCCCCTGCCCTCTTCTTCGTCTGCCCGTCCGGGCGCGGCGGCGCGACATCAATGCCGCGCTTTCGCGCCTCACGGCGAAAGACTGGGCATCTTCGGTCGCGCGCCACGTGCGCTTTACCACAATTCGCGCACTTGGGCGCGTCTTCCTGGGGCCTGTCGCAGTCTTGGGCCAGGTGCCCGCCTGCGCAACGGACACATTTGGGCGGCCGGTGGCAGTTGGCCGATGAATGGCCAAACTGCTGGCACCTGTGACACTGGGGCGGGCCACGTCCGCCCTTCCAGGCCTCGATGGTGAGGCCCGGCATCGACAGGAGCTCGGTCTCTCTGTACAGGTGACCGAGCTCTTCGAAGGTCAGGTGCTCCAGTTGCACGAAGTATGTGCAGCCGTGCCGCCCTCTGACCGGTGGTATGGCCCTCGCCTGGGTCGCCGGATACCCAAGGGATCGAAGCGCGGCGATGACCTCCTCTGGTGGGGTGTCCTGTGGTAGCCCCCTGATGGCTACCTTGCTGGGCAGGCTCGATGCTGGGCTATAACAGAACCACGCGATGTTGGGGTCCTGTTTAGCGGCGTCGAGGAGGTACTTCTGCAGCACCCGAAATTCCTCCGCCGACTTTGGGAGGAATCTGACACCCTTCCCCATCGGGCGGGCGTTAGGGGCGTGTCCGAGCTTCTCTCGGATCGCGGTGAAGTGCCTCGTCCAGTTGGGGAGGCACTCCACGGTGATTGGCGGGTATTCGGAGCGCGCTGTCTTCGCTCCGGTAGTGGCCTGCGGTTTTGGCTGGCGCTGCAGCTCTTCCTGGCGCTGCTGGAGCGCGCGGGGTGACGGCGGCGCGGCGGCGGCGGCTGCGTAGCCGGACGGCCCGGCTTGAGGGGTAGGGGGGCGGGACGTCGCCATTGGAGACGGCGACGAAGCGAATCCGGCGTAGCTCGTCGAGTCCCGAGGCCACGAGACGGATCCCTGCGACGCGCTCTCTGCAAGCGGTCGCACGCCACCCTCGTCCCGAGGCGAGGAGGCCGGCGGTGGAGTGGCCCGAGTCCTTTGCTCGGCTGTAAGCTGAACGTCGAATGACGACGACGTTGTCAGCGAGGTGGTCGGCGACTGGTCCGTCTTCGGACGCTTGTCGTCTCCCTCGAGGGATTCGGGCGAAGAGTCGGCAGCCCGCGGACGCTTCGGTGCTTCGCCGCCCGATGTAAGCCCAGCTACATCGGCGGAGAACAAAGGCGCGGAGTCTGGCGACTTTCGCTCGCCGGATGGAATCCGGAAGCGTGGAAGTGGTGCAGGCGCTGGCGGTGATGGTGGCGCTGCTGCGGGTGCGATCGGCGTAAACGGGACGGTGGTGTTGTCCCGTATGTCGCGCCGCACTACAGCGCGGGGGAACGCGGGGCGCTCCCCCCTAATACGTGGGTCCCTCGGGGGGGGCTCCCCCCGACCGGACATGGTCGCGCAGTCTTGCGCGTGTTAGTTGTGCTACTTTTGAGAGTAGCGGCAGAGGTGTTCAGTGAGCCGCTCCTGTGCGAGTGCAGCTCCGCGCACCCTCGGCGCGTGCAACCCAGCCGGGTGAGACCCCTGGGGGGAGGCCCAGCTAGGCGCCCGCGAGCGGGGGCGGAGACTACAAACACAATGGGATGATGAACGGTGGTTTCACTGAGGGCACGTCTGCATACGTCTTTGCAACGAAAGGCGGTGCAGATCGCTGCGTCCGGGCAGCTTCGGCGGAGCAGGTGCACGCGATGCGCTGCCGACCGCTTCCTCGAGCCGCAACACGGGTCGCGGCGAGTACAACTGGCGCCGGTGGCAGGGGTGCAGGGGCGTTAACCGAAACTGGCGAACTTTGCGTCTCACACGATACGCGCAGCGATAACGTTCACATAAACAATACGCGTCCGTTCACAGCGCGCGTACGCACGAGACTGTACGAGTACTTCAACTTCGTTTGCGTGGACTGTTCTCGCGTGATAGGTTGATAATAGATGGCGCTTTACAATGTCATCCTATTTCTGTAGAATAAACAGGATTTCTACAGCGCATATGAATAATTGTGCCAAATTTTATCGATATTGGTTCAGGAGATTCGCCTTGATAGATAAAGGCAAACATACATCCATACTCACAAACTTTCGCATTTATAATATTAGTACAATTTTCTACAGGGAAAAACGGTAGGAGAATGATGGTGGTATATGATATTTACACCTATTTTATCCCAAAAATGAAATTTGAAAATAACTGATTACAACGCAAAAATGTCTTAAATTTAGATCGTAGTTTTTTCTCGTGTTTATTCTATTTAAAATATTTCACCATTTCTCTTCTGTCTGAATGCCAGAAAGTATCACCTACTTCTGTTAAATAAACGAAGTGTAATGCGGTGTGGATATTTATTCTGGTCGTAAATCACGTCGTTACGATTTGTTTATAACTCATAAATAATAACGTGAGACGTAACTCATAATATAATTATCTTTAAAGGTGCGAGCGTGTTTCCATTAGCTTTTTTTTACCTACTCAGGTATAACTTTCGATCTTTGTTGTGGAGTCCTTATGATGTTTCGGTTGCGGGGCGAAATGATTGTTGACATTGTGATATTGAATGTGTGTAGTGTAGTGTGTAGTGGTGTGGTTTGTAGTGCGTTTTATCCTGCAAGTATGAAGAACAGTGCACTATACATTTATCTTTCCAGTGATTGTCTCTAATTTATTAATTGATATTTGGACGTAAAAATAGTTCTTGTGCCGAACCCTCTTATTTCTATATTCCAGTTAGGTCTGACCACCGAAAATATATGACCCTGACGATCAAATAAAGATCACAAACACAGAAACACGTATGAACGTAACAAAACACACAGCGTCTTCGCCGGCGAAGATGAGGTCCCAGTTTTCTGACATCCGTTGGTCGTGGCTTTTCGCCACCCTTCCGTCGACGTAATGACTAATCAAAGTCATACTATCAGCCCTCCACTACACGTCGCCCTAAGCCGTGGTTCGGCCTCACAGGAAGCACCCTTAGGACGACGTTCCCCTTCTAGATTCGTTCGTAGAGCTTCTGCGCTCTACTCTACACATTTCGTAACCTCGGCGATGCTTCTGACGCGGTAAAAGCCGTTAGAGCTAACAGCATATAGTCAATCCTTAAAAATAATAATTTTAACGTCTAATTTCTTTTAATAAAGTAATGTTATCGAAACAACAAAGTAAATTTCCTCGTCATAAAAGGAAGTTTGTAATTTATGCGATACGATACTGTGTTTATGAGTTACTAAGTAATAAGTACCGATAACATAAAGTTACTTTGAAATTTCATATTCGTTGTTTGAGACGAAGAAACATAAGGCTTAACGGGGCATACACAAAACGAGGAAAGTTGTGTGATTAATTACAATGATGAAAAGTATGAACCTTGTGATATAAGCAGTCTTTATTATTTCGCTTTTTTCCCAGAATCCCAGATCAGTTAATATTCTTCTATAGTTCCAAGAAAAAGAATGAAAAATAGATGATACAATAGAATAATAGATAGACAATAGAAAAATAGATAATACAATAAAAATAGATACTTAGAAAGGAGTAGTTTTCATAAACACTTTTTGTTATTATGAAATAAAAGAAAAAGTATTCCGTAAAGTATTTAGTATGAATTTACAGGATATGTATACATTTCTTTTTATTTCCACCAATTGTTTCTTTGTTCGACCTTGTTACGCGTGTTAGGAGAAAAAATAAAATAAATGATGAGGTTTTACCGATTAGTAAGCTTGTTTGGATGATCGCTTTGTGATTTTATCGTGGAGTCTATCTCCTGATGGTGCTTTAGTTGCTGGGCGAAACGATTGTTGAGTTTGTGATAGTGAACGTGTGTAGTGCTTCTGTATTATGATGGCGGTGGTGGAGGTTTGTGCATATGTTTTTACGAATCCTGCATGTATCAGGATGAAGACGGATAGTCTATTCTACATTAAGCATTATATATGTAGGTATATATATTTTCAATTTTTCTTTATCGCGAATTATAGCAAAATAATTTTCTTATTACTTTTGTATTAAAGATATCCGTAACGATTCTATAAATTATTTAAAAAAACAATGTCTCCTGCGACTATAAGTAATGGAAACGCGTCCCGGCCGCTACCCGACGTTGTTCTATTTTACCGCAAGTTTGGCAACGCGTGTATATTAAATCTTGTTTTGTATCGAACGCATTAAAATCGTCAAACGAATAATACTAATAATATAAATCCGAAGGTATGTCTGTCTGTTACGCTATCGCGAGTAAACCGTTGGATCGATATTCTATAAAATTTGAAGCTTACGGTTTTAATCTTTCCATTGGGCGGAGCCGCTGGCAATTGCTAGTTTAAAAGTATATAGGATATTTGCTGGATTACGAGTAAATAAATCATTAAAAGTAAAAGATCCGAATAAATAAATCAATACCTAATAATAAGAAATGAGTGGAGTTGGACTCATTTAATAGCGTATTTGATATGATTTTGGCTACTCTATTGGCATTCTCCTTAGTGTTCACTATAACGAGCCGTGAAACACTAAAAATTGGAAAAAAAAAACTATTCCAAAATCAACATAACATATATTTGCATTCTGTACTATATATATATTTCTACCAAATTGTCACATTCCTGCGTCTTCGTAAATAGGGTAGATATAAAGTTTCGTATTAATATATAGATTCATAATGATATATCATAAAACTATTCAAAAATCAACAGTCCATTGCCAACGGTATACAATGTATTATAATCAACCGTTAATCGTGACAAGTGGCAAAATTATGAAACTTTACGACTGGACGCACGCCAACGCCCACTGCCGTTGATACCAATATTATTTCGTAACTGTTTTAATGCTGTGCAAAATTTAGTTCAACAAACGAAAAGACAGATCGTGTGATGTTATTTTTGAGATACACAGATCAAAACGAAACAATGATGGATGAAGTATGGACGATAACAGATTTCAAGTGTTTACTTTTGTGTAAATATTAATCTATATATATAAAAGAAAGTGGTGTTAGTTACACTATTTATAACTCAATAACGGATAAACCAATTTGGCTGAAAAGTGGTGGAGAGATTGCTCAGAACCAGGAGACGGACATAGGATTTTTTATCCCGTTCCACCGCGTTTCCGTCAAGTCACTATAAAACGTGGTATAACAAAAACGACTATGACATGGAATAACAAAACTCAAATGACTGTGGAATAACAAAACATAAATGACAGCTAAAAGTAATTTTGTCTTTGGTAAAGTATATTTTTTGAATTTAGATATTCCAAAGATAGCTGGGAATCTCCGTGGTATAGGGAAAGGGGTATTGTGTTACTCAAAATTTAACGCGTGCGGGCCACGGGCAGAAATGCATAAATCAAACTACTGGATCGATTTTAATCATTTTTTTCACTGAGTGACATAGGCTATTTATTTTATACCCGTGCGAAGCCAAAGCGGGGCACTAGTGTGAAATAAAATACATTACAAAACTTCTATTTTGTTCTTGTCATCATTTCCAACAATTATTTTGATACAATTTACTTACATTAAGCAATTTTTACAAAATAAAAAAATAAATTAAAAAAAAAAGTAAAAATATTAAGGTAGGTGGGGCCCGATCCTATGTATTTTCATTTCTCGCGGCCACCCGTTCCCTTAATAAGCTACGCTGTCTTGACAATTGTCGGCAAAAATAGTAATTTTATACTATATTGAAATGTTAATAATTTTTTTATGCCCAAAAACAGGGGTAAACCGATTTCTTTTTAATAAAACCTAGCATGATTGATTTTTCTTCCCCAAAACCCCTACATGCTAAATATCAGGAAAATCGTTGAAGCAGTTTCCGAGATTCCAAAAATATATACATATATACACACAAGATTAAATCATTTAAATATTAAAGATATAATTCTTCAAAAATTCTCACCTTTCTCTCAAAATTAGACGGAGAAGGCCTATGCTCAGCTGTAGATAATAAACAGGTCATTATTTTATAATATATTTTCGTTTAGTAACGCCTGATTATATAAATCTTTTTTTTTTTCGTAAATTTTTTTTAGTATAGTTGCATATCGCAGATTAAGAACGTGATTCATTTGAACGTTGATTAATGAGCAATAAAAAGTAACTAAACATAGTTAGCAACTAATAAATGTCCAATGATATTATAAGGTAAAAAGAAAATATCCAAAGAAAATATCAACAATGGAAAACTATAGTCGTTAAAATAATATTGCCACGTAAAATACGTATGTAAATTTGGAAAATGAAATTGTTTTAGTTCAAACGAGTATTTATATCCCCGCGGGCGTTTCGCAGTAATATGAAAATTTGCTTGGAACATTTCGTAAAAGATTTAAGGAACAGTCCTACGGGAGCGAGTTGGAGCGGAGTTTTTTGCGAACAATTATTCATCGGCCTTATCCCCGGGGCGCCGTGAGCTTAATAGTTTTCATAGCGACGGCCAATGTCTGAAATATGGAAAAGAAGACTAGACTAGTATTCAATACTTATCGAACGCTATTATATCTTTAATATTTAAATAAGTTAATCTTGAGGTGTCGTAAAAGGCGACTAAGGTAAATAATTTATAGAATTAGGCATTACTTTGCGGAGATCCATAATACAAAAGTAATAATAAAATTATTTTGCTATAATCCGCGATGAAGTAAAATAGAAAATATATATAATGCTAAATGTAGAGTGGACAATCGGTTATCATACCTGATACATGCAGGAGTCGTAAAAAACACATGCACAAACCTCCAACACCGCCATGCACCTCCACGACCTTTGGCTTTGCGATTTTGGTCGTGGAGTCTATCTCCTGAAGATGCTTCGGTTGCGGGGCGAAACGATTGTTGAGTTTGTGATAGTGAACGTATATAGTGCTTGTGTATCGTGGTGGCGGTGGTGGAGGTTTGTGCATGTGTTTTTTACGAATCCTGCATGTATCAGGTATGATAACCGATTGTCCACTCTACATTTAGCATTATATATGTTTTCTATTTTACTTCATCGCGGATTATAGCAAAATAATTTTATTATTACTTTCGACTAAGGTAAGTTGACCTACCGTGTGGTATCCGGTTTAGTAGAATAGACCATTCTTTCTTACCAAGGTGTGGTAAAATACGACTAATGTAAGTTGACGTCAGGTAGGCGGCTTGTCGTAAAAATGCAGCTAAATCATATGATAGCATATTTATAACATGTTGTGCCGACCCCACTTAGAGTGGTATAAGGGCAGGAGGAAGAGATTTAAATAAGTTAATCGAATTATTACTAGCAATCGCCAGGCGGCTTCGCCCGCGTGGAAAGATTAAAACCGTATGTTCAAAGTGGGTTAAACTTAAAAGCTAGACATATGTTGTCGCGGACTTTAATTTAGTACTTTTAGAGGGGAACAATATTGTGATACATAATTATTTAATAACTTTCACCGCTTAATCAGCGCACGCAAGGAAAGCTTTAAATTTTGCCATTTTTGTAATTTTTTTTATTGCCGCTCCTCTCCTATTTATCTTAGCGTGATGTTATATAACCTATAGTCTTCCTTGATAAATAGACTAAATATCTAAAACTTAAAGAATTTTTCAAATCGGTTCAGTAGTTCCTGAGATAAGCGCGTTCAAACAATCAAACAAACAAACTCTTCAGCTTTATATATAAGTATAGATGAATCCCGGAAACGGCTCCAACGATTTTCATGAAATTCAAGAGGTTTTGGGGGAGAAATTGATCTAGCAAGGTTTCATTAAAAAACCCATCTACCTAATTATTCTTTTAATTTTTTTCAAGTTTCACCTTATTTATCTTTTAAAAATTACCGTGCAAGGCTCGGTCACCTAGGTACAAATTTTTATACAAATTGAGTGAAAAATATTAATTTAATTATGGAAAAAGCGATGACAAATGTGTTTTATAGTAATCTCCTCTATTGAAAAAATCTATGTAATACCAAATGATGAAAGCATAATTTGCTTAAAGCTAACCATCGATTGATATGACGTATATGTTTTAATAATATACTAGACAAAGAATGTATTACTATTTATAATTTAAAATTTCACATGCAAATTTATTTGGACTTATATACTTTAAAAACTGTAATAAAATAAATTGTAAACATACGCAATATTGAAAATATGGTAGGAAATAAACCTGTGCAATAGATATTTCAATAAAACCAATATCGCCAACCGTCCGCATTGCAAGGTTGGCATGACGCCAACCAAGTTTACACGATTAGATATATATGTAAAATTTGTTTGTTAATTTCGTTTTGGAAATTTAATCACCTATATTAGGACAGTTTACAACTGTTAACGGCTGAATAGAATAGTACCACCCTTATTTCTTACCGAGGTGTCGTAAAAGGTGACTAAGGTAAGTCGACCCGTCGTGTGGTATCCGGCTGAGTAGAATAGACCAACCTCATTTCTTACCGAGGTGTCGTAAAAGGCGACTAAGGTAAGTTGACCCACCGTTTGGTATCCGGTTTAGTAGAATAGACCACCCTCTTTCTTACCGAGGTGTCGTAAAATACGACTAAGGTAAGTTGACGTCAGGCAGGCGGCCGGTCGTAAAATACGTAGCCAAATCATATGACAACGTGTTTGTAACATATTGTGCCGACCCTACTTAAGAGTGGGATAAAGGCAGGCAGATGATGATGCTTCTGTTTCGGGGCGAATTATCGTGGAGATTGTGGTAGTGAGTGTGTGTAGTGCTCGTGTGGAGTGTTGGTTGTGGCTGTTTTTTGTGATACGTGGGTGACTTGTCCTGTATGTATAAGGAATGTGAATGTTGCCTGCTTCATACACTAAGCATTACATAGATTCTCTTTACAAACGCGGATTACAGCAAAATTCTATTGTAAATTCTGTTTATAATCATGTAAAAAGTTAAATATAATGCTGTCGGAGGCGGCGATTTTTGTGATTAGTGTGGATCATGCATGTATAAGGCATGTGATCGTTGCTTGCTTCCTAAATACATCCATAAATTACATTGCATGCATTACATAAATACACTTAAGAAACGTGGATTATAGCAAAATAATATGAAAAACATTCGGATTATTCAACAATAATATTGTTTCCGCAACGCCTGTTTCTATAAATCATGTAAATTATTTATTCAATGTTTTAGAGGCACCAAAAAGCTGTGATAGCCAAGAATATCTCTAGAGTTATCTAGGGATAAGTGTAACTTAGCAATCCGCATTGGAGCAGCGTGGTAGGTCTTATATCCAACCCAAAAATGGAGAGAGGAGGCCTATGTCATATTTTTCTTTCTTTCTTTGATTCTCTATTATATATAACTTCATAGTCTTTCACACTTCTGTAACTGTCTGTCACTGTCGTTTTTACTGTCGTTAGATTAAGTTTTAGATTTAAGTAACAATGGTCGCCATTGAAAACCAGCGTTGAGGTACTCCTCAGCTTAAGCTGAATGATGGTTCAATTCGTAACGTCACATTTCTGTATATTTGTCTTTATTTTATTGAATTTTACCTCTTCTTTTTATTAATTTACTGTTATTTACTTTACTGTTTGTTAATTTACTGTGACGTTATTAATAAAAGGTTTTTGATTGCATTTGATTTGATATTTTGTCTTTCCATAATATATTAATTAGTAATATAATTATTTTAAATAATTTATAGAATTAGGCGTTACTTTGCGGAGATCCATAATACAAAAGTAATAATAAAATTATTTTGCTATAATCCGCTATAATTCTTCGCGGATTATAGCAAAATAATTTTATTGTTACTTTTTTTAGTAATATAATCACTATATCGATGTTGCCAAATATTGTTTTGTAATAATATCAGTTTTCACATCGTAAAGACCTATTGCTAAAAAGGACTTTAAAGAACTTGTTATATTTATAGTAGGGGATTTTTATGAGGTATTTGTAAGCAATTTTGTACAATATTAACTTGTTTGTCTTTACACGTTGTATTCTAAAGTTCCTTGTAATGTTTCTATGTAGATTTTAATCGTAATATTTTGGGGTTTGTTGCTAAAAACTACACTATTGTCGTTTAAAGGGTAGGTCTTTTATCGTAATTTGTCACAAAAGGAACTATGCAATACGAATAAATTACTTTTATTGCATACAAAAAAATATATTATACAAATTAAAAAAATATTATATAAAATATATTAAAAAATATTTTTTTACTTTTTTATTATGGATCTTCGCGTAGTAACGCCTAATTCTATAAATTAATATATAGATAATATATAGACAATAACACTTATTATAATATAGTCTCACTTAATACTTGTGTTATGAGTGTCAGCCAACTGGTATATAAAATAACTTAATAATAAACCTGGTAAAAAAACCTAGTGATTCTTATATGATTTTAAATAATAGACTCGAAAGAACCAACAAACTGTTTTTGGAGATGTTGGCCCTAGGCGGAATTAAACTCACAACCCACGAAGTTAAATGTTAGTGCCATCTGCAGCAGTCTATATGTATGTAGGGTTGAACCCAGAATAGTATCTCTCACTTCTAAATAGTAGTGTGGAAATAAACCCTGAGACCTTATAGAAGAGACCTTGTCATAGAAGGAAATCTTGTTTAAGGAACATCCGATAATAGACAAGAATGAAAAGCACTCCCAAACTCTTTCTTCTAGCCAAGAAAAGAAGGGCGTATGCAGACTGCCTTATAAAGGCACGTAAAGAAGAAAGGAAAATTTGACTGCCCCGTTGGCGCAGTGGGTAGTGATCCTGCCTTCAGCTCCGCGGTTCGAGAGTTCGATACCCACCGAGGGCTAACATTTTCCATAAATGAATTTGTTGGTCTTCGAATATATATTCACTAATTGAATATATACTTCGTATATATTCACTAATTGTCTGTCTACCATAACACAAGTATTAAATTACTCACTTTGGGGACGGACGACCGTGTGTATAAGTGTCCCATATATTTATTTATTTATATAATAAATAAAGCCAACCATCCCACTATCGATATCGGCATCTATCGCTAAAATTAATAAAGTTTCCAAAGTTTTCCTAAACGTGTGTCCATAAAACTTCGCTCGTAAAGTGTTGGAAGTATGACTCGCTTCATAACTCGAGCTAACTCGTATAAAGTTCATCTGCAGTTTATTATGTAGATAATTTAACGTTCACGGACGGCTTAGCCCGAAAGCAGTTCGCTAAATTACTTTAAATTTTTTTCTTTATATATGTGACAATTTCACACACGGTCGTGCGTCCCTAAAGTAACTTAATACTTCTATCATAGGTGACAGAAAACTGGTAAACAGAGTCTTGCTTGGTAATTTTTTCTAAACATTTAATAAAAGAAAAAAGAGCCAGTAACTTGTGGGATTTCATTTCGGGTATTTTTACTTTCATAGTCTGCCCATCCCCCATTGGGCTATCACAACAATTTAAACTTCTGTTTCTATTTATATTTTAGCAGTTTTTTTAGTGTCGGCAAACAATGATAAAACAACTCTTGTTTTTAATGAAACCTAGCTAGATCAATTCGTTTCGCCCCCGAAACCCCTCTACATACTAAGTTTCATGAAAATCGTAACAAGCTGTTAAAATTATTCAAATGGTCAAATTTGGAATGAGGAGATCCTTAAAATAACCAATATTTCGATTATAAGTCAGAAGACTTCTACTACTTCTGAGGCTGAAGTAACAATGAACTGAGGGATAAATAAATAAACTGAGGCTATAAGAAGAAAGTTCTAAAGTGTGACTGGCTGGTCTGATCTGAAAGGTCGGAATTAATGTTTTGAAGAGATCTCTTCAAAAAATTTCTCTTTTCTAGCTATTGTCTCCTTTCGACCTTTTTAAGCTTGTTTCAACTAAAAAATTCGGACGTCAACTTACTCGTACCTTCGTCGGCATTTACGACACCTCAGTAAAAAATGTGGATGGTCTATTCTACTCAGCCAGATACCCCACGGCGGGGTTGTTTTGAAAAAATATTCTATTTATAATATCTATGTTTGTAATATGAGCTCTATAGTCTATGTTACTATACAAGCTATAGTCTATGACTGTCGCCTACAAAGGCTCGTTTGTAGCAGCACACGCCGGATGGACCAGATAATATCGGAGCTACAATAGTTTCCAGGCCTTTCTCTAGAACATTCTATAGTGCTGTGTAATATTGTTACGATAGAATGTACGTTTGAATTAAAATACATATTTTTTTCATTTTTCCTATCCTTAGTAAAACAATACGGTCACTTTAATACTGACTGACTACTTCGACTGGCCCGTTGGCGCAGTGGGTAGTGACCCTGCCTTCAGCTCCACGGGTCGCGGGTTCGATTTCCGCCAAGGGCCAACATTTTCTATAAATGAATATGTTAGTATTCGAGCCTGGGTGTGTATTTGTATTTAAGTATGTATTTAAATAATATATCAGTATATATTCACCAGTTGTCTGTCTACCATAACACAAGTATTAAGTTACTTACTTGGGGGGAGGACGATCGTGTGTGTAAGTGTCCCATATATTTATTTATACTAAGATTGCGATATAGGAATATTTTCTATTACCATTCTCCTGCCCTTATCCCACTCTAAGTGGGGTCGGCACAATATGTTATATACATAATTTGGTTACGTCTTTTACAACGGATCGCATGCCTGACGTAACGTACATTAGTCGTATGTTACGACACCTGAGTAAGAAAGAGGGTGGTCTATTCTACTCAGCCGGATACCACACGGCGGCTCAACTTACCTTAGTCGACTTTTACGACACCTCGGTAAGATATAAGGGTGGTCTATTCTACTCAGCCGAATACCACATGACATAAATATTAAGTACCATTATTGTTTGCTATTTAATGAAATAAACAATAACCTAACAATCCCATACATCATAAAACCATAAATGACGTGGTATCTTTTATGCTGGAAAATACCATGATAAATAGTGGAACACATTAGCGTTATTAGATGGCATTTTTATGGGGTTTTTATAACTACTATATTAATTACACAAATTGACGTTTTTATATAAATACCAGGGTGACCGACCATAGCTTGGTAATTTTAATGCAATATATAAATATAAAAAAATGCAATTAAAAAAAATAAAAAAGAAAGAAAGAAAGGTTACAGGTTAAGAAATGTTAAAGGTTAGGTAACCTAGGTTTCGACCCTTGGTCTGCGCGTTACCATTAGGCTGTCACAGCTTTGCATTTGACATCTAAAAATTTTAGTTACTTTCCACTCGTATTTTAGAAGTTTTTTTAGTGCCCTAAAAACAGGGATAAAAAGAGATTTTTTGTAAATAAAACCTATCTATATCGATTTTTCTCCCCCAAAACCCCCATACACGCTGTTGTTATAATAGAAACATATTAGCACATGATTTGGCAACGTATTTTATGACCGGCCGCCTGCCGGACATCAACTTACCTTATTTTACGATACCTCGGTAAGAAAGAGGGTGGACTATTTCATTCAACCGGATACTACACGGTGGGTCAACTTACCTTAGTCGCCTTTTACGACACCTCGGTAAGAAATGAGGGTGGTCTATTCTACTCAGCCGGATACCACACGGTGGGTCAACTTACCTTAGTCGCCTTTAACGACACCTCGGTAAGAAATGAGGGTGGTCTATTCTACTCAGCCGGATACAACACGGGGAGTCATCTTAACTTACTCGCCTTTTATGACACCTCGGTAAGAAATGAGGGTGGTCTATTCTACTCAGCCGGATACCACACGGGGAGTCATCTTAACTTACTCGCCTTTTACGATACCTCGGTAAGAAATGAGGGTGGTCTATTCTACTCAGCCGGATACCACACGGCGGGTCAATTTACCTTAGTCGCCTTTTACGACACCTCGGTAAGAAATGAGATTGCTCTAATCTACTCAGCCGGATACCTCACGGCGTTAACTCATATAAATATAGAAAGCCTACTATACTCTTGAAGATTATTTAGAAGATAAGAATGTGTGGATATAGCTCTCTTTGAACCTGTACAAGACAGTAACGACTTAATGTAAATAATATTAAGAATTATATTTTTAAAAGAGCAACCGCCGAGTTTCTTGCTGGCTCTTCTCGGTAGGAACAGCTTTCCGAACCAGCAGTAGAGTTGACGATTCAAAAGCACTCGTTTACACGTTTATTTGAATAAAGAATATTTTGAATTTGAATTTGAATATAGCTTCAAAAAAACGAGCAAAACTATCTCAATCGGATATTCAAAAATAGTAGTAGCAATTTAATAAATTGATTGACAATATATATTGAACGTTCACTTTATAAAATTAAGGTCACTGAAATGACATAAAGCTCATTAATCGAAGCCCCTTCAGTGTTTTCGTTTAATCACTTTAATATATTATCATTCGGTTTTAATGTAAACTATGAATCAATTTTGCAAATTGCTTCGATCATGAAATTCCATTATCAATATTGCACGGGCGATGTTTAACTACTTACATCAATACTCCTGCCCTTATCCCACTCTAAGTGGGGTGCGCCGTGTGGCACAACATGTTATATTTTATGACATCTCGTTAAGAAAGTGATTGGGCTGTTCTACTCACCTGGATACCACATGATAGATCAACTTACCTTAGTCGCTTTTACGGCAAGAAATGAGGGTAGTCTATTCTACTCAGCTTGATGCCACGCGGCATATCGTGAGGAAATCTCGTTTCTAGAGAATTCTGGGGATATGTGTAACCTACCTATCCGCATTGGAGCAGCAAACCTTCTCTTCAAATAAGAACGGCCTATTCCCAGTAGTGGGATAAAACAGGCCGTTACTTTGTTACCTATGTTACAATTTATAAAAGAGAACAAAGTGAATATTATTAAATTATTATTTTATCTTGTTACAGGGGCTTCGGTAAACAAGGCTTCCAGTGTCAAGGTGAGTGCCACTCGTCATTTTGTAATAATAGTCTACGTAATCCATACTAATATTATAAATGCGAGTCTGTCTGTATTGCTAATCAAGTAGGGGAATTCAATTTAAAATTAAAAATATTCTTTATTCATATAAACTAGGAAACAACTGCTTTTGAATCGTCAACTCTACTGCTGGTTCGAAACGCTGTTCCTAACCGAGAAGAGCCAGCAACACGACTCGGCGGTTGCTCTTTTAAAAATATAATTCTTATGACTAGTTACATTTAGTTATTACTGTCTTGTACA
This sequence comes from Morpho helenor, assembly GCA_029227775.1. NCBI lineage: Eukaryota > Metazoa > Arthropoda > Insecta > Lepidoptera > Nymphalidae > Morpho > Morpho helenor. Next base: position 2,514,625 of record JARGCU010000044.1, read on the forward strand.
GAGTCTAAGCGAGCTATATCCACACGTGTTGTTGATGAAATGAAGTACAATAAAAGCTAATATACCAGGATAACATATAGGTTTAATAATTCGGCAATGGGAAAATAGGCGTTACTTTGCAGGATTAAAATCAAAATAACAACGGGTTAATGAAAATGTTACCATATGCATTTTTTCCATATACCACACTAGCAATCGCCGCGGCTCCGCTCGTGTGGAAAGATTAAAACCATGATATGTATTTTGATAATCATAAAATTGGTTAAAGTGACTTAACCTTAAAAGCTAGCTTAGAGCTTAATTGTTTATTTGATTGTTTGAACGCGCTAATCTTAGGAACTACTGGACCGATTTGAAAAATTCTTTTAGTGTAATATTTATCGAGGAAGACTATAGGCTATATAACATCACGCTAACGTGAATAAGAGAGGAGCAGCAATAAAAAATAAAACTAAAACGGCAAAATTTAAAGCTTTCCTTGCATAGTAAACAACGGTGATAGTTATTAAAAAATCATGTATTACAAAATTATTCCCCTCTAAAAGTTCTAAATAATATTACACGACAGCATATGTCTAGTTTTTAAGGTTAACACACTTTAACCGTTTCTTATGGATATCAAAAGATTATATTACGATTTTAATCTTTCCATTCGGGCGGATCCGCTGGCAATTACTAGTTTAGAATAAAACACGAGCATGAATGAAAGATGCAATGTACAAGCTATTTTAAACTTTTTTTAATTTTTCTTACGTCTAAGAAGTTAGATAAAAGCATGAACCACGTCATCCGGAGATTAACCGAATGAGTTCAGTATTCTTTGCAACGTGTGAATAATAAAACAGTGTTCGTGTTAACTTTTAGTACAGGTTTATAGAATTAGGCGTTACTTTGCGGAGATCCATAATACAAGAGTAATAATAAAATTATTTTGCTATAATCTGCGAAGAAGTAAAATAGAAAATATATATAATGCTAAATGTAGAGTGGACAATCGGTTATCATACCTGATACTATAAATATAAATAAATAACTAAGCTTTTTTAAAAAGCTTACTTATTTAGTAAGTTAACTAAGCTTATTTGGGTATTACTTCGCTTTGCGATTTTGGCCGTGGAGTCTATCTCCTGATGATGCTTCGGTTGCGGGGCGAAACGATTGTTGAGTTTGTGATAGTGGATGTATATAGTGCTTGTGTATTGTGGTGGCGGTGGTGGAGGTTTGTGCATGTGTTTTTACGAATCCTGCATGTATCAGGTATGATAACCGATTGTCCACTCTACATTTAGCATTATATATATTTTCTATTTATCATTCATCGCGGATTATAGCAAAGTAATTTTATTATTACTTTTGTTTTAGTACAGGGTTAATATGATTATTTGTTACAGTGTGCAGCTTCGTGGTCCACAAGAGGTGCCACGAGTACGTCACCTTCACTTGTCCAGGAGCGGACAAAGGGGCCGATTCCGACGTCAGTATATTTTATTACTCTATATAACAAGAAATATTATAGTTTAAGGACTAAGAAACTTTCCATTTGTACAGTGTCGTGTAGAAATATTCAGTTTTTTTTTTAAATATATATGGGACATTTACACACACGGTCGTCCGTCCCCAAAGTAAGTAACTTAATACTTGTGTCATGGGTGACAGATAACTGGTAAATATATACTTATATATTTTTTAAATACATACTTAAATACAAATATACACCCAGGCTCAAAGACCAACAAATTCATTTATAGAAAATGTTGGCCCTCGGCGGGAATCGAACCCGGAACCCGCAGAGCTGAAGGCAGGGTCACTACCCACTGCGCCAACGGGCCAGTCATTTTATCGATGATGAATTTATGCTTAACTAATTTTATTTAGAACATAATGAAGTGATAAAAAGAACAGCTTCCAATATGTATCGCTAAATACAATCTTGAGTGGTCAAAATGTCACATAAAGAAAAAGAAGTATATTTTTTATGCATTTGTGATAACGACATTTCAGATCATTTCATGATACTACGATCCTACACCGGAAAGCTGTGATGGCCTAGCGGTGCGACCGTGTGAATCTCTAGAGACGATCATGGGTTCAAACCCGGGCAGACACCAATGAGTTTTTCTATTAAAACTTATGTGTCTAATTGATAATTGCAATTTATCACACGCTTTTCGGTAAAGGAAAACATCGTGAGGAAACCTGCATATCTTTAGAAAATTCTAGGGATATGTGTAACCTACCAATCCGCATTGGAGCAGCGTGGTAGGTCTTAGCTCCAACCCTTCTCTCCAAAAATGGAGAGAGGAGGCCTATGCCCAGCAGTGGGATAGCAACAGGCCGTTACTTACTTTTACTTACTACACCGGAAAACAATGTTTGTATACCCCCATAGAAGAGGAAATATTCAAATATTTATTTTTGAAAAAAGTGACCGCCGAATTTCTTGCTGGTTCTTCCCGATAAAAGCACCTTTCCGAACCAATCGTAGATTCATTGTAAATTGACGATTCAAAACTGCTTGTAAAAGTCAATTTGAATTTAAGGAAAAAATCATTCAACAAAGCTTTTATTTAATGTCGACATATAAATCAAATGTGCATGCGAATGAGAATGTTAAGGTGGATGTGTGGTGTGACAAAACGTGATAGAATACGCAATAAGTATATTAGGGGAAGTCTGAAAGTTGCGCCCATTACAGAAAAGATGAGAAGTGCGAGACTAAGTTGGTACGGTCATGTAATGAGGAGGGATGAAAATCATGTGACCAAAAGAGTTTTAAATAAGAATGTGGATGTATGGCTAGGGGGAGGCCAAAAAAAAGATGGATGGATTGTGTGAAAAATGATATGCATGTTAAAGGAGTGGCACCAGAGTTGACGAATGAAAGAGGAGAATGGAAGAAGAAGACATATAGTGCCGACCCCATTTAGAGTGGGATAAGGGTAAGACAATGACGATATAAATCAAGCAGCACTGGATCGTATCGCGTGAATAAGCGTTACTCGTAACTGGCATCCAACATTATATTACTTTTGGCTTAATTTAATAGCAGTCTAAGGGAAGATGAGAAAATGTTACTTGTGTGTACATGATGAGATTACCATGCCAATTATTGGCTTTTTATCATTAAGCAAATAATCGCTATAAAGTTTATTTCATATATATCGGGAAGTATAAAGCTTAATGCATTAAATACAGTATAGATAAGATTAATGTATCACACATTATTATAATGTCAACACTCAATATATGCTGACCCAAAATACGAAAAGGAAAATATGCATTAATAATAATAAAAATCACCATTTTCCTGCCCTTATCCCACTCTAAGTGGGGTCGGCACAATATGTTGTAAACATGCTGTCAAATGATTTGGCTAAGTATTTTACGACCGGCCGCCTGCCTGACTTCAATATACCTTAGTCGCCTTTTACGACACCTCTATAAGAAATGAGGGTGGTCTATTCTACTCAGCCAGACACCACACGGTGGGTCGGCTTACTTTAGTCACCTTTAACGACACCTCGGTACAAAATGTGGGTGGTCTATTCTACTCTGTCGAATACCACACGGCGGGTCAACTTACCTTAATCACCTCTTACGACACCTCGATAAGAAATGAAGATGGTCTATTCTGCTCAGCTGGATACCACACGGCGGGTCAATTTACCTTAGTTGTCTTTAACGACACCTGAGTAATAAAGGGGGTGGTCTATTCTACTCAGCCAGATACCACGCGGCGGGTCAACTTACCTTAGTCGCCTTTTACAACACCGCGCTATTTCCGATTCAAGTCATGTTTTTTTAATTATCAATAACTAGGAGTCCCGCCCCAGCTTCGCACGGGTATAAAGCATATAGCCTATGTCACTCAGTGATAATCACAGTATTTCGCTACTCCATATTGAATTTTATTATACATATAAACCTTCCTCTTCAATCACTCTATATACTAAAAAAAACAGCATCAAAATCTTTTGCGTAGTTTTAAAGATTTAAGCAAACATAGAGATATAAGGACAGACAGAGAAAGTGACTTTGTTTTATACTATGTAGTAACGTTTATAGCTACTACTATTTTGATAATTGTCATATTTTTACCATACTTATCCAAAGACTAAATTACGTTTAGCTGTCATTTATGTTTTGTTTTTCCATGTCACAGTCGTTCTTGTAATACCACGATTTATAGTGACTTGACGGGATAAAATAAATGCGGTCGAATGGGATAAAAGGTATCCTATGTCCGTTTCCTGGTTCTAAGCAACCTCTACACCAATTTTCGGCCGAATTGGTTCATCCGTTCTTGAGTTATAAATAGTGTAACTTAGACCAACTTTCTTTTATATATATAGATTATTTAATGATATAATAATGTAAATAGTTTCGCGTGCTGCCGTGGCGTGCCGATATTAAGTGCTGATGACGCATTCCACTTTAATTAGCTTCTGTTGTTTTAAATTGGCTCGTTTGATGCCAGGCGGCGGCCATAACTGTTTATATATATTTTTTTTTTTTTTTTAAACAGGAAAAAACCCCTTATGGGTACCGCCGCCCGACGGGGACAGGTGGCGGTTATGTCGGACTCGCACCGACTAAAATAACCTGTGTGCTCCACTACGCTGCTGGTGGCGGGGATAGGGTACCTATGAAGACATTGCCCCCCATCCCCGCCAGCAGCAACTCTGTAGCCCAGAGTGCGCCACCTCTGGGTCGGGGCCTCTCTGAAAGTGGCCCCTCCCTCCGCTGTACGATGCATCGGGAGCACCAGATGCATCGAACGCCTCGGGGACCTAACTCCAGCGAGCGTCCGATAAACCCCGTTCGGATCGCTCGGAGGTCCCCGTTAGGGCGGCATGCGACGGACTTCGGCGAGTCGCCTGCGCCCCGCTCGCCTGCGGCGGATTGGATCCAAGGACTCGACTTCCCGGATCCGCCCCGCCGCCTCCTTCCGCGAGATAACGTCCTCGCAGAAGGAGGCCATCGCTGCCCACGATCGCTCCCTGTCCACCATGGCGCGAACCACAGTGGGCAGGGAGAGATCGTGCCCCACCTGTGCCACGAGTTCCGCCCGCTGAACCGCCCAAGCTGGACAGTCTGCGAGCGTGTGCAGCGCCGTGTCAAAGTCGGCGCCGCACTCGTGGCACTAACTGTTTATATATAACTTTATATCATTTAACTCTTTATGACTTTAAAAAATGTTTTCGAAAGAGTTCGTAATTGAAAAAAATCAAATGCGTCATTTTTATTCAATCCACTACAATACCAGTCTCATTTCTTACCGAGGTGTCGTAAAAGGCGACTAAGGTAAGTTGATCCGCCGTGTGTTATCCGGCTGAGTGAAATAAATCACTTTCTTTCTTACAGAGGTATCGTAAAATGCGACTAAGGTAAGTTGACGTCAGGCAGGCGGCCGGTCGTAAAATACCTAGCACAATCATGTGGCATCATGTTTACAACATGCCGCAATCAATTTTTATTTTTGTTTAACAGCAGTTTAAAAACACTGTTAAAAAGAGGCTGATACAGAAATACTACTTTTGGATTACTTAAATGATAAGAATGTGTGGATATAGCTCTCTTCGAACCTGTACAAGACAGTAATGACTAAATGCAACTAGTATTAAGAAATATATTTCAAAAGAGCAACCGCCGAGTTTCTAGCTGGCTCTTTTCGGTAGGAACAGTTTTCCGAACCAGCAGTAGAGTTGACGATTCAAAAGCGCTTGTTTACAAGTTTATTTAAATAAAGAATATTTTGAAATTTGAGTTTAAAGTTGTCCCGACCCCACTTAGAGTAGGATAAGGGCAGGAGAATAAATAATAATAAATAAACTAGATTCAGTTATGGCGTGCCTAGAAAATATTCTAACCCGAGCCAATATAAACTTTTTTATCGTTTTCTATTTTTATATGTAACTTTGATGTCTTCCTCTCTCCAATTGATTTAACCTTGAATCGTATTTGACACATCTGGAAATAGCAATTCGGTATGAGTTTGCGGTTCAGGTTCACGGGAATAATTTATAGAATTAGGCGTTAGTTTGCGGAGATCCATAATACAAAAGTAGTAATAAAATTACTTTGCAATAATCCGCGATGAAGTAAAATAGAAACTATATATAATGCTAAATGTAGAGTGGAAAATCCGTTTTCATATCTGATACATGTAGGATTTGTAATAACACATGCAGAGGAGATAGAGGACAAAATCGCAGAGCTATGCGATTTTGTCGCGGAGTCTAGAGTCTGTTATAAACATGGTGTCACATGTTTTGGCTGCGTTTTTACGACCGGCCGCCTGCCTGATGTCAACTTAACTTAGTCGTATTTTACGACACCTCGGTAAGAAAGAGAGTCTATTCTACTAAACCGGATACCACACGATGCATCAAGGTACCTTAGTCGCCTTTTACGACACCTCGGTAACAAATGAGGTTGCTCTATTCGACTCAGCCGGATACCACATAAATATATTATTGTCACTTAAACAATGCTTTACCATAATATAGTCAATACACAGCTTTACCATTATCTTTGAACAAATTATCCTAGAACTCATTGATTGAATTTTTATGGCTGTCGAGAAAATGCTTACAAGAATAATACTCATCCGTCCCAATTTATGGTCATTAAAATAAGACGAAGTTTATCGGCCCGCAATAAAATTCCTGTCGAACCAAATTTTATCGGGTCCTATGAAAAGTTCCTTTTGGATAAATTTAATTTGTAAACGACGTTTTTATTTTTTGCATTGCTTTATTTGATTTAACCAAAAGAATCTATACTTTAAAGATAATCGCTTCAATCAAGTTTAAAAAATTTGTCCATATTCACATCTTAGAAATTCTCTCTTTAAGACTAGCTCATATAATATAATGGAATGAAAATGATACTGTATAATAATATGATGAGCTCACTTTTATCTATCCAAAAGAAACTCTTGGCAAAACCAATTTCATATATAAAATCCCTACATTCGCTTTCCCTAAAATCGTTGGCCTGAAACTAAAATCTTTAATAGTGATAAATTTAAGAATGATTGGAAACTCAAAATACCTTGATTACAACATATCGATATTTATAAAGAGGTAAGTTGGCAAACCTCTTATATTAAGTCCCTTAGAAATAAGATTTAATTATAGGTTAACTAATTCTTCAAGGTTGGTCTAAGGAAACCCCAAATAGAACTACAAAATAGAAAAAGATGAATAGCTATTTACTTATTCCAATGGTATACGTAAGATATGGCGAGAAAGAACTAATTTTTACGCAATTCTAAGAAATAAAGCGTCTCAGTCAATTTGCAGCGGAAAATTGAGGAGTATATGCCCGTACTTTGATGTTGTCTTATGACAATATTAACTTCAACTAAAGTGTTTATATATGTCGTTCAAGTGCTTATTACTATTTCCTACAACAGGATACCCGTACCCGACACAACTTCAAATCTTACACATACTCTTCACCGACTTTCTGCGATCATTGCGGATCACTTCTCTACGGGCTAATTCACCAGGGGCTCAAGTGTCAAGGTACAACGCACTACAGCTCAGGCTTCGGGCAACGCTTCTAACTATCACGCCTACTGCTTTCCTCTTAATCTTTATTAGATTTCTTTCAGCTTGGTGATCATTCTTTGTGCTAATGTGTTATGCTAGTATTTTGTTACATTTTTTTCTAAACTTTATTGTATTTTTCATTACGATTTAACTGTAAGTGCATATCCGATATGACTCTGGAAGTGTATGTCCTTAACTTAAACTAAAAATTAATTTTTGTGTATTCTTACAAAGGCCGCGTACGCTCCTCACAAATGGAACAAATGGACATTTATTACTCCAACATTTTGTGATCATTGTGGCGCAATGCTACATGGTCTCGCTCATCAGGGATATAAATGTGGAGGTACAAAATGTATTGGTGTAAGAGGAAGTTAGTGCCTCGAATGCCCCTTAGCGGACGATAGATTGCTCTCACGAAAATTGACTGTATACTGTCGTAGATGTCTGCATATTGTGTAAATTGTACGTGCCTGGTCCATTTATCAAAGCGATTTGAATTTCCCCTGCACTGGAAGAGTAAATTGGTTCGTAATGAATTTAAAACGGCCAGACGATTTCCAAATGGATTTAGAAAATCCAGTTTCGAACGAATGAATTAATTGATATCGAACCCTCGTATTTCTGACTTTATCCTATTCCAATATTTAATTAATTGTTCCACCAAAGGCAGGGAGGACTTTGCCACTTTACTAGGTGTAATTAGTTTTTGTTAAACGATCTGTAAAGGTCTTGCTATTGTATTTTAGTTTGCGAGTCTAGTCTGTTTGCTTGTAAATTGAACTAGCTTGTTTTTGTTCACTTTTTAATTAATTAATTCTTTTGTCAGCTTTGTTGCTTCCACTCGCATTTAAAGTTTTAATTATTACAGTCGTAAATACTTCTGCTTTTGCTCTGTACCTTTTTTTTGCTACATTCTTCTATATAACCATGTTTCTTATTATGATTTTGCAATCAAAATTATTCCGTGCATGTTTTTTTAATGTATAATGTATCGTTTTGTTTCCAAAACGATTAGAAATTAGCAGTGTTCCCTACCCGTTTAAGTATGCATATAAAAATTGAAAGCACATATTTTAGATAGATTTACAATAATGCAAAAAAGAGTTCATTAGATTTGTAAATGCTGTTTATATATTTTATACTCATTTGATTAAGTTTTTTTTTTACACCATAAGAGTTCAACTGTACAAACATAAAGTACAGTTATATAATTGACCTGAACTTGTTCACCCGAAATTAGATCTTCTTTATCTATTCCAACATACGTTGCTATTTCACTGTATGCTTCATCATTATTTGTTAAAAATGATGCACGATCTTAGATTTTTCCAAGTTTCTGTTGTAGTAAGTAGTCAGAAATATTAATGAGTAAAAATTACTAACCATTTTTTATAGTTTCTTGCTTTTAACCTTTTAAATCTATGATTAAAGTAATCGATTCAGTGTCGCGGCTAATTTGTTTTATGGCTATCTATTTGTGTCGACGGTCTACAGAAACTGTTACTTGTAGCATGCGACATGAACGTCCACAAGCGATGCGAGGAGTCGGTGCCAAATTTGTGCGGTTGCGACCACACCGAGCGCCGCGGACGGATTCAGCTCTCCGTATCTTGTCACGGGAACAAGCTTACCGTTGAAGGTGAATATATATCTATACTAATATATAAAGCTAAGAATTTTGTTTGTTTGTTTGAATGAACGCACCAATTTCAGGAACTGGACCGATTTTAATTTAATATAGTCCATTTATCAAGGAAAGCTATAGGCTATATGATATCACGATAGGATGAATAGGAGATGAGCAGCAATAAAGAATATTACGAATACCAACACGCATATGATATTTTTGGCTGTCAAACGTAATGCTGTGATAGCTTAATGGTGACGGGAGAACCGAAAGTTCTCAACCTGGGTTCGAGTCCCACATGTCAACCTTTCTTTCTTTTATTTTTTTTATTTGCATTTTTTTTAATATCTTTAAAAAATTACCTAGCTAGGCTCAGTCACCCAGGTACCTTCTTTTTTATATTAATTTATATAAAAACTGACTATGTTCACGTCTTGAGTATTAGATCGATTAGTTAAGAGTTCTGGAATCAATTCTCCAATGTCATTCTCTTCTATTCTCTGATGCACTCTTTTAAAAAACTTTGTAGTCCCGAGTATAATTTCAAAATATACTATCAATAATATTTGAAAATTTTCCAGTGAAACAAGGCCGTAACCTGATCCCAATGGATCCCAACGGGCTATCTGATCCTTATGTGAAGCTTAAGCTCATTCCGGATTCCGATAACGTTAAGAAAAAAACTAAGACCATTCGCAGCACTCTCAACCCCGAGTGGAACGAGACCCTTACCTTTGATCTGAAAGCCGAGGACAAGGATCGGAGGCTCTTAATCGAGGTGAAGTATTATATTTATTTGCAAACAATAGCGTCCGTGTGATGGCTTGCAGCTTAGAATTGCGTATCCAAAAAGTCGACTTAGGATTTATCAAATACTCAATTTTTATTTTAAGTTACATGCAATCCGTTTTTTTAAGTGTTTTTTCCCATCCCATGTGTTTTAGCGCTTCATGATATGTATTGATGAGACTCCATTGATAAGACTGCGGAACGACTTTTACTAGCTTCATTTTATTATTCACTTCCGTTTTATAATGTAGAATGTTATCTTTTAGTTCATATTCTGTACACCCTTTAAAAAGTACATCCTTTAAAAAGGTACTCCAAATCTGTACATCCTTTAAAAAGGTACTCCAAAGTGCTCGCTTTGACCACATTCGCCGGATGGGAGCCAAACTAGCCTCATATCCTGCAGGCAGTAAGGCTTTTTGGTCTCTCTCCAAGTCTATTGAGGCGAACTTTTGCCGTCCATCGCTGCAGCCATTAATTAAGCCTGACGGATCCTTGGCTTTTGCATCCACTGACAAGGCAAATCTTCTCGCCTCCATCTTTGCGAGCAACTCCACTCTTTTTGCTGGTTCAAAAACCCCACCATCGATAGATCAATGCGCCTTCAAAATGCCAGAGATCTGCATCCGTCAAAAAGAGGTGCTTAAAGTGCTTCGCAGCCTGGACTGTAACAAAGCTAACGGTCCTGATGGAATACCGGCAATTGTCTTGCGCACATGCGCACCTGAATTGTCTCCGATATTAACACGCCTGTATCGTCTTTCTTTGCATAAGACCCAAGTTCCAGAATCGTGGAAGCTTGCAAACGTCCAGCCAGTGCCCAAAAAAGGCAGCCGTGCCGACCCCTCAAATTACAGACCAATTGCTATCACCTCCATGCTTTGTAAGACTATGGAGCGTATTTTGAATAGAAAACTTCTGGCATACCTCGAAGGTAACGATCTTCTTTCAAACCAGCAATATGGGTTTAGAAGACAACGATCCACTGGTGACCTTCTTGCGTTTGTCACGCATTTTTGGGGCGAGGCCATTGAGAGGCATGGTGAGGCTCTTGCGGTCTCACTGGACATCTCGAAGGCTTTCGACAGGGTTTGGCATGACAGTCTACTGGGTAAGCTCCCAGCGTATGGAATACCTCCCAACTTTTGCTCATGGATATCGGATTTTCTGAGGAACCGATCGATACGAGTGGTCGTTGATGGCTGCTCGTCTGATCTAATGGCTATTAACGCCGGAGTACCTCAGGGATCGGTTCTCTCTGCAACACTATTTCTGCTGCACATCAATGATTTGCTTCAGCCGGGTATCTTGAGTTATGCCGATGACAGCACTGTTGTAGAGAGATACATATCTAATCCCAGAGCAAGTAATGCTGAAATCAACCAGCAGAGGGAGGCCATGGTTGGACGATTGAATTCAACTCTGAAGGCAGTATCTGATTGGGGCTTTGCTAATCTAGTTGAGTTTAATCCCACCAAGACACAGGCGTGTCTATTCACCGCTAAACGGAGTGCTTTCCATCTGCATCCTACTTTCCAAAATATATCTCTGCAAATAACTGACTGTTTAGAGCTCTTAGGCATGCAGCTTACTCCCGCCTTGAACTTTGGGCGATCTATTGAAAAAAAAGCCAAAGAGAGTCGGAGAGTGTGCCACAGATTTGTTTAATCTGATCCCTCCATCACCATTCTACTACCGGACAAGCAGACGCCACGAGGGGCTCCATCGCTACACAATTGATATCCCCAAAATACGCACTAAACGCTTTGGCTCATCATTTCTCATGCGCACGGCCAAAATGTGGAATTCCCTCCCTGCATCTATCTTTCCGGAATCTTACGATCCACAAAGTTTCAAAAAAAGGGTGAATAGGCACTATAGTGGCAAGCGCAGTCCACCTTAGGCTGCATCCTTCGCTTACCGTTAGGCGAGATCGCAGCCAGGCGCTAGCCTTTCTTCGTAAAAAAAAAAAAAAAACACAATAACCTGCGTTAATTTCTTAGGTTACGCTACAATAGTAATTGTGGAGACAATACAGTTAAAAAAACTAAAAAACACAGTCTCACAGCATTAAGTAAAAACTAAAAAAATAAATCTTAATACAGTTTTAATATGAATGAAAAATGCTATTTTTATATTAGATTCATCTTTTTTGTTTATATAGACGACGTACAAACATACATTATCATCTTCCAGCCCTTATCCCACTCTAAGTGGAGTCGGTACAGCATGTTATAAAATGCTGTCACATGAACTTCGACTGGCCGCCTGCCTGACGTCAACTTACCTTAGTCGTATTTTACGACACCTCGGTAACAAAGAGGATGGTTTATATTACTCAATCGGATACCACATGTGGGTCAACTTACCTTAGTCGCCTTTTACGACACTTCGGTAATAAATGAGGTTGGTCTATTCTACTCAGCCGGATACCACACGGCGGGTCGACTTACCTTAGTCGCCATTTAAGACACCTCGGTAAGAAATGAGGGTGGTCTATTCCACTCAGCGGGATACCACACGGCTAACGTACAAACATACATATAGGTGAAAAAACACAAATTTTCAAACCTCCGATTATCAAAGAACATATGAAAGGGTACGGGAGATATTTACTTAGATGTGCTTTTTATTGAGTGTATAAAACTTCTTGTAGGTCTGGGATTGGGACAGAACCTCTCGAAATGACTTTATGGGTTCCCTGTCTTTCGGTATCTCCGAAGTCATGAAAGCAGCGGCTGTTGGTTGGTTCAAACTCCTCACTCAAGAGGAGGGTGACTTTTACAACGTACCAGTGCCGGAAGAAGGCGCGGACTTAGCCCAACTAAAGAATCAGATGAAGACTACTAACTTGGGCGCTCGTCGACCACCACCACCGCCTGATAGAGAAGTGCCCCATAACATGGCAGCTGCTGATGTGATCAGAGCGACTGATTTCAACTTCGTTATGGTGCTTGGCAAAGGATCTTTTGGCAAGGTATAAAATAACGAAATCCTTTACACTAATATCGATCAAATTATAAAAGTGTGAACAACATTTAATTCTGCAGATGATCATTTAATATTTAACTTAATGTATTAACCATCATTATCTTCCTGCCCTTATCCCACTCTAAGTGGGGTCGGCACATGTTATTAACATGTTGTCACATTATTTGGCTTTGTGGTTTACGACCTGACGTCAACTTACCTTAGTGGTATTTTAGGACACCTCGGTAATAAAGAGGGTGGTATATATTTCACTTAATCAGATACCACACGGTAGGGCTACTTATCTTAGTCGCCTTTTACGACACCTCGTTAAGAAATGAGGGTGGTCTATTCTACTCAGCCGGATACCACACGGCGGGTCAACTATTAACCTTTATTCGCATATTAACCTTCTTACTTTTAAATTAAATAGATATGTGAAAGGTATAAAATAACTTGAACCTAATTATTCAACAAATCAAAACCAAAATTAATTGGTAACAAGTCAAGTTACAAAGTTATTAACAAAATTTCATGTCCCTACTAATAATTGAGCAGTTCCCATCATTTAGAGACAATCTTGCTAGCAGTATCAGGTTATGCTTATTATAAACATGCATTGTCATCAAGACTGGACCAGAGAGTAAAATTTCAGCCTAATCGGACACCGGGAAGTGGGTAAAATTTAACTTGCAAGATTCCACCTTCAAATGCATATAAAATTAAGTAAGTAACGGCCTGTTACTATCCCACTGCTGGGCATAGGCCTCCTCTCTCCATTTTTGGAGAGAAGGGTTGGAGCTAAGACCTACTACGCTGCTCCAATGTGGATTGGTAGGTTACACATATCCCTAGAATTTTCTAGAGATATGCAGATTTCCTCACGATGTTTTCCGTCACCGAAAAGCGTGTGAAAAATTGTAATTATCAATTAGACACATAAGTTTTAAGTTTAAGTAAGAACCCATGATCGTCTCTAGAGATTCACACGGTCGCACCGCTAGGCCATCACAGCATGCATATACGGCATGTTAAATTAAAACGTTTGAAGATATACGTTTACCTTTACAGGTTATGTTAGCGGAGCGACGTGGTACTGACGAGTTGTACGCCATTAAAATTCTCAAAAAAGACATTATAATCCAAGATGATGACGTAGAGTGTACCATGGTGGAAAAACGGGTCCTAGCGCTAAGCAGCAAGCCACCCTTCCTAGTGCAGCTCCATTCGTGCTTCCAGACTATGGTAACAGAAATTTTGTAATAAATCTTTAATATTAAATGAGTTAATCTTGTATACATATGTATGCTGTATTACTGCTATGTTTAGATATCTGAATAATTAATATTCCTGTAATCCGTCGTAGAGTTTATCTTTATACATTTCAAGGTTTATCGTACTTATCTTGCTTATGTACTTATGGTCGAGCAATCCGATTTGTTTTGCATCAAATATTGCATTTAAAATCGTCATCTAATGAGAATGGTATTATAAATTTATCACGCAATCAATTTGTCGTCAAGACTTATGTTTGGATCAAAAATTATGTAAAATTGAAATTAAATTAATATAAGATTTAACAGAAGTATAATATTATGTATATTTAATGTATTATGTCTGTCTGTTAAATTTCACGGTTTTCGTTAATCCGCTTGACCTATATACATAAATATCTTTAATATTTAAATGAGTTAATCTTGTATGTATATATATTTTCGGAATCTCGGAAACGGCTGCAACGATTTTCCTGAACATGTAGGGGAAAAAGGAAAAATGTTTCGGAGAAGAAAAGTCGATCTAGCTAAGTTTTATGTAAAAAAAAATCGTTTTATTCCTGTTTTTGGGCATTAAAAAATACTAAAATGTATATTGAATTGAATTTTTGGCCTGAACTGTCAAGTCAGCGTAGGTTATTAGGGGCACGGGCAGTTTCGGGAAATGTAAATACCTAGGATCGATCCCCAAGTACTTAATTATTTTTTCTTTTTTTTATTTCTTTTTTTTTTCGTAAAAAATTACCGAGCAAGGCTCGGACAACCTGGTACTTTTTATTATTAGTGTAAATTTTTCTTAGTTAGTTTAATTAGTAAGCTAGGAATACCTTAGTCTATGTAAACGATAACTCATAAACGGTATACTTATGTAAGGTTCCTTTTTCTTAATATCAGTATGCTTATTTTATTTATATTAATCAATTTTAATTATTGTTAAAATGTAAAGAAAAAAACGTTGCTTTAATAAACTATATTTTATTCCTCACTAAAGTTTTTCCTATCCGTACTTTGTTCTTTCTTTTCTCACTTACTCCTGTCATGGTGTCTCGCTCACACAATCACCTGCATTCCGTTTTATGCATTCAACTAACGTTTCATTCCCAAAATATCGTTTTTGTAACTTTGGAAGTTGATAGAATTTTTTAAATAAATAAACTAAAATATGTATATCATCCCAATGTTCCTAATTCTATTTTAAATTTAGTTCAATATTATTTCTTTCAGAAAAATGTGATTATTTTAAACAATATTTTTATTTAAGAATTATAAATTTCTACCCTTGTTATTTCTAAATTGAGATCTTCTATACTTCCTAATTATACAGTTTCCATTGCTTATTACAACTGTATCTGATTCCAGGATCGTCTGTATTTCGTGATGGAGTACGTCAACGGTGGTGATTTGATGTTCCAAATACAGCAATGCGGCAAATTTAAGGAGCCGGTCGCAGTGTATGTGTTTACTTAACATATGCCATTACTTTAATGTCGTTCTTTTTTCTGCTGCTTTAATATTGACATAATATTTTTGAAGTAAAACTTCTTTAAGCACTTGACTTGGGGAGTAAGCTGGTGAATGACTGGAGTAAGCTAAAGGAAGTTGAAAGGGAAAAATAAATAAGTAAAGATAGAAAGAGAGAGTTCATTGTAGTTCATAAACTATAGGGGCAAGAAAGAGATATAAGCACATATTGTCTTTCTCTCTTTAACTCATAGCCAGTTACGTATATTTAAGACTCAGTACAGGCCTATTGTATGTATTCCACTGTAGGAGCAAAAGAGAGCAGTACTCTTGAACGCTCTTTCTCTTTTCCTCTTGTAACCAGTCATGAAACATGTACAAGTATATCCCACGCTTAGTATTAAAGTGACCTAATTAAAAGAAGTAGTTTTGTGTCAAATTAAAGTTATTATACTAGAAAAGGGAAGCAATATTGCAATATTACAATAAAGAGAAAGCAAAAGAGACTGTATCTGTCTTTTTTTTTATGTGCGAGCGGACAAAGATAAATATACGAATTTGTTCTTCCCTCTCATTATTTTTTAAGACACTGTCACTTACACTTACACTATGACTCCCTTACTCTAATATGATAACTCTAAGAGTTTTACGTCATTTGAAGTCTAAAGTACACTCGTTCTTTATTTCAGCTTTTATGCAGCTGAAATAGCGATCGGTTTATTCTTCTTGCACTCACGCGGTATTATATACCGTGACTTGAAACTCGACAACGTCCTCTTAGACCAAGATGGCCATATCAAAATAGCTGATTTCGGTATGTGCAAAGAGGGTATCAGCGGTGACAAAACTACTAAGACCTTTTGCGGCACGCCCGATTATATCGCTCCGGAGATCATCTTATACCAGCCGTATGGGAAGTCGGTTGATTGGTGGGCTTATGGTGTATTGTTGTATGAAATGCTGGTCGGACAACCTCCGTTTGATGGAGAAGATGAGGAGGAACTGTTTGCTGCGATCACGGACAACAGTGTTTCGTATCCGAAGACACTAAGCAAGGTAAACTTATAGAAAATAAAAAACCGGCGCTCCAATGTTAAGTAAAATGTAAATTAATTGCCTGTTATTATTCCATTTCCCATCCCATGGCATAGCTGTATAGGCCTCCCTTCTCTGTTTTAGGAGAGAAAGATTGGAGCTAAGACCTACCACGCTGCTCCAATACGGATTGGTAGGTTACACATATCCCTAGACATCTTTAAAGATATGCAGGTTTCCTCACGATGTTTTCCTCCAACTAAAAGCCTGTAATAAATTCCAAATTTTAAGAATAACAAAATAAAAAGTAAAGTAACGGCCTGTTACTATCACTCTGCTGGGCATAGGCCTCCTCCCTCCGTTTCTGGAGAGAAGGGTTGGAGCTATGATCTACCACGCTGCTCAAATGCGGTTTGGTAAGTTACACATATAGAGATATGCAGGTTTCCTCACGAGGCGTTCCTTCACCGAAAAGCGTGTAATAAATAGCAAATTTTAAGAATAACAGAATACAAAGTAAAGTAACCTCATGATACTATCCTACTGCTGTGCATTGACTTTCTCTCTCCTTTTTAAATAGGTTTCACATATCCCCAAAATTCTCTAGAGATATGCAACTTGATCCGTTTACCGCAAGAAAAACTTTAATGTCCATATTTTACCTAAAGGCTTAAGCTCTAAAGTTTAACTCTAAGCAACTCTTCTACTGAATTCTATTCTGATAATATAGGAAGCCAAAGATGCCTGCAAGTCGTTCCTCACCAAGAACCCCCAAAAGCGTCTTGGTTGCGGGATGCGCGGTGAAGAAGAGGTCCGCACTCACGCGTTCTTCAGACGCATCGACTGGGCCCGGATCGAGGCTAGAGATGTTCAGCCACCGTTTAAACCTAAGATTGTGAGTATTAGAGCCGTAAGATCGATTGTAGTTTAAATCTCAGACAAGAGTTTAATCTTTTATCTGCAGTTCTTTCGTAAGATCAATGCAAGTTAATCGACCAACACCAATTTAAACTATTTCAAGGGGGAGTTTTCAAGGTTTCAATCTACTTCAAGGTTTCAAACGATTTCAAGGGTTGCAGAGGAAAAAAAAGAACTCCTAGTTCTTTTTCCACTGCAACCGATTTAAAATATAGAACATGTCTTTCTAGTCGTTAACTCAACTATTAAATTGTGTTCGCCTCCAGAAACACCGCAAGGACGTGTCCAATTTCGACAAGCAGTTCACTCAAGAAAAGACCGAACTGACGCCTACCGATAAACTGTTCATGATGAATCTCGACCAGACCGAGTTCATGGGCTTCTCCTTCCTGAACCCGGAGTACGTGCAACACGTTTGAACTTTAAGGTAAATTATTACACACTTCTCATTTATTTAATACTAGTAATAGCCCGCGGTACGAAATAAATTTTACTATAAAACTATACTCAGAATCAAATTATTTCATTTTAGGTGCACCTCAAAGCATCACTGAAGCTAACTCCGCGCTGTCGTAATGGTGGCCTCTGAAACTCATCTGTCAACTGTCTCTGTCACTCATACGGTATCGGTCGTATCGCTATCTCGCTCGTTCCACATCGTCTCAGACATTTCAAACTCTTTGACTTGGTTCTCGAAACGTGAATATTCTCTTCAATGCGACGGATTTTGGGAGAATTTTTTGCTCATATCCTTGTAGTTAATAATTTTACCAGAGTATTACTCAAGTATTCTTTTGTCCATCCAGTGCGACATGACGTTGTGTAGTTATTTATTAAAAACGCAATAAAATAATTTAATCTCAACGAATTTTCCAAAGCAATAAATCACGTAAAATTATCTTTAAAATTAATTTTTTAATATATTTTACTATCTGTTGAAGCAATTGACAAAGAAAATTAAGATTCTTCCATTTTCGAATATCTTCCAAGACAATAAATAGTCTGTTACAGCCATTATTAAACATTGACATAACATTCATTTATTTTTGATGTTTAAATAATCTTTAATGTTATAAACCTATAGTGATCTTGGGGCCACTCGATAAAATAATAAATGTTGTAGTTCACACATCTAATTACATAATCTATTAAAACTATACAAGCTAAATTCACCTCTATGACTATCACTTTTACTAGTCCATATTAAATAAATAATTTTATAAGATTATGTTTTTATTTGTGTAGAAATTCGATATAATTTTTCATTCACATATCAGTGTATTTGTAAATAGAATAATTGTATGTCGTGTCGTGAGGATGGCGCTACATTTTAAGTTTTGCAAGAATCAATTTTCAGCTTTACTACAAGCGTGTTACGGGTCATTTTCCAATCACAATATTTATAATTTTTAACTTTTCATATGCTTATTCGAATATTAAACCATTTTTATTTTGTGTATTTTTAAATTTATTTAAAATTATATTATTTTGATTAATACATTTAGAATCTCTAAGAAAGTTTATTTTTTTTATGTATTTATTAAATTACTGATGACATTAGTTTATATATTTTTTATATTTGAGAATACGGCTGTTTCATGGCTGTCGTTAAGTTTTCATTGTCTATGGTATTATTTAAGTTTTTGTTGTGTTTATGCATTTAAATTCTGTCGGTGGTGATTTAATTTTGGAACAGATAAAATGTTTGTTTTGAATGTGTAAGTGTTAGCGCGTTTTGTGTGTCCGTGATATTTGTGTGTGCGTGTGTGTGTGTGAATATTTTTTTTAAACATTGCGATGTCATTAGATGTGGGATTTATTCACTCATTTTATTAAAAATTATTGTGATTAGTGTTATTTTTTTTTAATTTGTTTTCATATTTCATTGTTTTTATTTGTGTGCTAAATCGTTTGTTAATGTAGAGACAAAATCTAGTGACATTAAAGCACTGGTAACATTATGCGTAATATAATAATATACTATAATCTCCATTTAGTCAATGTCACCGAAAACTTTTCTACATAGATTAAATGATCCTCATAATCTACTTATCTATGACTGTTTTTTACATATCAATTTCTGTCTATGTTTATAACTCTACTTTGAAATATTATGAGAGTACCTGCGTATAATTTCCCCAATTTTGGGCAAAAAATTTTATCCTAGAAACATCCAACATTCTTGATATATTTGTTTCGCGACGTATCAGTCACAGGTATTTAAAGATAAGATTAATGTTTAACGTTGCAAATCAGATAAATTTCGCTTTTTATTTTTTTTTATTCCCACTAGATCATCTACAATTTTTTTTTATACCAAATAATCGGACAAGAAATTGGATGACTAAAATGGAGGGAAATATCCAGGAGACCATCACCGACATACGACATACATATTCATCACCACAGACTATAACGCTTAAAAATATTCAATTGAAAAGATATAATAATAGATTTTTATATATCTCATCTAATGACATCGCAAATTCAGCGATCAGCTGTTAATCATATACTAAATAGCCTTACTAACTTTATTTAAAATAAATTAACTAAAAATAAATATATTTAAAAAAAGGTGTACTCTTGCTAGATAATAAATGTGAATTTAAATGAAATGAAAAAAAGCTATTGATTCTAAATTGGACATAATAAAATGACATTATAGGTGTGTTTAATTTTAATTGGTAAGTTTTAAATACTTTATTTTAAATCACCATCCATTTTATCATAGGTCCTTTGTGGGTGGTGATTTAAAATAGTTCTTATGCCGTTAGCTTAGCCGAGTTAAGGAACATCGGTTTAACGGTCTCTTGAATATATTTTAATATATTTACTATAATATTCATTTATAGGCTTAATATTAAATAAGGTTAGGGTGCTGACTCGATTTCTTAACCTTATATATTTATTATTATGTTTTTTGTATTTTTATTTATACTTGTATCAATATTGTTTATATTCCTAAGTAAATACAGAATGTACCTACATGTTAGATTTTGGGAATTTTTTACTTTTTTTTTAACTATAATATTTGAACTTCTATGTGAAGTTTTGATGTATTTTAGGGCAAAATTACCTAACGTCAAAAATTAGCTTAGTTTTAGGAAACTATCAATATTATTTTTACTTTATATTACCTGTAGAATTACTTACACGAAAAAATTAGTTTTGATTTATTTATTTTTGCGATTTTGTAATTTATGATTATTTATATTCTGTTATGAGTTTGAGTCAGCACAGAGTAATGAACAGCTGGAGAGGGAGTCAAGTAGAGCGCGCGAGCGCTTTCCCACACCCGCGCATTTCACATTTCGAACACACACGTTAACTTTTTAATTCAGGTTCAAGCAATAAAAAAAGCTATAAACTACAAATGACCTCATTTGTCATCAATCAATGTCATCAATGACCGATTAAAAGTTAACAACGCAATTCGAATTAGACAGACTAGAATTACTTAAAGCTTGGATCAAACATTAAAACATTTTTTTATTATTAAATTATTTTTTTAAACAAAATCAATAATAAATGAAGAGTTATATTTAAACCATATACAAAATAGTTTGGATTATTTTTTAATATGTATCAAGGTTCTCGATTCTTCTATTATTGAGTTAAATCTCTGGTCTCTGGGTCATCTTATTTTTACATAATATAAAGATCTCATCCGAAGTAAGCAAGTTAATTATGATTTGAATGAATAAAAAAATTGTAAAGACTTTGAATTTGAATTAAATACCATTTATTTAAAGTCTAAATGCCCCAATTTTTTTAATTATTAAAGGTTTTGGTATATGCTAAGTAACAAAACTTTCGGCTAGAAAGGAATACTTATAACGTGTAATGTACCACCTCATTGCTTTATACCTTTAATTTTAAGGTTAATAAGATATTATAAGTATGTGTGTGTTCAAAATGAAAACGCGTATTCCCACCCTTAATATTAAAAACACTTTTAATTTATACAGTTGGGTAACTTATTGCGAGTGTGAGGTTTGTTTGTGGCAATCTTTATTTATTAGACGGATCCAGTGAAATACGCTTTAATATCGCAGTAAAAGATCAACTCTCACACTCCCGCGTCTGAAATAGGCAATTGGTGTATACGTTTTTCTACGTTTTTATATATCTTGAATATTTTCAATGATTTTTTTAATATAAATCTACACGGTTTAATTTAGTTAGGGTTTCAGTTAGGCACTGTAAGTGTTACCAATGCGAAATAATAAACAAATTGTTGGGAAAATTATAGATTTTTAATTTCTGTCATACTAGGTGTAAATGTGCTTACTGCATTTACACTTAATTGTTTTAATACCTTTTATGATGTTCTATGTGTTTATCATAAGTACAAAAAGAAAAATATTGTTTTTTTTATCTCAATTTAGCTCGTTATATAAACTTTAATTTTACCAAATTTCGTTAATATTGCTTTAGAATTGCCGTGAAAAGTTAATATACAGACAGACTAACATTTTATATTATTATTAGTATGGACAGTAAATTATTTTAAAAGATCTCAATCAAGAACGATAAGTTTTGATTCAACACATACTAGCAATAATACGTCCAGTGCAATTTCAATACTTAAATCTAAACAACTTATTTTATTCCCACCAATGTCATGATTAAAAGTGTTTTTAATAAACCTCTTCCCAGCTATATATTAGCTTACATAGGTAAGATATGAAACATTTAATTACAGAGTATTCGAAATATGCGACACTACAATTTCTTTAGTTCCTATTAACATTCGATTAAAATTGCTAACACTATCGTAGATTAAAGCGAGTCACAATATACAAGCTATGTAATTGAAGAGAATAATTGCGACCAATAACTCGAGCTTATATACGCGAAATAAATGAAACTCAGTATAAATTAAACTTATATGGTATAAAATACATTAATAGTTAATAAAATATCAACAATGACGACTATTTCAGATTCATAAGTGCGTTATATCCCATAATGTATAGCTTGTGTGTTGTGCCTTACTCAAAATAGTTTTAAATATAATATTTAATTCTCTATCTCGTTATAATTGAGATTTGGCGAAAGCCACTGTACTCTTAACACCAATTCTGATAGCTGATATAATAGTTATATATATTACAAATGGTAGGAAATTAAAATTTTCAACATGGTATCGTGTAATGTTGCTAGCTTACGCCTTTAGACATCCACTTCGCTCTGACTTGGTCAGTTAATAGAGTGTAGTGAAAAGTTTATAAAACTTGTAGCTAATGTAACCATTAATATACTAAGATCTCATTGTATATAATTTAATCATAAAGTTACATATTTACTTGTATTAATAAGCTATTCTTTATTAAAAATTGACGTAAAGTAAAACGTATCTAGGTCATTTTACCGTTGAGTTGAGCCATGATTTAAGGACAATAAAATCTTATCAGCAATATCAATTTCAAACGAGACTTTAATATAAGTTAACTTAATATCGAATAGGCTGTGTATTGGGCAAATTATTGCTCAGCTAAAAGGTTTATCGAAGAAAAATATACTATTTCATACGTAAAATCAAATCTTCTATCTATAATTAACAAAAGTTATTTAGATATACCTATAACGGTTTTTATTTTACGTCAATACCGTTTTCGAATTACATGATGTAGTTTTTAAAATATCTATTTATATTAGCTTCGAAAATTTTAAATAAATATATATTCCTTATCCTCTAAGTAATATTGGGCACTTTGTAACTTTTACATAAATTAATATAAACTGCAAGCAGAAATTAAGTTGAAATTTAATGAAGTTACTATAATTTAATCGATGAAAAAAATATTTATTGTTATTATTTTATGTTATGTAATATAGATTATGTACAGATTTTGTTTATGGTATAGTAGACAATTAATATCATCACAATTTTCGAGGCAAAATATTTATTACATATACTGACATTTTATTTTATTTTATTTAAAATAACTTCATTGCAAATTTAAATATCCATAAGTGTAATGTTTTCCATAATTTTTATCGATATTAATGTAGTTTCGACCATTATATCTTCCAAATATTTTTGACGGTAAGAGAAAATGTTATTCAATATGATAAATAATAAATTAATCTTCGCAAGTTAGGCCTAAATTCCCCATCCTTAGTATAAGCTAGTAGATGTTACAGTTTATATTATAATAGCTATTTAAATATTTTATTACATAACAATTCTTACATTGACGGTGTTTTCGCAGTTTACGCAAGTCGCCTGTGCCAAAAGTAATTGTAAATATTTTCCCTAATATTATGGAAATTCCACTATCGTTTAACTAGTATTCAATTTTATCGTATTTGGCATATCACTAGTGGAGGTAAATATTTTTGTGTTTTTGTAATCTGTACACTTAACTCTACTGTCTTTTCTAATGTCATTATCTATTCTGTTGCGATCACCACATGTTCACTTTTACATTTATTATTATTTCATAAGTTTTCTTATAGATTCATTTTTGTTAAATCCTGACTATACAATTTGATAATATAAAAAAAATTAAGATTTTATATCTCGTATTTATATATATGTAATTAAATATCCGATAAATAAATAAACAGAATTAGGACGAAAATTTTATTAACTAAGAACCATTTCGTTGGATTTTTAAAAAAATACTTAAAAATTTTTGAAAAGATTCAAGGAAAAAAAATATAAAGAAGAGACAGGGAAGGAAAAAGAAGAATAAGCGATTATTATTACCTTACATAATATATACTGAAGAACCTAGCTTTCATATGATTTAGTACAAAAAAATTCCAAAATTGAAATTAGAATAAAAAAATATCCGTCAATCCGTAACGTACCGTGAGTTCAACAAAGTTGAGTGATAACAAAGAATAAAGTATTGAGAAATTTATTACGATCGTTACAATAATCCTTTTTTTTCGGTATTCCAAAAAAAAAATTTTTATTAATAAATTTCGTTTTGTATAATAAAATTTAATTTTTTATCTTTTACAGATAAATTTTTACGATTAATTCAGTAGAGTTAACAATTCAAAGGCACTTTACGAGTTTACTTAAATAAAGATTTTTTTTTATTAATTATGTTGGAATCCTTAATATTCCTTTCAACATTTATATTTCAGTTTAGAGTGGTCGCCCTTACATTCTACGCCGTAACGAAATTGATTAAAATCCATTGCTAAATAGTAAAACATCAAATACAGGTTATAGGTAACCTAACTGGCTACTAAAGTAAATCTCAGACCAAATAAACTTTTTATAATACTAAATACGAATTAAAACAATTAAATTTATCGATACATATTCAGGAAATTAAGAGATTTTTTATATATATTTTAATATTTTTTTATAAAGTGAAAATTGTTACCATATTCAATTCATCAAATGTGGCACCAATAAAAAAATATGAAAAAAATAACAAATTTTAAAATTCATTTCGAAATAAATGAGAGAAATAAAATTAAAAGGCAATATTTAGTTCAAAAATATATGTAACACTTAATTCGATGACAGGTTATATTATTTTCACAATTAAAAAAAACAATAATGTATCCCAATTCAGACAAATTTCTTATTATGAAGTTAGTAATGGATTTTAACCAAAATTTTATTGTTAATGTCCTAAAGCAACATATACTATTATACTGTACTTTAACGCTTCCTAAACTAAATTACTAAACTCACATTACTATAACTATCTCTGTGATATTTTCATCCCTTCACCCGCAAGTAGAAAAGTTTCGCGCCATTACGTTTTGTTCGTAATCTGTTCACATATTTTTTTAAAGATTATTCCAAAACTTGTGCCAAAAGGAGGTTATATATTTTTTATTACAAACTTTAATTTTGTTTTAACTTTGATAAATTTTATTTACTTATTTATTTCATTTATTTCTTTTTAAACATATACTAGTTAGAAAAGAAAAAGTAAATTTTAGTACAATTAAAATTATTTGTTGCCATTCGCGAAACTTTACTATGGATCTTTATATTTTATAAATTGCACTTTTGATCTGCGTTATAATTTACCGTCTTCGCCTGTCACTAGTTTTTTAATATTAAATTTTTTTGAATTTTAACATTTGTAAAGGGAGTGTGCGCGAAAATTTTGTAACGTTAATATGTAAGAAATTATCGCGCACGATCCTTATTTTTAAGATTTTATTGCATATATTTAATAATTATAGCGTAGTGAATTTAGAATTTGTAGTTACATTTGCCATTTTCGAATATAAAATTGTTATTTTCGATAATCTCGTGATGTAAGTCCGGCAAATTTTTCAGCTTTATGGACCGTTGGAGGTTAGAATGTGGTTTTTCTCGAATGTGATCGTGGATTGTACTCAATAATATAAATTTCTAATCCATTAGATATGTGTGTTTTATTAAGGAACCCCTCTCTCAATATATTTAAAAAAAATTCAAAATTATACAGCCTATAATTGACTTAATATCTTAGTCCATCAAGTTTCCGAACTTTATAATTCTAAATATGAAATGTCACTATAAAATTAACGTAATACAGTCATTTTAACAGATTCAGATATTAAAACTCATGATTCTAGATTTTTGCACTCATTTGCATTGATTACTAAATGACCAAAATAATAAATATATGATATTTAATTACTATATATTTGTTTCACTACATATTTGTTTTATTCATTTTAAGATATTATAAAAGATATGATAAGAATTGCCACCTTTATTGCCATATAACATTGGTTATTATAAGTGAGAAGAAAAGTTCACAGTATCAAAATAATGTACAATTTATTAATATTTGTTATTTTATTTAAAACATATTCGATTCGCACTAAGGAGTAGCAACATCGATTTTGCGCCAATCAATACGTTTTGTTTTACAAAAAAATACGACTACACTTTTTCAATTTCCCTATTTTGAGTTAACTATAAGAGATAGAAACATGCTGTCGCTGACTTTTTTTGTAGTATTTTTGTGGATCTACAATTCTTTAGTACATTACTTTAGTTAATCTCTGTTGGTTTACGCAATGCAAGCTACTAAAGCTCATAATACACTGTTACCTACTGTATAAAAATAGATACTGTATAAAACTGTATAAAAATCGGTTCAGTAGATTTTGAGAAAATCAATCACATAGAGGGAGACTTCTTGTGGGGACTTTGTTTTATAATATATATTTACGTATGGCAACTCTATGATATTCTTAAAAAGTTACAGTTCTTAACTACAAGTTACAAAGTTTACGTTGAAGATTTTTAATAAAGTAACTGTATACGAATCTCCGTTAATTTTGGTTACAATTTGATATCCTTCTCGCCTCTCATCACTTGACTGAGCATTTGATTGCAAAGTGCAGCGTACGGATTTAGCTCGACAACCTGTAGAAGATATAAATAACGTAATTTAAAGATTAATCAAACGTACAGTTCCTTATTATTATTAACAATACATTAGCTTAAATACGCATCCATATCATTCAGACACATTTACATAGTTTTTTCGTTTATTTATTTTCCAACGAATCTATACTTTATATAATTACATTTTTTATTATAAAGATCCTTTTGTGTATTGGTTTGCTTTAACTAAGTATACATACTTCTAAGTTCTCAACACCCTGATATAATAAAAGTGTTTTTATTTATATATCATTACTGAAATACTTGATATATAGTGAAAATGGAACATAACATGGAACATTATGATACGAGAATTTTATATATAAGATTGTTTTATTTCTATGCCGTGTGGTATCCGGCTGAGTAGAATAGTCTAATATATAATAGTATACTATATAGAATAATATACTAGACCACCCTCATATCTTACCTAAGTGTCGTAAAAGGCGACTAAGGTAAGTTGATCCATGCGTGGTATCCGGTTGAGTAGAATAGATCACTGTCTTTCTTATCGCGGTGTCGTAAAATACGACTAAAGTAAGTTGACGTCAGGCAGGCGGCCGATCGTAAAATACGTAGCCAAATCATGTGACAACATGTTTATAACATGGGCCGACCCTACTTAGAGTGGGATAAGGGCAGGTTGATGAAGATTATTTTAATTCTGTTTCCGGAAAGAAAAATGGGAATTTCTTATTTTATATATTAATGTGGTATATAAGGTTTAATTGTACCAAATTACACCAAAATTCTTCCAACGAATTAACCGTGAAAGCGTAGAATAGACAGACTTTCGCGTTTATAATATTAGTACGGATTCTAGTTCAATTAAGTATGGATTCTAGTTCAATTAACTAGTATTATTTTCACCTGTTTCTTTGCGAACCCGCTGCCTAGTTTGGCGGCTTCAGCAAACATTACACGAGCCTCGTCGTCTGAACCGCGCTTTCGGAGCAGCACGCC
This sequence comes from Morpho helenor, assembly GCA_029227775.1. NCBI lineage: Eukaryota > Metazoa > Arthropoda > Insecta > Lepidoptera > Nymphalidae > Morpho > Morpho helenor. The sequence goes on from JARGCU010000044.1 coordinate 2,542,597, forward strand.
GCGTTGGCAGAGAGCGAGCGCACGGGAACGGAACCCCCTACCCTCCGTCAAAGCCAACACTCGGTCCAAATCACGGATGGCATCTTAAATTAATAAACTACCATAAATATTTACCCATATTTATATTAGAAATGCGAAAGTATGTCTGTCTGTATGATTATAAGAATGATATGATTATGATAGATGATTAAGAATGCGTGGATATAACTATATTTGAATTTTGATTTTTATATATTTGAAAAAGTACAACTGCCGAGCTTCTTGCTGGCTCTTCTCGGTAGGAACCGCTTTCCGAACAATCTATCTACTGTCTACCAATCTATCTACTATCTAGTGTCACTAATAACTACCACAATCTCAAAAATTGTTTTTCAAATTGTATTCCGTAATCATAATCAGGGTACTCCAACGGAAATAAGATTTTAGCTTTTAAAACTCGCCTGCTGGGTGCTTTACTCTATCTAATAAATCAAAAGTATCTAATCTAATAAATCAAAACTACTGGATCGATTTTAATCATTTTTTTTACACTGACTGACATGGGATATATATTTTATACCCGTGCGAAGCAGGGGCAGGCCGCTAGTTTCTGATAATACTGAGTCGGTTTTGGTAAGGTTCTCGGTACCGGACAACTACTCTCCCAGGCTCCAGTTGAATATAATAAAAAGGGGGGATGGGTTTCCCCCTTTTACTGTCTTACCATCATCCCGTTGCATCAGTCTGTAAAGCTGCGCCCTGTCGTTGTATCCCGAGGGACTCTCTGGAGCCGCGTCTACACCTTTATTTAACAGTACTAGAGCTTCTTCAAATTTACCAGCTTCAGCCAATTTGACACCTTCCAGACAAAGCGACTTGGATTCTTTGTCAGAATCTGTTACATCTAAAACCAATACTAATATTTTAATGCTAAGGTCTTTGTGTTTGTTTGTGATGCGTGACAGTTAATCCGCTTAACGAATATTAACGAAATACAAAAAATAAAAAATCCCGAGTTATTTAAAAAATTATTGAGGGTAGTTAAACGTTTAAGTTGATGCGAAGTAAGTTGTGGGTATCGATTATTATAATTAAAATTATTGTTATAAATATAATAACGCCGTGTGGTATCTGGCTAAATAGAATAGTAGGTACCACCCTCATTTCTTACCGAGGTGTCGTAAAAGGCGACTAATATAAGTTAACGTCAGGCAGGCGGCCGGTCGTAAAGCACGTAGTTAAATCATGTGACAACATGTTACATGCTACAACTGCAGGATGATGATATTATAAATATAATAATTCTTATAAATATTAAAAATTAATTGGATTGGATATAGATAAATTTGAATTTTCCGACAAACTATTTGAATCAGTTACTCAAGGCGAGTAACTTCGTAACCTCTGTACATTAACAATTTTAAAAGTTAAACAAGTCAATTTAAAAAAACTTTCAACAAAATTGCAGTTCTGTCGTCTAGAGCCAATCCTGGCATCAGGTCATGCTTATCATAAACTTACATTATCTGGACTGGACTAGTATGTAAAATTTCAAAAATTTCAGGAACTATAAAGACGGTTTAAAAGTTATTTCAAATAAAAAACAAAAAAATACGTTATAGTTATATTATTAATAATATATTCAGGTATAAATGTAGTTATATATTTCGTCTTACAATCTATTCATAAAAATCAGTCGCCCTTAAATGTCTAATATTGTTTATCGGAATGATAAAATAACATTAATATTTTTTTGTAATTTAAGAATATTTTCTCGCATTATTTACAGTTATATATTGAGTCGTGTATCATTATAATTGTAAATTCAATTATTCAAAATTCTTAAATCGTACTTAAAACATTTATCGAGTAACTTTGCAGTTCGTAGCACCTTCACATACATAAATAATAAATAAATAAATATATGGGACACTTACACACACGGTCGTCCGTCCCCAAAGTAAGTAACTTAATACTTGTGTTATGGGTGACAGACAACTGGTGAATATATACTTATATATTTTTTAAATACATACTTAAATACAAATAAACACCCAGGCTCAAAGACCAACAAATTCCTTTTTTTTTATAGAAAATGTTGGCCCTCGGCGGGAATCGAACCCGCGACCCGCGGAGCTGAAGGCAGGATCACTACCCACTGCGCCAACGGGCCAGTCAAACATAGCAAGTTAAATAAAAGCTTTTAAAAAATTAAGAATTATAAAGAAACCTTACCTTCATCATCAGTCAGAAATTTATCCCCGTCATCGACTACATCTCCTATAGTCGCGTTAGGATCGAAGATACTTCTTAAAACAGCGCGATCTCTTTCACTGAGATTGTCTGTACCATCCATTATTAATGTCAATTGCAATACGAAAATATTCGCAATCGCTTAACTTCCTTATAATTCCGAATAGAATATTCCAGTAACAGAGACAAGTTGGCACAGCTTATCGTTTAGAACTGGTTGTTTCATTAATATGTCGATATACTTGATTGCTTGTATTTTAAACAAGTATGCAAATCTAGTAACGACTTGTGATCGTTGCATGTTTATTGCGCAAACGATGTTTATCTCTGAATTTTCCAAATCATAATATTAGATAAGAATCTAATTATAATTTTATTTATTTATTCGGATCTCCAACAGCGTTACATCCCATCCTACTAATATTATAAATGCGAAAGTTTGTAAGTATGGATATATGTTTGTTACTCTTTCAAGACGAATGCACTAAACCAATATTGGCACAATTATTCCTTATACACCGGAATAACATAGTCTTTAGAAATCCTGTTAATTCTACAGGAATAGTATGACATTAAAAAGCGCCATCTATTATCAACATATCACGCGACGACACACGCAAACGAAGTTGCAAGTAAAAGCTAGTATTAGATAGTCCAACAAATATCCTATGTAATAAATATCTTTAAATTAATTATGTCGTACCAATTATAGGATATGACATCATTCTTTGTATCAATGTTACAATTGTTAAGAATTCCAAATAACAATATTATGCCTTGTTATATCCGGCTTAATAGAATAGACCACCCTCATTTCTTACCGAGGTGTCGTAAATGGCGACTAAGGTAACTTGACCCACCGTGTAGTATCCGGATGAGTAGAATAGACCACCCTCATTTCTCACCGAGGTGTCGTAAAATACGATTATGGTAACGCCTTTTAAATAACATGTCCTTTATGCAGCTATTATATATAGTCATGTTATCGAAACACGATGTTATACGAGAAGTCAACGATTATCGGTTGAAAAATAATCGATTATCGAATAAAACACAATCAATTTTTTAACAATTTTAATAATTATTTTGGTTAAAATATAAATTTTATACACTAATATACCTATCTATAAACTTAAAAATAATGAAGAGAGTACCGCAATGGCGTATTAAAATAATAATTTAATATTTAGGTAAAAAAATTAACCTACTCACATATTTGTGTAAGTCACATATTTTAGCCGAAAACGTTTTATAAATCGCATATATTGTTATATATAATCATACATTTAACCGTAACAAATGAATTTGTTACGGTTTTAATTTCACATTGTGCAAAAAATTGCGTTTTCGCAAACACATTTTATCGCATCGCACGGTCGCCACAATAAGTTAGACTCGCTCTGAACGTAAACTCAAACCATAATTAGATGCCCAAAATGTAGGACATGTTTATTGTTGACATTGGTCTTTCGCAGACACGATCATGTCTTGTTGCGTCATTATTGATTTGATGAGATGTGTGTTATTAGTCTTTTTTTAAGTAGGGTCTATACAATAACGACTTTGATCACCGACGACTGGAAAATTGTGGTCGGGAATATTAACAGTTACTTAAGATAGCTATGATTGTGGTGTTCTGATTGCTACAATTCTATATTGCTGGTCGCTAGTGATAATAGTATATATTGCACATCGCTACTTAATGTAGGAAAAATATAAAATAGTAGTCTTTCGTAATTATTCACATGAGTGTGTAGTTGAATTTATTGAACTTTACCGGCATTGTAGATGATTAAAAGTAAAATTGTGTTTCTAAAGACATTACAACTGGAACACTAGAACAGGAGAATTTTATTGAAAAGTCGCAGACGTCCATTCACATCTACTGCTAAATGAACAATGAACAATCGCTTTAATGTGGACGCATAAACTAAAAATCGCTGGCGAGTCGACGACGATCAAGGTCATTGCGTGTGAACCCGGCATTAGACATCGTGTATACTTGAATGTTCGCAACCTAATATTTGTCTACCCCCAATTTTAGAAAAACATGAACAAAGGAAATGTAATTTTTTCGTAACAGTTTCGTTTGAGCACCAATACTTTCAGAAATCATAAGTTTATTTAAATTTCCAAAAAAATACATATTTCGCTCAGTAAAAGGTTCATTATATAAAATTGATTACGGATCAAAAAACAATAGAGTACTTATTAATCACCTAATCTATAACTAGACGACCTGAATTTATAACTTTAGCGTAAACGATGCATTTATTTTACACTGGTGTTTTATTTAAAAAATTAACACTTTGTGATGGTATTGTAGCTATTTGTTCGGAAAAGAAAACGTCTCGTAAAATCTAAAACAAGCAATAAATATGTTAATTGGCACTAATACAGATTAACTAACTTTTAATATTAACATAATATTTACAAATTTCCATTAGAAATATATTTATAATATCTTGAGATGGATTAATAAAAACATAGACTATAGAACCAAAAGCAATAAAATTATTTTTCTATAATCTGCACAAAGTAAAACGACAAAATAGCAATGTGATTTTTTCGTGGAGTCTATGTCGTGATGATGCTTCGGTTGTGGGACGAAACGATTGTTGAGTTTGTGATAGTGAATGTGTGCGTGTGTTTTTGGGAACCCTGCACGTATCAGTGATAAAACGGATAGCCCACTCTACATTTAGCATCACATATATTTTCTATTTACTTTATCGCAGATAACATAATAATTTTATTATTACCTTTGTATTATAGATTTTCGCAAAGTAGTTTTCACAAACTAAGCTAGTCAAGCCTTAAAATTTTTATAGTTTAAAAATGCATTATAAAAGAACAGATTCATCTGTTCCGTTTATATTTTATTAGTATTTAAAAGTAACGATCTTTGCTATTGGACAAGTGGATAAAAACTCTTCTAAGACAAAAGAATGAGAGCTTAAAATGACCTCTTGCATATATCATAGATATTCTCTAGGTATCTGCAATTTAATTACGTTTTCCTTTAACTTAAAAGTACTTTCCCTTAAAATTTTTATACACGTAAAAAATATATTGGCTAGTCGATAAAGATAAAATGTAATGGTTACAAAAATAAATGAGTTATGTTGTTCAATTTCATTTTAAGCTCTATTTTTTTATATACAAGATTTCCCAGTAACTTTTAACATAAAATTATATACATTTTTATAAATACAGGGCAAACAATATCGCTTTATAGGAATAGTGGCATAACACAAAAAAATCATGTTTTGAGATAAATGGGTTTAATGTTTTTATCGTTAAGGAAAATGCATAAAAAATGCTTTACTTTGTTTAAACGACCGGCCTAATATTGAATTTTGATTATTACTGAAAAGAATATGTATTTTATCATTACATCATCATCTTATCCCACTCTAAGTGGGGTCGGCACAACATGTTACAAACACGTTGTCACATAATTTGGCTGCTTACGACCTTTACAACGGCTTAACGACCGGCGTAAAGGTAAGTTGGCCTTAGTCGTATTTTACGACAGCTCGTTAAGAGGATGATCTATTCTACTCAACCGGATACCACATGGCGGTTCGACTTTTGCAAAAACTCGGTATGAAATGAGGATGAAAATAGGATAGAACAGACAAAAATTTCTTTGAAACAATTAAATTATACAGCAAAACCGAAAAAAAAACTAGTCGAGTTTTGCAAACGTTTTTCAACCCCAAATTAGGCGATAAAATTCTGCTAAGTCTTCTTTGTCAACCTTCTCTAAACATACACGCCTAATACGCTTAGACCGCCTTCGTTTTTGGCAAATAACTATCTTTGAAACTAGCTCATAATCTAATCATTTATATCTATAAAGATGGCAAAAATAAGGCTTGCAATAGACAATTATTTCTATATCACAATCCTCAGAAATAGATTAACTAGCTTAGATTTAGTGCGTTAGTTGATTTAGACTTCGACACGATGATTATCACAGTTAAATCCCCAACCATAAAGTATTCGTTAACTTGATGAACCATAGATATATAATTTTTTAATACGCTCTTCCAACCTAAGACCTCGACCAGGCTAAGATCATTTGACAAACTTACAAAAACAATATAATTTAGAACCAAAGACAATAAGTAATTCTTACCAAAAGGAATTTTAAGAAACATGATAATTCTAAACAAGTTAAAATATGTTTATCCAAGTATGAATATTTGGATACGAAACTCTAATTATTTACAAAACACAAATTACATGAGAAACTGAATTGAATTACTTGGCAATATTGGACATAAAATTTCTTCATATTATCTATACCCAATAAAAATTTAAAAAAAGCGATTAAAAAAGTTGCAATTCTAAAAATGAAATGCCAAAAAACAGTTAAAATAATCGCAAAATAACGCACCACATAAATAGGACGTAAATTTTTTTATCGTACTATTAAACATTTTATTTACAAGAAAAATGTAGTATTTAATTTTGCTAATAGCGCTCCACTTTAAAATATCGTTTTAATTAAAAACTTATAGCCAAGGTCATATAAAGGTCAATATTAAGAATAACAAAAACCACAGTAAACAAACTAAGAAGCAAGCACAAATATGAGTAACGAAATATAAGCTAGCTATATACAATTATCGTTAAACTTAATCTAAATATTATCTAAAAAAATCTACATATACAAAGTTCAGGACCAATATTTTAGCACAAGTTTTTTTATTCAAGGCAATAGATAAAAACGTATGTAAATTAGCACTATTTAAAACATCCCACTATAATGACACTTTTAATGTAATATATTCTTCCTTTTTATACAAATTATATTTTCTCACATACACTTAGTATTAAAGTGACCTATTTCAAATAAGATATATTGTAATCCTTATTTTAATGCCATATATGACATCACGCTACGAAGTATCTTCACTCACGAGTTTTGTAGGTGTTGCAATTTGCCAACAACTTTTGAATTAGGTCACTTTAATATTAAACGTGCGGTATATTTTTAGAATGTTGCCTGTGACGTATGTCTGAGAAAAAATCAGCAATTGTTTTCATTAACTATAGAAAAGTTATAATTACATTACATAAACTAATAAATACTTGAATATTAATTTACGTAATGATTTGGTGTATTTAGATATTAGTCTGTGTAATGTTTCTTCATACTTTAATTTTTATTACCTGTTGATTGATAAAAGCAAATAATAGATCAATAATTGAGTAAACAATTGGTATTATTACATTAAATGGAACAATATAGTAAAAATAAGTTAATTAATAATTATGGTATATCAATTTTAAACCCTTTTCAAATTTTATCCGCTTCAAATAGTATAATCGAAAATATTCACATCTTCATATACTACTGATCTTTTGATATTGAAAAGATGACCCCACTTAGAGTGGGATAAGGGTAAGATAATGATGATGATAAGACACTACTACGATTTTCCTTAATTGCTGATAAAAGACACTTCATACTTATTATATCCTGCTAATATTATAAATGTGAAAGTTTGTGAGTATGGATATATGTTTGTTACCCTTTCAAGGCAAATCTGCTTCACTGATATCGATGAAGTTTGGCACATTTATTCCTTACACACAGAGTAACATATAGGTTTAATTATACATGAATAGGATAACAATGAAAAGCGCCATCTATTATCAAACGATGGAGATATTTGCAGGGTCGGAGAATGACAGAAAATACTGGTTTATTCCAAGACTAGTACATGTGAACAAAGTTGCGGATAAAAGCTATTGTTTCTATGATTGAACAATAGATTCATACATAACTTTATCAGGGTTCAAAATATGATATAAACATAAGTAAAAATTATATTATCATTTTTAATACCTAAAATGCCTTTCCTGAATATATCATACAAATGGATATTTAAAATATTTTGCATTAAAATTGATCATATTAAGCACAGTATTAAAGTGACTGAATACAAAATTAGACTTAATTAAGTTACAAACATTGTAATCCTCATTTTTATGTCATTAAGCAATGAACTATTAGAAAACTAGTGTTTTCTTATTCTTCCAAAGTCTCTTTAACACAATAGGCGATACTCAACACTCAATTCTGATTTGCCACAATACTTTTTTTGAATTAAATACGCCGTGTGGTATCCGGCTGAATAGAATATTACCACACTCATTTCTTACCGAGGTGTCGTAAGAGGCGACTAAGGTAAGTCGACCCGCCGTGTGATATCCAGCTAAGTAGAATAGACCAACCTCATTTCTTACCGAGGTGTCGTATAAGGCGACTAAGGTAAGTTGACCCACCGTGTGGTATCCGGTTTAGTAAAATAGACCACCCTCTTTCTTACCGAGGTGTCGTAAAATATGACAGAGGTAAGTTGACGTCAGGCAGACGGCCGGTCGTAAAAACACACCCACATCATGTGCCGACCCCACTTAAGAGTGGCATAAGGGCAGAAAGATGATGATGACTTTTTATGAATTAAGTCACTTTAATACTAATGATATATGCTTATATAGAGATACAGTTCATGTTTATATAGTAAAAACCTATGAATGTTTCATTATCAGTATAAGGGTTAAATACTATAATGTAATTAA